>JACYFF010031956.1:55322606-55335051 GCA_017589665.1 Selenicereus undatus
TATATATATATATATATATATATATATATATTCATATATGTGTATATTTATGTATATATGCAACACCCCAGCCCCTAGCGCCGGGAGCGTTACGTTTCCTAAGTTCTTACTTAGTTTCTGGGGTGAAACGGACAGAGTTTCCCCTTACAACTGACTGTTTTCTGGCTAAACGCCTTACAATAAGTCCCTGTAAATCAACGGCAGCATAAACATTTAAAACATAGCTCAACGGCTACACGCCGGAGTTCATAACTCGACGAGCCACCGGCTCGGAGTACACCAAAAAGAATAGTTCATTAATACAGAAAAAGTAAAAGATACAACTCAACGGTTCACACAACCAAAGTCTGGGGTTTACATCCCAAAACACATAACTAACTTTGACCAAAAGACCTCTAGCTAACTGGATGGTTGGCTCTTACGGCCATACAGAGCGATCTATAAACAATATGCATTACATGAACTTAGAATACTTGTTTACAATCATTTCAAAGTAAGAACACATGACATGACTTCAGTAGGCACGTAAGATCCCTTCAAATGGATCTAAACGACGCCTGGCAAGTAAGAACAGCTCCATCTTGACATAGCTGACTCACCTTCTTCCTGTTATAAAGAAAACATGCGGAAAAGGGGAAGGAGTAGCGAGATGTGCAACCACACGCTCCGTGAGTGTCCCCCAACCCCCTTACAGGCAATAATATCTTTACTAGTCACATATCACGTATTCATAATTTAATATCATATTAGGCATTCTTAGAATTCCTATGAAAACAATACTAATCATAAACTTGACTTTATGCACTCAAACATAATATTAGGCGACATATCATAGGAGATACGTTCTAGAACATGAACATCGGACAGGCCATGACTTATGCATTCAATAGGCACGTTTGAACGATATTACATGATTCACTAACATGTCACATATTCTGTTTGAAGTCACATTCAACACTTGTAAGAACATTTTCTTTAAACTTTCATTGAAACATTCTTTGAACATTTGAAGCATTTTCTTAACCTTTGAGGTTCTCGATCTTTTGAAAGAGTTTACATTTCGTATTCGTCGTAAAACGACCCTTATAAGCATTTCACGTTCATTCCATATGGCCTCTTTGGGCCCGTAAAACATTCTTTTTCTTTGAAACATATAGAATGGCAAAGGCCAGTTGCTTTCGTTATCTTTGTACGAAAACACTTCTGGCATAAGATCATTACAGGGAGCTGATTGGGTGAGAACTATTCTCGACCCCATAGTGAGACCTAACGCTCACGCTTAAGCTCTTTCTCCCGGGATTGCTACATAACATATCGGACCATTAAATTAACCCTCGTTAGGGCCTCCAGGTTTTCCGCACCTTCCCCTAGGTTAACATCGTTCATATCATATCATATTGTCCACAACACATTATCTTAGCCACTTAAAGCGTATCGGTCATAACGGCTATAACATTGTGTTTCAAAAGGTAAAATCATTCAACGTATAACTCACACCTTTTTAAAACTCTTTAGGGATTCCCCCGTTCAAGCGAGTTCACTCCCAAAACTATTTTCATTTAATTAAAATAGTCCATCATGCGCTAATAGATATGGCTACTAATCATTTCAAAACATGAAATCTTTCTTTGAAAAACTCACCCTTATGCACGTAATGCAATTTGAGCATTTTAGCACATATATCACATGCATCACATTGGTAAGGGGGTTCACACGCATCACATTTAAGCACTTCATAATCAATTCAACACAATAAGCCACACATGGCCTCGCAATCCACACGATTGCGGTGAATTCACAACCCGAACTCCCTCCTCACAAGCACCGTACCACCAGATCCTCCAACCACTCATAGTTCTTCCTTAAACCATCCAACTACCATCTCGGTTTCAATTTCACAATCTGGCATCCTAATCATTATCATATACTGGAAGGCGATACATAACTTACGCAACTTACCAATGTCGGACTTCTCAATTAAATAACCAGCGATTATCGAAGCGCTGCAGCAACCAATTATAATCATGCGCATATATGTACATTTAAGCATTCATGCGAGCCTAACTTAAAATGGGCGTCTAATGTGTTAGGTTAAACTGACTAGGCATGAAACGTTTCACTATTCAGGCTATTATGGTCATTTAAACATAATGCGATTCTAAACATACATATTTCGTTTCGAAACTATTAATTAGGTAGGAGTTAATTATACGTGCTTGATACGATAATAAACATGTATACCTCATTTCAAGGTAAATCTTCAGGCATGGATTACTATATGCATTCAAATTAACGCTAAGCATATATATGATTCATTGTTTCGACATTGCATTTCAAGCCTGTTTAAGCCATTTAAGCATAATACGATTATAGACGTTTGTTTATTATATCGAAGTTACTAATCAAGTCAACTTTTCAGGTATGCACTAACTGAATTTACTTGAATCGAATCTAAGCATGCAGAACTCATTCCGAACTATGTTTTCAGGCATGAACTAACTAAACTAACATGCATCGATTCAAGCCACTTTCGAGTATTAATCAACTAAACTAACATTTAACGATTCAAAGTCGTTTTTAGGCATAAACAAACTAAACTTAACATGCATCGCAACTTAAAGCTTAAAACCATTTCGAAACTACTAATACTTAGGAGGTGAGAAACACCCATCTCGATTCCATGCTAGAGGACCCGATTCGGGGCTTTGGGACTCGATTTGAAAGCTTCAAACTGGGGATTTGACCTTCCTATACTGCCTTGCCCAAACCCACGCGAACAGGCACCAATCCACGCTTGGCCCTCATAAAAACAAACCCCATTTCGACCTAAACCTAGACTTGGGTTCTTCCCCTTTCACTAATATCTTCGTTGTTTCTACTGGTGGTCGCCGGCGTGGGCTCACCCGTCCACGGTGACGGTCGTGGTGGTGTGGGGTTGAGGGCTTTGAAACCCTAGCCTTTGGACCGAGCCCCTCGTTCTAACTCTCACTCGATCCCTCTCTCTCTCTCTTCGTCGGTCAACGGTCCTGGCTGGCTATGCACCGCAACAACGGCGCCGTCGCCCCCTCCTTCTCCGTCCATCGCTCAGCCTCTCTCTCTCCCGTGGTGCGGTGGTCCTGGGGTCACAGGAATCACCAAGAACCCCCTCCCCCCCTTTGTCGTGATTTTCGACCGTGAAAGAAAAGGGGCTTGGCCCACTTTTGTTCAAGCCCCCCCTTTTTTTGTTAATAACTCAATCAACTTGCAACGCCTATCTAATTTCTAATCTCGTACCTCATAACCTATCCCGAATCGATAATACGACCCTTCGTCGATTATTCGATCCCAAATACATCTAGGTTCAATTTAATAAACCCAAACTAATTCTAAGGCTGAAAACTTAATCGCACTCGGGAAACGACTCAATGAATCAAATAACAACTAAATGAAACTATCTATGTAATTTAAAGATACAAATAGCACGAATTAACTTTGAAATCAATAATAGCAACAATAATCCTGTTTAATAAAATTATTACTCCCAAAAGCACATCGGTAATCGTTTAACTTACATAACTACTAAAAATACGATTTTATAACGTTAAAAGGTAATACAACTAGCTTAACGGAAAACAAAAACGCGGGTCTTACACTCTTCCCCCCTTAAAAGAATTCCGGCCTCGAAATTCTAAATCTAAGTTCGGTCTTTCCTAGAATGCATGCACACAACTAGGATCTACGCGATAGGTTTTCAAAAGATTACATTTTGGAAACACTACTTTTAAATCGAAATAAAAACGCTTCTGGTTTCCAGTCTCCTCCTCGTCAGTCCTCTTCAAGCGTCTACTCACTCTATTTATGTAAGACCCACATTCTTTGTTTTCCGTTAAGCTAACTGTATTACCTTTTTACGTTATAAAATCATATTTTTAGTAACTGTATGAGTTAAATTATTATCGATGTTCTTATGGGAGCTATAATTTTATAAAAAGGGATTATTATTGCCATTATTGATTTTAAAGTTCATTCTTGCTATTTGTGCCTTTAAATTATATGGATAGTTTAATTTAGTCGTTATTCGATTTATCTAGTCGTTTCCTTAAAATGATTAGGTTGTCAACTCTAGAAGTCGGTTGATGTTTAATAAATTGAACCTATACGAATAGTCGATAAAAGGTCGTATTAACGATTGGGTTAAAATAAGAGATCGAGTTTGGACTAGCGATTTTAGTTGATTGAGTTATTAAACAAAAAAGAAAGAAAGAAAAACGATCAAAAGAGGGGGGGTCGAAGCCCCTTTCTTCTTCACCAGCAATAACGCGAAGGGGAGGGGATTTTCTGAAGCTCTTCATGGCACCACCACCATCTCCCTCATCTCCCCACCTCGCACACGCCATACTCGCCGGTTTCAAGCCCCAATCCACCTCTCCTGGCTGCCGGCGACCAACTTGTGCCGAGGCTGAGTGAAAATCGACCATGGCTGGGCCGATTCTAGCACAAAGACGGCCGGACACTCAGCCGAAGTTATGCATGCGCGGTGAGCTTCGAACTCCTCTACTCCTTTAAGTTGAATCCCCACCTTGAATCCTCCTTAACCATGCTTAAATTTCTCTAAAACCACTCGTTAGGGTTTTTGGGTTTGGGCTAGGTCGAGTCACGCGCGAAGAGTAGAGGAGTGTCTGACTGTTGATGTTCGATTTTTGGCCTCAATTCAAGCCAAATCGCGTGTCTCTAGCGTGGAATCGAGGTGGGTGTTCCTCGCCTCCAAAGTTTGTATTAATTTCGAAATGTTTTAACCTAAACGATGATTTATGTCAGCTTAAGTTTAGTTAATTTCATGGATTATGTAATGAGAAGCTATGCATGTTTAGAATCGATTCGGACATGTTGAGTTTATTTATGCCTGAGTTGCTAATTCGAAGTGAACTATATGTGATTAGCATCGATTCAAGTTAGTTAGTTGATGCATGAAAAAGAATTAAAAACGAAGTTAGTTTAGCGTGTTTAGCACCGATTCAAGTAAATGAGTTAATGCGTAAAAAAAGAGTTAAATTCGAAGTTATATTAACGTGCTTAGTTTCAATTCAAGTTAGTTAGCTAATATATGAAAGCGAATTAAAATCGAAGTCCTTTTAACGTGTTTAGCTTCCATTCGAGTTAATTAACCAATGTATGCAAACGAACTAATTTCGAAGTGAATGAAATATGTTTAGCTTTCATTCGAACACTCTTTAGTACATTCATGCCTAGGAAATTTACTTCGAAATGCATCGTATATGTTTAGAATCGTTATCCGTTTGCTTAGCTAAATCATGTTCATTCAATGACTTTGGAATATACTATAAATACCTAGAATTGATATATGTATCCTTAGTTGATTCACGTTCGTTTAATAACATCAAAGTAAACTTTAAATGCTTAGAATTGTTATATATATGTCTAGTTAAATCATGATCGTTTAATAATTTTGATATGATAAACGAAAGAGTAGAATCGTATTATGCCTAAATGACCAAGTAAGCCTAAATAAATGAATTGTTTTGCGCTTAAATAGAGATTTGATTCATGTTAAAGTTAAATGGTATAAATAAGGATGCTTAGCAAAACGCTTAAATTGTATTAGGTCTAAATGACCATATTAGCCTAAATAGTGAATCATTTCATGCTTAGTTAATCTCATCTAACATATTAGATGCCCGTTGCAAGTTAAGTTCGTATGAATACGTATATGTATATATCTGTATATATATATATATGTGTGTGTGTGTGTGTGTGTGTGTGTGTGTGTGTGCGTGTGTGTGCATGGTTATAACCATTAGTTACAGCGCTCTGCTAATTGTGAGTCGTTTAATCTGTAAGTCCAGCATCGGTAAGTTGCGTATGTTATGTATCGCTTTTCAGTATATCTTAATGACTAGGATCCTAGATTGTGAAATTGAAACCGAGATGGTAGTTGGATGGTTTAAGGAAGAACAACGAGTGTTTCGATGATCTTGTGGTACGGTGCTTGTGAGGAGGGAGTTCGGGTTGTGAATTGACCGCAATTGTGTGGAATGCGAGGCCATGTCTGGCTCATTGTGTTGAATTGATTATGAAGTGCTTAAATGTGATACATGTGCACCCCCTTGCCAATGTGATATATGTGATATTTGTGCTTAAATGCTCAAATTGCATTACGTGCATAAGGGTGAGTTTTTCAAAGAAAGATTTCATGTTTTGAAGTGATAGTAGCCATATCTATTAGTGCATGATGGCCTATTTTAATTAAATGAAAACAGTTTTGGGAGTGAACTCGCTTGAATGGGGCAATCCCTAAAGAGTTTTACAAAAGCGTGAGTTGCATGATAAAGGATTTCGCTATGTGAGGCAGCAAACTTATTAGTCGTTAAGACCACTTTAAATGGCTAAGATAAATGCTTAGGGACAATAGATAGGGAGTGAACTTGCTTGAACGGGGGAATCCCTATAGCCTCAGGAGTAGTCCCTAGAGACCATGACGAGGGTTAAGGTCCAAAAGTTAGTTGCCATCCCGGGAGTAAGAGCTTAGGGGATTGCGTGTAGATCTCTCCCAACCAGCACTTTGTGATGATCTTATGCCTAGAAGTAGTTTCTTATTAAATAAGAAAAGCAGTTGGCGTTTCGCCTTTTTAAGTATTTCAGAAAGAAAGTTTTTAAGGGTCATTAAGAGACCAAGATGAAAGAGATTCTTTCAAAAGATATATGAGCCTCAAGAGGCTAAATGAAGTGTTTTCAAAGAAAAGAAAGAAAGTTTACTATGCATGACTTGTGCATATGATATGAATGAGATCTAAATAAAGTATCAAAAGTGTTATGTGCATGTTCTAAGTATAACTTGTGAATGAGATACTAAGTAAGATACATTTACGAAAAAGAAAGTCTTATAAGCATATTTCATGCATACTCTATGAATGAGATTTGATTGAGACTTGAAATGTCTATGTCTTATGCACCTCATATGAATGAAATACCAAGAAAAGTATGATTATAAAAAAACATAATCCTATGTGCACATCATGCAAATAGGGTTTCATGCATAGTTCGAATAGAACGCTAAGAAGTTATGTTTATAAGAAAGAAAGTTCTATGTTTAGCCTTGTCACTTGTTTAAGTGCTTGACTACTTGTTAGTGAAGAAGTTTGGTCATTTAAAGACCTAGAAATGTGTTCGAGTACTTAAAGTCAAGTTTATGATTAGTAATGTTTCCATAGGAATTTTATGAATGCCTAATATGATATTAAAGTATGAATACGTGATATGTGACTAGTAAAGATATTATTGCCTGCAACGGTTTTGGTTTTAAGGGGGTTGGGCGACACTCACTGAGCGTATGGTTGCTCATCCCATTACTCTTCCTCCTTTTCCCCTGGTTTTCTTTATAACAGGAAGATGTCGAGTCAGCTATGTCAAGATGGAACCTGTTCTTGCTTGCCAGGTGTCTTTTAGATCCATTTGAAGGGATCTTACGTGCTTAATGAAGTCATGTCATGTGTTCTTAGTTTGAAATGATTGTAAACAAGTATTCTAAGTTCATGTAATTCATATTGTTTATGGGTTGCTCTGTATGGCCATAAGAGCCAACCATCCAGTTAGCTAGAGGTCTTTTAGTCAAAGTTAGTTATGTGTATTGGGATGTAGACCCCATACTTTGGTTGTGTGAACTGTTGAGTTGTATCTTTTACTTTTTCTATATTAATGAACTATTCTGTTTGATGTACTCCGAGCGGGTGCCTCGTTGAGTTATGAACTCCGGCTTATAGCCGTTGAGCTATGTTTCATATGTTTACACTTCCGTTGATTTACAGGGACTTATTGTAAGGCGTTTGGCCTGGAAACGGTTACTTTTTAAAGGAAACTCTGTCCGTTTCGTCCCAGAATTTAAATAAGAAGTTAGGAAAACCTAATGTTTCCGGCCCTAGGGGCTGGGGGTGTTACAGTTTAGGCGTCGAGGGCAAATCGCATCGAAGAGGGGCAATTGAGTTGGCATGAAAAACCATATCGAGTTTATTTTGAAGAATGGACAAAGATTTTCGAGAATCTAGACTCAGTTAGCATGGCAAGTTGTAATTCTATGCATATGCATCTATAAGTGCGCATCTAAACGCATGACAATCGGGACAATGACATCTTAAGATCATACACTAGTAGTCTCATACTAAAACATGAATTCAAGTCACTTTGAATTACAATGATTAACATGGAGACTCTTATAACTCATTTAGAATATTAAAAATGTCATACAACACCACATAGTATCGTTTAAGCATAATAGCGTCACATAGCATCGTTTTAGTGCAATAGCATCACATAACACCAGCTGGCATAACTTGAACATAATAGTATCGCATAGCATCCGCATTTTAGTATTCTCAGGTTTAGGAATTGGAAGCAAAGTGCAACCGACTAATATGCATTTGGCAAGCAATTTTAAAAACGAAAGCATATCTGACCAGCATTTCTATGTTTTTACATCAATCACGTATAACCTTTAAACATTTCATTCATGGCAACTTAGAAAGGGTATGCTAAAGTTGTATGAAGCGGTTAAATTAATCAGGTTTGTTCGAAAACATGAAGACATTAGGTCAATCTAAGGTTAAATCTTCTACTAGAAGGTTACCACATTACACTAAGATAGCAGAGATACTAATTACACCATGTTCGCAATAAAAGATCGAATTCACATTGACTTCATGTAGGGTTTATAACAGAGCACTGAAAATCCGAAATCACGACTAACACAAACTAGCATAATCATGTTAATAAGAATAACTTGGAGAAGGAAATGCTGAGGCAGGAATGTAAGTCGATGATTTCGATGGTGGGGAGTCTTTCGCTAGGTTCCTTACCTAAGGCTGGTGGTCTGTGAAGTCATAGATTCATACAAATGAATGGTTATACTCCTAGACCAATCCTGGGTATGTGGCTTACTGGCCTACATGATTCCCCTACACTATTCAGATCAAACATATAAGGGCAACGAGACATGAATTCAAGTCTCTGGGGTTGCCTTACCATGCTTCAAAATGTGTGTAGGCAGTTATTCAGTCATTACGTGGAATCACAGAACTCACAGAATGCAAGCAACAGTCAAAGGCCATGCCATGTCATGAATCACAAAACTTAGATAATCAGAACAGTCAAGTCACATAGCATTCCGACTCAGGTCAAGCTCAATCTCTAACATACAAAATCGATGCTTTTCAAAGTCGAGTTGCTTAACCAGGGGGTTTTATTTCATAGCAAGGCAATAGAGGCATCAAACAGCATCATTTGGCGTCATAAGGGATCCTTAAAACATAGAGATTCACGGGGTCGTCAAACATAAAGAACACCTAGAATTGTATGTGCACGTACAATCCTTCTTTGCAACCTGTGGTCAATGGCTTGCCCTAAATACCGTTGAATTTAGGAAGAATTTGGTGTCCAACTGCCAGGGTTGTTTCAGTATGGTTGCCATTACTGGTCGTATAGGTGCGCATTGAGGTCTTATGAGGTACACCCATTCTACAGGTGATCATAAGAGTCTCACCGTAGGTCGCTTACCTTAGTAGGGATCATTTACTATGTACAATACCAAAGTCTACCAGGTTCTTTCTCCCTTATGCTTTTTATGTATATCAGGGTCCGTTTGGGCCGAAACATTGTCACCCCACTCACGAATAACAATCCATATAATAAAAAGAACAAGTAATGCATGGTTTAGTCAATAATGGCAAAGAAAGAGAACGATAGCTACACTTATGCAATGTTTAACAAGCTCCTGCCATTAGCACATAGTCTTCAAGCATGCATACAAAAGTAGCCCCCAATATACTCAGGGAATTTGGAATTCAAAAGAAAGAGGGAAGATATCGTTTAGTAGGATTACCAATTATAACAATCGATCTCGACACGTATAGTACAATGGCATGTACTCGGAAACCTAAGCTTACTCATCATAGCTAAAGAATGTAAAGTAAATCTTGACGCGACAACAAAAAGATATTAACATTTCGAAACTTCGAATTTCAAAGATGAAGATAGCTTATCTATTTTGAACTTCTTCTCTACCACCCTTTGAGTACGTCTGCTCACTCCATTATGGGGCCCAAAAATCGCACTTCAGGGGCAAAGACGAGCTTACAGAAAGACTTTTCAATGGTTCGAGTTTAAAACGACATTCTTAAACAATCGACTGTCTTATTAGAGTGCACGAAAAATACATTTACCATTCAAAACATAACTTAGCGCACACAAGAACACGGGAATGGATTAGGCTCACATACATCCGATTGGCTCATCCGGATCACGTCAAGGTCAATCAATGAAGTCAATTGCCATGTTAGGAGCATATTGCACCAATGAAGTACTCACGACGTCACCCGAAGGTGTGGGGAGAGCTATTTGACTCCTATACTAACGCACAGCTCGCCACTTTCACTTAATCGACCAACTCGAGCGTCCCATAAGTCAAAGATGTTCATACTACAAAGCACACTTGAACACGAAGCTGGCATATGTCACATAACCACAAAGTGTTCCTAGGCACCTATATGCGATGCATGACTCAGGTCGCGGCCTATGGTCGCAGGACCATTCTCTGATACCATCAATGTAACACCCCCAGCCCCTAGAGCCAGAAGCGTTACGTTTTCCTAACTTCTTACTTAAATTTTGAGGCGAAATGGATAGAGTTTCCCCTGAAAACTGACCGTTTCCAAGCTAAACGCCTTACATAAGTCCCTATCAACCGACGGAAGCGTAAACATTTAAAACATATCTCAACGGCCACACGCCGAAGTTCATAAACAATATGCATTACATGAACTTAGAATACTTGTTTATAATCATTTCAAAGTAAGAAGACATGACATGACTTCATTAGGCACGTAAGATCCCTTCAAATGGATCTAAACGACACCTGGCAAGTAAGAACAGGTCCATCATGACATAGCTGACTCACCTTCTTCCTGTTATAAAGAAAACCTGGGGAAAAGGGGAAGGAGTAGTGGGATGAGCAACCACATCTAACATATTCTGGGGAAAAGGGGAAGGAGTAGTGGGATGAGCAACCACTCATAAATTCAGGGGCGAAACGGACAGATTTTCCCTTAAAGACTGACCGTTTCCAAGCTAAACACCTTACACTAAGTCCCTGTAAATCAACGGAAGCGTAAACATTTAAAACATAGCTCAACGGCCACACACCGGAGTTCATAACTCGACGAGCCACCCGCTCGGAGTACACCAAACAGAATAGTTCATTAATACAGAAAAAGTAAAAGATACAACGCAACGGTTAGCACAACCGGAGTATGGGGTTTACATCAAAAAACATAACTAACTTTGACCAAAAAGACGTCTACCTAACTGGATGGTTGGCTCATATGGCCATAGAGAGCGACTCATAAACAATATGCATTACATGAACTTAGAATACTTGTTTACAATCATTTCAAAGTAAGAAGACATGACATGACTTCATTAGGCATGTAAGATCCCTTCAAATGGATCTAAACGACACCTGGCAAGTAAGAAAAGGTCCATCATGACATAGCTGATTCACCTTCTTCCTGTTATAAAGAAAACCTAGGGAAAAGGGGAAGGAGTAGTGGGATGAGCAACCACACACTCAGTGAGTGTCCCCCAACACCCTTAAAACCAGTACCATTGTAGGCAATAATATCTTTACTAGTCACATATCACATATTCATACTTTAATATCATATTAGGCATTCATAGAATTCCTATGAAAACATTACTAATCATAAACTTGACTTTATGCACTCAAACATAATATTAGGCAACATATCATAGGACATAAGTTCTAGAACATTAACATCGGACAGGCCATGACTTAAGCATTCAATAGGCACGTTTGAACGATATTACATGATTCACTAACATGTCACATATTCTGTTTGAAGTCACATTAAACACATGTAAGAACATTTTCTTTAAACTTTCATTGAAACTTTCTTTGAACATTGGAAGCATTTTCTTAACCTTTGAGGTTCTCGATCTTTTGAAAGAGTTTACATTTCATATTCCTTGTAAAATGACCCTTATAAGCATTTCACATTCATTCCATATGACCTCTTTGGGCCCATAAAACATTCTTTTTCTTTGAAACATATAGAATGGCAAAGGCCAATTGCTTTCCTTATCTTTGTACGAAAATACTTCTGGCATAAGATCATTACAGGGTGTTGATTGGGTGAGAACTATTCTCGACCCCATAGTGAGACCTAAAGCTCACGCTTAGGCTCTTACTCCCGGGATGGCTACATAACATATCAGACCATTACATTAACCCTCGTCAGGGCCTCTAGTGTTTTCGAACCTTCCTCTAGGTTAACATCGTTCATATCATATCATATTGTCCGCATCACATTATCTTAGCCACTTAAAGCGTATCCGCCATAACGGCTATAACATTGCGTTTCAAAAGGTAAAATCATTCAAC
>JACYFF010031956.1:55355051-55369358 GCA_017589665.1 Selenicereus undatus
GCTCGATGTAAAGCATGTGGTTCCGAAACTCTAGCAATGCAAAGAACCACCCCAGCAAACAAGTGGCCTTGGTGTTCACAACAGCTCTACAAATATTGGACAAGATGACTGGTTCAAAACAAGAAGTCTTGGGTATATAGGTTTTATTTATTTAGACTCTTGTTAATATGCCAATATTGAAAACATCATTTTAAACACCTCTTGAATCGGCAGTTGCGCTAAGTGCTTCAGAACACCAGTTGCGAACAACCCTACAAACAGGGTGCCTAGGGTGTTTCTTAACTGAAACGGCTATGCCCGATTATTTTGGAAAAATTTATTTCGGCTGGCCAAAAGCTCTAAAATACTTTCTTAAAATCCCAGGATAGCTAATTAAGCCCTGGAAAGGATATTTTTGAGATACGAAATATTATGGGAGATTTGCCAAAATTGTTTTGCTAAATATTTTCCAAAACCAAAAGATCTTTATCACCTATATTTTGGGAAGTGATTTATTCAAATTTCAAAGTTGAGATTTCTGGTTCCTTATTTGAAATTCTCCACGGCTATTTCAACCGAGAGGATAAGTTTTTATCTTTTAGAAACAAATCCCTTTTATTTTGGAAATTTCTTATCCACTAGCCGTTTGGAAAATCCTTTGCTTGGAAATCTCCTTCGATGCCATACTTGGCAGATTCTCAGCAACTTCCTTGATTTTTTTACCATTGATCTTCTTGGTTAAATGCTCAGCTCTTCTCTCCCATTCTAACAGAGAACGCATATTGAGAAAACACAGTGTGACAAAAAGAAAAATTCTGAAAACCCGGTTTTTACTCAAAAGTAAGAAAAGATTTCTTGAGCTTCAATTCGCAAAGAAAAACTGTGACAAGCTGTGTTAATTTGAGTTTTCAAACCATTGGCATAATAGGATCTTCAGTGTACCTTACATCCGCTTAGTGAGAAGCACCCCCAGTAAGGTGTTTTCAACCCTGATCTTGGATCAGAAAAGTGAGTGAGTGGTCCTCAGTCGTGTGGACTTTGGACGTGTCCAATCTGGTGAGTTTTGGACGTGGTGTAACCGTTCCTAGGGAAGAAGGTTACGTGGTTGCAAGTTGTAACAAGGTGTGTTACATTTGTAATGAGTTAAGCCCGGTTATAGTGAAGTGGTTAAAAGCCTACACGAGGTAGGTCGTGGTTTTTCACACCTCAGTTGGGCTAGAGGTGTTTTCCACGTAAAAATTGTGTGTGCTTTATTTCTGCATTTATCTTGGTGATTTTCGTATTTGCAATATCTGAAAACACCCCCTACAAACAAGTCAACAGGGTGTTCGTCATCTGATAAGAACCTCTGTCAGGGTGTTTGTTACTTATAACGCGAAAATCAGACACCACAATTCACCCCCCCTCTTGTGGAAGTATACTCATAAATTCAACAAGTGGTATCAGAGCAGGTTCTCTTTCAAAAGGCTAACACCTTGAGAAATTCTGAAGATGAGTACACCACAAGGAATTCTTGAAGGGCAATCCATTACTCGTCCACCCTATTTCAACGGCCAACATTATAGTTGGTGGAAGAATAGGATGGAGAACTATATTCAGGCAGAAGATTATGAGTTATGGATGCTCATCAAGAACGGGCCCCTTGTTCCCACCAAGGTGCTTAAAGAAGGCAAGATGATTCCCAAGGAACCCAAAGAGTTTGATGCTGAAGATTATAAGAAAATGGAAAAGAATGCTAAGGCTAAGAAGCTATTATATTTCGGCCTAGGTCCAGATGAATACACTCGTATCTCTGAGTGTGAATCATCCCAAGCTATCTGGAACGCCCTGCAAGTTGCTCATGAAGGTACGAGTCAAGTTAAACAATCTAGAATTGAGCTACTTATGCGACAATATGAGTTGTTTGATATGGGTGATCGTGAAACTGTGATGGATATGTACGCACGGTTTACCCACATCACAAACGAATTAAAATCTCTGGGAAAGTCTTTCACCACTGAAGAGTTGGTGAGGAAAATCCTCAGAATTTTACCTCGCATGTGGGAGGCCAAAGTGACAGCCATCCAAGAGGCTAAAGACATGAACAAGATCACCCTCGACGAGTTGATTGGCAATCTTCAAACCTATGAACTCAGAAAGAACTCACAACAAAAAGAGGAGCAGAAGAAGGATCGTGGGCTTGCCTTGAAAGCACATGAGGACACTGACTCTGACCTTGAAAATGAAGACATGGCCCTAATGACCAGAAAATTCAAGAAATTCTTCAAAAAGGTCAAGGAAAGCAACAAAAGAAAAGACTTCAGTAAGTCCAGAAACACCCCCAAAGAACAGCTCACAGGGTGTTTCAAGTGTGGCAAACCAGATCACTTAATCAAAAATTGTCCTCTGCCTCGAGAAGATCAGATGCCCGAACAACCTCGAAAACAGGGTCGAAAACACCCTGCAAATAATCTGGGCAAGCATTTCTCGAGAGCTATGCTGGCTGCTTGGGGAGATTCCTCTGAGGATGAAGGAGAATCTGAAGCTGAAGAAGAGGGCGTAGCACTGATGGCACAAAGTGATTCAGATTCAAATGATGAATCAACAATCAGCCTCTTAGATCTCAAGAACAAGGTACATGGTCTTAACAAAGCTACTTTAGAAGAACTTCTATATAATGTGATAGACACCTGTGCTGATCTAAAAAGAGAAGTTCGTGACCTAGAGCTTGAAAATGAAATTCTTAAAAATGAAAAACTTGGTTTACATGAAAATATTAACATGCTCAAAGAAAATCTCTTCATAAAAGAAGGAGATTATACTCGAGTGGAAGAAAAACTCTTTGAGGTGGAAGGAATGGTTGACGACTTGCTCAAAGAGAACAAGAGCTTGCATGCTAATATAGGAAAACTGGAAACCGAACTTGCCACGACCAAGCATTGGAACAAGTCCTCACAAGCCCTTGATTGGTTAAACACTCACCACAGTCGAAACAAAAAGAGACTTGGTTACAAGCATAAACGGACCGTTTACCCAATACATAGAAAGTATGTGGGATTACCTGAAAACATCGTTTGCTTTCATTGTGGTAAAACGGGTCATTATAGATATACTTGTCCTTTAAGAAAACATGCCAATGAAAAGAATGAAAGGTATGTGAAACAAATCTGGATTAGAAAAGATGAGCTTTACATGTCTAAAAGAATGGGACCCAAGTGGATCTGAGTTCCCAAAACTAACCCGTGATTTCTTTTGCAGGCTAAAGTGAGAGAGAACAACCTTACGAACAACCCCACCAACACCCTTAAAAATAGGCAGTTGTGGTTTGTTGATAGTGGGTGTTCACGGCACATGACTAGTGAAAAATCAAATTTTCTCTCACTTACAGCTTTGAATGGTGAGAGTGTAGCATTTGGAAACGGCAAATCTGGGACAATTGTCGGTATAGGTAATATTGGTAAAACTCTCTCCCACTCAATTGATAATGTGCACGTAGTTGAGGGGTTAAAGCACAATTTGCTAGGTGTGTCCCAACTGTGTGACAAGAACAACCTAGTACTGTTTTCAAAAACACGTTGCTTGGTTGTGAATGACGACACAGGAGATGTTGTGTTGAGGGGGAAGCGATGTGAAAATGTTTATAAAGTTAGTATTTCCACTCTTCCCCAAAATAATCTGACTTGTTTAAATGCATGAAATGATGATATAATGCTATGGCACAAGAGACTAGGTCATGCAAGCCTGTCCTTGTTAAATAAACTTGTTTCCAAGGATTTGGTTGTTGGACTACCTTCCATCAAGTATAATGATGACAAGGTATGTGAAGCTTGTGCAAAAGGAAAACAAGTCAGATCTTCTTTTAAATCAAAAAGATGTGTTAGCACTACCCGACCTCTGGAACTATTACACATTGATCTATGTGGTCCCATGAGGATAGCTAGTCGAGGTGGGAAAAGGTATGTGCTTGTAATAGTGGATGATTACTCTCGATTTACTTGGACCCTGTTCTTGGCCTCCAAGGATGAAACTTTTGAGAATTTTATTGCTCTTCTCAAAAAGATTGAAAAGAGAGTAGGACACTCATTGGTTAGCTTGAGGTCTGATGATGGTACTGAATTTGAAAATGCAAGCTTTACAAAATTTTGTAATGAACATGGTGTTGATCAAAACTTCTCAGCCCCAAGAACACCCCAGCAGAATGGGGTGGTTGAACGAAAAAATCGTACCTTAGAAGACATGACTAGAACAATGCTTATTGCTAGTGGTCTCCCTAAGAACTTTTGGGCAGAAGCTTTGAACACATCATGTTACATTATAAACAGATGCATGATTAGACCCATTTTGAACAAAACTCCTTATGAACTTCTTAAAGGCAAAAAACCTAACATTATGCATCTAAGAACACTTGGTTGTAGATGTTTCCTGCATAACAACGGGAAGAATGCCTTAGGAAAGTTTGATCCTAGGAGTGATGAGGCAATATTTCTTGGTTATTCCTCTCAAAGTAAGGCATACAAAGTCTTCAACAAAAGAACCTTGTGTGTTGAGGAAAGTGTGCATGTGTTTTTTGATGAATCTAACTCCTTGAATGAGAGTAATGCACAGGATGAAGAGTTTGAATTAGGTCTTGTCCAAAAGGAGCTGTTGAATCAAGAAAAACAAGGTGAGAACACCCTGAAGGAAACAGGTACAAAAGCTGTTCCTCAAAGCGACAGGCAAGGTGAACTTCAAACAGGGGGAAACACCGTTGAACCCTGTTCGGAACCATGTTCTTCAGGAACCAGTTTGCAAACAGGTGCAGAAACAGGATCAGGAGGTGTTCTTGAGCCTGATCCTACACACACTTCAGTTAGAACAAAACATGTGTCTGTGGATCCAATTAATCCAAGACCATGGAAGCACCATAGTTCGCACCCTCTTGATCAAATCTTATCAGATATTAATACTGGAGTGCAAACTAGATCTAAACTTAAGAATTTTTGTGCTTTCTATGCTTTTCTTTCTAACATTGAGCCAAAAAGTGTGAATGAAGCTCTTGCAGATTCAGATTGGGTCACGGCAATGCAAGAAGAGCTCCATCAATTTGAAAGAAACAAAGTATGGCACCTGGTACCTAAACCTGCAAAGAGAACAATCATTGGAACCAAGTGGGTGTTCCGATATAAGCTAGATGAGTCAGGAACAGTCATTAGGAACAAGGCAAGGCTGGTGGTTCAAGGGTACAATCAAGAAGAAGGGATTGATTACGAAGAAACCTTTGCACCAGTTGCTAGAATTGAGGCTATTCGAATCTTAATAGCCTTTGCTGCTCATATGGAAATCAAGCTATATGAAATGGACGTGAAAAGTGCATTCCTAAATGGATACCTTAAAGAAGAGGTGTATGTCAAACAACCCCCTGGTTTTGAAAATGGTGATTTCCCAAATCATGTTTTTAAACTTGACAAAGCACTTTATGGTTTAAAACAAGCTCCAAGAGCTTGGTATGAACGGTTGTCAAGCTTTTTACTTGAAAATGATTTTAGAAGAGGCAAGGTAGACAATACCTTGTTTCTGAAATCTAAGGGGGAACATCAATTGATTGTCCAAATATATGTAGATGACATTATATTTGGTGCGACTCATCATGATTTATGCAATGACTTTTCAAATATGATGAGGAGTGAGTTTGAGATGAGCATGATGGGTGAGCTTAATTTTTTCTTAGGCTTACAAATCAAGCAAACTCCAAACGGCACCGTGATCCATCAACAAAAGTATATCAATGAGCTACTTAAGCGTTTTAGGATGGAGTCAGCCAAACCCATAGACACTCATATTTCTCCTGCAACCAAGTTGGTTGTGGATGATGGGAGTCCCTCAGTTGAGGAGAAACTCTATAGGGGCATGATTGGGTCACTCCTATACCTAACCGCTAGTAGACTGGATATCGTTTTTAGTGTTGGTTTATGTGCCCGTTTTCAGTCTAGTCCTAAAGAGACTCATCTTAAGGCTGTTAAACGGATACTAAGATATTTAAAACACACACCTGATTTATCTCTTTGGTATCCTAAAGGGTGTAACTTTAATCTTGTTGGATATGCTGATGCTGACTATGCAGGTTTCCTAGTTGATAGAAAGAGTACCTCAGGTATGGCTCATTTTCTTAGACCTTGTTTGGTATCTTGGGCTACCAAGAAGCAACATTCTGTTGCCATGTCCACAGCAGAAGCTGAATATGTTGCAGCAGCTTCATGTTGTGCTCAATTGTTGTGGATAAGACAACAGCTTAAGGATTTTTGTGTTGACACTAGATGCATTCCTATTTTTTGTGACAATACTAGTGCTATTAACATTGCCAAAAACCCATGTCAACACAAAAGGACAAAATATATTGACATTCGACATCATTTTTTAAGAGATAATGTGGAAAAAGGCTTTATTTCAATGAATTTTGGCTCCACTGAAAATCAAATAGATGATATATTCACTAAGGCACTGAGTAGAGAGCAATTCGAGAGAAACAGACTGGAACTGGGGTTGGTGAAAACACCCTGAGAACACCTGTTCTCAGAGTTGGACCAAGCTGGAAAAAACACCCTATAATACCTGCTCTCTCTCCTTGCTTGGAAATTGTTACCCTTAACGAATTTGTGCAGTCTATATGGTACTAAGTTCATGCGTGAAGACTGCTACTTTGAGAAATGGAGTAGAGTAATAAGAGAAGCATGTTCAGAAACAGGCAACTCGAACAGGTATGTCCCTTGGTTGTTTGATACATAGGGAATGTGTTTTGCTTTTAATATTTTCACCCGTTGCAATCTTTTAAAAGATCTCGGCTGCTCTCTCTCTCCCTCTCTCCTTAAGTGCTCTGTCTGCAGTCTTGTCTGTCCTCTCACACAAACAGCTCTAAAACCCTAATCTCTCTCCTCTGCAACAGTGGCCTCCAACCAACCCTCTAACTCAAACTCTCTGGTTCTTGCGTCCTCAATCCCTGCTCCCCCTCGCCCAATTCCTTACAAGCCTTTCAAATTTCTGAAAAGCTTGTCCCTCACAACAGTGCGGATAGGGATGGATGACATTCCCTTCAATTGTGGAAGGGAATTGGTATTTTTGGTAGGGTCAGTTGCTTACCCTCTTCAAGTCGAGTCGGAGGATGTACCATCAGGGGCTCAAGACAAAATCTTGGAACCTTCTGCAGAGCTTTATGGTGAATTCGAACCCTGTTCTTTTGGATTGTTTCCAGAAACAGCACCAGAAACTAGGGACGAATCCTTGAATGCTGTGTGGGTAGAGGATCTGATTCCGGATGAGACATCCAAGGAAAGTCAGGAGAAAAATTCTCTCCCTGAGTCCGAACTCCCCACACCCATCAAGGGTGTTCTGTGGCTGAGTTGGCTGAATTCTATGCCAACTGCTCTGTCGCCAATGGGGTGGTGACAAGTGCTGTCAATGAGTGGCATTTTTCCTTCGATGCTGCTACTCTTGGTGAAATACTGGGCGTCCCCTCACGTGGGTTTGACGTGTATGTGAGGGAAGACAAAACCGCCCTAGAACCAGCCAGGCTCCTGGAGATATCTAGGCGGGAAAGCCAGAAACCGGGCCTGAGAACACCCTCTTCTGTCAAAAAGGGCGATCTGATTCCTCTCCACCAACTCCTTTTCATGTTCATCATCAAGAACGTGATACCAAGAGGTCAGGGGAGAAACTCAGCTGGCCTTTTTGATCAATGCCTGGTCGACTTCTTGTCTAGGGAGGAACCCATAAATCTTCTTGCTATCATGATTCGTCACATTGGGCGAATTACAAACACCACCCGAAACCATGATCTTGGGTATGGGTTCTTGTTGACCAAAGTATTTGAACACCTTGGTATTGAGCTCACACGGAGAGTGCCAGCTCAACTGGTTGATGAGATTGGCGTGGACACCCTTATGGGATGTGGCTATGAGGTTGGCCAAGGGTCAACTCACAAACAGGGTCCTCGACCACCTCGACCCCCTGTTTCTGAGACACCAAGCCCTTCTGTTGAAGTTGTTCTTGAGGATCATGCACGCCTCAAAGAAGAGCTTTTGGCTGTGAAGTCTGCTCTCGAAGCAGAAAAGGCCATCTCAGCAAAACGTCATGAAGAACTCCTTGCACTCCTCTCCACTCTTGCCCCTAGCATTCCTCCTTTTGCAAACGAAACCACCCTTTGCCCCCTGATTGTCAAGCTTGTTCTCTGTTTTTGTGGTTTGTTGCAATGGTACTGCATTGATTATTAATGAAATATCTGCTTGCAGTCTTTCTTGCTTGTTGTTTCTTAAGCTTTATATGCTTTACCTTATGTTGTTCTTGCTTTTTATGATGCCAAAAGGGGGAAGCAGAGTGAGAAACCAATTGACAAAAACCTGTTGGTTGAATATGAGAATGAAGGAGAGTGAAAATGACTTACGTGGATCACTATCAGCATTCAATTTTTTTTTGTGTTGTTTTGTCAATATGGTCACTTGGTTTGTCATCATCAAAAAGGGGGAATTTGTTGAGTTATTTTGATTAACTTTTGATGATAACAAATCCAAGTGTAAAAATTTGTCCAAGTAATGTTGCTCCAAACACGATATCCAAACAGGCCTAACTGGTGTTTTCTTTTTTGTATTAACTGGTTTGCTACATGTGAGAACAAGTCTTTAAAACACGTTCTACTTGGTGGTTCTATATTAAGAACAACTCGATTGTAAAAGCATGTTGTTCCTGGACTCTAGCAAGATCAGCTCGATGTAAAGCATGTGGTTCCGAAACTCTAGCAATGCAAAGAACAACCCCAGCAAACAAGGTGGCCTTGGTGTTCACAGCAGCTGTACAAATCTTGGACAAGATGACTGGTTCAAAACAAGAAGTCTTGGGTATATAGGTTTTATTTATTTAGACTCTTGTTAATATGCCAATATTGAAGACATCATTTTAAACACATCTTGAATCGGCAGTTGCGCTAAGTGCTTCAGAACACCAGTTGCGAACAACCCTGCAAACAGGGTGCCTAGGGTGTTTCTGAACTGAACGGCTATGCCCGATTATTTTGGAAAAATTTATTTCGACTGGCTAAAAGCTCTAAAATACTTTCTTAAAATCCCAGGATAGCTAATTAAGCCCTGGAAAGGATATTTTTGAGATACGAAATATTATGGGAGATTTGCCAAAATTGTTTTGCTAAATATTTTCCAAAACCAAAAGATCTTTATCACCTATATTTTAGTAAGTGATTTATTCAAATTTCAAAGTTGAGATTTCTGGTTCCTTATTTGAAATTATCCACGGCTATTTCAAACGAGAGGATAAGTTTTTATCTTTTAGAAACAAATCCCTTTTATTTTGGAAATTTTTTATCCACTAGCCGTTTGGAAAATCCTTTGCTTGGAAATCTCCTTTGATGCCATACTTGGCAGATTCTCAGCAACTTCCTTGATTTTTTTACCGTTGATCTTCTTGGTTAAAAGCTTAGCCCTTCTCTCCCATTCTAAGAGAGAACGCATATTGAGAAAACATAGTGTGATAAAAATAAAAATTCTGAAAACCCGGTTTTTACTCAAAAGTAAGAAAAGATTTCTTGAGCTTCAATTTGCAAAGAAAAACTGTGACAAGCTGTGTTAATTTGAGTTTTCAAACCATTGGCATAATAGGATCTTCAGTGTACCTTACATCTGCTTAGTGAGAAGCACCCACAGTAAGGTGTTTTCAACCTTGATATTGGATCAGAAAAGTGAGTGAGTGGTCCTCAGTCGTGTGGACTTTGGACGTGTCCAATCTGGTGAGATTTGGACGTGGTGTAACCGTTCTTAGGGAAGAAGGTTACGTGGTTGCAAGTTGTAACAAGGTGTGTTACATTTGTAACGAGTTAAGCCCGGTTATAGTGAAGTGGTTAAAAGCCTACACGAGGTAGGTCTTGGTTTTTCACACCTCAGTTGGGCTAGAGGTGTTTTCCACGTAAAAATTATGTGTGCTTTATTTCCGCATTTATCTTGGTGATTTTCGTATTTGCAATATCTGAAAACACCCCCTGCAAACAAGTCAACAGGGTGTTCGTCATATGAGAACAACCTCTGTCAGGGTGTTTGTTACTTATAACGCGAAAATCAGACACCACAATTCACCCCCCCTCTTGTGGAAGTATACTCATAAATTCAACAATATTGTAACACCCCCCGGATTTCTAATTCCATGTTTAAGGCCAAGCAGCCTTAAAGGCAGCGGTTCAACCTAATGGGGTGTTACCGCCGTATCTCCTTCTTTGAAATACCAAGCTAGATAGCGAGTCCTGTAAAACAAACAAAAGGAAAAACCTTTGATACAAAGACAATTACATCCATTGAAATCCAAAAAAAATAACAACTAGTAATAACTACTGTTCATCACCATCCAACCCTAACTTGTAGTCTTGCAGCATTCTTGCCTCACACTAATTTGACATCCCCAGCCCCTAGCCTACTCATATCACCTGAAAACAAAACATTTTGTTAACGTTGGATAAACTCAGTAACAAGCATTTCAAACAGTGAAACACGCACACAAATTCCTTTTGAAAACATTTTAAGGGGAATGGACAGCAAACCATCTTTCAAGCACACAAGCTGTTATCACACTTCCTTCCTTATCTTTTCAAAATCACACTTGCACAGTTCAGTTCAACATGCATCAGTTTCAATCCGGTTTTAGGGGAGCGACCGCAGTGGGTCTCATGGCCTGCGCTTGTCACTGCGCAGTCGCTTAACTCATTTTTGGCCTACCGCTACTTAAGCAGTTACCGCTTAACTGCTCCTCGCCTACTACCAACACAAGTGGTCACCGATAACCAGGCCCACGTCACAATTGAGCATGTGGCCGCTCACTTGCATGTACATATTACCTGGGGAAGGCTATGGCCTTTAACTCATTTAAATACATGAAACTCGCCCCATTCAGTCCTTTTTAGTTAACAGGTTCTTACTCCTTACTGGAGTCCACATAGCACAATCAGTTCATTCGATTTCAAGCACCTTTCCCATAGCAACACAATGAAAGTTTATGCAAAACCAGAAATTCTTATTCACGTTCCAAAACATTCGCAGTTGAGCCACACAGGGAAAGGTTAGGGCATGATTATTACCTGGTTACCGTACAGTTTACGGCTCGGTTACTTAACAATAGGTTCCCTGGTCTGCATGTAAGACCCGCCTTCGTTATATTTATGTTAAGTTGCTTTTATTACCTGTTCATGTTATAAAATCGTATTTTTAGTAACTATATGAGTTAAATGATTATCGATGTGCTTTTGGGAGCTGTAATTTTATTAAAAAAAAGGATTATTATTGCTATTATTGATTTTAAAGTTAATTCGTGCCGTATATGTCTTTAAATTATATTGATAGTTTAATCTAGTCGTTAAACTATTAATTTCATTAAAAAGGACGATTACTTGATTTATGTTATTATTGACGTCACCTATTTATAAAATTATTGAATCGATGATAACTCGAGTTTTTAAAATCGTCTTTCGATTTATTTAGTCGATTCCCGAAGTTTGATTAAAGATGTTAATTGTAGGACATTTCGACTCGAGTTTAGACTCTTCATTAATAAGTTTGGGGTTGGAACCTAGCTGAAGCATGTTATTTGAGCCAAAAAAAAAGAAAGAGAAATCAGCAAAAGGGGGGTGGGACTCTCGGGCCAGGGGAAACCGAAAACACCCCCGACCCTCCTTTCTCTCTCTAAATCTCGCTGGTCCCTCTCTCTCACCGGCAACTACTGGCCGGCGTCTGGCGTCACTGCCGTCCGCCATGCGTCGCCGGCAAGAGGAGGCCACCGGCCCCCTAACATGCATCTGCCACAGCCCAAACTCCACCACCCATCGTCCCCCACTTCTCACGGCCAAACGACCCAGAGAACCCATGCGTTTGCCGCCCCTATTTCGCCGCCCATGTGCCGGAATTCGGCCACCCACCTCCATCCCAGCCTCCTCTATAAGTTAGAGCCATAAATCGAGCCTCAAACCGCCTCAATCGCCACTCAGTCAAAGCTAGGGTTTCGGGTTTTGGGAGTGTCGAGCTGGGTTCGAGTTTAGAGGGATTTGAGGTCGAATTGAGTCTGTATTTACAAGGGTCAAGCATGGATTGGGTTGGTTCGTGCTTCAGTAAGCCAGGGCCAGGGAATCGAGTTTTCTAGCGCTGCCCAACAACCTTCGAACGAATCCTTAGCTTGGAACCGAGACGGATGTTCGTCGCCTCCTAAATTGGTATTAATTTCGAAAATATTTTCAGCAGATTGATGTTGCATGTCAAGTTAGGGTTTGTTAAATTCGTTAGAAATGCCAAGAAATGAGTTGTTCATGCTTAGATTCGAATCATTTGGTTGATTGATGCCTGAAATTGTAAATCGATGCGAATTATGTGCCTTTAGCATTAATTCAAGCCCATGAATGAAAACCATGCGTGAACTGTTAATTCGAAATTATATTAACGTGTTTAACTGTGATTCAAGTTGAGGAGTTAATGCGTGAAAAAGAATAAAAAACGAAGTTATATTAACGTGCTTAGCATCGATTCAAGTTAATGAGATAACGTGTGAAATAGAATTAAAATCGAAGTTGTGTTAACATGCTTAGCTCCTATTCAAGCTATTTAGCTAATATATGAAAAGGGATTAATTTTGAAGTTTTATGAACGTGTTTAGCTTCGACTCAAGTTAATTAGTGAACATGTGAAAAAGAATTAATTTCGAAGTTGTTTTAACATGTTTAGTTTCGATTCGAGTTAAACCAACTAATGCATGTAATCGAATTAAATTTGAAGCCATTGAAATATGTTTGGTTACATTCAAACCCCTTTTTAGTAAGTTCATGCTTAGGGAAGTTTCCTTCGAAATGCATCGTATATGATAGATTTAAATCATGTTTGATTTACTTAGTGAAGTGTTGTCGACTAATGACTAAATATTGTTATATGTGGCTGAAAGGTGTTGTTTGCTCAGGTAAGTGCTTAAACCCCACTCTCTTTTATATAAGCCAATATGATAACATATTGTGATTAATAAATTGATGAATCAAGCTAGTAGTTGGATGGTTTGAGGACAACATTATGAGTGTTTGAGGTCTTGTGGTACGGTGAAAGTGAGGAGGGAGACTGGGTTGTGAATTAACCGCAATCGTGAGGATTGCGAGGCCATGTGTGGCTCATTGTGTTGAATTGATATGAAGTGCTTAAATGTGATATATGTGATATATGTGCTCAAATGCTTAAATTGTATTATGTGCATAAGAGTGAGTTTTCAAAGAAAGATTTCTTGTTTTGAAATGATAAGTAGCTATAATTATTAATGCATGATGGCCTATTTTAATTAAATGAAAACAGTTTGGGAGTGAACTCGCTTGAACGGGGGAATCCCTAAAGATTTTTACAAAAGCGTGAGTTGCATGATAAAGGATTTCGCTGTGAGAGGCAGCAAACTTATTAGTCATTAAGACCAGTTTAAATGGCTAAAATAAGTGCATAGGGACAACAGATAGGGATTGAACCTGCTTGAACGGGGGAATCCCTATATAGCCTAGGGATTAGTCCCTAGAGACCCTGACGAGGGTTAAGGCCCAAAAGTTAGTTGCCATCCCGGGAGTAAGAGCTTAGCGTGAGTTAATCTCACTGGGATTGAGTGTAGATCTCTCCCAACCAGCACTTTATGATCTTATGCCCAGAAGTAGTTTCTTGTTAAATAAGAAAAGCAGTTGGCACTTTGCCTTTTGAAGTATATCAGAAAGAAAGTTTTAAGGGTCATTATGCGACCAAGATGAAAGAAAAGAGTCTTTAAGAGCCTCAAGAGGCTAAAAAAAAGAGTTTTTATGAGCCACAAGGGCTAAATGAAGTGTTTTCAAAGAAAAGAAAGAAAGTTTACTATGTATGACTGTGCATGCCATATGAATGAGATCTAAGTAAAGTATAAAAAGTGTTACGTGCATGTTCTAAGTATAACTTATGAATGAGGTACTACGTAAGATACAAGTATGAAAAGAAAGTGTTTACACTCGTGACTTCAAAGCATGCAACTTTAAAGACTATGTGACTTCAAAGTAACTCTACAAGCATTATCACCAGATATATGTGACTTCAAGGTGCCATGTGACCATATTCTTCACTCGTGCATCATGTAATGATTTCTTGAAATGAGTAGTAATGCATCCAATGTTATGTTTAGAATCACAAGTTGTGTAAGTGAGTTCCTATCATGCCACCGTTGATCGAAACTAAGAACCCATCATGTTTAAGTGTTTACAATATGTGACATGTAGCTCATTATTATAGCCATAGTGTTACCTAACCGTTCATTAAGTGGATATTATGAGTTATGTTTATGAGAAAGAAAGTTATG
>JACYFF010031956.1:55369758-55388557 GCA_017589665.1 Selenicereus undatus
ATATATATATATATATACATATATATATATATATACGTATACATATAGATATTGTAACACCCCCCGGATTTGTAGTTCCATGTTTAAGGCCAAGCAACCTTAAAGACAGCGGTTCAACCTAATGGGGTATTACCGCCGTATCTCCTTCTTTGCAAAACCAGGCTAGATAGCGAGTCCTGTAAAACAAACAAAAGGAAAAATCTTTGATACGAAGAAGATTACATCCAATGAAATCTAAAAAAAATAACTTGTAATAACTACTGTTCATCACCATCCAACCCTAACTTATAGTCTTGTAGCATTCGTGCCTCACACTAATTTGATATCCCCAGCCCCTGGCCTACTCATATCACCTGAAAACAAAACATTTTGTAAACGTTGGATAAACTCAGTAACAAGCATCTCAAACAGTCAAACACGCACACAAATTCCTTTGGAAACATTTTAAGGGGAATGGACAGCAAACCATCTTTCAAGCACACAAGCTGTTATCACACTTCCTTCCATATCTTTTCAAAATCGTACTGGCACAGTTCAGCTCAACATGCATCAACTTCAATCTGGTTTTGGGGGAGCGACCCCAGTGTGTCTCAAGGCCTGCGCTTGTCACAGCGCAGCCGCTTAACTCATTTTTGGCCTACCGCTACTCAAGCAGCTACCGCTTAACTGCTCCTCGCCTACTACCAACACAGCTGGTCACCGATAACCAGGCCCACGTCTCAATTCAGCATGTGGGCTCTCACATGCATGTACTTATTACCCGGGGAAGGCTATGGCCTTTAACTCATTGAAATACATGAAACTCGCCCCATTCAGTCCTTTTTAGTTAACAGGTTCTTACTCCTTACTGGAGTCAACATAGCACAATCAGTTCATTCGATTTCAAGCACCTTTCCCATAGCAACACAATGAAATTTTATGTAAAACAAGAAATTCTTACTCATGTTCCAAAACATTCGTAGTTGAGCCACAAAGGGAAAGGTTAGGGCATGATTATTACCTGGTTACCATACAGTTTACGGGCTCGGTTACTTAACAGTAGGTTCCCTGGTCTACACCTGACGCATGTATAGTCCACAATCAGTCCACATTTAATTTAGGACATCTTTGGTCCTCCCAAATTTTTTTATAGCATTTCTCTAACTTTTTTGTTGAACCCATCCTTAACCCCAGTTAGGGGTAAATTAGCCAGATTCTAGGTGCGACCTTCAGCAGCCATAACTTTTGTTTTTGGTGTCCAAATTCAGTGTTCTAGGTCGATCCCGAAACCTTAAGTCATCCCCTACATTTTCTGTGTACGTGGTGATCTTTCTAGTCAAATTGGTAAGCGGGGTGATCTTCGAAAAGTTTTGTACAAATCGAAGATAATACCCCACTAAACCCAGAAAACTTCTTACTTCCATGGGGTTCTTTTGTCTGGGCCAGTTTGTAACCGCTTGAATCTTTTGAGGGTCCACCGATACTCCCACGCTAGAAATTACATGACCTAAGAAAGCAACCTTCTCTAACCAAAACTCACAGTTTGAGAATTTGGCATACAACTCGTTTCTCCGTAACACTTCCAGGGCTATTTGTAGGTGGTGAGTGTGCTCATCCGGAGTTCTCGAATAGATAAGAATGTTGTCAATAAAGACCACCACAAATTTATCCAGGTAGGGTTTAAAGACCCTGTTCATAAGGTCCATGAACGCCACTGGTGCGTTAGTGAGGCCGAATGGCATCACTACGAAGTCATAGTTGTCATATCGAGTACGAAATGCTGTTCTGGGTAAATCCTCATCATTGATTCGGAGTTTATGGTACCCCGATTGAAGGTCAATTTTGGAAAAGGTTCCCGCGCCCCGAAGTTGGTCAAATAAGTCGTCTGTTATGGGCAAGGGATAACGGTTCTTAACCGTTATCTTATTTAACTCCCGGTAGTCTATACACAACCTCAAGGTCCCATCCTTCTTCTTCAAAAATAAGACCGGGGCTCCCCATGGAGACGTACTAGGGCAGATGTAACCCTTCTCTAGAAGTTCCTCCAATTGTGACTTCAATTCCTTAAGCTCAACCGGTGCCATCTGATAAGGTGCCTTGGAAATAGGGGTGGCTCCGGGGGTTAGGTCTATACAAAACTCCACCTCTCTAAGAGGTGGCATTCCAGGAATTTCATCGGCGAATACATCTGGGAATTCCCTTACTACAGGGATGTCTTCTAAGGAAGGGCTCGCACTCTCGGTTTTGATTACGTGACATAAGAACCCTTCACATTCCTTGCCCCATAACTTGTGAGCTCTTAACACTAACACCAACTTTATTGCCATTCTGGGCCTCTTGCCCCTATGCACTACCGTTTCTCCATTAGGCCCTCTCACGGTGATATTTTGTCTAGAACAGTCTATTTGAGCTTGATACCAGGAAAGCCAATCCATTTCCAAGATAATCCCAAAGTCCGTCAACTCAAACTTATACAGGTTCCCTGGGAATTCACATTCATGCATTTTCACAGGATGACCCTCATATAGCTCCTCACACGACACAGTTTTCCCATCAGGGAGCTTCACAGACAGTGTTTGAGCCAAAAATGTGCTATTTTTAAGGTACTTTTACACCTATTTTATGCTCATTTTAATAATATTTTTAGGATTTTAGTAGGAGATTATTTTATTTTGTATATTTTGAATAAATATGAAAAAAGGGCTTAAAATGGCGGAAAAGACGAGAAAAAATAGAAGAAATGTCGGAGGTTGAAGAACCGGGCCAAATTCTAGAAAAAATCGGGCAAAAAAGAAGAGAAAAATGAAAAAAACCAGACCCGTCCAGTTGAACCGGACCGGTCGGTTCGCCTAGACCGGTTCCCCTTAAAACCCCTCCCTCTCCTCTCTCGACTTCTTCTCTCCTCTTTCCCCGATTCCCTTTCCTCTGCCTCCCTTCTTCTTCAACCGAGAAACCGAACCCCAGCATCGTTCCTCACCCTGCTTCTCTTCACCGTTCTTCCTCAACCTCGTTCTCTCCCTCTCTCTATCCCACTCTCGCCCTTATCCCTTTCCCAAAAACCACTCTCGCCCACAGTTCCCCCTTCCACCGAAACCAGCCCATAGAGTCACCAAAACCAGCCCCGGTTTCACCACTTCAGAAACCCATCCAACCAGCAGCACACCACCCCTCGCTGGGTCTCATCTCCACAATCCACGTACCACCCCACAGCTGTCCTCCATTTCCATCGTCACCATCCACGCTAGCAAGCAGATCAACGGTGGAAAATTCAGGAGGGGTTCCGATATAAAGGTGGAAGACACCATGGATTCAGGAGTTTTTTTCTTCAGTAGGTAATTTAGAAGTAGGTAATTTTAGGCTAGTTTAGGATTCTAATTTTGGTTTTAGGTCTAGATTTAGTTTAATTTCATTGTTCATTTCAATTTCAGTTCTCGCTTTCAATTTCAGAAATTGAAACTTAGGGTTTGATGTTAGTTAGGGTTTGGAATTTCAACTTTCGAATTTCTTGTAATTGATGCTTTCTAGTTCAATTTCGGTTTGATTTCTACAAAAATCTGGGTTAATTCCATTCAAATTCTTCCCCCACTCTCCTGGTTCATGTTCACTGTTTGGTGGTTTGCTAAGTCATGGATGAAGCTTCAATTCGAACCCTTGTTGAGTCTGAGGTAGTGATTGTTCTTTGTTCAGGCTTAGTGAAATTTCCCTCCCCTGAATCTGTTCTGGTATTGTTTGCTTTGGTTCGTTGTGGCCCTGCTATTGCTTGTTGTTCTTCGTTTCCCCTGTGCTGATTTATGTTGTTCTTGTTCTTCGTTTTTCAATTTCAGTTTGCTTTCATTTTCAATTTCTGTTGCTTTCAATTTCAGTTTTTCGTGGCCCTCTACTTAGAAATTGTTGAGGGGTTTTTAGGGGTGGTGGAAAAATAACTAAAGAAAAGAAACCTCAAATACTCGATTGTCAGTCATAATACTTAAGGGTCGGTCCACAGGGAAGACGTGAGATTTATGGTCATTTTTAACAAAACAATTAAATTTAACTAATTAAACTAAGTGGAATTACTTAAATCAATTTAATAACCTAATTCAACTAAACTCATTTAATCCTAATTAACTCTTCCAATCCTAATTCAACAAAGCATCAAAACATCCTAATGACTAAACCTAACCTGACCTTTATATTGGTTAACCAATTAAACCAAATTAAACAACTAAACTTGAAATTAACCATGGTTAAAAACTAACAACCTAATTATTTGTTATTCCAGAATTAACCTAATGCCAATTATGGTACTGGATTAAGCAGTAGGGGAGGGGGGTTGAATTGAACCAAACTGCAATGAGAAACAAATGAAAACAACAGAACAAGAATAGCAGGTGAACGCAAGCAGAACAACACAGTAGCTTCATCCAAAGGGAACGGGGGGGCAACATTAAGCAAAACTAATATCAAGAACACAAGAACAGAAATGAAATTAGCAAACCTGAAGCAAAGAACTCGAAAAGGAAGCAGTAGGAGAGGGGATTGAATTTAAACGCAGAATCGAGAACAGCAAGGGGAAGGGGAGAAATCGAAGCAAGGCAGAACGAAACTCACAAACTATGACAATCTTCGGTTGAACCCAGAACGCAACCCACTGAGTCCAAACGCAACCATTCGAACAACCGCAACAGGGGAGAGGGGAAATCGAATGCAATAAACCCAGTTTTTTTTTTGATAAATCAAACCGAAATTGAACTAGAAAGCATTAATTACAAGAAATTCGAAAGTTGAAATTCCAAACCCTAACTAACATCAAACCCTAAGTTGCAATTTCTAAAATTGAAAGCGAGAACTGAAATCGAAATGAACAACGAAATTAAACTAATTCTAGACCTAAAACCGAAATTAAAATCCTAAACTAGCCTAAAATTACCTAAAACTAATTCGAACCTAGCTAACCTTCTCTTCAATGGCATCCTCTTGCCTTTATACCCGAACTTTCGGATTCTCAGCCCTTCGATTTACTGGTGTCGTGGATTGTGGTGATAAGGTTTCGAAGATGGGAAGTAAAATCGTGGGTTGGTTAAGATGAGGCCAACGAAGGTGGGTGTGCTGGCGTTTGTCAGAGGTAGTGGGATGGGTTGAAGGTGAGGACGAAAACTGTGGGTGAGGGTAGGGTGGTTTTGGGTTTCTATGGGCAGAGAGAGAATGGGGTAAGGGAGAACGGTGGGCGAGAGAGGAGACATAAGGGGGTAGAGAGGAAACGGGGGTTCGAGGGGAACTGAGGAAGCGAGGGTTTGGGAGTGAAGAGGAAGATGAAGCAACGAGGGCCAAGCCTTCTGGGTTGGGAGTTCGGGGAGAGAGAGGGACGAAGTCGAGAGAGGAGAGAGAAAGACTACTGAATGGGAGGGGGGTTTTAATGGGAACCGGTTCTGCTAAACCGGTCTAGCCGAACTGGCCGGTCCGGTTCAGCTGGACCGGTCTGGTTTTTTATTTTTCTTCCTTCTTTCTTTGGCCGGTTTTTTTCTGAAATTTGGCCTGGTTCTTCAACCTCCGACATTTCCTCTATTTTTCTGACTTTTTCTGCCATTTAAGCCCTTTTTCCTCATTTATTCAAAATCTGCAAAATAAAATAATCTCCTATTAAAACCTTAAAAATATTATTAAAACGAGCATAAAATAGGTGTAAAAGTACCTTAAAAATAACATATTTTTTGCTAAAACAAATACTCCCACACCAAGATTTTGCTCGTCCTGGAGTAAAGCAAACTAAACTAACTAACAGAAAATGAAAATAAGGAAAAGAAAATGCTAACTCATTCTGGTGGGAATCACGATTGCATTTAGCGTATGCAACAAGCCCTTTAAACCCCTTGGACTCCCAAGTGGACGAGTGAGGTCGAGTGAGGGCTTCAAAGTGAAATACCCACAAAATTATTCCAAAAATAAAAGAAAAATCTTTTTGGGTTTTTCTCAAAACTGATATGTACAAAACTTGGGAAACATATGCACACACTCTAATCAGTTAAATCACCCATGTACTCATTATTGACCCATATATACATAGAATGCACTTCAAAGCCCTTTACCTCGAAATGACATCAAAACACTAACTGTTTCACCCCATTAGACATCAAGATTTCGTATCCATCCCTGTGCTCATGTGCAAGTGTATCATCATCTCCGGAACTCAAATTTACCAGAATAGACTCAATCCCACTTAGTTGACATAACTACATTATTCTTATACTGACTTTGGACGCAAGTTTTCCCAGTAACAATATTGCCTCAAAGGGCAACACCCAGTAGCACGTGCGTCAAAGGGTCCCAGTGGCGCATGCCTCAAAGGGATACTTGTCATTCCAAATTTTATTCTTCTTCTTTATTTATAATACATTTTTTTTCAATTTCTTTTCCAAAGTAATCATGCCATAAGCTAGTGGGAGAATCATTCATGAAAACCTAAAACCTAAAGATAATGATGAAAGAATGAATAAGGACTGAATAACACAACCTTTAATGAACAACTGGGGCTAGAGTTAGGGCTTAGACTATTATATTCGAAGTAAAAGACTTATCACGCACATCCTACTTCTATACAAGCTAATAAATAAAGTATAGGGGATTCAAACTAATCAAAAATAGTGCAAATGTTCCCCAAAACAACAAAAATCATCAAAAATTTTTGAAAAAGGGCACCTCACTCCCACACCAAAACTTCACAATGTCCTCATTGTGGGAACTAAGGCGCTAAAAAGCAAGTCCATAAACTAAACAACCGGAAAACCTAGAATATATACAACTAGAACACCACCAAAAACAAAATAAAACCAAAATGAAAATGAAAAGCAAAACTAAAATCAAAGAAAACACATATTTACAAAAACAAAACCAAAAAAAAAATTCAAAGACCTACTAAATTGAAAACTAAACCAAAAGAAATCTAAAACAGAATAAAAGAAAAGAAAAACAAAAATAAAACAAAAATGAAACAAAAAATGAAATTACTAAAAAAATAAAATCAAAGGAAAACTAAAACATGCTAGGCTAAAGAAACAAAATGAAACATAAGAAACACCCTAGATATTCACAATTAACAAGTATTTACAAAACCTAACATATACAACTAAGTATGAAAAGGAAGAAAAGAAATGAAAAGAAAAGAGGGTGGAACGATCATACCAGGCTGGATACAGGTTGTACCCAAACTATAAAACTTAAGGAGCATCAGCCACTCCATCTTAAGCTGGAAAGGTGCTATTCAAATCAAAACACTTTAGAGTATATAACAGCTTATGAAACAAAGATGCCCAACTCTCAATAGTATAGCAACTATGGAAAACAGAGAGTTGGAACCAGATTCAGTACATCCATATAGTCAGGAAAGCACAGGTAAGGGCCCGTTTCAACTTATCGAACAATTGGGCCCACTCAAGAATGAAATGAACACACTCAGAATAAGCCAGAAGTGAGGTCATTGGCTTAGAAACTATATTAGCATGAATGAACTGTCTAGGCAAAGCAAAGGGTTCAAAATCCACAAGTCCTTTAAGTTCAATATGCATATGAGTCTGGTATTGTTTGCTTTGGTTCGTTGTTGCCCTGCTATTGCTTGTTGTTCTTCGTTTCCCCTCTGCTGATTTCTATTGTTCTTGTTCTTCGTTTTTCAGTTTCAGTTTGCTTTCATTTTGAATTTCTGCTGCTTTCAATTTCAGTTTTTCGTGGCCCTCCCCTTAGTTTAATTCCATGACATAATCAGCCTTAGTTTCATTCCAGAATAATAAAGCAATTGTTCAGTTGGTTAATTTGATAAATTTCAGCTTGGTTTGGTTTAATTGGTTAATCAGTACAAGGTTTAGTTTAGGTTTTAGTTAATTAGGTAGTTTTAATGTTTAATGAATTAGGATTAAATGAGTTTAGTTGAATTAGGTTGTTAAATTGTCTTAAATAACATTACTTAGTTTAGTTAATTAAATTTAATCGTTTCGCTTTAAATGACCGTAAATCTCACGCCTTCCCTGTGGACCAACCCTTAAGTACTACGATTGACAATCGAGTATTTGCAGTCTCTTTTCCTTTTGTGTTTAATTTAATTTTCCGCCCCCTCAAAAACTGCTCAACAATTTTGACGCCGTTGCCGGGGACGACGGCATGAGATTTGGTCATTGTGTTTGTTTTCGTAGTTACTCTCTTTCGAACTTTGTTTTGTTTACTTCTTAATAGTTGTTAGTTGCTTAATTAGTTATTGTGTTTTGTTTTAGTTGATTTCATTACTTTGGTATTAATTGTTAATGAGTTTACTCGTTTTGTATTCAAAAAACAAAATTCAAAAACATTTGAAAAACCTTCAAAAATCCAAAAAAATTAGAAATCTCAAAAATCCAAAAAAAATTCAAAAAATTGAAAATCCAAAAAAATTGAAAAATTTTAAAAACTTTAAAAAAAAATTTCAAAATGGCAGTTTTCAATTTCCCACAATATGAGCATGAACCTTTTTGGAGCTATTTATCGCGACTTAATGATTATCGTGCTAAGTTGCATCACACTTTTCAAAAATCGGAAATTTGTGAGGTCATTATTTTGGGTCTAAATTCTAAATTCCGTGGTCATGCTGAGTCCATGTGCCCAGGGGGTTTGTTAGGATTGTTGTCTAGATCTCAAGATGAAGTTTGGGATTTCTTTGAAAATTTAGGTTGGGAAACTTACGAGTTTAAACAAGCTAAAATGAACTTAAAGTACCCAACTCATGCTGAGTCTGCTTTTTATGCTAATCCTTCCCCCCAAGATCATTTTCTAAACCCATATGACCCATCTTATTCTTATATGCCTCCTGTGCTGTATGATTATTGTGAATCTCCTTATCATGATGTTTCTACGTGTCCTTATCGTGCTGCCTGTGCAAGAATTGAAAAGAAAATTGATGATATGACTAATCAAATGATAGAGACCATGAAATTGAGAATTACTGAATATTCTCAATGTTTTAATCAAATTAGAAAGACTTATAGTGAGACTGACTCTAGGTTAGGATCTCCTGAACCTGCAGTTAGTCTTACTACTGATTTTGCACCTTCCTATTCTACTAGGCTTGATTTGAATGAAAACATGTGTTTGCCTAGCTTAGAACAAGAAAGTGACATCCCTAAGTCTCCATCACCAGATCTTGCACCCTGCACTGGCTCACCTGAAAATGTCACGGATGAATAATCTGATTCTAATAGTGAGTTACAAATTAGCATCATACCTACAGTAGAGTTTCATGATTTGGATGATTCGAAAGATGTTTCACAGGAGTTGCATGATGAGATACCTGAACTCACTATGTTTGACTTTGATGATAATATTCTGCATGCAGAGCATGAATCTTTTTCTTGTGAGTTCGAGACCCATGGAAGTTCTAATGATGGTTTTTGCACTGATTGTGAGTCATTTTCTTTTGATTCCATCCAAACTGACTTCCTTTTTGAATCTTGCAAACCTGAATATGTTGAGTCTGAGATGATTACCATTGATAATTTTACTTTAGATCAAACTCATATGCCTTTTGATATTAAAAGACTTGTGAAATTTGAACCTACTCTTTGGCCTAAATTGCTCGTTCATGCTAATATAGTTTCTAGGCCAATGACCTCACCACTGGTTCTTTTTAGGTATGCCTGCCTATTTTCTGATTGGGGCCAACAGTTTGATAAGTTGGAACGGGCCCTTACTTGTGCAGAATTCACATGGTGGATGTACTCAATCTGGTTCCAACTCACTGTTTTTCATAGTTGCTATACTATTGAGAGTTGGGCATCTTTTTTTGATAAGCTGTTGCATGCTGTAACGAGTTTTGATTTGCATAGCACCTTTTCAGCTTAATATGGAGTGGCTAATGCTCCCTACACTTTATAGTTTAGGTACAACCTGTATCCAACCTGGTATGATCGTTCCACCTTTCTTTTCTTTTTATTTTCTTTTCTTCCTTTTCGTACTTAGTTGTATATATTAGGTTTTGTAAATACTTTTTAATTGTGAATATCTAGGGTTGTTTCTTATGTTTCACTTTGCTTCTTCTAGCTTAGCTTGTTTTAGTTTTTCCTTTGATTTTATTTTTGTTTAGTAATTTCATTTTTTGTTTCATTTTTTTTCTTTGCTTTTATTGTGTTTTAGATTTCTTTTGGTTTAGTTTTCAATTTGGTAGGTCCTTGATTTTTGTTTTGGTTTTGTTTTTTGTAAATATGTGTGTGTTTTGTTTTGTTTTGTTTGGTTTCGTTTTTTATTTTGGGTCGTGTTTTAGTTGTATATGTTTTAGGTTTTACGGTTGTATAGTTTATGAGCTTGCTTTTTAGCACCTTAGTTCCCACAATGAGGACGTTGTGAAGTTTTGGTGTGGGGGTGACGTGCCACCTTTATTTTCAAAATTTTTGAAGATTTTTGTTGTTTTTGGGAACATTTGTACTATTTTTGATTAGTTTGAATCCCCTATCCTTTAATTATTAGCTTGTATAGAAGTAGGATGTACGTGATAAGTCTTTAACTTTGAATATGATAGTCTAAGCCCTAATTCTAACCCTAGTTGTTCATTAAAGGGTGTGTTATCCAGTCCTTATTTATTCTTTCATCATTATCTTTAGGTCTTAGATTTCCATGAATGATTCTCCCACTAGCTCATGACATGATTACTTCGGAAAAAAAAAATTGTATTATGAATAAAGAAAAAGAATAACATTTGGAATGACAAGTATCCCTTTGAGGCATGCACTATTGGGCGTTACCCTTTGAGGCACGTGCTACTGGGTGTTACCCTTTGAGGCAATATTGCTACTGGGAAAGCTTGCTTCCAAAGTCAGTATAATAATAATGTAGTTATGTCAACTAAGTGGGATTGAGTCTATTCACGTAAATCTGAGTCCTGGAGATGATGATACACTTGCACACAAACACCGGGATGGATTCAGAATCTGGATGTTCAATGAGGTGAAAACTAGAGTTTTGATGTCATTTAGAGGTAGAGGGCTTTGATGTGCATTCTATGTATATATGGGTCGATAATTGAGTACATCGGTGATTTGGCTAATTAGAGTGTGTGCATATGTTTCCCAAGTTTTGTACATGTCAGTTTTGAGAAAATGCCAAAAAGATTTTCTTTTATTTTTGAATAATTTTGTGGGTATTTTCACTTTGAAACCCTCACGAGACCTCACTCGTCCACTTGGGAGTCCAAGGGGTTTAAAGGGCTTGTTGCATATCCTAAATGCAATCGTGATTCCTACGACAGTGAGTTAGGATTTTCTTCTTTTATTTTCATTTTCTTTTAGTTAGTTTAGTTTGTTTTACTCGAGGACGAGCAAAATCTTGGTGCGGGAATATTTGTTTGAGCTAAAAATGTGTTATTTTTAAGGTACTTTTATACCTATTTTATGCTCGTTTTAATAATATTTTTAGGGTTTTAATAGGAGATTATTTTATTTTACAGATTTTGAATAAATACGAAAAAAGGGCTTAAAATGGCGGAAAAGGCGAGAAAAAATAGAAGAAATGTCGGAGGTTGAAGAACCGAGCCAAATTCCAGAAAAAACCGGGCAAAAAAGAAGAGAAAAATGAAAAAAACCAGACCGGTCCAGTTGAACCGGACCGGTCGGTTCGCCTAGACCGGTTCCCCTTAAAAACCCCCCTCTCCTCTCTCGACTTCTTCTCTCCTCTTTCCCCGATTCCCTTTCTTATGCCTCCCTTCTTTTTCAACACAGAAACCGAACCCCAGCATCGTTCCTTGCCCTGCTTCTCTTCACCGTTCTCCCTCAACCCCGTTCTCTCCCTCTCTCTATCTCGTTCTCGCTCTCGCTCTCGCCCTTATCCCTTTCCCAAAAACCACTCTCGCCCACCATTCCCCCTTCCACCGAAACCATAAACCAGCCCATAGAGTCACCGAAACTAGCCTCGGTTTCACCACTTCATAAACCCATCCAACCACCAACACACCACCCCTCGCTGGGTCTCATCTCCACAATCCACGTACCACCCCACAGCTGTCCTCCATTCCCATCGTCACCATCCACACTAGCAAGCAGATCAACGGTGCAAAATTCAAGAGGGGTTCTGGTATAAAGGTGGAAGACGCCATGGATTCAGGAGTTTTTTTCTTCAGTAGGTAATTTAGAAGTAGGTAATTTTAGGCTAGTTTAGGATTTTAATTTCGGTTTTAAGTCTAGATTTAGTTTAATTTCGTTGTTCATTTCAATTTCAGTTCTCGCTTTCAATTTAAGAAATTGCAACTTAGGGTTTGATGTTAGTTAGGGTTTGGAATTTCAACTTTCGAATTTCTTGCAATTGATGCTTTCTAGTTCAATTTCGGTTTGATTTCTGCAAAAATTTGGGTTAATTCCGTTCGAATTCTTCCCCCACTCTCCTGGTTCGTGTTCACTGTTTGGTGGTTTGCTAAGTCATGGATGAAGCTTCAATTCGAACCCTTGGTGAGTCTGAGGTAGTGATTGTTCTTTGTTCAGGCTTAGTGAAATTTCCATCCCCTGAATCTATTCTGGTATTGTTTGCTTTGGTTCGTTGTTGCCCTGCTATTGCTTGTTGTTCTTCGTTTCCCCTGTGCTGATTTCTGCTGTTCTTGTTCTCTGTTTTTCAATTTCAGTTTGCTTTCATTTTCAATTTCTGCTGCTTTCAATTTCATTTTTTCATGGCCCTCCCCTTAGTTTAATTCCATGACATAATCAGCCTTAGTTTCATTCCAGAATAATAAAGTAATTGTTCAGTTGGTTAATTTGATTAATTTCAACTTGGTTTGGTTTAATTGGTTAATCAGTATAAGATTTAGTTTAGGTTTTAGTTAATTAGGTAGTTTTAATGTTTAATGAATTAGGATTAAATGAGTCTAGTTGAATTAGGTTGTTAAATTGTCTTAAATAACATTACTTAGTTTAGTTAATTAAATTAAATCGTTTCGCTTTAAATGACCATAAATCTCACGCCTTCCCTGTGGACTGACCCTTCAGTACTACGACTGATAATCGAGTATTTGAGGTCTCTTTTCCTTTTGTCTTTAATTTAATTTTCCGCCCCCCTCAAAAACCTCTCAAAAGACAGCAGGGAGGATTTTTGAGTCGGGTTTAGTTTCAACATCTCAACTAGTTTACCAGAAATAAAGGAATGTGTGGCGCCCGAATCAAATAAGACTTCTACAGACTGAGTTAAGAAAGAAAATGTATCCGTCACCACATTCGGAGCATTCTTAGCTTCTTCCTTACGAATCACATAATTTCGACCTCCACCGTCCTAGGGAGGTGCGTTGGAGGGTCGAGACTGAGCCGATTGGGGTGCTCGATACTACTTACTGGGGTGGCCCGCCTGCCCTCCCCTGCTCTAGTATGACGACTGGGGTCGCTGCCCCTATGCTTGGTTTTGTCCCTGCCCTTGACTCCGCCCTTGTCCTTGCCCAGGATGGGGTGGAGGGAGTGGGAAGTCTCGCACTTGGTGTAGGTGGCTCCCATAGCGAAAGCACCTCTTTACAGTTCGACATTCCCAAGAAAGATGCCCCGGTTTCCCGCAAGCATTGCAGATCACCTTGGGCTGCGTGTTGGGATATTGGCCCCCTCGGTTGAGACTACCCAAGTGTTGTCCCCCAACAGGTCTATGGCTCTGCTCCTGCGTCTGGAAGGTTCCCCGATTATTTCCCTTCCTCTTGGTGCCCCTCTGTTCATTAAAGTAATGACTGTGCTCCTTCATTTCTTTCTACATTGACCGCAATGTCATACAGGTCAACGTATGAGGCATACTGTCGCACCGACATTCTCTCCTTAATGGTCGGATTCAGCCCGGCCTCAAATCTATTCATCTTCAGCTTTTCATCAGCTACGAAGGCTGAGGCAAAACGTGACAACTCCATAAACTTGGAGGCATACTCGAGAACGCTCATGGTCCCTTATTGCAGTTGTATAAACTCGTTCTCCTTAGCCTTTTAGAGGTAGGTGGGGTAGATATGATCCTGGATCATTTCCTTGAACATAACCCATCCAAACCCAGGCTCGTTTTGTCTCTGACTCACCGTACCCCACCAAAGGTCGACCTTGTCTTTTAGGTAGAACACTGCGAATCCTACCTTCCAGTCCTCTGGGAACTGGAGTGCATTAAATAACTTCTCCATCCCACTAATCCAGTCTTCGAAGGTTTTGGGGTTGGGAGGCCATCATAAACGGGTGGGTGATGGCTAGTGAAACGTTTGAACATGTACGAGTTGTCCTCTTCCACTCTCTTCTCTTTAACATCCATTAATCGCTGGATTTGCTAATTCTGGAGTCGTAGTTGCTCCCTTTGCTTTTGCAGCATTTCCAACAGCGAGAAGTTGGTGAGTTCTACTCCCGACGGTGGGTTGGTCTCACCGATGTGGCTACGAGACCCATTCCCATTTCGAGGGCGTAGGGTCTCCAGCCGCTCTCCGAAGGCAATCATGGGGACGTCCGGGCCCATAGGGATCCTTGTTGCAGGGTTAGGTCCCGTTTGCGACTCATCGTTGAGGTTGTTCCCCGCCATCCTATTTGGGAAAATAACTTAGGTTTAGTTCCTCTCCTAATAGTTCACATCCTGTATTTTACTAAGTTCCAATAACATAGTACACGCCAGTGCATTGTATAACAGTTCTCATAACTTTTTCATAGCATAACATCGTATTCAGAGCACATCAAATCAATTTCAGGTGTCTCATATCACACCAGCAGTACATCCACGTAGCACACTTCTTTGATAATTAGGTACACAGGGATTTAAATCATCAAAACAAATTCATTGCATGAGATTTTTTTTTGAGTTTCCATCCAGGTTCCACGTCAATACTTTCATTGCATCACAATGCTTAATCCTAATAGCCACAGTGGCCTTATTACAACAAAAGAAAAACAAAAACGCTACTATTACTTGTGCTAGGAAAGAAAGAAAAGGAAAAAAAAAGGCAAAGAAAAAGAAAGCAGCCTCCTAAGGCTTCCGGCTCTTAGTGGTTGGGGTTATCCAATGGGCAGGTGCCCCTACACATTCGGCCGCACTTGCCCCCGCTTCCAACAGCTCATTCCCACCTCGTGCTTGGCTCTTCCCTATAAGGAGTTTATCCTTTGCTCTACTTCCCTCGAGCTATTGGCTTGCTCATCCTGGGCGGGGTGATTCCTCTCTTCCTCTCCCTGGTCTCCCTCTATGTCCTCAGCACTCATCAGTTCCCTTTCGCTGGTCTCAGAGTCTCCCTCAGGGTCTTTCTCGGGGCTTCCTTAGGATCCTCCTCGGGATCCTCGTTAGGATCTTCCTCCATGGGTTCTTCCTCGTCCATGGGGTCCTCTTCAGGGTCTTCCTCTGATTCACCCTCATCCTCACTGTCCTCCCAATATTCCATAACCCTTGGCTTTCTCTCATGTTCGGACTCCTCAGTGTCCTCTACAAGGGATGGTGGTGGGGTTGCATCGTCAGAATCAGGGGTGGGTAGCTCCTCGTAGGGTCGTACGTCTATGAGATAATCCACCAATTCATTTAGGGTCATTTCCATGGGTTCCAACTAACAAAGACAACATCCCCCAGGAATTTCAATAGGTCTCCTTTTTGGGTGTAGCTGGTTTATCCTATAGTGCCACGTAGGATCCCTTACCAAAGTCAGGAGGAAAAAGAAGGTTTGGTTCTAGCCAAACCACAAACAATCATTAGGAACCTTAGCTAATCTCGCAAAGAAGAAGATCTCAATTCGTTCTAGCTAGCTCTCCAAACTCTCCCCAGGCGGTTTTCCTAACCTCTGGTAGCGACATTGCCGTCTCATAAACCACAGTGTCGATCGTTGTTCATCCTAGTCAATAACAGGCCCATATCAGACATATACAACACATAAGAAGCAAAAACAAGCATAAACACATTCCCTTCCCATCCTACACTCACACTCCGAGTAGTCCTCATGTCCACTAGACTTTGGGTTATACATCACTATTACTCTTTTCTCCTTTTAAGCGAGCTTCAGATCAGTCAACCTGGGCTCTAATACCACTTTGTAATACCCCCCGGATTTGTAGTAGCATGTTTAAGGCCAAGCAGCCTTCAAGGCAGCGGGTCAACCTAACAGGGTGTTACCGTCGTATCTCCTTCTTAGAAATATCAGGCTAGATACTGAGTCTTATAAAACAAATGAAAGGGAAAATCTTCGATACAAAGAAGATTACATCCAACCAAATCCAAAAAAATAACAACTAGTAATAACTGCTATTCATCACCATCCAACCCTAACTTATAGCCTTGTAGCATTTGCACCTCACACTGATTTGACATCCCCAACCCCTGGCCTACTCATTTCACCTAAAAACAAAACATTTTATAAACGTGAGATAAACTCAGTAACAAGCACCCCTATTAGTCAAACACGCACATAAATTCCGTTTGAAAACATTTTAAGGGGAAGACACAACAAAATATCTTTCAAGCACACAAGCCGTTATCATACTTCCTTCCTTATCTTTTTAGAATCACACTTCCATAGTTCAATTTAACATGCATCAGTTTCAATTCGATTTTGGGGGAGCAACCCCAGTGGGTCTCATGGCCTGCACTTGTCACAGCGCAGCCGCTTAACTAATTCTTGGCCTACCGCTACTCAAACGGTTACCGCTTAACTGCTCCTAGCCTACCAACAACACAGGTGGTTACCGATAACATAGTCCACATGTCACTGAGCACGTGCCCGCTCACATGCATGCACTTATTACCCGGGGAAGGCTATGGCCTGCAACTCATTCAAATACATGAAACTCGCCCCATTCAGCCCTTTTTAGTCAACAGGTGCTTACTTCTTATTGGAGTCAACATAGCACAATAAGTTCATTGGATTTCAAGCACTTTTCCCACAACAACGCAATGAAAGTTTATGTAAAACCAGAAATTCTTACTCATGTTCCAAAACATTCGCAGTTAAGCCACACAGGGAAAGGTTAGGGCATGATTGTTACCTGGTTACCATACAGTTTACGTGCTTGGTTATTTAACAATAGGTTCCCTGGTCTGCACCTGGCCCCTATATAGTCCACAATCAATCCACAATTAATTTAGGACATCTTTGGTCCTCCCAAATTTCTTTATAACATTTCTTTAACTTTTTTGTTCCCATCCTTAACCCCAGTTAAGGGTCAATTAGCCAAATTCTGGGTGCGACCTTCAACAGCCATAACTTTTGTTTCTGGCATCTAAATTCAGTGTTCTAGGTTGATCCCGAAACCTTATGTCGTCCCCTACATTTTCTGTCTTCAGGGTTTAGCCCGGGTCTGTCCCAAGCTAGGTCATAATCTTAGTTATTTCAAAACTGTGAGTGACTATTTTCCCATGACTGTCCCATAAAGAATTTATTGCATCTTGGGCTATGCTACTCGAAATGGTCTGATTCCATTACAGGATTTTTTTTACATCCAAAAGTTCACACCCAATAAATTTCATGATTTTTAGAAATCAATTCTGGCCTAGATAATTTTCCCAAATCCATGGTTCTAACAGTCACAGTTTCAGCTTCCTACTTTCTGCCCAGGTTTTTAACCTCGCTTCCAAAATCCATAACTTTTTCTCCCTACTTCAAAAAATTGACCTCTTCCCCAACATGGAAATATAATTTTGTGTGCTACAACTTTCTTGTTTAGATTTTTTACCAAATCGAACAGTAGCTAGGTCAAAACTTCCAAAAAACTGAAACCTACACCAATAGCCTTGATTTTTACAGGGTTCGGTATTTCAGCCATAAATTCTTCATTTTAACTCCGATTCACTTGATTGAAAAACCCGCGTAATTTTCACATTCCAATGCATCTACCATAAAAATTTCAGAAGTTTTGAACAACTAGATTAATTCGCATGAACTTTCAAAGTCAGAGTAAAATAGGGATGAATATGAGCTTTTTTTTTCTCCTCTCTCTCATGCACGGTTTTTGCCCAGTATTGGTGCACCAAAAATTTATCCATTCTTAACAACATCATTAAACCCTTACCCAGACCCAACTATGCTAAAAGAATCTCTTCTTTACCAAAACTAAAATTAAAACAATATTAAAAACATCGTGGCAAAATACCTTGGATCGGTTTCGAATTCAATTCGATGGGAACGCCACCTTCACTCAAATTTAATGCCGAGAAAGCTGTAAGAAAACATTAGACTTGAATTAAACCTTGTGATTTCAATTAAAACGATCAAAAATCAAAAGAGAAGAGGAGAAGGGTGAAGTTCTTCAAACATACTCGATCTTTTCCTCTTTTTCCTTTGTTTTGAAAGCGAAAGACATGGTGACGGCTTGGTGGTTGCTTGATGTATGTCATGGTGGTTCTAGGGTGGAGGAAGAAAGAGAGGGAGGATGTGGAAAGGGAGTCGTGAGAGAGAGAGTGAGGCGTGAGATGGGGAGAGTGGGTGTGGGTTGTTTAGGTTAAATTTTTGAATTTAACAGGGAGGGAGGGAAGTGGGGTGAGTGGCGAGTTCTACCTCTTGTAGGACTAGGTTAATTATTCTTTTTTCTTTTCATATACACAGCCAAGGGGGAAAAAAGGAGGGGGTCGGTCCAGAAATGCATGGTCCAAAAATACTTGTTTTTTTTCAAAAAGCTATGGAAAATCACGAAAGGTTGGTCCAAAAATAGCGATGTTTATGATAGAAAATAACGTACTAAAAAGGAAATGTTGTTTGACTAAAACCAACCTAAATCAAAACATAAAAGAGTCAATCCAAAGTTGGAGCGAAATAGTTATTCAAAACTCCCTTGACAAGACTCGGGTCCAGGTCGGTGCATCCTGACCTTGATTCTCCCCAACGAATTTTCTGGGGTTTTACATATATATATATATATATATATATATATATATATATATATAT
>JACYFF010031956.1:55438557-55460316 GCA_017589665.1 Selenicereus undatus
TTCTTAAGTCTACGTTAATTAATTCTAGAGAACTCTAAAATAAGCTCAACGACTACACGTCGGACTTAATGTATGTATGTATGTAACACCCCCGACCCCTACTGCTATTAGTTTTACATTTTCTTACTTCTCACATAATTTTTTTGGCAAAAGGGGCAGAGTTTGCTTTACAAACTGCCCCTTTCACAGGCTAAAAGGCTTACAATAAATCCCTGTAATCAACGAAATTCTAGAGAACTCTAAAATAAGCTCAACGACTACACGTCGGACTTCATAACTGAGTGAGCAACTTGCTTGGAGTACATCAAACAATATAGTTCATAAATAAAGGAGAAATGAGAGGTACAACTGAACGGTTCACACTACCGGAGTGCTGGGATTTACATCCCAAAATGTAACTAACTTCAGCTAAAGACAATTGGCAAATTAGATGGTTGGGTCACATGACTGTACAGAGCGACTCCTAAACTAAATGCGCTGCATGAACCAGAACAGTTGTTTGCATACATTTACAACTAACAATGCATCGTATAACTTCATTAAACAGCAAGACTACTCCACTGTGAGCACGCATGACTCCCCTTTAAGTGAGGATACCTTCCATTTTGGCGTAAATGAACCAACTTCTGCCTGTCACAAAGAAGACCTGGGGATAAAGGGGAAAGAGTAGTGGGATGAGCAACCACAAGCTCAGTGAGCATTGTCCGACTCCTTAAAACCAAAACCATTGCAGGCAGTAATACCGATAATAGTCACGTATCACGTATTTATGTATTATTATCTTATTAGGCAATCGTAGTCCCTTAGGATGGATTATTGCCCATGACTTTCATTATAGCCACTCAAACTCTTTTCTGGGTCCCTGAATGATCAAATTTTTTTACTAACAAGCACTTAAACATATAAGCAAGCAACAAGGGCTAAGCATAGAACTTTCTTTCATTGGTTATGCACATTCAAAGCTTAAATGTTTGATTCACTAGGGATATAGCCATGCCTTAATATAATTTTCATTCAAACACTCTTTCATAAAATAAGCATAGGATATGCACAAAGATCTTCCTTTCTTCTTTTTGAATGACAGAGAATTTCGTTAATTCCGAACTATAGGCTATGTGGTATAATTCGTGATTTATGCCTTGTCTATCCAATTCACTCATGCAAGATGCTTAGACACATGGAGTAGAGATTATGCAAGGAGTTTTCTTTCACAAAACATGCACATTCAAACTCATATGCTGGATGCATCACAAGGATATGGCCATTCTATATTTGAAATTTTATTCCTACTATACATAGGATATTTTTTTTTAAAACAAGAAGGGGATTAGATTAATGAATTTTCAATGTACGTACACATATCCTTCATCGCTAGATCATTGATCAAACCTGGCTCATTGCCCATCCAGACACGTTCATTAAGAATGAAGGGCTGGATGTGGGCAATAGCATGAGCAACCAAATTACCCCCCTCCGTACATGACTAAAACAGAAAAGAAAAGATCACTTGAACAAATCCTAAGAATATCCGAGATAAAGACACCGACAGAACTATTAGGGACCTCGCCCTTGCTGAGCTTGAGAATCAGTGCTAAGCAATCTCCTTCAATAATCAACATATATCCGAGTGTCGTAACTTTTTAAATCGCGAACAAATAGCTCCGTGCCTCTTCAACCTCGGCCCTGAGAAAACCAACCCCCTACTTGACACCCACCATGAGCAGATCACCTGTATGATCCCTTAAGCAGAAACCCCATCCATAGCCAGTTTCCCCTACTCTTCCTGCATCAAAAATCAGTTTCAACCACCCAGTATGAGGCGGCTTCCAATACTGGACCCCGTCTGAAGCTTCCTACCTAGGCTCAACCCTCACCTAATGGTAGTAGTACACAAAGTTTTTTACCCTATCTGCCAACACCCATAAGCTGTGGATCTTATCACTAAATATGAACCGATTCCGTGAGTTCCAGCACTCCCACAACACGGCCACAAAATGCCCTAGTTAGTCCATGTCCAAAGCCTCCTTCGCCTGTACGATGCACTCCATGAGACAAGGAAACTTTTGGTTCCAAAGAACACTATCAAAACCGCTATACGACCATATCTCCACCGCCATAGGACACTGTAACAAGATATGTGCATCAGACTCCTCCGCCGCCCTATATATAGCGCATTGTATGGAGAAGCTCAGAATTTGCCTTGCTATATTTGCTATAGTTGGTAAAGCAGACGTAGCTAGCCTCCAAGCAAAAAGACGAATACGAGGTGGAAGATCCAGGTTCCATATAGTTTCCCAAATCTGGCTCCCCTTCTCGTCACTGCATGAGGCTCTATCAGGGGATTTCAGGGATTGAGCTAAATTATATGCAGACCTTATTGTAAAATCCCCTTTTGAAGAGAAGTGCCATATGAGCTTGTCCTCCGGCCAGAAGGGATACAACGGGATGTGGAGGACCATTTCAGCATTATAAGGGGAAAGCCAGCTTCTAACTTTTTCCTCCCGCCATACTCCATTCTCTTTATCAATCAGCTCCGCTACCAACGCCTCCCCATGTTGTTCTGAATAATGGCCCACTAGTTGGAAAGAAAAGGGTTGTGGAATCCAGCAAGATCCCTACACTTTCAGTTTTTCCCCATTTCCCACTAACCACCATGAACCTTTACACACAATGTCCCTGGAACCCCAAATACTCCGCTAAGAATAGCTCGGCCGAGGGCCCAAAGTGGTATCAAGTATATCACAATGGGGAAAATAGAGAGCTTCTAGTAGTTGAAACACAAGTGACTCTTCCCTTTGCATTAGCCTCCATACCTGTTTTGCCAACAATGCGTCGTTGAGGAACTGAAGATCTTTAAAGCCCATTCCTCCTTCCTCCTTCCTACGACATAAGCTCCGACCACTCACCCAATGGATCTTCCGGCTTCTTGGGTCATAGCCCCACCAAAACCTCTTAATCAATGATTGAATAGACCGATAAATCTCTTAGGATAATTTAAAAATACTCATAACGTAGGTCGGGATTGCTTGGGCCACTGCCTTTGTGAGCACCTCTCGTTCCGCCCATGAAATAAGTCTGTCCATCCAACTCGACAGATGTTTCCCGATTATGTCTTTAATGGACAAGAAGGCTTTCTTCTTAGACCTCCCAATGTGCGTGGGTAGGCCCAAATATTTATCCTGGGCCAACACTTCCCTAAATTCAAGGACTACTGTGATATCATCACATCTGTTTTGAGAGACCCCCTTTGAAAAGAGAACACTCGATTTCTAGGTGTTCACCTTCTGCCCCAAAGCTTTTCCGTACTGGTCTAACACTTCCTTGATTGCTCTAGCTTGGTCCTTTCCCGCATTGCAGAGTAAGATTGAGTCGTCAGCAAAAAGAAGGTGAGAAATAACCGGTGCTCCTTGTCAAACCTAGTGACCTTGAATCATTCTATGTTGTTCGGCCCGTTTTAGCAGCCCAATGAAGCCTTTTGTAATAAAAAGGAACAGATAAGGTGATAAGGGATCCCCTTGGCGCAAACCTCTACTAGGATAGACTAACCCTTTCGCTTGACCATTAATGACATAGGACATAGTTGCCGTCTGCACACACCTCATTACCAACTCCACCCAAGATTCTCTAAATCCTAGTTTCAGCATGATACTCTTCAAGAAAGGCCATTCAACTCGATCATAGGCTTTACTTATACCTAACATTATGGCCATCGATCTCTCCGTCTCGTATTAAATATTCATAGAGTGAAAAATCTCATAAGAAATCAGGATATTGTCTATAATAAGGCCGCCCGGGGTGAAGGCGCTTTGGGTTGATGAGATTATCCTTAGCAGAATGTTCTTCAATTGGTTGGTGATCACCTTCGATATCAGCTTATAAATAACATTACAAAGGCTTATGGGACGGAAATTTTCTAGCCTCGTTGCATTCAGTATCTTTGGTATTAGCACTACGTTGGTGTGGTTAATATTGGAAGGAAACGGGCCCCATTCAGAATGGTGGACACCAACTTTGAAACATCCGAACCAACAATGTCCCAACAGCATTGAAAAAAAAGAGCACTAAAGCCATCCGGCCTGGGTGCCTTTGTTAGGGTGCATCATTTTCAGTGCCTCAAACACCTCTGAGTCAACACAAGGTGCAAAAAGACTCTGATTCATCCCCTTTGTGACGTTGTTATAACCACTACGTAGAACCTCCTCAACATTAACTGGGTTCTATGAGGTAAAGAGCTCTGAGAAAAAACTTGTAATAGTCTCCTCAATGTCTTTGTCCTCTGTAGCTTGTGTCCCATCTATTCGGTCAAGCACATTAATGGAGTTGGTTTTTCGTCTCATATTAGTTCTAGCATGGAACCATCTTGTATTGGAATCACCACACTTAAGAAAATCAGTCTTCGCACGTTAGGCCCAGTACATCTCTTCCTTACGTCTCTAAATGCTAATTTCGTCAAGAATAGCTCTTCTGGTATGGATATCTCTTATGTCATTCAGCCTTATGGATCGTTGCTTAATTCTATTATGTATATCTCCAAAGTACTCTCGATGCCATTTAGTTAGGGCCTCTTTGCAAGCCTTGATTCTGGTTTCCACGATCTGCCAGTAGTCTCCATTACACTCTGCGGCCCATGCTTCTCTAATAACCTCCTTACAACTGTCTTCTGTAGTCCACATTTCCTCAAATTTGAATTCATGATTTTTCCTTCTACTTAGCTTTCCTAAAGCATTCAGTTTGAGCTGAATTGGCAGATGGTCAGAAAGGTTTTCATCAAGGTGATGGACCTCTGCTTTGGAAAATAAGACTGACCATTCCACACTAGCACAAAACCTGTCCAATCTTTCTTCAACCGACTCGTGCCCCTTCCTCCGATTCCTCCAAGTAAAGTCATAGCCAATGAAACCCAGGTCGTACAGTCCACAGTCATCTAAGGGCTCATAGAAAGTTTGTAACACTGTTTGACTTTTCGTGCCTCTTCTTGTCTTCTTAAAACTATAAAGAATCTCATTGGGATCCCCCTAATGAGCCAAGACAGTGCTGATCTGTCCTTCAGATCCTTGATCAACTCACAAGTTCTCAATTTAAGTGTGTTCTCTGACCATCGAGAAATGCCACTTATGGGAGCCTCCAAGCCCCTCAACCTCGACATCGATGTGATTGGAGGATTGAGAGATTAAAGAGATAGTGACGTGCTTACTCCAAAGAAGAGGCAGACCCCCCACACGTCCTCTCGAGTCCACATACACAGCATTATAGTCGCCCAACTGAGATTTAATGGCAGCCATCTTAACTCCGGATAGCTTAGTCTCTGACAGGAAGACCAAGCTTGGTGACAATCTCCAAAGAAAGCTACGGAGATTCGAAACTGCCGAGGGGTCACCAAGCCCTTGGTAGTTGATGCATGTCAGACTCATTGCGACTGGCGAGGTTGCACTGCAACCTTCGCCCTTACCATTAAAGTATCATCACCTTGTCTGTCATTAGTCACCACCCTAAGCTTCCTCTCACCCACAGTTGTGTCCCTCGAGTCTATTTTCCATTTGAATAGATCAATGGATGCTATGAGGACCTCCCTATTAATAGCCATCGATGAGGAGCTCACCGTATTGTCCCTTTGTGTTTCCAACCCATTAGCCATACTCTTCATTTTTGCTCAAAGTCTAATATGTGGCGTGCCTTACTGGGGACCTTTTTATTCCTAGAGGCCTTAAAAAGCCTTTTTTCCTCCATCAATTCCATCTCAAAATTGCGTCCTCTCCGTCATAGGTGATGCCCTCAACCAAGCCCCATACTGTAACTCCTCTTCCTGTAGATTCTCGTCGTAGGAATCACACCCGCATACACATGACCCAACTTTCCGCTGGCATAGCAAAAGTCGGGCAGCTTAAGGTACTTAAATTTAATCCAGAAAGACTTGGTTCCAAGTTTGATCATCACACCCCTTCGAAGAGACTGTTGGATGTCAATATCCACCCTACATCTTAGAGCTTTATCAATAGACAACATTACTTTTTCGTCTACAAACACATTAGCACCCACTTTGGAACGAAGAACACGAGCAAAAGCCACCGTCTGTTTCATAGGAGGCATGTCAAACGCCTTCACCCAGAACTTGGCAGTGTCAAATTAAACCTCACAAAATTGCTCCATCCTCGTAATCTCCTTCAACAGCACGATGTATCCGTCAAAAGACCAGGACCCTTCGTTGAGAACAAACGTTCTGTCAGAATGGGCAAAAAATTGGAATAAGAATAGATTTTTATCCAGCTCTTTTATCACCATCCGTTTCGTCGACTTCCAAATATTCCTCAAAACGGATTTGAAAGCTCCCACATTAAAATTGTTGTGTGTGTAGAGTTTTCCCAAAAGGCTCAACGTAATCTCTTTGTGCCGTCCTTTTGGATCCACATCATCACAAGTAATCACCTCCTCTTCGATGTCAGTTAGTTTGAATCACTTCAGAATGTCCTCCAAGCCAGTTGCCATTGATTCTACACAATACCGTAGAGGCCACGCAATTCCCCCCAAACCCTACAAATCCTAATCAAAGATTGGCCAAGAAACATGCCTTTGGTATCTCAATAGAATAATGAGAGAGATAGTCTCCTCCACCCCTACTCCGAGGGATAGCCGCTGCAGTCCTCAACGCTTTAGGCCCTGTTCTTTTCAGTGGGAAATGAGGGGTGTTGAATGGGTGATTGTGGGAAAGGGGGGGAAGAAGTGGGTGAGTGTGGTTTTTTTTTTCAGTGTGGGAAAAAGTGGGTGAGTGTGGGTGAAAGTTGGTGAGTGTGGGTGAAAATTGAAAGTAGTTGAATGAAGTTGAAGTATTAGTTATCAATATTTTTTTTGTTTTATAATGTAATAATTTTATTGTGATAGTAATTAATGATGATCAAACTTTTTTGGTTTCGTTTATTATGTTCCGTTCTGTTTTATTTTGTTTATTTTTTATTTTTGTGTTTTTGTATTTGTATTTTTTATTATTTATATTTATATTTTTTTATTTTTTATTTTTTATTTTTTATTTTTTATTTTTTATTTTTTTATTATTTATTATTCATTATTTATTAATTTTTTTTTTATTTTTTATTTTTATTTTTTATTTTTTATTTTTACTTTTTATTTTTTATTTTTTCTTATGTTTTATTTTTTAATTTTCATTTTTTTTTGTTTTTTATTTTTTAATTTTATTTTTTTTATTTATTTTTTTTTGTTATTTTTTATTTTTTACTTTTTGCTTTTTACTTTTTATTTTTTTTTAATTTTTTTTTATTGTTTATTTTTTATTTTTTATTTTTTTATTTTTTATTTTTGTATTTTTTAAATTTTTAATTTTTTAAAATTTTATTCTTTAATTCTAATTTTTAAATTATTTTTTTTTTATTTTCATTTTAATTTGTGTTTTTGCATTTGTATTTTTTATTTTTTGTTTTTTATTTTTTATTTTTAATTTTGAATATGTAATTTGTAATTTTTAATTTTTTAATTTGTAATAATATGTTTTTCCAAATTAAAAAATCAAAAAACTAAAAAAGTAAAAATTAAAAAATTAAAAAATTAAAAAAATTAAAAAAAATTAAAACATTAAAACATTAAAAAATTAAAAATAGAATCAAAAAATTTAAAAAAAAATTAATGAAAAAGAAAAAAATAACACTGTTCCATGACATCCGCAAAATTAGAAATTAAAAAATTAAAAAAATAAAAGCTAAAAATAAAAAATTCAAAAATTAAAAATTAAAAAATTAAAAAATTAAAAAATTAAAAATTAAAATATAGAATTGCATAATTAAAACAAAGTTAACAATTAAAAAATTAATGAAAAAGAAAAAAACTAAAACTGTTCCATAACATCCGAAAAATTAAAAATTAAAAAATCAAAAAATTGAAAAATTAAAAATTAGAAAAAAAAATTAAATACAAGAAAATTAAAATTTAAAAAATTTAAAAATTTAAAAATTTAAAAATTAAAAATTAAAAAGTAGAATTAAAAAATTTAAAAAAATTTAAAAAATTTAAAAATTAAAAAATTAATGAAAAACAAAAAAACTAAAACTGTTCCATAACATCCCAAAAATTAAAAAGTAAAAAATTAAATAAATAAAAAACTAAAAATTAAAAATAAATACAAAAAAGTTAAAAGTTAAAAAATTAAAAAATTAAACATTAAAAAATTATAAAAAATTAAAAAATTAAGGAAAAAGAAAAAAAATAAACTGTTCCATAACATCCGAAAAATTAAAACTGCTCATAATTGCTATCAGATTATTGGCACACACAATTACGTAAAGTATAAAAATTTTTCAAATATGGAAAATGGTTGTTTTATGTAGGTGTGGGAAGCAGTAGGTGAATGTGGGAAGGAGTGGTATTTTTTTTAAGTGTGGGAAAGAGTGGGAAGAGGGGGGGGGAAGTGGGTGGGTGTGGGTTGGGTGCATGTCCCACCCAAAAGAACAGGATTACTCACCAGAAGGAAAACACCTCACACACTAGGGTTTCTAGTGGTGAGAGAAAAAATTCTCAAATTTGAGTATTGTTGTACTTAGGATCTTAATCATAAGATATGCACAAGAATCTTTCTTTCTCTTTTTCTGAAAACAATTTACTAGGATCGTTAGACTCATAAAAACCCTTTTCTTAACCTCTTAAGGCTCATAAAACTCTTTTCTTAGCCTCTTTGAGGCTCATATTCTTTAAAAGGATCTCTTTCGTATTGGTGCTATAATGACCCTTATAAGTTTTTCACATTTCATTCAATATGGCCTCTAAATGGCCCTTAAAAACTTTCTTTCTTTCTGAAATACATAAAAGTAGCGAGGTGCTAACTACTTTTCTTACTTATTAGGTAAACACATTTTCTTTTTAGCTCCGGGGGAACAATTCACGCCTTACTGCATCCAGTTCCCAGGGGGAACAGCTCACGCCTTGTTGTGTCCAGTTCCCATCACCTTTGAGGAAACAGCTCACGCCATCTTTGCGTCCAGTTTCCATTGCTTTTTGGGAAACAGCTCACCCCATCTTTACGTCCAATTTTCGAGAACAGGTCACACCATCTTTACGTTCAATTCCCAACATTACCATAGGGGGAAACAGCTCATGCCATCTTTGCGTCCAGTTTCCACCCTCAACGTCTGGCCATTTGCCTAGCACTTTCTTAGCCTTTAAAATCATATTTCATTTCTCTTTTCAGTTGCTTACTTTATTAAAGTCTTGCTTATCTAATGAAATAGCCCATAACCTTACTAATGGTTTATGGTTCTTTCATTTTAAGCTTTAGAACCGCTTAAAATTGTAATGAATATGCTAACTCACAATTCAAAACTCATTCAAAACTTAACGTAATTGGCTGGCATATAACTGAAACTATGTTTCATAATAAAATCATTCAGTTGCCCATTTCTTTGAGTTTAAAATCCTTTTTAAACTCAAAGAGGGAGACAAACAAACTAAAGCCTTAAAACGTTTTCAAGGTCATTACTTGACTGCTTTTTAACTTCCTAGACCCATCAACTATTCAGTTGGTTCATTAACTGAGTAGCTTGATAGTTTAGGCTCTTTTTAGGCTACAAACACCACAACAAATTAACATGCAACTAGTAAACATTTAAAAACATTCATAATTATGAAAATGAGCTCTTTAACGCCTTTCTAAATATGTCTAGCCTTAAGAATCAATCACATAGCATCACTTATAAACATCAAGAGGGAAGGGGTTCACAAGTAGCATATTCAAACACTTTATAATTCAGTTTGGCAGAAAAAGCCACACATGGCCTCGCAATCCACACAATTGCAGTTAATCACAACCCATACTCCCTCCTTACACAACACCGACCACAAAGAACCTCAATATTCTCATTAGTTCATCCTCAAGCCATCTAGCTACCAACTTGGTTTCATTTCCATAGCCATAGCATAACATTCATAAAAATCACAAAGAATGTGTAATAGCAGCATTTAAACTTACTGAGCAAGCAGTGTCCAATCAGTAGCACATTACGATATCCATTATTAAATAATTACATGTAACATTAAGTTAAATAAAACCTTTGGCAAGCTATAATGAACTAATAAAGCTTAGAACCAACTATGCATTCATAATTCGTAATTAAAGAATAAACGTGCCAAACTGCTCGTACCAAAAATGAACTATTTTTAGGGTACGTTTACACCTGTTTTATGCTCGTTTTAATTGTATTTTTAAGGTTTTTAATTGATTTTATTTTGTTTTGTAGGTTTTGAATAATTTTGGTGAAAAATGGCTGGAATTGAAAAATGGGTCGAATTGACTTGAACCCGGTCCAAAAAATTTAAAAAACCGGCCCAGCCCTCGCCCTCACGTACGCTGCGTGTGACGTCAACATAAACCCCCCTCCCTCTCTGTTAACGCTCTCTCTCTCCTATTCTCGGTTAGGCGAACCAGAAACCCAACCCCCTGAAACCCAAAACCCTCATCCTCACCATCATCACCTTCCCCATGTTTATCCCTCGTCTCTCTCTTCCACGACGTCATCCTCATCCACCAGTCACCGCAATCTACACTTCGGTCGCCACGACATCCCCCACCGCTGTCCCCATCATCACCGTCCACCTCGCACAAAATTGAAGGGTCGAAGATCGAGTGGTTCGGGTATAAATTCAAGCTAGCAGGCGCTATTAAGGTGGTTAGGTAATTTAGGGTTAGAGTAGGTTTAATTTCAGTTTTAGGGTTAGGTTTAGTTTCGTCTTTGTTTTCGCTCTCGTATTTGAATTTTAGGGCTAATTTCGAGTTAGGGTTTGGTTTTAGATCAGTTTTTGTGTTTGAATTCCCTGTAAAAGCACTGCCATTTTGAGTTTGCTAGTAGTAGTTCATAATTTAGTTCGATTTTTTGCGAGAATTGGATGCGATCTTTGTCAAATTTCAGTTGATTCCCCTCTCCCCTGTTTCTTGATTGTTCGATGTTGTTAGTCTAGGTTCGATGGAATGGCGTTTTGGGTTCGTAGCTGAAGCTGGTTACAATTTTCGTGAGTATTAGCTTGCTTTAGTTCAGTTTCCTCCTCACTTGCTCTGGTTTGCATTTTTTTTGCACTCTGTTTTGGTTCTGTCAATTTCCCCACTCCCCTGCTGCCAGTTCTCATCCCAATTTAGACTTAAATAATACTGTGTTTTAGATTACTAATGATGTTGTTCATTTCAATTCATCGCATATGCAATGTTTAAAGAGTTCGCTGTTTTTATCTAGGTTGGTTCGAATTGATCTGATTCTGCTGGTTTATAATGCTGGTTAAAGATGTTTAATGGATCTGTGGTTGTTGGATTGTTGAATGATATGGAATGGTCTTAGCTGAGTGTGGTCGAATGATGACCTTAGTTGTGCAATTTTTGTGCTAAGTTTTGTTGCTCTGTTCCCTTTGGCCTGAGGTTGCTTTGTTTAGATAATTATTGTTTGTTTAGATAATGCAATGAACTGTGGTTAAGTTTGCCTTGTTTCAGTTCGTTAGGCCCTATGAGATTATATGAGAAGCAGTAATGAACAAGATTGTCTTTTCTTGCAATTGGTTTGTTTAGTTGATTGTTGTTTTAGTTAGTTTAAGAAAGAATTAGATTATGACCTACGTCTTTTCCATCATCCCTGAGGACTCGACCCTGAAGTACTACGATGTCAGTTGTACGCTTGCAGCTTTTTTTTTTACAGTTTATCACTTAAATTATTCCCAACAATTTTTGGCACCTTTGCCGGGGACGACAGCATAAGATTAGGTCATATTTTCATTTTATAGCTACTCTCTTAATTCGTTGCTTTAACTTGTCCATCTCGTTAGTCGTTCTGATTTGTTTAATTGCTTTGTGTTGCTCCTTTTGTAACTTTACTTTGGTATCATTTCTTACTTTCTTTGTTTTGGTATCAATTGTTAGTTAGTTTAATCGTTTCTTCAAAAAATTCAAAAATCCAAAAAAAAGGAAAATCTTCAAAAATCACAAAAAAAATTAGAAATGTTAAAGTCCAAAAAAAGTAGAAAAACTTGAAAACCACAAAAATAATTCAAAAGCCTAAAATCCAAAAAAAATTGAAAAATTGAAAACCCCTAAAAATTTTAAAAAAATTGAAACTTTTAAAAACTTCAAATGCCAGTTTTCACTTGCCTACAATATGAGCACACACCTTTTTGGAATTGTTTTTCAAGGATTAATGATTATCGTGCTCAACGGCATCATAATTTTCAAAAATGAGAAATTTGTGAGGTTATCATAGAGGGTCTAAATGTTGAGTCAAGGAGTTATATTGAATCAATTTGTCCTGGAGGTTTAATAGAGTTATTATCTCAAACTCAAAATGAAGTGTGGGATTTCTTTGAAAAATTAGCTTGGGAAACCTATACATTTGAACAAGCTAATGAGACTTTTATATACCCGACTCATGGAGAGTAAGATTTTCATGCTAATTCTTACCCTTCAGATCACTTTATGAATTCTTATGACTCATATAACTCTTATATGCCTCCTGTGTTGTGCGACTATTGTGAATCTCCTAATCATGATGCTTACACTTGTCCTTATCATGATTATATTGATGCTACATGTGGAAGTTTTGAAAGGAAAATCAATGAAATGACTGATCAAATGGTAGAGATAATGAACAGCAAAATTGCGGAATATTCTCAATGTTTTAACAAAAATAGGGAGACTTATAGTGAACCTGACTCTAGGTTAAGATCTCCTAAACCTGTAGTTAGTCTTGAGGAGGATTTTGAACCTTCCTATTATGCTAGGTCCGATTTGAATGACAACATGCCTTTGCCTAGTCTAGAACAAGAGAGTGACATCCCTACATCTCTATCAACAGACCTTGCACCCTGCACTAGCTCACCCAAAGACGTCACTGAAGATATCTTAGTTTATGTCGACTTACCCACTACTTTGAACAACTTTTGTGAATTTAAGGTGGGCAAACAATCTAATCTTAATAGTGAGTTAGAAATAAGCATTGCACCTAGAATTGAGCTTCATGATTTAAATGATTCAAAAGATATTTCACAGGAGTTATGTGATGAGGTGACTGCACCCACTATTTTGGACTTTGATGATGATATTCTTTGTGCAGAATATGACTCTTTTTCATATGTGCTTGATGTTACTGAAGGTGTTGATGTGGATTTTTGTGTTGAATTTGAATCATTCTCTATTGATCCCATCATTCCTGACCTTCTGTTTAAATTAGATGATAATATTTTACCTATAGAATACGAATATTTTTCTTGTGAGTTCGAGACCCATGGAAGTTCTAATGATGGTTTTTCTGCTGATTATGAGCCCTTCTCTTTTGACTCCATCCAAACTGACTTCCTTTTTTATTATTGCAAGTCTGATTTTGTTGAGTCTGAGATCATTGCCACTAAGACATTTACTTTAGACCAGACTCTTGTGATTTTTCATATTAACAGACTTGTGAACCTTGCACCCCCTATTTTGCCTAGATTCCTCATTTATGCTGATATCGTTTCTAGGCCAATGACCTCACTACTAGCTCATTCTGAGTATGTTCATTTCCTTCCTGATTGGGCCCAACTGTTTGATAAGTTGAAACGGACCCTTACCTACGCTTTATTGACTATGTGGATGTACTCTATCTAGATCCAACCTACTGCTTTTCATTGTTGCTATATTAAAGAGAGTTGGGCATCTTTGTTTGATAAGATGTTACGTGCTCTAACGAGTTTTGATTTGAGTAGCAGTTTTCAGCTTAATATGGAGTGGCTGATGCTCCATAGGCTTCATAGTTTGGTTACAATCTATATCCAACCTGGTATGATCGTTCCACCCCTCTTTTCTTTTTCCTTTCTTTTCTTTCTTCTTTCTGCTCTTAGCTGTAAATACATAAGACTGTGAATATACGGGTGATCAATTTTGAGGAGCAATTTGGGAAATGTTGAGCCGTGTAGGCTATGATCACCCTTGGTTGTGTTATGTTTATGTGAATATTTGTTACTTGTTGATATCTAGGATTGTGAGTAGTTGTAAATATTTAGGATTGTTTTTGTGTATGTTTTAGTTCATCTGTTTGGTTTCCTTGATTTTGTGTTTTCTTTCCTTCATTTTGTGTTTTGTTAGTTTAGCAAGTATTGGTTTTTTTTCTTTGGTATAGTTTTTGTTTAATAGTTTCTTTAACTTCCCTTTTTGATGTTTCAGTGATCTTGTTTTGGTCCTATATTTTTGTTTTTCTTTTCTTTTGCTTTTTGTCCCCTTTTAGGTTTCTTTTGGTTTAGTTTGCGATTTAGTAGGTCCTTGATTTTGGTTTTGTGTTTTCTTTTGTGAATATGTGTGTTTGCTTTGGTTTTAGTGTCGATTTTGGCTTTCTTTTGTGATTTTGTTTTTCTTGGCTTTTGTAAATATGTGTGTGTTTTGTTTTGTTTTGTTTTTGATTTTTGGTGGTGTTCTAGTTGTATATATATGGTTTTATGATTGTATAGCTTATGTACTTGCTTTTTAGCAGCTTAGTTCCCACAATGAGGACATTGTGAAGTTTTGGTGTGGGGGTGAGGTGCCCATTTTTGAAAATTTTTGAAAATTTTTGTTGTTTTGGGGGGTGTGTGTACTTGTTCTAATTAGATTGAATCCTCTGTACTTCGATTATTAGCTTGTATACAAATAGGATGTGCATGAGAAGTCTCCAACCTCAGTGTGATATTCTAAGCCCTAATTCTAACTCTAGTTGTTCATTATAGGCTATGCAATCAAGTCCTTGTTTATTCCTTTACCATTATCTTTAGGCCTTAGGTTTTCAAGAATTATTCTCCCACTAGCTTGTGACACGATTACTTTGAAAAAACATGTTTTAAAAAAAGAATGTATTATGAATAAGGATGAAGAAAGAAAGAAAAAGAAATGGAATAAAATTTGGAATGACAAGTATCCCTTTGAGGCATGCGCTACTGGGCGTTACCCTTTGAGACAATATTGCTACTGGGAAAGCTTGCTTCAAAAGTTAGTATGGTAATAATGTAGTTGTGTTAGCGAAGTGGGATTGAGTCTAATTCTGGTACATCTAAGCCTTGGGATGATGATACACTTACACACGAGCACCAGGATGGATTCAGAATCTTAATGTTCAATGGGGTGAAAAATTATAGCTCTGATGTCATTTAGGAGGTAAAGGCCTTTGAAGTACGTTATGTATATGTGTAGGTCAATAATTGAGTCCATGGGTGATTTAGCTGACTAGAATGTGTGTATATGTTTCTCAAAATTTGTACATATTAGTTTTGAGAAAAAAACCAAAAAGATTTTTCGTTATTTTTGAAATAATTTTGTGGGTATTTCACTTGAAAACCCTCATGAGACCTCACTCGTCCACTTGGGAGACCGAGGGGTTTAAAGGGCTTGTTGCATACGCTAAATGCAACCGTGATTCCTACAACAGTCAGTTGGGATTTTTCTTCTCTTACTATTCATTTCTCTTTTAGTTAGTTAGTTTGTTTTACTCAAGGACGAGCAAAATCTTCGTGTGGGGATATTTGTTCGTGCATAAAATGAGCTATTTTTAGGGTACTTTTACACCTGTTTTATACTCTTTTTAATCGTATTTTTAAGGTTTTTAATTGATTTTATTTTGTTTTTTCGGTTTTGAATAAGTTTTGTGAAAAATGCCTGGAATTAAAAAATGGGTCGAACTGACTTAAACCAGGTCCAAAAAATTAGAAAAACCGGCCCAGCCCCCACTGTCACGTGCACTACGCGTGACCTCAACCTAAACCCCCTCTCCTTCTGATGGAGTCCCCACCACCATTGCCAAGGAAGAAGGTCCAACAACTCGTTCAAGGTCCACTTCAAGCTCCAAGTTGCAAGCATTGCTTCAAAATGTTCAAGATGTTCAAGGAAGTTCTCACGGGCTAGCATACCTAAAAATGCCCAGTTTTGTCAATGTCATTACTTAGGCCTAATCATGGCTTAAGTCATGAATTTTTGTATTTTTGGAATCCTCAAGAAGTCTACAATCAAGTCCAGGCATTGATTTCAAATCATGCATACAAGAGGATGAAGAATTAAGGAGTTTTCCCAAACCGTTCCAAATTGCCTTCCAAATTGCACGGTTTAATGTATGTGTTTGATTACCCCACTTAAACACATCCTAACCTTGATTTTTGGGTGTGGGGGATTATACACATCCTAAAATTACCCCCCCCCCCCATGATTAAAACCCAAATCATTATCACTTTTGCTATGATTAATCTTTGCTAGAAAACCGGTTACCCCACGGCTTGAACCCAGTTTAAGTGAACCGGTTTTCTTCTTCACAAAACTGGCCGACTCCTTCATTTCTAGATATCTTGGCACACTTCCCAAGCTTGGCACACGTCCCAAGGCTATCTTGGATTGGTGGATGCATGGGGAAGAACAACCAATGGGAGCAAAGTTAGAGATATCTTGTCTCCCTTCTCCCATTGGCTAGCCGAAAACTGGCTTGAGATTTCGGTTGGGCACATGACTTCTAGCAACATCTTCAGCTTGTATTATGTCTAAGCATAAGTTTAATTGATGTATAATTAGCTTAGATAAGGTTTAGATTCATGGTTTGATGTATTAGCATTGGTTAAACATGTTTGTAATGAGTTAGCATTGTAACCGGCTGTAATTAGCTCCTAATCCTTTTCCTCACTAGTAAGGAAAGAGGGAGGTGCTTGCTTACTTGCTTGGACATAATTTTTTCTGCATACAAAAGGCATCCTCATGACCATAGCAAGACATAACTCCATTTGAATGAAAAATCAGTTTGAAAGCTTTTGCTTGCAAGTCTTCAAACTCTTGCTTACTTATCTTAGTTTAGGCCAAACTAAGTGGTGTTCAAGTGAGTCTTCATCTTAATTAAGTGGTGTTTCTGTATCTTAATCAAGCTTAAGGGCCTTAAACTCAAAGATTGGTGGTGATTCTGTATCCAATCCAAGGGTTTAGTCCTACCTATCCTAGTTTGATTCACACGGTTTCTAAGTGAAGTTATTAGCTTGAATTCTTAAGTTAATTACTTTCACTTAGCATATCCTTCATATCCCCTCACTGTTCCACTTCAAATACTTCCATTTCTATCCATTTCCACTATTTATGCATCACCAAAATGCTTAGAATCAAAGCAAACACTAAAAGCCTTCAAACCGTGCAAAACTAGAATTCTCTAGTTTTTGGTGACTGAAAGTTGGCACGGCCACACCGTGCACATAGGCACGACCGTGCCACCCTTCCTCCATGTTATATCTTTGAGTTTCGATTTCTACTTGATATGTGTTGGCTTGGGTAGCTTCCTCCCTTGACATATACATCATATTTGGTATTAAAGTCGCATTTTCTCCTAGGCCTTGCATACCCCTCTACTTCCACAAATCATTCATCTATTCCCTTCCACACAAATTCAATTTTACCCTTTGTTCTAGCAACCTTATTCAAGCATGACTTCTTCAAGCATGTCTTTGGAAGAAAGGTTTGAAGCCTTGATGAAACAAAATGAGTTCTTGGCTAGCAAAATTCGAGAAGACTCAAAGAAACCAAGAAGCTCAAGCACAAAATGAGTATCTACGAAAGCAATTGGGTTCATTTTTGAAGCAAAAGCAAAAGTTGAATGAAGACGCCCTTCAATCTGAACCAAGAGCACGTGAACAAGTCTATAGCCATGATGTTGATTCATCAAGTGAAGAAGAAGTGCCTTGAATGGTTAGAGGAGAGCCATGAAATCAAGCTAACAACAATGATTTCAGAGTTGAAGTTCCTGAATTCGAAGGTAAGCTTGATCCTGAAGAGTTTATTGATTGGTTACATACTGTTGAAAGAGTCTTTGAGTATAAGGATATACCTGATGATAAGAAGGTTAAATTGGTGGCATTAAGACTCCGAAAGTATGCATCTTTATTGTGGACAAACTTGAATGCTAAGAGGCTTAGAGAAAGGAAGTCTAGAATTCGAACATGGGATAAAATGAAGACTAAGCTTAAGGCACGGTTTCTCCCACCTACTTATGTCCAAGATTGTTAGTCTCAATTTCATAATCCTACTCAAGGTAGTATGAATGTTGAAGAATACACACGTGAGTTTGAGAAATTGATGATTAAATGTGACATTCAAGAACCTGAAGACCAAGCCATAGTTAGATACTTGGGTGGTCTTGAACCTAGGTATTCTAATGTGGTAGAATTGCAAGCCTATGCTTCTTTTGATGATGTTTGTGTATTAGCTCACAAAGTGGAACAACAAAAGAAAGCTAGACCACTCTTTAAACCTTCAAACCCATGGCCTCCAAACCGGAAGTGTTTTTGATTTTTGGTGGTGTTCTAGTTGTATATATATGGTTTTATGATTGTGTAGCTTATGTGCTTGCTTTTTAGCACCTTAGTTCCCACAATGAGGATATTGTGAAGTTTTGGTGTGGGGGTGAGGTGCCAATTTTTGAAAATTTTAGCAGATTTTTGTGTTTTGACAATTGTGTGTACTTTTCTAATTAGAATGAATCCCCTGTACTTCGGTTATTAGCTTGTATACAAACAGGATGTGCATGAGAAGTCTCCAACCTCAGTGTGATATTCTAAGCCCTAATTCTAACTCCAGTTGTTCATTATAGGCTATGTAATCATGTCCTTATTTATTCCTTTATCAATACCTTTAGGTCTTAGGTTTTCATGAATTATTCTCCCACTAACTGGTGACATGATTACGTTGAAAAAACATGTTTTAAAAAAATAATGTATCACGAATAAAGATGAAGAAAGAAAGAAAAAGAAATAGAATAAAATTTGGAATGACAAGTATCCCTTTGAGGCATGCGCTACTGGGCGTTACCCTTCGAGACAATATTGCTACTGGGAAAGCTTGCTTCCAAAGTTAGTACGTTAATAATGTAGTTGTGTTAGCCAAGTGGGATTGAGTCTAATTCTGGTAAATCTAAGGCTTGGGATGATGATACACTTGCACACGAGCACCAGGGTAGATTCAAAATCTTAATGTTCAATGGGGTGAAAAATTATAGCTCTGATGTCATTTATGCAGCTCAATAATTGAGTCCATGAGTGATTTACCTTATTAGAATGTGTGCATATGTTTCTCAAATTTTGTACATATTAGTTTTGAGGAAAAAACCAAAAAGATTTTTCTTTATTTCTGAAATAATTTTGTGGGTGTTTCACTTGGAAACCCTCACGAGACCTCACTCGTCCACTTGGGAGACCCAGGGGTTTAAAGGGCTTGTTGCATACGCTAAATGCAACCGTGATTCATACGACAGTGAGTTAGGATTTTCTTCTCTTACTTTTGATTTTTCTTTTAGTTAGTTAGTTTGTTTTACTCGAGGACGAGCAAAATTTTCATGTGGGGGTATTTGTTCGTACATAAAATGAGCTATTTTTAGGGTACTTTTACAGCTGCTTTATACTCGTTTTAATCGTATTTTTAAGGTTTTTAATTGATTTTATTTTGTTTTGTAGGTTTTGAGTAATTTTGGTGAAAAATGCCTGGAATTGAAAAATGGGTCGAATTGACTTGAACCAGATCCAAAAAATTTAAAAAACCGACCTAGCCCCCGCCGTCATGTGCGCTGTGCGTGACCTCAACATAAATCCCCCCCTCTCTGTTAATGCTCTCTCACTCCTCTTCTCGGTTAGGAGAACCAGAAACCCAACCCCCTGAAACCCGAAACCCTCATCCTCACCATCATCATCTTCCCCATCTTCGTCCCTCGTCTCTCTCTTTCACGACATCATCCTCATCCACCAGCCACCGCAATCTACGCTTTGGTTGCCACGACATCCCCCACCGCTGTCCTCATCATCACTGTCCACCTCGCACGAAATCAAAGGGCCGAAGATCGAGTGGTTCAGGAATAAACTCAAGCCAGCAAGCGCCATTGAGGAGGTTAGGTAATTTAGGGTTAGAGTAGGTTTAATTTCAGTTTTAGGTTTAGGTTTAGTTTCGTCTTCATTTTCGTTCTCATATTTGAATTTCAGGGTTAATTTCGAGTTAGGGTTTGGTTTTCGATCAGTTTTTGTGTTCGAATTCCTTGTAAAATCACTGCCATTTTGAGTTTGCTAGTAGTAGTTCACAATTTAGTTCGATTTTTGCGAGAATTGGATACGATTGTTGTCAAATTTAAGTCGATTCCCCTCTCCCCTATTTCTTGATTGTTCGATGTTGTTAATCTGGGTTCGATGGAGTGGCGTTCTGGGTTCGTAGCTGAAGCTGGTTACAATTTTCGTGAGTATTAGCTTGCTTTAGTTCAGTTTCCTCCTCACTTGCTCTGGTTTGCATTTTTTTTGCACTCTGTTTCTGTTCTGTCAATTTCCCCCTCCCCTGCTGCCAGTTCTCATCCTGATTTAGACTTGAATAATACTATGTTTTAGATTACTTATGATGCAGTTCATTTCCATTCATCACACATGCAATGTTTGAAGAGTTCGCTATTTTTATCTGGGTTGGTTCGAATTGATCTGATTCTGCTGGTTTATAATGTTGGTTAAAGATGTTTAATGGATCCATGGCTATTGCATTGTTGAATCATACGGAATGGTTTCAGCTGAGTGTGGTTGAATGATGACCTTTGTTGTGCATTTTCTATGCTCAATTTTATTGCTCTGTTCCCTTTGGCTGGAGGTTGCTTTGTTTAGATAATTATTGTTTGTTTAGATAATGCAATGAAATGTGGTTAAGTTTGCGTTGTTTCAGTTCGTTATGCCTTATGAGATTATATGGCAAGCAGTAACGAACAAGATTGTCTTTTCTTGCAATTGGTTTGTTTAGTCGGTTGTTGTTTTAGTTAGTTTAAGAAAGAACTAGATTATGACCTAAGTCTTTTCCATCGTCCCTGAGGACTCGACCCTCAAGTACTACGACGTCAGTCGTACGCTTGCAGATTTTCTCTTTTCAGTTTATCACTTAAATTATTCCCACCAATTTTTGGCGCCTTTGCCGGGGATGACGGCATGAGATTATGTCATATTTTCATTTTCGCAACTACTCTCTTATTTCGTTGCTTTGACTTGTCTATCTCGTTAGTCGTTGTGAATTGTTTAATTGCTTTGTGTTGCTCCTTTCATAACTTTACTTTGGTATCATTTCTTACATTCTTTATTTTGGTATCAATTGTTACTTAGTTTAATCGTTTCTTCTAAAAATTAAATAATAAAAAAATAGAAAAAACACAAAAAATCACAAAAAAAATTTAGAAATGTCAAAATAAAAAAAATTAGAAAAACTTAAAAACCAACAAAAAATAAGAAAAGCCTAAAATCCAAAAAATTTTGAAAAATTGAAAACCCCTAAAAATTGAAATTTTTTTGAAACTTTTAAAACTTCAAATGCCAGTTTTCAATTTTCCGCAATATGAGCACGAACCTTTTTGGAATTTTTTTTCAAGGATTAGTGATTATCGTGCTCAACTGCATCAAAATTTTAAAGAATGGGAAATTTGTGAGGTTATTATAGAGGGTGTAAATGTTGAGTCAAGGAGTTATATTGAATCAATTTGTCCCAAAGGTTTAATAGAGTTATTATCTAAAACTCAAAATCGAGTTTGGGATTTCTTTGAAAAATTAGCTTGGAAAACCTATACGTTTGAACAAGCTAATGAGACTTTTATATACCCGACTCATGGAGAGTATGATTTTCATGCTAATTCTTACCCTTCAGATCACTTTACGAACTCCTACGGCTCATATAACTCTTATATGCCTCCTATGTTGTGCGATTATTGTGAATCTCCTGATCATAATGCTTATACCTGTCCTTATCGTGATTATATTGATGCTACATGTGGA
>JACYFF010031956.1:55468056-55478968 GCA_017589665.1 Selenicereus undatus
TAAAAACTTTCTTTCTGAAATACTTAAAAAGGGCGAAATACCGTCTGCTTTTCTTTCTCATGAAGAAAATACTCTGGGCATAAGATCATCATAATGTGTTGATTGGGTGAGATCTATTCTCAACCCCTAGTGAGACTATCGCTCACGCTAAGCTCTTACTCCCGAGATGACAACTAACTTTTGGAGCTTAACCCTCACAAGGGCCTATAGGGCTTCCCACTACTGGGATTACTCCCTAGGCTAGAGATTCCCCCGTTCAAGTAGGTTCACTCCCATCTTATTATCCCTAAGCATATTATCTTAGCCAATTTAAAGCGTCTCGCCATAATGGCTAATAAGTTTGCTGCATATCACAGCGAAGTACTTTTTCAAGCAACGCACTCTCTTTTTATTTAAAGTCCTCAGGGATTCCCCCGTTCTAACGAGTTCACTCCCAAAACTGTATTCATATAGTTAAAATAGGCCATCCATTGCTAATATTTATGACTACAAGTAGTTACAACCATGAAAACATTATTTTTCAAACTCACTTGCAAGATTAAACTTAATGACATAAAGTGAAGGGAGTTTGCACGTAAAACATTCAAATACTTCACAATCAACTCAGTAGAATAAGCCTCACATGGCCTTGCAATCCACACGATTATGGTCAATGACAACCCAGGCTCCCTCCTCACACAACATCGACTACAAAGAACCTCAAAACTCTCATTAGTTCATCCTCAAGCCATCTGACAACCAACTCGGTTTTCAATTCCATAACCATAGCATATTATCATAAAAGTCAAATGAAATAGCTACGTATAAACTTACCGAGCAAGCAACCATTCAGCGACACAACACGACTTATATAAGATATATATTTCATTGACTTGAGCAGGGTACTCACTGAACCGAAAGAACTAATAAGGTACGAAACTAAATTGCATTCATAACTCTCATTTAGGAAACAAACATGTCATACTCATGTCATTTTCAAAGCATAACTAACCATCTTAACATGCATCGACCTAAAATGCTCTGAGGTCGATTCAATGACATTTTCAACCATAACTCATCTAACTCGAAATACATCGATTCGAAGCATGTTTAACTTGTTTCAAGATCTACCTTTATGCAAGAATTAGCTAACTCAACATACACCAAAGCATGTTTAGGTTGTTTTAAGGACTACTATTAAGCTGGGGTTAGCGTACTTAACATGCATTGGTTTAAAGCGTGCTTAGGTTGTTTCAAGGCTACTTTTAAGCACGAACTAACCAAATTAACATGCATCAATTTTAGGCATTCTTAGTTAGTTTCAAAGTCATTTTCGAGCATAATTCCACTACCTTAACAAGCTTCTATTCAGAGCATCCTTAGGTTATTTTAAAGTCACTTATGAGCATGGATTACCTAAACTTACATATATCGATTCAAAGCATTATTAGGTTATTTCGAAGTTATTTTCTGGCATGAATTAACTAGATTGATATGCATCGAACTAAAGCATTCATGGACTGCTCGAAGCTACTTTCAAGCATGAATCAACCAAATTAACGTGTGACGATCTAGGGCAAATCTAAGGCATAATGATCAACACAATACTGGCAGTTTCAGACAGCAACTGAGCATGCATAATGTATGCTAATCTCTGTCGAAATAAAACGTATAAAGTCAGTCATCATGTTCTCATGTAATCTGGCAAATCTTAAACTAGCATGTAGCATCATTTAAAGGCTATAATATTCTCGAATTTACTAATACTTAGGAGGCGAGAAATACCCAACTGGACTCCAAGCTAAGGACCCGTTCTAAGCACTTTTGAGCCCGATTTGGATGCTAGAAAACCTCAATCCTTAACCCAATTAGTCCCAAATGCATGCCCAATAGCTGAGACCAAACCCTAGCTCGAATGCCTTGCTTGAACTGAAACCTAGCTCCCGAATTCAAGCCCCTTTACATGTGGTTCGAGTCGAGATTAGCCACCCAATTTATAGAGGAGCTTGGTTTGGAGGTGTTTGGCCTAATTTCGGCATCTTGGTGGTGTTTTGAGGCCACCAAAAATGTGGCTACCCAACTCTGTTCGCAACGAGAAGTTGACAGAAAGGGGGGTGGTGGAGGTTGGCGGTGCGTTGGCTTCACACAGGGACCACCGTGGTCCCTCCCTAGCTCACCGCCGACGCATGTGGCGGAGGAAGAAGAAGACAAGTTGTGGACGCTTGGTGCTCGCGTGCGAGAGGAGAAGAAGAGGAGGAGAACACAGGGTTACGGGTTCCGGTCCTCCTCTGCCTGAAATTTGCCGCCCCCTTTTTACTCTTTCCTTTTTCCTTTTTGTTTGTTTTATTGGTACAACACCTTGGTTCCTAGTCCCGAATGCGTTATTGTTCAGTCTAAGCTTGGGTTGAAACGTTCTAAAACCGGTGTTCTAACTAAATTCAGGAAACGACTAAATAAATCGAATAATGACTTTGAAGGTGTGAGTTCACATCAACTCAAAAATTTTCTAAATAATCAATGATGATATTAATAATATAAATAGCAGCGAAATATTCTTTTTAATAAATTTACCGTTCACGTAAGCACATCCGTAATAACTTAACTCATGTAGTTACTAAAAATACGATTTTTTTTACGTAGAATGCAAGACAGCCAGCTTAATATGAAATAAAGAATGCGGGTCTTACATTCTCCCCCCTTAAAAGAATTTTGTCCTCGAAATTCTAAAGCTCACAGTTCAAGCAAACGCAAGACACACACACACATCCTATGATCTACATGGTGGGATTCCAAAAGGCTTCATTTAGCAATCAACTATATCTTACAAATCGAAAGAAAAGGCTTATGGTATCCAGTCTCCTCCTCGCCAATCCTCTTCATGCGTCTACTCACTCTATTTAGGCACCGAGGGCAAATCGCATTGAAGAGGGGCAAATGAGTTGGCATGGAAAACCATATCGAGCTTGTTTTGAAAACGAACATAGAGTTTCGATTATCTAGACTCAGTTCGCATGGCAAACGACAACTCTATGCATATGCACCTATAAGTGGGCATCTAAAGGTATGACAATTGGGAAAATGACATCTCAAGGTCATATGCTAATAGTTTCATTCTAAAACATGGATTCAAGTCACGTTAGGAATCCCATTGATTGACATGGAGATCCCTATAGCACATTAGAGTAATAAGAACATCACATAGCACCGCGCAGCATCACTTAAGCATAACAATATCACATAGCATCACATAGTACTAGCAATTCAGCATTCTCAACCCTAGGAATTATAAGCAACATGATACTGTCTAATACACATATAGCAAGCAATTTACAAAAGGAAAGCATATGAAACTGATATTACTATGTTTATACATCAATCGCAACTAACATTTAGGCCTTACATTCAGGGTAGCTTAGACAAGACATGTCAAGGTTGTATGAAGGGGGGTTCAACTTAATGAAGTTCATTTCAAAACATGAAGATGTTAAATCAATCTAAGGTTAAATCATTAACTGGAAAGTTACCACATCACTCTGAGGTAGTTGAGACATCAAATTACGCCATATTGACAATGATGGAACTTGAAGTAGCACTCGAGTCCACATTGACATCACGTAGGGTTAACAACAGAGCACTGAAAATCGAAAATCACGATTAACATGGACTAGCATAATCATATCGATAAGAACAACTTGGGAAGAAGGTGCTAATGTAAAAATGTAAGTCGATGATTTTGATGGCGGGGAGACTTTTCCTAAAGTCCCTATTTGGGATTGATCGTCTCTTAAGTCATAGATTCATACAAATGAATGGTTATGCTCCTAGACAAATCCTAGGCTTGTGGCTTATAGGCCTACGTGCTTTCGCTGTGCTACTATGATCAAACATATAACGGCAAGAATATGTGAATGCAGGTTTCTGGGTTCGTCTCATCATGCTTCAAATACGAGCGTATGCAGTTACTCAGCGACAACATGGAATCATAGAATTCATGGATTGCAAACAATGAGTCAGAGGTCATATCATGCTATGAATTACAAAACTTAAATCATCTGTATAACCAAGTCACATACTAAACCAACTTAAGTCAAGCAAATACCAATATATGAATTTGCTGAGCCAATCATTCACAAGACACTTGAATGACCACGCATAATGATCCTAAGCAATTATACGGGCTCCCATGACCTTTGTACTTTGCATAACATTATGCTTATACTGCAAAACACATAGACTCACGGTAGTGGGGACGACATCTAGACAAGTATGCGCAAGTGCAACCCTCATTTAAAACCTAAGGTCGAGGTTATGCCGTGAGGTTTATCCAAACTGTTTGGAGTTTGCCATCAATCAACTAATAGGGGGATAAGAACACAACATTATTGGTCTTATAGGTACACGTTGAGGTCTTATAAGGTACAACTATCCCAGAGGGGATCATAGGAGTTTTACTATAGGTCGCTTACCTTATTAAGGATCGTTCATTGTGTACAATCCCAAACTCCGCTAGGTTCTTTCTCCCTTGTTCTTTGTAGGTGTATCCGAGTTCATTATAACCAAAACATTGTCACTCCATTCCTAAATGACAATTCATATGATGGAAAGCAGGTAGTGCACGGTTTAGGCAATAATGGAAAGGAAGGAAAACAACAGGCACATTTACACAATGTTCCCAAGATTCTACCACTAGCATTTAGTCTCTCAAGTATGCATACAAAAGTAGCCCTTAATATACTCAGGAGATTCACAATTCGAAAATGAAAGGTACCATTTAATATGATTATCAATCATAGCAACTAATCTCCAATCATTCCTTTCCTAATCCATCATGAACGACTCTATGGATGTACACATCTTAGCACGTGCACATTTATAAGCAACATTCTGATACACAAAAGGACATGTACTTGTGAACCTAAACTTCCTTATCATCACTAACGAAAAGCTAATCCTTCGTTGTGAAGTAAAACTTGATTCGATAGTTAGAACGACATCAACATTTCAAAATCTTCAGTTTCAAAGATGAAAAATAGCTTATCTATTTTCAGTCTCTTCGTTTTTAATAGGAGGATGGTTCAACTGCTTGTAGCTCTTTCCCTACCAACCACTGAGTGCGTCTGCTCACTCTATTATCGGGCCCGAGGAGCAAATCGTATTTAAGGGGCAAGAATGAGCTTTGAGTTAAACATTCTCAGTTGTTTGAGTTTAAAACAACGCGTTTCAACTATCAATTGTCCTATCAGCGTGCACGAATAACACATTTACCATTCAATTCGTCACTTGGCTCACACAAGAACAAGCAAATGAATTGGGCTCATATTCTAACACATGACTCACATTTATCCGATCGGCTTAACCAGAACACATAAAAGTCAATCAGTGAAATCAATGAGCACGTTCGGAACATATTGCACCAATGGGGCACTCAAAACGTCACCTCAAGGTAGGACAGCTACTTAACTCCTGTACTATCGCATAAATTGCCTCGTTTTATCCATCGACCTAAGCGAGCCACACATAAGTTGCAAATTCCAAGGGTATAAGGCACACTTGCACACAAAGCACAACACGTGTCACATTATCACAACGTGTTCCTAGGGAACTATATGAAATGCAAGACTCAGGTCGTGGCCTATGGTCGCAGGACCATGCTCTAATACCATCTTGTAACACCTCTAGCCCCTAGGGCCAAGAGTGTTACGCTTTCTTACTTCCTACTTAACTTCTAGGGCGAAATGGACAGAGTTTCCCCTAAAAACTGACCATTTCTAGGCTAAAAGCCTTACAATAAACCCCTATATTCAACAGAAGCGTGAAACATTCTAAAATAAGCTTGACGGCTACATGCGGGAGTTCATTACTCAACGCACAACTCGCTCAGAGTACATCAAACAATATAGTTCATTAATACAGCAGAAGTGAAAGATACAGCTCAACGGTTTACACAATCGGAGCACTGGAGTATACATCCCAAAGCATAACTGATTTCAGCTAAAAGGAGAACTGACAAATTAGATGATTGGCTCACATGGCCATATAAAGTGATTCCTAAACTGAATTGACTACGTGAACTAGAATACTTGTTTACAAACGTTTACAATTCTAGGAATACATTACATGACTTCGTTAAACATGTAAGACCCCCCTTCAAATGGGCACACATGACCCCTTGCAAGCAAGGATAAACTCCATCTTGTCATAAGTGACTTGACTTCTACTTATCATAATGCAAACCTGGGGAAAAAGGGGAAGGAGTAATGGGACGAGCAACCACACGCTCAGTGAGTTTTCCCCGTCCCCTTTAAAAGAATTATCGTTGCAGGCAGTAATATCTTTAATAGTCACATATCACCTATCAATGTATTACTATCATATTAGGTAAACATAGTCCCGAAGGATGGATCATTACCCGTAGGCCTCATTCTAACCACTCAAACCCATTTCTAGGTCCCTGAATGACTCAATTCCTTTACTAACAAGCAGTCAAACACGTAAGCAAGCAACGAGGCTAAGCACATAACTTTCTTTCACAGGTTGTGCGATATAATTTGTGATTTATGCATTATCTATCTAATTCACCCACACAAGATGCTTAAACGCATGGAGAAGAGATTATGCAAGGAGCTTTCTTTCGTAAACATGCACATTCAATCTCATATACTCGATGCATCACAAGGATATGGTCATGCTATAATTGAAATTTCATTCATACTGCACTTAGAATCCTAATCACATTATATGCACAAAAATCCTTCTTTCTTTTCTGAAAAGACTTAGCCTCTTCAGGATCATAAAAGCTCTTTTCTTGGCCTCTTGAGGCTCATAAAGCTCTTTTCTTAGCCTCTTTGAGGCTCATATTCTTAAAAGAATGTCTTTCATATTGGTCCTATAATGACTCCTAAAAACTTTCTTTCTGAAATACTTAAAAAGGGCGAAATACCGTCTGCTTTTCTTTCTCATGAAGAAAATACTCTGGGCATAAGATCATCATAATGTGTTGATTGGGTGAGATCTATTCTCAACCCCTAGTGAGACTATCGCTCACGCTAAGCTCTTACTCCCGAGATGACAACTAACTTTTGGAGCTTAACCCTCACAAGGGCCTATAGGGCTTCCCACTACTGGGATTACTCCCTAGGCTAGAGATTCCCCCGTTCAAGTAGGTTCACTCCCATCTTATTATCCCTAAGCATATTATCTTAGCCAATTTAAAGCGTCTCGCCATAATGGCTAATAAGTTTGCTGCATATCACAGCGAAGTACTTTTTCAAGCAACGCACTCTCTTTTTATTTAAAGTCCTCAGGGATTCCCCCGTTCTAACGAGTTCACTCCCAAAACTGTATTCATATAGTTAAAATAGGCCATCCATTGCTAATATTTATGACTACAAGTAGTTACAACCATGAAAACATTATTTTTCAAACTCACTTGCAAGATTAAACTTAATGACATAAAGTGAAGGGAGTTTGCACGTAAAACATTCAAATACTTCACAATCAACTCAGTAGAATAAGCCTCACATGGCCTTGCAATCCACACGATTATGGTCAATGACAACCCAGGCTCCCTCCTCACACAACATCGACTACAAAGAACCTCAAAACTCTCATTAGTTCATCCTCAAGCCATCTGACAACCAACTCGGTTTTCAATTCCATAACCATAGCATATTATCATAAAAGTCAAATGAAATAGCTACGTATAAACTTACCGAGCAAGCAACCATTCAGCGACACAACACGACTTATATAAGATATATATTTCATTGACTTGAGCAGGGTACTCACTGAACCGAAAGAACTAATAAGGTACGAAACTAAATTGCATTCATAACTCTCATTTAGGAAACAAACATGTCATACTCATGTCATTTTCAAAGCATAACTAACCATCTTAACATGCATCGACCTAAAATGCTCTGAGGTCGATTCAATGACATTTTCAACCATAACTCATCTAACTCGAAATACATCGATTCGAAGCATGTTTAACTTGTTTCAAGATCTACCTTTATGCAAGAATTAGCTAACTCAACATACACCAAAGCATGTTTAGGTTGTTTTAAGGACTACTATTAAGCTGGGGTTAGCGTACTTAACATGCATTGGTTTAAAGCGTGCTTAGGTTGTTTCAAGGCTACTTTTAAGCACGAACTAACCAAATTAACATGCATCAATTTTAGGCATTCTTAGTTAGTTTCAAAGTCATTTTCGAGCATAATTCCACTACCTTAACAAGCTTCTATTCAGAGCATCCTTAGGTTATTTTAAAGTCACTTATGAGCATGGATTACCTAAACTTACATATATCGATTCAAAGCATTATTAGGTTATTTCGAAGTTATTTTCTGGCATGAATTAACTAGATTGATATGCATCGAACTAAAGCATTCATGGACTGCTCGAAGCTACTTTCAAGCATGAATCAACCAAATTAACGTGTGACGATCTAGGGCAAATCTAAGGCATAATGATCAACACAATACTGGCAGTTTCAGACAGCAACTGAGCATGCATAATGTATGCTAATCTCTGTCGAAATAAAACGTATAAAGTCAGTCATCATGTTCTCATGTAATCTGGCAAATCTTAAACTAGCATGTAGCATCATTTAAAGGCTATAATATTCTCGAATTTACTAATACTTAGGAGGCGAGAAATACCCAACTGGACTCCAAGCTAAGGACCCGTTCTAAGCACTTTTGAGCCCGATTTGGATGCTAGAAAACCTCAATCCTTAACCCAATTAGTCCCAAATGCATGCCCAATAGCTGAGACCAAACCCTAGCTCGAATGCCTTGCTTGAACTGAAACCTAGCTCCCGAATTCAAGCCCCTTTACATGTGGTTCGAGTCGAGATTAGCCACCCAATTTATAGAGGAGCTTGGTTTGGAGGTGTTTGGCCTAATTTCGGCATCTTGGTGGTGTTTTGAGGCCACCAAAAATGTGGCTACCCAACTCTGTTCGCAACGAGAAGTTGACAGAAAGGGGGGTGGTGGAGGTTGGCGGTGCGTTGGCTTCACACAGGGACCACCGTGGTCCCTCCCTAGCTCACCGCCGACGCATGTGGCGGAGGAAGAAGAAGACAAGTTGTGGACGCTTGGTGCTCGCGTGCGAGAGGAGAAGAAGAGGAGGAGAACACAGGGTTACGGGTTCCGGTCCTCCTCTGCCTGAAATTTGCCGCCCCCTTTTTACTCTTTCCTTTTTCCTTTTTGTTTGTTTTATTGGTACAACACCTTGGTTCCTAGTCCCGAATGCGTTATTGTTCAGTCTAAGCTTGGGTTGAAACGTTCTAAAACCGGTGTTCTAACTAAATTCAGGAAACGACTAAATAAATCGAATAATGACTTTGAAGGTGTGAGTTCACATCAACTCAAAAATTTTCTAAATAATCAATGATGATATTAATAATATAAATAGCAGCGAAATATTCTTTTTAATAAATTTACCGTTCACGTAAGCACATCCGTAATAACTTAACTCATGTAGTTACTAAAAATACGATTTTTTTTACGTAGAATGCAAGACAGCCAGCTTAATATGAAATAAAGAATGCGGGTCTTACATTCTCCCCCCTTAAAAGAATTTTGTCCTCGAAATTCTAAAGCTCACAGTTCAAGCAAACGCAAGACACACACACACATCCTATGATCTACATGGTGGGATTCCAAAAGGCTTCATTTAGCAATCAACTATATCTTACAAATCGAAAGAAAAGGCTTATGGTATCCAGTCTCCTCCTCGCCAATCCTCTTCATGCGTCTACTCACTCTATTTAGGCACCGAGGGCAAATCGCATTGAAGAGGGGCAAATGAGTTGGCATGGAAAACCATATCGAGCTTGTTTTGAAAACGAACATAGAGTTTCGATTATCTAGACTCAGTTCGCATGGCAAACGACAACTCTATGCATATGCACCTATAAGTGGGCATCTAAAGGTATGACAATTGGGAAAATGACATCTCAAGGTCATATGCTAATAGTTTCATTCTAAAACATGGATTCAAGTCACGTTAGGAATCCCATTGATTGACATGGAGATCCCTATAGCACATTAGAGTAATAAGAACATCACATAGCACCGCGCAGCATCACTTAAGCATAACAATATCACATAGCATCACATAGTACTAGCAATTCAGCATTCTCAACCCTAGGAATTATAAGCAACATGATACTGTCTAATACACATATAGCAAGCAATTTACAAAAGGAAAGCATATGAAACTGATATTACTATGTTTATACATCAATCGCAACTAACATTTAGGCCTTACATTCAGGGTAGCTTAGACAAGACATGTCAAGGTTGTATGAAGGGGGGTTCAACTTAATGAAGTTCATTTCAAAACATGAAGATGTTAAATCAATCTAAGGTTAAATCATTAACTGGAAAGTTACCACATCACTCTGAGGTAGTTGAGACATCAAATTACGCCATATTGACAATGATGGAACTTGAAGTAGCACTCGAGTCCACATTGACATCACGTAGGGTTAACAACAGAGCACTGAAAATCGAAAATCACGATTAACATGGACTAGCATAATCATATCGATAAGAACAACTTGGGAAGAAGGTGCTAATGTAAAAATGTAAGTCGATGATTTTGATGGCGGGGAGACTTTTCCTAAAGTCCCTATTTGGGATTGATCGTCTCTTAAGTCATAGATTCATACAAATGAATGGTTATGCTCCTAGACAAATCCTAGGCTTGTGGCTTATAGGCCTACGTGCTTTCGCTGTGCTACTATGATCAAACATATAACGGCAAGAATATGTGAATGCAGGTTTCTGGGTTCGTCTCATCATGCTTCAAATACGAGCGTATGCAGTTACTCAGCGACAACATGGAATCATAGAATTCATGGATTGCAAACAATGAGTCAGAGGTCATATCATGCTATGAATTACAAAACTTAAATCATCTG
>JACYFF010031956.1:55536985-55550466 GCA_017589665.1 Selenicereus undatus
ATGTATATATATATGTATATGTATATATATATACATATATATATATATATATGTACATATACATATATATATATATATTTAGATAAAGAGGAAAAAGCAAAAAATTGCATAACAAGGACACGAGGGTAGAAGAACTTCGCCAAATCTGACAGGAGGGGAAGGTGACCAAAGAAGGACGCTTAGGGATTTTTTACCCCTAGAGTCCAAGGCATCGCCTCAACCATCGCTCACACTAACGTTGACACACATAATTTTGAGCTCATACCTGCTCTCAATTGCGTGATGCAAAAATCGTGGTTTAGAGGCACCCCTTTAGAACACTAGAGCTTATAACTCTCGGTCGTTTTAAAGGTGTGTGACACATTGACGTTTAACGGAGTCTCCAACGATGCCAATCGACTGCGGCTATTTGCCTTTTCTTTTAGGGATAAGGCAAGACCACGACCACATTCTTTGCCTTGAGGATGTATCACCCCATGGGATGAGCTTACTAGAGCTTTCCTCGCCAAATTCTTTTCGCCGAGCAAAACGACAAGTTTGAGGATTCAAATCGGCAACATTACACAAAGGGATGATGCGACGCTCCATGAGGCTTGGGAGTGGTTTAAGGATTTGCTGCGGTTATGCCCTTACCATGGCCTTCAACGATGGATGATTATTTGAGTTCTCTAGAATGGTGTGACCCAACTTGTAACGTCCACTATTGGTGCGGTGGTAGGGCGAACTTTGATGAACAAGACAGAGGACGAGGTCTATAATTCGATTGAGGAGATGACGCTTAACAATTTTCAATGGTGCACCGAACAAGGCCAACCCAAGCGGGTCGAAGGTAAACTTGAAGTTGATGCACTTACTTTGCTTTCTGCTAAAGTTGAAGCTATGACTCAAAGGTTAGACAGTATGAATGTCAATGCTGTGAATTCTAGTGCCCCTCCCCCTTGTGAAATTTATGGTTCTATTGAACATGTGACTTTGATGTGTCAAGTTGGGAGTCATTTTTCCCAAGACTGTAGTGAAGTCAATTATGTCCAAAATTTCTACCCGAGACCAGCCAATGACCTTTACTCTAGTACCTACAATCCAGGTTGGAGGAATCATCCGAATTTCTCATATAGGTCTAATCCAAACCCTCTTACTATTCCCCCAATGAATTCTAGGCCACCCCCGAGTTTTCAAAGACCATAATTCCTTCCACAAGTACCCGAAAAGTCTCACTTAGAGGCTATGACGGAGAATATGCTTTTGCGTAACAAAAACAAGATGAGTATATAAAGCAATTAGCCCCTAAGGTTGATGTGCTTACGACTCACAATAAGATGTTCGAGGCTCAAATTGCCCAACAAGCTAGCTTTTCATCTATACTCTCGGATATACTCCTAAGTGAACCAGAATCTAACCCCCGTGAGTATTGTAATTGTGTTACCTTGAAGGACGGGGTAAAGGACCCTATTGACCTAGAGGATCTCCTAAGGTTGATGTGCTTACAAATCACAATAAGATGTTCGAGGCTCAAATTGCCCAACAAGCTAGCTTTTCATCCATACTCTCGGATAGAATCTTGAGTGAACCAGAATCTAACCCCCGTGAACATTGTAATTGTGTTACCTTGAAGGACGTGGTAGAGGACCCTATTGACCTAGAGGACGCACTATTTGGAGAGGGTAGAGAAACAAGTATGGTTGAGAGTAAGGAAAGGAATGATGGTGGCAAGGTTGTGACATTCATGCAGAATGAAGGTTTAGAGATCCCCATATTTTTTCCACCCTGACCCAGGTGGCTTTTCTATCCCCTATGTGGTGGGCAAGGTGGAAATTAAGAAAGCCTCACGTGACCTTTGTGCAAGCGTCAGTTTAATGTCATATTCTTTGTTAGATTTATGAGTCTACTTCCACAAGAGGGGGGGTGAATTGTGGTGTCTGACTTTCGCGTTATAAGCAATAAATACCCTGACTGAGGTTGTTCTCAGATGACGAACACCCTGTTGACTTGTTTGCAGGGGGTGTTTTCAGATATTGCAAATACGAAAATCACCAAGATAAATGCGGAATTAAAGCACACACAATTTTTACGTGGAAAACACCTCTAGCCCAATTGAGGTGTGAAAAACCACGACCTACCTCGTGTAGGCTTTTAACCACTTCACTATAACCGGGCTTAACTCGTTACAAATGTAACACACCTTGTTACAACTTGCAACCACGTAATCTCCTTCTCAAGGCAGATTACACCACATCCAAATCTCACCAGATTGGACTCGTCCAAAGTCCACACGACTAGGACACACTCACTCACTTTTGACTGATCTGAGATCAAGGTCAAAAACACCTTACTGGGGTGCTTCTCATTAAGCAGATGTAAGGTACAAATGAAGATCCTATTATGCCAATATATTGAAAGCTTGTTTTAAACACAACTTGAACTGGTTTTTCTTTTCTCAAGTGAAGCTCAAAACTTCTTTTCACTAGAAAAACCTCTTTTGAAATTTTGCCTTTTGGGAATGTTGTGTTTCAAGATTTCCTTTTGCTTTCTTCCCTCTATGGCTCAGTATATGTCTCAATATCTATTTCAGTGAAAACGGAGCTGTTTTTAACCATAAATTCCAACGGTCAAAAACCAAGGAGAGGAAAGGAAATCACCTAAGTTTGGAAGGTGATTTTTCAAGAGAAAAAACTCCCAACGGCTAGTGATAAAACATTTCCCAAAATCTAAGGGATTTGTTATCTTAAGAGATAACCTTTATCTCCTTACAGCCGTGGGTAAGCTTTAAGTAAGGCAACCAGAAATCTTTAGCATTTTAAAAACTTTATCACATCCGAAGATATGGGCAGAGAAAATCTTCCAATTTTGGCAAATCTCCCAAAATCTATTTTCCCAAATCTCCCATAATATATTCAAGAAAATATATTTTCCAGAAGAATAACATTTGAAAATATTCTGGAGATTTTGGCCAACCGAAATAATATTTTTTTTTTAAGACAATCGGGTATGCCCACTTCAGGTCAGAAACACCTTAGGCACCCTGTTTGCAGGGTTGTTCGCAGTCTGGTGTTCTGAAGCACTTAGCGCAAATATCGATTCAAGAGATGTTTAAAAAGCTTTTTCAATATTGGCATATTAACAAGAGTCTAAATAAATAAAGCCTATATACCCAAGACTTCTTGTTTGAATCTTGTCCAAGATCCGTAGAGCTGCTGTGAACATCAAGGCTACCTTGTTTGCTGGGGTTGTTCTTTGCATCGCTAGAGAAGCTGCTGGGAACATCAAGGCTACCTTGTTTGTTCGAGTTGTTCTTTGCATTGCTAGAAGAGCTGCTGTGAACATGCCTTACAACCAGCTGTGAGATGGTGTTCTTGACTTAATGTAGAATCACCAATTTAAAACCTGTTTTAAGGACTTGTTCTCACATGTAGCAAACCAGTTAACACAGTAAAGATTACAAACACCAGTTAGGCCTGTTTGCAGATCATGTTTGGAGCAACACTACTTGGACACATTTTTACACTTGGATTTGTTATCATCAAAACTTGAATATAATAACTCAACATTCTTTATTCCACAGGCTTCACTTAGGACCATTACAACCCGCACCCTTTTCACTACAGTTAGTAGACGAATTTGAAATGCTACCCTTAGGCAAACAATAGGATGTGCTAGTCAAAAGAGGAGATATTTGGGTATTGGAAGACTTTATCATTGCTAATATGACTGAGACCGATGTTGTCCAAATTATTCTTGGTAGGCCCTTCATGGCTACAGCTGGGTGCCATATTAATGTAAATGGGGGTGGATAACATTTTAAGCATTAGGGTGTTATGCTATTTTCTGCCATATAGAGAAGAAAGTGGTTTCTCCTAATTCTTTCCTAGTATATGTATTTCCCTGTTCTCTTGAGATTTACATGGAGGATGTTTTGAATTGTTAAGATCCTCCTGATTTTGATTGGATTTCCACTAAGGGTCCCGACCAAGGGTATGTTAAGGTGGAGTTTACTGCTCCCACGCCACCTAGCATACCCAAGGTTGAGGCCTATGCTTTTAATGAGTCAACTATGAGTGAATATTATAGGTTTGCCCAAGTGGTTCTCTCTTTGCCTCCTTTGGAAGGATTTGATGCAGACTTTGATTTGGGAGTTGAACAAGGAAATAATCGCCAGTTTGATGGACCACGTACTCAGTTTGTCTTGTACACTGATAGTATACTATGATATCAAATGATGATGATGAAGGACCTGCAATATGAGGTTTTAAGGTGGTACCTACGTTTAAAGAGTTCAATTTTGTGGTTCGTGATAAAAATGATGCCCATATACTCACCGATCCAAACCAAACAAAGAAGCTTGGTCAAGCTCTTAAATTTAAAAGAGCGCTTTTGGGGAGGTAACCCAAGCCCCTTTTATAGCTTTGATTTTCATTTTTCTTATAGTTTTTCATAGTATAAAAGAAAAAAAATAGAATAAAAAAGTAAAAATAAAAATGAAAAAAATAAAGAAAAAGAAAAGAAGAAGGGAAAAAAACAAAAGAAAATGCCAGACACCACGGACCGCAGTCCTCTAATACGGACCTTGGGGTGCATAACCAGGAAAACAAAAAAAAACCAGTGTCTAGCAGACGCCACGATTGGCCTGTGGTGGGCTGCTGCGAATCACATCCAAGGGTTTTGACCTCGGTGACACTTTACTCTCACCCATCTTCTTATTCATCTTCAGCTCTCTCTCTCTCTACCTCCCTCTTTCTCTCTCTAAACCCACCATTGCTAAACCTTCATTGCTCCATCATTTCATCTCATTTTCACTCCATTTTCACTCAAAATTCTTCCTCTTCACTTAATCTTCCTCTTTTTCTCACAAAATTCACATCTTTCCACCATTTCTTCTTCAACTTCATCTCACCTTCACCCATCCTCCATAACCACCTTCTTCCCTCTTTAATTTAGCTTCTTTTTCACTTAAATTCTTCATTTTTGTTTCTCAAATTTTATTTTCTAGGTTTTAGTTTCAATTCCTCTTCTATTTTGCTACCATAGAACCCTCCAAGAGACAAATGAGTATCAAGGAGGCAGAAACATCTAGCCAAGCACCATCCTGGCCTCAACAGATCTTCCGAACTTCCACCCACACACAAGGTCAAGGTAATATTGCTCATCCTCTTGATTTAACAACCCCGACCATGTAGTGAGATATACTTGCTTGAAAGAACGTATGGTTGTGGCAACTCGTGGCGACAATGAGGAATTATTAGGCCGCTTAGGGTTGTTAGATGACATAAGCTGGTTGGTTGCATAAGGGTGGGGGGGTTATGGGACATTTCATTTAGATTAAGAAGCATACATATCAGGACCTTACCTTAGAATTCCTAAGTGCACTACAAGTTGAGGTCAGTAGATGGACTCAATGTCAAGGAGGGTACATTTCATTTTATTTGCAAGGGTAGTTTTATGAGTTGAACTTAGGTACCTTCAATGGCAAATTTGGTTTTTCACCTAGCATAGATTTACCAATTCAACAAGTCCCTCAAGAATTCAACCCAAATGCATTTTGGGATGAGCTTTTAAGGAGTGTTAGGTATAGTACTAGTTCTTCCAAATACACCCATATTCGGAACCTTTGCATTTGGGTAGCTCACCGTATCCTGGCTTGTTGCTTCTTTATTGGGGATGATAGTTTAAATGTTATGAGATTGTCTGAGTTATATTTTCTGTCTTTTATGCTTGATGGTGTTCAACTTGACCCCAGGGTGTTCCTGGTACTGTTGTTAGCACTAAGGGTAGGATAGTTATTAGCCCTATCGTCACTACTATTGCTAGATTTATGGGTGTTGAGCCCAGCGCTGAGGATAGAGTAATGGGTCCAAGCAGCTTGATCAAGCTGCTTTTGAGTTAATGAGTTTCTGCAAAGTAGAGGCTTGACACTTCTGCTGGATTTATCACAAGATATGCTTCTGCCGCTTCACAATGTTGATCGAACTACCTTACTTCTCTGGGCTAACCTTTATTGGGTATCTGGCGATGTCGATGTTGTTCAACCCATACCCCCTCCACCCCCTTTTACTGGTCAAGCCAGGCCTAGTTCTTCCTCCCAACCAGTCCCCAACGATTCTGCCAACCTCCAAGCCACCCTTAAGTCCATCCAGGAGGAGCAATTATCTCTTTGAGCCTATGTTGCTTCTGAGAATGCCGCTATTCGTAACTTTGTCCAAGAGCGCCATGACGAGCTCCGTGGGATGCTTGCTACCCAAACTCAATATTTTCAGGACTATAAGGCTTCTTTAGAAACCTGGCGAGATTGGAATATCTCTTATGGCCAACCACCCCTCCATCCTTCCCTTCCTTTCTGATTGATTCTTGGCACTCCCCCTTCCGTTCTCTAATTTATGCGCACATTGGGGACAATGTTTTGTTCAAGCATGGAGGAGTTAGTCGGTATTTGATGGCATTTGATGCCTAATTTGGTTTGGTGTGTGCTTGTGCATGTGTTGTATATATTATTCATGGTTGAATTTGGAGTTACATTGTAGGTTTTAGTCTTATGTGGTTTGAAGCATGCTAGAAAGTATATTTGGGTTTCTTTTCATTCTAGATTGCATTTTAGGTTTTTATAGTTTTGGCATTTTACATGGTATTGTTATTAGGAACATGTATAAAAAAATCCTAAAAAAAAAAGAATGAATAAGAAAAAAAATCCTTCGATGACGATCTTTGTAGACTAGGTTGACTTCTTTGGTTTAGATTGATCCTTTGATTTTTCCAATTACGCATAAAAATGTTTGAGAATGACTTTTGCGAAAATGAGCTTCATGTTTTGACCATATCGTGAGTGTAAGTTGATCATCCCATGACTCTTTACATGAATTTTAGCATATGTCTACTAATGAGCTAGTTGTGACCTTGGTAGATGTCCTATGAGGCTTTGAGTTTTTAAAGACTAATTTATCGATTTAATCTCTTGTCAATTCACGTGTGACTCTTCCTTGACATCGTTTCTGTAGAAGTTTCTTTGATTCTCATTCAATATCACATTTCGCATATGCATTTGTAAGACCCGCGTTTTTGCTTTCCGTTAAGCTAAGTGTTTTACCTTGTTACGTTATAAAATCAAATATTTAGTAACTGTATGAGTTAAATTATTATCGATGTGCTTTTGGGAGATGTAATTTTATTAAAAAGGGATTATTATTGCTATTTTTGATTTTAAAGTTAATTCGTGCTATTTGTGCCTTTAAATTATATCGATAGTTTAATTTAGTCGTTACCCGATTTATTTAGTCGTTTCCCAAATACGATTAGGTTGTTTACCTTAGGAGTAGTTTCGAGGTTTATTAAATTGAACCTTTATATATTTGGGATAGAATAGTCGATAGAAGGCCGTATTAACGATTCGGGTTTAGAGTTCGGCATACGAACTAGACTAGCGGTACCAATTACTGAACAGCTTGAGATAAAAAAAAAGAGAGTTAAAAGGGGGGCTAAGCCCCTTTCTTTCACAAGAAAACGCAAGGGGGGGTCTTGTTCTGGTTTCCCCGGCAACACCACCCCTCCTCGGGTAGCTTCCACGAGAAAGAGAGAGAGAGAGAGAGAGGGCGTGTCTGCGATCGGTGGTCGCACCCGCGTGGCCTACCTGCTGGCTACCCCATGCCATCGACCACTAGAGAGGAAGAGATATGTTAAGCGATCGAGAGGGAGTAGAGGAAATCGATGACGGCGAGGCCTCTCGACGGTGGACACGGCGGCCACGGCAGCATGGCTAGGCGTTTGATCATCACCGACAAAGTTAGAGAGAAATCGAGTGAGGCTGAGGGTTAGGATTTGAAACCCTAACCGCACCACCACCACCATGACCACCCCAGTCGGCGGTTGGGACGTGTTTTCAGCGACAAGAAGGGACTGAGGGAGCGTTAGAAATGGACTTGAGGTTGTTTGCTTTGGTTTTGAGAGTGTCAGCAAAGGGGGGATGGATTTTGGGTTCTTGAACATCCAAATTTAGCCCCAAAACCCCAAAATTGAGTCGTCTAGCTTGGAATCCAGGTGAGCGTTTCTCAACTCCTAAGTATTAGTAGTTTTGAAATCGTTTTAACTTTTAAGTTGCGTTGTATATTAGTTTAGCTAACTAACGCTTGAAAAGTAGCTTCGAAACGAATTGTGCATGTTAGAATCAATTCGAATATATTAAGTTAATACATGCCTGAAACTCTAGCTTTGAAATGAATTATGCATGTTAGAATCGATTCGAATATATTAAGTCAATACATGCCTGAAACTCTAGCTTCGAAACGAATTACGCATGTTAGAATCGATTCGAATATATTAAGTCAATACATGCCTGAAACTCTAGCTTCGAAACGAATTATGCATGTTTAGAATAGATTCGAATATATTCAGTTAATTCATGCCTGAAGATTTAATTCGAAGTAAATTATGCCTGTTTAGCTTTGATTTGAACCTAATTAGTTAATTCATGCCCGAGGATTTAATTCGAAGTGAATTATGCTTGTTTTGCTTGGATTTGAACCTAGTCAGTTAATTCATGCCTGAAAACTAACTTCGAAGTGGATTATAAATGTTTAGAAACAACGAATGTACGTTTAGTTAATTCATAATCATTTTCTAACTTCGAAATAAATGATAAACGCTTAGAATTAACGTATATATGTTTTGTCATTCCATGATCGTTTATTAATTTTGAAGGGAATTATAAGTGTTTAGAATCAATGTATATATGCTTAGTTATTACGTAATCGTTTGTTAACTTCGAAATGATTTACGAATGTTTAGGTTTGATATATGTACAATTAGTTAACTCTCGTTCGTTAAATAACTTAGGGGTAAACTATAAATGCTTAGAGTCAATTCATGCTTGAGTTGCCAAGTAAAGTACTATAGTTATATATGTGGATGCGATTGTATATAAATGTATGTATGCTTGCTGTAACGCACCGCTGGATGGTGCTGCTTGCCACGGTGATTACCTAAACCCTATCTCTTTATAAGCTAGCATGATATTATGTTATGATTACTAAATTAAAAACCGAGATGGTAGTTAGATGGTTTGAGGTAGAACTATGAGTGGTTCGAAGTTCTTGTAGTACGGTGCTTGTGAGGAGGGAGCCTGGGTTGTGAATTAATCGCAATCGTGTGGATTACGAGACCATGTGTGGCTCATTGTGCCGAATTGATTGTGAAGTGCTTAAATGTGATACACGTGGACCCCATTCCCTTCCATGTCCTCAAGTTACATTATGTGTATAAGGGTGAGATTTTTAAAGAAGGATTTTATGTTTTGAAATGATAGTAGCCATAAATATTAGTGCATGATGACATATTTTAACTAAATGAATACAATTTTGGGAGTGAACTTGCTTGAACGGGGGAATCCTAAAGAGTTTTACAAAAGCATGAGTTGCATGATAAAGGATTTCGCTGTGAGAGGCAGCAAACTTATTAGTCGTTAAGACCTGTTTAAATGGCTAAGATAAGTGCTTAGGGACATTAGATGGGATTGAACCTGATTGAACAGGGGAATCCCTAGCCTAGGGAGTAATTCCTAGAGACCCTGACGATGGTTAAGGTCCAAAGTTAGTTGCCATCCCGGGAATAAGAGCTTAGTGTGAGTTAATCTCAATGGGATTGAGTGTAGATGTCTCCCAACCAGCACTTTATGATGATTTTATGCCCAGAGTAGCTTCTTATTAAATGAGAAAAGCAGTTGGCGTTTCGCCTTTTTAAGTATTTCAAAAAGAAAGTTTTTAAGGGTCATTATGAGACCAAGATTAAAGATATTCTTTTAAAGAATATGAGCCTCAAGAGGCTAAGAGAAGAGTTTTTATGAGTCTCAAGAGGCTAAATGAAGTGTTTTCAGTAAAAAGAAAGAAAGCTTTTTGTGTATGACATGTGCATGTTCTAAGTACAGCTTATGAATGAGATACTAAGTAAGATACGAATATGAAAAGAAAGTCTTACAAGCATATTTCATGCATACCCTATGAATGAGATTTGATTGAGACTTGAAAAGTGTATGTCTTATGCACCTCATATGAATGAAATGCCAAGAAAAGTATGATTCTAAAAAGAGATAACCTTATGTGCAAATCATGTGAATAGTGTTTCGTGCATAGTTCGAATAGAATGCTAAGAAGTTATGTTTATGAAAAAAAAAGTCTCTGTGCTTAGCCTCGTCACTCGTTTACGTGTTTCACTGCCAGATCGTAAAGAAGTTTGGTCATTTAGAGACCTACAAATGTGTTTGAGTGCTTAAAGTCAAGTTTATGGTTAGTGATGTTTCCATAGGAATTTTATGAATGCCTAATATGATAGTAAAGTATGGATACGTGATATGTGACTAGTAAAGATATTATTGCCTGCAACGGTTTTGGTTTTAAGGGGGTTGGGGGACACTCACTGAGCGTGTGGTTGCTCATCCCACTACTCTCTCCCCTTTTTCCCAAGGTTTTCATTATGACAGGACGAAGTTGAGTCTGCTAAGTCCAGATGGAATCTATTCTTGCTTGCAAGGGGTCGTGGGTGCCCATTTTGAAGGGATCTTACGTGTTTAATAAAGTCATGTAATGTATTCTTAGTTTGTACATTGTAGTTCATGTAATGCATAAGGTATTAAGGTCGCTCTGTATGGCTGTATGAGCTAACCATCTAATTGGTTAGATGTCTTCTTGGTTAAAATTAGTTATGTTTTGGTATGTAAACCCCAATACTCCGGTTGTGTGAACCGTTGAGTTGTATCCTTCATTTGTTCTTTATTAATGAACTATTCTGTTTAGTGTACTTCGAGCGGGTGGCTCGTTGAGTTATAAACTCTAGCGTGTAGCCGCTGAGCTATGTCTAAATGTTTTACGCTTCCATTGATTTACAGGAACTTATTGTAAGACTTTTAGCTTGGAAACGGTCAGTTTTTAGGGGAAACCCTGTCCGTTTCAGCCCAGAATTTAAGTAAAAAGTTAAAAAAATCATAACGCTTTCAACTCTAGGGGCTGGGGTGTTACAACATTTAGGCAATATGATTGAAACATTCTTTCACTTGTTAACCCAAAAGACCATATAGCCACCCTTGTTACGTATTATATCCCTTGCTAGCCCTTTTGAACTTACATTCGTTTTTATTGATTTGAACCTCCTAACATAGCCTTTGGCCAAACAATTATGTAACCCTTAAGCCTGGAGTAGAGGAGCGTCTCATTCTTGTGCATTGAGTTTAATTGGGAATTAGTAGGGTGTATTGAGACATTTTTGGTGGATTTGGTTGTTTGGTGAAGGGATTTGTGCTCTGGTGTTATATAAGAAAACCCTTGTCTTGTTGTCTATAGATTAGATGAGAGTTAAAATTCTCCGTTGATATATGATTACCCTTGGCTAATTCTTTGTGAAAAAAAAGGAAAACAAAAAAAAAACGGTTGAAGAAAAACCAAAAAAAGAGGAGAAATAATAAAAAGAGTGTTAGCCTTGTTTCGATTCCAAAACGTATTTATGACTTTCAAGTCTTTAACTCTTCAATTGAGGATGTATTTTGTCGATGCATTGTGTTGGTCCAAGGAGAATGTTGTATGAGTGCATTGGAAACATTTATCTCTTAGTCTATGGCTTCCACCTCCACATTTCCAAAACATTTCTTCCCCTCTTAACTTTACCCTTGGCCCTATTACAACTTTACGAAAGTCCCCATGGTTGTCTAATGCTTATTGCATTTTAGTGAAGGTGAATTAGAGAGTTTTGTCAAGCTTATAGTAGATTTGAGTCTATGGAATGAAAATTGAGGGAGCCTTCACATATTTTCAAACACATATCTGATGAGTGCCATACGAGTGCAGTGAGGTTCTACCGACATTGCTAGTTTGTTTCATATGTTAAAATGATTGTATTTGATGATTTGGGGGGAAATTGATTCAAATTTGACAAGGTCGTATATTAAGTGGTTTCGAAAACTTCATTACGTAGTCTGAGTGTTCAATGATTTTTGCACCTTTTGGGCTTACTTTGGATCAGCTTTGCCATTCAGATGCTACCTATGTTTATCCTGAGAGGGTTTTGAATAATTTTTGGTCTTAGTGTTGCTTGGGGACAAGCAGCGATTCAAGCATGGGGGAGTTTTATAAGTGCTTAAAGTACATATCATTTTAGGGTCACTTTGCTGCATTTTCAGGGCAATTGTGTGCTTTAAGTTATAATTTTTACTCATATTCTCGTTTTATACTTCGATATGGTTCTTTGATAACATTTGTTGTATTTCATACCATTTAACCCGACATTTGACCCTCATTTGAGTACCTGTTGACCCCCTACGGATGCCCCAGAGATGCCATGCCTGTGGAGTATGAGAAAAGTATAAACGTTCAGTTCCAGCCAAGTTCACGGTCAAACCGTGCTGTCGGCCACGAATTGTGGCAAGCTCGTAATCGCTAGCCTCTTCGTTTTCCTTCATTGTGTGGCTGAGGTTAATATGATTCTTGCTTAAAAGCACGTGTTCCAGAGCAGTCAAGGACTTCTTGCTTAGCAACCATAACCTACTTTCACATCTCTTTAGCTTAGTTTAGTTTTAGTGTAGTTTTCATTGAGATTAGAAGGGAGACGCTTGCTCTTGGAAGCTTGAAGATTGTTGAACAATTCAAGGGCTGCCTTTGTTGTAAAGTTTTCGTTCCTTCTATTAAATTTTCCTTTAAACTCTTGTTTTAGATGAATTTAGAAACATGAGTAAGCAGTTTTATCTAAACTAGGGCTTTGTTAGCCATAGAATTGTTATTGGATCCTTTATCCTTGAATTCTTGCACTTATTTCTCATTTGGAATTACTCATGTCTATCTTGAAAGTGAAATTTTATGAGTGGAATATGCCCAATTTTGCTTGCTTATATTAGGTGGTAAGGTGAAGTAAAGGTAAAACCCTCTACTCGATCTTCTCGATAGAACTTAATTTAGCAAAGCCCAAGAGAGAATTGCTTGTTAGGAGCAGACTTAGCACTCATAGATCTCGAACCTAAACTAAAACAAATACACTAGAGAGGGTTTTAGTTGAATTTGTTAAGGCAACTTAGTCTATTTCAAACGAAAGGATTAAATTCAATTTGATTGAAAATCCTTAAATCGTTCTTTATGTGGAAAGTGCATGCTCAAATCTATGATCTGACTCCTTATTTCGTGAATCAAATTCCTAGATGTTTTTCAATTATTGAAATTCTAAATAGTTAATTAGTTTTTTAAAATTGACCATTCGAAAGGATTGATTGCTTAGCAAGTTCCAGTAGGCCATTGACTCGATAGATGACTTTGGTCCCTGACTATAATCTTTTAAACCATTACACCACACCCATGCGCTCGTAGACGCGTCAAAATGCTATATATACGTATATATACATACCTACCTACCTACCTACATACATACATACATACATACATACATACATACATACATATATATATATATATACATAAACATATGCGTACACACACACACACACACACACACACATACACACACACACACAC
>JACYFF010031956.1:55560423-55599734 GCA_017589665.1 Selenicereus undatus
ATATATATATATATATGTATATATGTACACATATGTATATATATATATGCACACACAAACATATCAATATATTCATATATATATATATACATACATACATACATACAATCATTAAAACCAAGGCTTGGAGACTCCTTATGCACAAGCACATCACGTGACCCAACAAAATGAGTCTCAACTAGATCATGCACCTCATCTGAAACATCTTTGAACTTAAAACATACATCAGAAACATCAAACCTAGCATCAAACCTAAAAGGCTCACCCACCTCGAGCCTCATGTACTGAGCTGAAAGAAAGGACGACTCGGGCAAGGATAGGACAACATCAGTATTATCCTGGGGTAGTACAATGTCATGTTGCGCATAGCATGCATAATAAGGACATCAATTAGTCGTATGGTAGGAAGAATTACACAAATCACGCCAAAAAGGGTCATAATAAGATCTACAATAGAATGCGCAAGGATAAGGAAATGAATATTTAGAAATAATAGTAGCCTTCTCAAATTCAAATGAATCCCAAGCAATTCACTTAAGCAAATACCATTCATAATCAACATTTTTACCATTAAAGCCTCAATACTCTAAAAGAGTTCGGATTTTATTATTCACACCCTCATCAACAATGTCCAAACTTTCACATTTACCAATACGATAACCACATTGAGCAAAAAACGCATTTAATCACTTAAAATACCTCCAAAATAATTCATGCTCTAATTAGAGGAAATGGAAAATTGCCATTATTTTTTTTTCAATTTTTTTCTTAATTTTCAAAAAAAAAAATTATAGGTATTTTTTTCAAAAAAAAAAACTGCTTAGTCAAACCTATCAGGAAAAACCCAATATTCCACACTGGTCCCCGGCAATGGCGCCAAAAACATGATCACTATTGCAAGTACACGGTGGCGTTGTAGCAATCAAGGTCAATCCCACATAGATGAGGTTGATTTATTGGGCTATGTCCCCTCGAGATATGCTAAGCAAAATTCTAATTCAGGTGGTTTTCATTAACAAATGCAAATAAACTTGTCTAAATCAAATGTAGGAAAAACGCCTAGGAATTTTCGTAGTTATGAAAGGCTATTGAATCAAAATGATAAACATGTGCCTTTCTCTAATTGGTTAATTTCGGGGAATTGCAATCTATACAAAAACTCAGTTTATTATTTTGAAATCAATTAAATTTGACTAAACCGAACAAATGTCGCTTTTTCAAGCTAATTTGACTTAATCCAAGTTTAATATTTTTGATTACTTAATTTGAGTACTCCAAACTTGACAATCTCTCCTTCGAGACGATGCAATGATACGTTCTGACAAGCATTCCAACAACCAAATGTCATCTTTCAGTTTTTCACTCGACTGTTTCAACTATGTAGGCAAATTGTGGCCGAAAATCAACTCACAACATGAATAACACTTGACAAAACGAAATCAAACCAACCATGAAAATAAGCACAATTGAATAGATTAAAACATGATCTAACTATACTTTCACAAACTAACAAATCCCTAGGCAAAAAGTAACTACTCATACATAATCAAAAATTAAACAACTAACTACTCTAAAATGGTAAATCTAAAGAGGAAAAGATAAGAGAAGAAAGAAGAATTGCTCAGCCAAAAATCATGCTTGAACCATCGAGCAAACCCGGGATGGAATCCTTGCAAGTCTTCACTTCGACTCTATCTCTAATCTAACCTAATCCTAATCTACTTGAAGAGAGGAAAGCAGTATAAGATAAGATGTTGGGGCGTGTGTGAGGATGAGAGTCCCCCCTTTTTATAGTAAAATTCTGGAAGACCAACAGCCATGCATAATAATGGAATAATAGCCACTAGGAAGTCCAAGAGCTTGTGAGAAAACAAAAGGCCTCATAGGAAATCAAGACATCACAAACCGTGGCATCCACCACGGACGGACCGTGGTGTCCACTGCTTCGACATTCTTCTATTCTTCTTTCTTTCATGGGTGTGGTAGCTCAGGGGTATCTGTGGAAAGTCAAAATTATACTTATTTATGGGTCAAATATGGGGTAAAAAGGTCCAAAACCTGCAAAACACAGAAAAGAACCATGCCTAAGCATAAACTAGGAAAAGGGCTATAAATTATCACATAAAGCATATAAATTTCCCTAAAAATGTAGCAAAATGACCCTAAAATGATATACACTTTAAGCACTTATCACCCACCATCCTGTTCGGGAAATAATTCGAGTTTAGTTTCTCCGCTAATAGTTCGCGACACACATACAAGTATAGTTCAGTAAGACATCATGTACTCTTGTATCATCCAAAAACCTAACATAGGCTTTTGTTTACAGTCATATCAACTTTGCCATGCTTACGTGGTTCAGTTGCTTTGTCACGTGTCCCACGCACACCTCATTAAAATAACACATTCATAGAGCTCACATGATTCATAATTTACAGCCAATAATAATGAACATTTGCATCCATGTAACTCAAGGAATCTCCGATGCATTGATTTAAAATAAAAAAAAAGCGTTCCACACCAATACTTCTCAATACATAAGTGCTTGACAATTTGATTAGTTCATAGAGGCTTAACAAAAGAGCAGAAAGGTGAACTGAACAGCATAGTCCTAGAAAAGAAAACTGTCAATCAACTACTAGCATCTACTGGCCAGGGACGTCCATTGGGCAGGTACCCCGACACATTCTACCACATCTTCCTCGTTTCCAGCGAGTAACCTCAGGCTTGAGTTACTCCCCCATTTGGTCCTCCTCCAGGTCTTCCTCTATCGGTCGCCCATCCTTCGTGCCCTCATCTTCTAGGGGCTCCTCATCGGGTTCCTCGTCTTCTAGGGGCTCCTTCTCTAGTTCAGCTTCTACTAGGTGTTCTTGCTCAAGGTCTTCCTTAGGTTCATACTCAATTGAGGGTTCCTCCTTAGGGTCTTCCTCTGGGTCCTCCTCCTCTATGGGGTCCTTCTCGGGTTCATACTGAATTGAGTGTTCTTCCCTAGGGTCCCCCTCCTCGATACGCTCCTCTCCCAGTTCCTCACCCATTGGCCCATTTCTCTTACCAACTCCTCATCTTCAGTATTCTCCTCTGTTGGTGGTGGTGGGGTGTTGTCCTCAGTGCCAGGGGTGGGATGTTCATCCTAGGGGCCTATATCTATGAGGTAGTCTAGTAGCCCATTTAAATCCAAACCCATTGGCTCCCATTTGCACAAGCAACATCCACCGGTAAAACGGAACGACCTATTTTTAGGGTGAAGCTCCTTAACCCTATAACACCACAGTTGGTCACTTAAAAATGTCAAAAGAAAGAATAGGGTCTGGTTGTGATCAGATCTTAAGCAATCATTTGGGATCCTCAGTAACCTCCCATAGATAAAAGTCTCAATCTGCTCTAAGTGACTTTCCAAGCTAACTCCAGGCGTCTTTCCCATCCTCTGATAATGGCATTGCCGCCCCGTAGAACCAAAATGGCGAGCTCCATTCATCCTATTCATTAATAGGTCCACAATAGAAATAAGATCACAGGTAAGCAAGCATATGCGAACATGCCCCTTTTTCCCCGTCCTAGATTTAGGCTTCGAATGGTCCTTGTGTCTACAAGTTTTCGGATTTTTACTTTTTATTTCTGATTACAATCTTTTAGGCTAGTCTTCAGTTTAGTCAACCCAAGCTATAATACCATTTTGTAATACCACGAATTTTTTCTACATTCTTTTTTACTAATATTAACCTATGTGCCGGCGGAAAATCTAAATGGGGTGTTACCGCTGTATTTCCTTTGTGAAAATACCACGCTGAGTATCAACCAAAACATTAATGCAAACGATTCTTCGAATAATAATTTATTTAGGGATTCCAACCACAATTATAGCAACGACTAAGCTAAAACAGAATCCATTGCAAGTTCTTTCCCAAAATAAACTACTTTGATCCAAACTATAAAGTAAACAACGGAGCCTCGCTCTAACTTTAGGTCCCCATTCCCAAGTGCATGCACGTCACCTGAAAACAAAACATTTACAAAAACGAGATAAACTCAATAACAAGCACCCCTAACAATAAAGGTACACACATAAATTCCTTTTAAAACATTTTAGGGGTGGGGGAAACACACCAGTGATTAAGATAATCCACATTCTTACAAAGCCAATAAGTACTCCCTGTTCCCTTATATTTAGTTTCAGCTTTGAAGGGTGAGCGACCCCACTGGGTCTCATGGCCTGCTCCTAGGTCAAGAGCGGCAGTTTAATTTTTATCTGGCCTACTATCACTCGGATAGTTATCGCTTAACTAACCTTGGCCAATTGACTTAATGGACATTTATTGCTAACCTGGCCCTTGCCCATCCATAAGGAGGCACGTGACCACTCACATGTATGCACTATACCCAGGGAAGGCTAATGGCCTTCGAGTCACAAAAAGACAAGAGATTCCTCAACCTCACCCATCCAGTCAGTAATTACAGGTTCCAAACTAGTAATGTCCTTTAGTCCATATACATAGTCCAAACCCGACCCATTCTGGCCTCAAATATTCAGTTTTATTTTGGAAATCAACCAACCTCAAACCCACACACTCATTGATTAAGTAAAATAATGTAGTTGCAGATCATAAGAAGAAATTGCATCGCTAGCACAAACGGTACAAACACCGAACCTTCCTACAACACGTTCAAATACTCCTTCAATCATAAACACAATCCACATTTTCGAAGCAAATTCTAGGAAGGGTTAGGGCATGCTTGTTACCTGGTAGTCCGTAACTTACAGGCTCTGTTTCCTTTAGCTCGACCTAGATATTCGCACATGGATTCGAACAACACCCGTATTTTAGCCCCCAGACTATACAAACTACATCCCCACCCTATTCTTATTCTAGATTAATTTTCCATGATTTTTAGATCACTTTAAGAATTTTCAGTTGTAGTCAGTCCCGGTTCCAGTTTCAGTCAGAATTTGGTCCCAACTTCCAGAGCCCAGATCTCGAGTTTTCGATGTTGAAACTGAAAGTTCCTCTCATTCTAGAAAGGATAGTCCGTCCCATAAATTTCCTATGTTTGGTGTTTTCTAAAATCTGTCCAACACTAGGTCAATTTTCTCAAAGAGCCTACGCTGTCACTGGCTGCCTAGATCTGGACAGCCCTCGGTAAATCGCTCATAACTCACCCAATACAACCGTGATTTCCTTGATTCAAAAACTAAAATACTCAGCACATTCTGTGCTATCTACCATAAAAATTTCATGATTTCTGGTCTACTACCCCATCATAGGTTGAATTTAAAAGAACGAGGTATCTTCGGTCTCTAATCAGTCGCGTTCTGCCCACTTTGTCCCCCCTCAAACAAGTTCTTTTGGTTCAGTTTTTCCACCATGTTGGGTCGCCCAATTACCCATACCCACATTAATGATTTCTAAGCCCCTAACGAACCCAAATCAAGCCGAAGATCGAAACTTCATTCAACGAAAAACAAAAACATCACAAAAACTTGCCTTGAGTTGGTTTTTGAGATGAGGTGATGGAGTCCACTCCTACTCCAAAATCCAAGGCTGAAAAGTTAAAACTTATGTTAGAAAAACGATGACTTTGTTCATGGTGTTGCAAGAATCATAAAAAAAAGAAAATAGTGAAACTCTAATCTTTGATGCATGGGGTGCATGGAGGTAGGGTTTAGAGCCCATGCATCAACACTCACCAAACCAAGAGGGGGAAGAAGTCGCAGTGCACGGTGGTGCTGGACAACGGCGGCAAGGAGAGAGGGCATGAGTGAGAGAGAGAAATGAGAGAGAGGTGAGCGAAAAGAGAGAGATAATGAGAGGGAGAAGAGAGAGAGAAACGAAGGGGCTTGGGGAGAGAGTAAAACCATGGGGGAGGGAAAGTTGCGGCTAGAGTTCAAGGGAGGGGCGAAATCTGAGTATGAGTGAGAAAGGGGGTAGAGGCACAGCTAGGGTTTACTTAGTGGGGGGATCGTGTGCAAGTGGGGGGGAAGAGAAAGAGAGGGAGAGTTCTAAGGTTAGGGGTGTAGGGTTTTGTTTTAAGAGGGAGAAGGCCTATGCAAAAATATTAAAGCCTTAAGTAAAAAAAATAATTAAATCCCCACTCTTCCCAAAATAGAAAGGAAAAAGAAAAGAAAACAAAGGTTTGCATAAAAATGCTTTTGAATTGTCTTGGATTGATTCTAAGTCCGTCCATGCTAAATATAGCTCATCCCGAAAGTGAATTTCCAGGGTTTTACATACCACCCCCTTGAGGAAGTTTCATGCCTGAAACTTCAATCATATACGCGAACCCAATAGTTCACCGAAAAGAATTTTTTGGGTTTTACATACTACACCCCTTAAGGAAGTTTTGTCCCCTAAACTTCATACGCACCTAGTTATAAGAACAATTGAGGGTATTTGGCCTGCATCTCTTGCTCTAATTCCCAGGTTGTTTCCGACATCTCATGATTTGACCAGAGGGCCTTCACTAACGGCACCATTTTTCTATGGAGTTATCTCTCCCTCCGGTCCAGAACTTGCATTGGTTGCTCCTCATACGACAAGTCTTCCTATAGCTGTATGGGGTCGGACTCGATTACTTGTGAGGGATGCGGTATGTACTTTCCTAATTAAGACATGTGAAACACATTATGCACCCTCGGGAGCTCTGAGGGTAGTTCTAAGTGATACGCTACTTCCTTAACTCTTTGTCTAAAAGGGGTACGACCAAATGTTCCCTGGGCTGAGCTTTTCTGTCATGCCAAATGTTGTGATTCCCTTGGCTGGAGATAATTTAAGAAACACCCGATCTCCTACTTGACACTCTAAAGGTCTGCGCCTTCGGCCAGCATAACTCTTTTGGCAGCTCTGAGCAGCTCTCATTCGCTCTTGAATTACTTGAATCTTGTCAGCGATAGCTTAGATCAACTTAGGTCTAACAGTCAAGGCCTCATCGATCGCTTGCTAGCAAAGCAAAGTTCTGCACCTCTTTCCATATAGCGCCTCGTACTGGGCCATCCCAATACTCATGTTGTAACTATTGTTGTAGGAGAACTCGATTAGCGCCAGTTGTACGTCCCATACGTTCTTTAAGTCCAGGGCATAAGCTCTCAACATATCTTCCAGTGTCCGAATCGTTTGCTCCATTTGCTCGTCCATAGTAGGATGGAAAGCAGTAAAACATAGCAATGTTCCAAACGCTTCCTATAACTTCTGCCGAAAACCTGACTGAAATGTAGTGTCTTGATCCTACACCATGGAGCTAGGTACTGCGTGTAGTCTGACTATCTCCTCAAGGTATGCTCGGGCTAGCTAGTTTAGAGTCCAGGTATTACTCATGGTTATGAAATGTGCCGTCTTGGTGAGTCGATCCACGATCACCCACATTGCATTATTCTTTCTCAAAGTCAACGATAGGCCTATCATGAAATCCGTCGATACTAAATCCCATTTCCACTCAGGAATGTCGGACGGTTGTAGAAGTCCCGTCGGCCGCTGGTGTTCAATCTTCAGTCTTTGATAGGTTAGACACTTTGCCACATAGTCAGCTGCCTCTTGCTTCATGTTGCTCCACTAGAACGTCAACTTCAGGTCCTTATACAATTTATTCCCCTCTGGGTGTACAGATTATGGAGTATTGTGACCTACATCCAAAATCTTCTTCTTAAGCTCTTCCACTGTAGGGACACACACCTAGTCATGGAACCTCATAGTACCGTCCTCATGGATCACGAACCCGAACGCTTTCCCCACCACTATCTCCTCCCTAATCCATTCCTGTTGAGGGTCCGTAGCCTGCGCTACACGAATTTCCTCTATAAGAGTTGGCTATGCTTCCATAGCGTAGAGCATAGACTTGGTTTCCGGGTGACTACATTAAGCTCCATCTTTCAAAACTCCTCGCATAAGTTGATGGGTAACTCCCATAGGCAGTTCAGTGCCGGGTACGATCGGCGACTCAAGGCATCTGCCACTACGTTTGCCTTCCCTAGGTGATACTGAAAGTGGATGTCATAGTCCTTCAGGGACTCTAACCACCTCAACAGCTTCAGATTTAGGTCCTTATGTGAGAACAGGTATTTTAGACTCTTGTGGTCAGTCAAAACTTCGCAATGTACCCCATACAGATAATGCCTCCAAATATTTAATGCGAACAGGACAACTGCTAACTCTAGATCATGATTCGGGTAGTTCCATTCGTCAGTCTTTAGCTGTCGCAAGGCATAAGCTATAATAGGATCCTCCTGCATTAGCACGTAGCCCAATCCATTTTGCAACACATCACTATACACCACAAAGTCCCTATCACTGGTGGGTAAGGCCAATATAGGTGCACTCGTTAGTCTCTTCTTAAGTTCTTGGAGGGCTTCCTCCGAACGATCCGTGCACTCATACTTGGTAACCTTCCTTGTCAAGTTGGTGAGTGGGATGGCGTTCTTGGAGTAATTCTTAGGAAACCTACGATAGTAGCCCGCCAAGCCCAAGAAACTCCTCACTTCCATTGGGGGGTTCTTAGCGGTCGACTATTTTGTTAGGGCCTCTATCTTTTATGGGTCGACAGACATTCCCTTTAGTTACTACATGCCCTAAAAATGGCACTTGTTCCAACCAAAACTCACACTTTGTTAACTTGGCATACAACCTGTTCTTCCTCAACATCTCAAGGATGGTCCTCAAGTGGTGGATATGATCTTCTAGAGTCTTTGAGTAAATCAGCATGTCATCAATAAACACCACCACAAAATGGTCCAGGCAAGGTTTAAAGACCTTGTTCATGAGATCATGAACGTTGTTGGGGCATTTGTGAGCTCAAAGGGTTACTACAAACTCATAACGCCCATAACGGGTACGGAACAAAGTCTTAGGCGTGTCTTCATCCTTTATTTGAAGCTGATGATACCCCGAATGAAGGTCTAACTTTGAGAAGGTCCCCGCACCTCTGCGTTGGTCAAAGAGGTCGTCTATTATGGGCAAAGGGTAACAGTTCTTGACCGTTATCTTGTTTAGTTCCCGATAGTCTATGCACAACCTTAGGGTTTCGTCCTTCTTTTTCACAAACAATACAAGGGCTCCCCACGGAGAAGTACTGAGTCGAATATACCCCTTTTGTAACAGCTCATCGAGTTGAGTCTTTAACTTCTTAAGTTCCACCAGTGCCGTTCGATAGGGTGCCTTAGAGATGGGGTTGGCTCCGGGTATCAGTTCAATATAAAATTCTACTTCTCTAAGGGGTGGCATACCAAGAATCTTGTCTGGGAATACATCCGGGAATTCGTGCACTACTGGAATGTCTTCCAGCGAGGGTTCAACAACCTCGATTTTCGCTACTGAACATAAGAACCCCTTGCATCTTCTTTCTAACAACTTCTGAGCTTTCATTACAGTATTCAGCTTTACTCCAGGTCTTGACACTTTCCCTTTTTGTACTACTTTCTCCCCATTGGGGCCCCTTAAGGAGATTCTTTGTTTTGGACAGCCTATCTGAGCCTACTACTTTGCTAACCAATCCCTCCCTAGGTTGATTCCAAAATCAGTCAACTCGAACCTATATAGGTCAACCAGAAACTCATGCTCATACATCCGAATAGGGCATTCCCCATAGAACTACGCACATCTCACAGTCTTTCCATCGGGGAGGATCACTGACTGTAGAGGGGGTGCAGGAGTTGGAACTAACCCTAGTGTCTTAACCAGTTTAATAGAAATAAAACAGTGTGTAGCACCCAAATCAAACAAAACATCTACTGGTTGAGCTTGGATAGAGAAAATATCAGTGACGACATTCGGAGCAACCTCTGCTTCCTCCTTATGCATGACATAAATCCTGCCCCCGGTGTTTCGCGGTGGTTGGTTGGGAGGTCGAGCCTAGTTCTGTTGGGGTGCTCGGCCCTTGTGATTTGGGTTGGCCGCCTGCCCAACCCTATTCTGATATTGCTACTGGGGCTACTATTCCTCATGACCCTACCCCCCTGAGGGTGGGGGATGTAGGTAATCCCATATCTGATGTTGATGACTCCCATAATGGTACCACCTCTTAGTCGAGCGGCATTCCCAGGCGTAGTGTCCCGGCTTACCACATGCATTGCAGATCACCGTCGGCTGAGTGTTGGGGTATTGGCCACCACGTGCGTTGTTGTTAAGGTAGGGGTTCTCAGGAGGCCTCTTGTACAGACCTTAGGGGTGGAGGTTCTCTCATTGATCCCCCCTTCCTCTTGATTCTACATTGTTCGTTGAAGTAGTTGTATCTTTCCCTCATGGCCCTTTCCACGTTTACGATGGTGTCATACAAATTCACACAAGAAGTGCGTTGCCACACGAACTTTCTCTCCTTGATGCCAAGGTTGAGCCCAGCTTCAAAGCGAATCATTTTCATCTTCAGCCTCTCATCAGCCATGAAGGTCGGGGTAAAGCAGGAGAGCTCCATGAATTTGGAGGCGTGCTATAGCACACTCATTCCCCCCTGATGCAGTTGCATGAACTCGTTCTCTTTAAACTTCTGAAGTGACACAGGGTAGAAATGGTCTTCGATCAACTATTTGAACCTCTTCTAATTGAACACACGCTCGTACTGTCTCCCTCGCACAGTGGCCCACCATAGGTCGGCCTTGTCCTTAAGTTAAAACACAACAAAGCCCACCTTCCACTCCTCAAGACATTGGAGAGCACCAAATAACTTTTCCATAGCCTAGATCCAATCCTTAAAGGCTTTAGGGTGAGGGGTGCCATCGTAGACGAGTGGGTTGTGACTAGCGAATCTCTTAAACATGTATGAGTTGTCCTCCTTGAACTTCTTCTCCTTGACTTCCATCAGTTTCTACAGGTGCTTATTCTATCATTACAGCTGCTCCCCTTGTCTCTACAGTAGCTCCAACAGTAGGAGGTTGGTGAGCTCTGCTCCTGTAAGTGGGTTGGTTTCCTCCACCTGACTGCGGGGCCCATTCCCATTCCTGGGGCAGAGAGCTTCCAACCGTTCCCTGAAGCTAGACATGGGAATCTCCGAGTTCACAGGGGTCCTTCAAATGGGGTGGGACCTAGTCTAAGATTCATCGTTGTTTCCTGCCATCGTGTTCAAAAAATAAGTCGAGTATAGCTTCTCCCCTAATAGTTCACGACACACGTACTACTATAGTTCATAAAGACATTGTATACTACTGCATCATGCAAACACTTAACATAGGCTTTTATTTACAGTCGTATGAACTTGGCCACACTTACGTGTTTCAGTCACTTTGTCACGTGTCCCATACACACCTTATTGATAATACATTCATAGAGCTCACATGATTCACAATTTATAGCTAATAATAATGAACATTTGCGTCCATGTAACTCAAGGAAATTTCAACGGATTGATTTTTTGAAAAAAAATAACAAGTGCGTTCAACACTAATACTTCTCACTACGTAAGTGCTCGACAACTTTATTAGTTCATAGAGGGTTAGCAAAAGAGCAAAAAGGTAAACTAAACAGCACAGACCTAGAAAACAAAACTTTTAATTAACTACTAGCATCTATTGGCTAGGGGCGTCCACTGTGCAGGTACCCCGACACATTCTACAACATCTGTCCCGCTTCCAACGGGTAACCTCAGGCTCAAGTTGCTCTCCCACTGGGTCATCCTTTGGGTCTTCCTCCATCGGTTGCTCCTCCTCCTAGTCCTCATCTTCTAGGGGCTCCTCCTTGAGTCCCTAGTCTTCTAGGGGCTCCTTTGTCGGTTCCTCTTCTTCTAGGGGTTCTTCCTCAGGTTCCTCCTCAGGGTCTTTCTTCGGGTCCTCATCTTCCATGGGGTATTCCCCGGGTTCATACTCAACTGAGGGTTCCTCTCTAGGGGTCTTCCTCTGGGTCCTCCTCCTCCATGGGGTCCTTCTCGGGTTCATATTCAACTGAGGTTTCCTCCCCAGGCTCCTCCTCCTTTATACACTCCTCTCCCAATTCCTCACCCATTGGGCCGTTTGCTCCTACCAACTCCTCATCTCTAGTATCCTCCTCTGCTGGTGGAGGTGGGGTGTCATCCTCCGTGCTAGGGTTAGGAGGTTCATCGTCGAGACTTATATCTATGAGGCAGTCCACTAGCCATTTATACCCAACCCCATAGGCTCCCATTCGCACAAGCAACATCCACCGGCAAAATGGAACGACCTATGCTTAGGGTGAAGCTCCTTAACCCTATAGCGCCACAGTGGGTAACTAGAAAGACTCAAAAGGAAGAATAGGGCCTGGTTGTGATCAAATCTCAAGCAGTCATTCAGGGATCCCCGTCAACCTCCCATGGATGAAAGTCTCAATCCGCTTGACTTTCCAAGCTAACTCCAAGCATCTTTTCCATCCTCTGATAACAGCATTGTCACGCCATACAACCACAACGCGGAGTTCCATTCATCTTATGCATTAATAGGTCTACATCAGATACAAGATCATAGGTAAGCAAGCATATGCAAACATGCCCCTTTATCCCATCCTACACTCACGCTCCAAATGGTCCTTAGGTCTACAAGTTTTAGGATTTTTACTCTTTATTTCTTATTACAATCTTTTAGGTGAGTCTTCAGGTCAGTCAACCTGAGCTTCTGTACCACTTTGTAACACCCCATTTAGGTTTTCTACTACCACATAGGTTAATATTAATAATAAAGAATGAAGTAGAAATTTGGGGTGTTACAAAGTGGTACAGAAGCTCAGGTTGACTGACCTGAAGACTCACCTAAAAGATTGTAATAAGAAATAAAGAGTAAAAATCCTAAAACTTGTAGACCTAAGGACCATTTGGAGCGTGAGTGTAGGATGGGATAAAGGGGCATGTTTGCATATGCTTGCTTACCTATGATCTTGTATCTGATGTAGACCTATTAATGCATAAGATGAATGGAACTCCGCGTTGTGGTTGTATGGCGTGACAATGCTGTTATCAGAGGATGGAAAAGATGCTTGGAGTTAGCTTGGAAAGTCAAGCGGATTGAGACTTTCATCCATGGGAGGTTGACGGGGATCCCTGAATGACTGCTTGAGATTTGATCACAACCAGGCCCTATTCTTCCTTTTGAGTCTTTCTAGTTACCCACTGTGGCGCTATAGGGTTAAGGAGCTTCACCCTAAGCATAGGTCGTTCCATTTTGCCGGTGGATGTTGCTTGTGCGAATGGGAGCCTATGGGGTTGGGTATAAATGGCTAGTGGACTGCCTCATAGATATAAGTCTCGACGATGAACCTCCTAACCCTAGCACGGAGGATGACACCCCACCTCCACCAGCAGAGGAGGATACTAGAGATGAGGAGTTGGTAGGAGCAAACGGCCCAATGGGTGAGGAATTGGGAGAGGAGTGTATAAAGGAGGAGGAGCCTGGGGAGGAAACCTCAGTTGAATATGAACCCGAGAAGGACCCCATGGAGGAGGAGGACCCAGAGGAAGACCCCTAGAGAGGAACCCTCAGTTGAGTATGAACCCGGGGAATACCCCATGGAAGATGAGGACCCGAAGAAAGACCCTGAGGAGGAACCTGAGGAAGAACCCCTAGAAGAAGAGGAACCGACAAAGGAGCCCCTAGAAGACTAGGGACTCAAGGAGGAGCCCCTAGAAGATGAGGACTAGGAGGAGGAGCAACCGATGGAGGAAGACCCAAAGGATGACCCAGTGGGAGAGCAACTTGAGCCTGAGGTTACCCGTTGGAAGCGGGACAGATGTTGTAGAATGTGTCGGGGTACCTGCACAGTGGACGCCCCTAGCCAATAGATGCTAGTAGTTAATTAAAAGTTTTGTTTTCTAGGTCTGTGCTGTTTAGTTTACCTTTTTGCTCTTTTGCTAACCCTCTATGAACTAATAAAGTTGTCGAGCACTTACGTAGTGAGAAGTATTAGTGTTGAACGCACTTGTTATTTTTTTTCAAAAAATCAATCCGTTGAAATTTCCTTGAGTTACATGGACGCAAATGTTCATTATTATTAGCTATAAATTGTGAATCATGTGAGCTCTATGAATGTATTATCAATAAGGTGTGTATGGGACACGTGACAAAGTGACTGAAACACGTAAGTGTGGCCAAGTTCATACGACTGTAAATAAAAGCCTATGTCAAGTGTTTGCATGATGCAGTAGTATACAATGTCTTTATGAACTATAGTAGTACGTGTGTCGTGAACTATTAGGGGAGAAGCTATACTCGACTTATTTTTTGAACACGATGGCAGGAAACAACGATGAATCTTAGACTAGGTCCCACCCCATTTGAAGGACCCCTGTGAACTCGGAGATTCCCATGTCTAGCTTCAGGGAACGGTTGGAAGCTCTCTGCCCCAGGAATGGGAATGGGCCCCGCAGTCAGGTGGAGGAAACCAACCCGCCTACAGGAGCAGAGCTCAACAACCTCCTACTGTTGGAGCTACTGTAGAAACAAGGGGAGCAGCTGTAACGATAGAATGAGCACCTGTAGAAATTGATGGAAGTCAAGGAGAAGAAGGTCAAGGAGGACAACTCATACATGTTTAAGAGATTCACTAGTCACAACCCACTCGTGTACGATGGCACCCCTCACCCTAAATCCTTTAAGGATTGGATCTAGGCCATGGAAAAGTTATTTGGTGCTCTCCAATGTCCTGAGCAGTAGAAGGTGGGCTTTACTGCATTTTACCTTAAGGATAAGGCCGACCTATGGTGGGCCATTGTGCAAGGGAGACGGTACGAGCCTGGGTTCAATTGGAAGAGGTTCAAGGAGTTGATCGAAGATCATTTCTACCCTATGTCACTTCAGAAGGCAAAAGAGAACGAGTTCATGCAACTGCATCAGGGGGGAATGAGTGTGTTATAGTATGCCTCCAAATTCATGGAGCTCTCCTGCTTTACCCTGACCTTCATGGCCGATGATAGGCTGAAGATGAAGATGAATCGCTTCGAAGTTGGGCTCAACCTTGGCATCAAGGAGAGAAAGTCCGTGTGGCAATGCGCTTCCTATGTGAATTTGTATGACACCATGGTAAACGTGGAAAGGACAATGAGGGAAAGATACAACTGCTTCAACGAACAATGTGGAATCAAGAGGAAGGGGGGATCAATGAGAGAACCACCACCCCCAAGGTCTGTACAGGAGGCGTCCCGAGAACCCCTACCCTAACAACAACACACGTGGTGGCCAATACCCCAACACTCAGTGAAACGTGATCTGCAATGCTTGTGGTAAGTCGTGACACTACGCTTGGGAATGCCTCTCGACTAAGAGGTGCAACCGTTATGGAAGTCATCAACATCAGATATGGGATTACCTACATCCCCCACCCTCAGAGGGGTAGGGTCATGAGGAATAGTAGCCCCAGTAGCAATATCAGAATAGGGTTGGGCAGGCGGTCAACCCAAATCATCAGCGCCGAGCACCCCAGTAGAACCAAGCTCATCCTCTCAACCAACCACCGCGAAACACCGGGGGCAGGGTTTATGTTATGCACAAGGAGGAAGCAGAGGTTGCTCCGAATGTCGTCACTGATATTTTCTCTATCCAAGCTCAACCAGTAGATGTTTTGTTTGATTCAGGTGCTACAAACTCTTTTATTTCTGTTAAACTGGTTAAGACACTAGGGTTAGTTCCAACTCGTGCACCCCCTCTACAGTCAGTGATCCTCCCCAACGGAAAGACTGTGAGATATGAGTAGTTGTATGGGGAATGCCCTTTTCGGATGTATGAGCATGAGTTTCTGGTTGACCTATATAGGCTCTAGTTGACTGATTTTGGAATCAACCTAGGGAGGGATTGGTTAGCAAAATATTTGGCTCAAATACACTGTCCAAAACAAAGAACCTCCCTAAGGGGGCCCGATGGGGAGAAAGTAGTACATAAAGGGAAGGTCTCAAGACCTGGAGTAAAGCTAAATACTGTAATGAAAGCTTAGAATTTGTTAGAAAGAAGATGCAAGGGGTTTTTATGTTCAGTAACGAAAACTGAGGTTGTTGAACCCTCGCTGGAAGACATTCTAGTAGTGCACGAATTCCCGGATGTATTCCCAGACGAGATTCTTGGTATGGCACCCCTTAGAGAAGCAGAGTTTTATATTGAACTGATACCCAGAGCCACCCCCATCTCTAAGGCACCCTATCGAATGGCAGTGGCGGAACTTAAGGAGTTAAAGACTCTACTCGACAAGCTGTTAGAAAAGGGGTGCATTCGACTTAGTACTTCTAGGTGGGGAGCCCCGGTATTGTTTGTGAAAAAGAAGGATGGAACCCTAAGGTTGTGCACAGACTATAGGGAATTGAACAAGATAACGGTCAAGAACTGTTACCCTTTGCCCAAAATAGACGATCTCTTTGACCAACTCAGAGGAGCGGGGACCTTCTCAAAGTTCGACCTTTATTCGGGGTATCATCAACTTCAGATAAAGGACGAAGACATACATAAGACTTCGCTCCATACCCATTATGGGCGTTATGAGTTTGTAGTAATACCCTTTGAGCTCACAAATGCACTAGCAGCGTTCATGATCTCATGAACAGGGTCTTTAAACCTTACCTGGACCAGTTTGTGGTGGTGTTTATTGATGACATACTGATTTACTCAAAGACTCCAGAAGATCATATCCACCACTTGAGGACCATCCTTGAGATACTGAGGAAGAACGGGTTGTATGCCAAGTTAACAAAGTGTGAGTTTTGGTTCGAACAAGTGCTAGTTTTAGGGCATTTAGTGTCTAAAGGGAATATCTGTTGACCCATAAAAGATAGAAGCCCTAACAAAGTAGCCGACCCCTAAGAACCCCCCAACGGAAGTGAGGACTTTCTTAGGCTTGGCAGGGTACTATCGTAGGTTTGCTAAGAATTTCTCCAAGATCGCCACCCCACTCACCAACTTGACAAGGAAGGTTACCAAGTATGAGTGGACGGATCATTCCAAGGAAGCCCTCCAAGAACTTATGAAGAGACTGACGAGTGCACCTCTATTAGCCTTACCCACCAGTGATAGGGACTTTGTGGTGTATAGTGATGTGTTGCGAAATGGATTGGGCTACGTGCTAATGCAGGAGGATCCTATTATAGCTTATGCCTTGCGACAGCTAAAGACTCACAAATGGAACTACCCGAATCATGATCTAGAGTTAGGAGTTATCGTGTTCGCATTAAAGATTTAGAGGCATTATCTGTATGGGGTACATTGCGATGTTCTCACTGACCACTACAGTCTAAAATACCTGTTCTCATATAAGGACCTAAATCTGAGGCTGTTGAGGTGGTCAGAGTCCCTGAAGGACTATGACATCCACTTTCAGTATCACTTAGGGAAGGCAAACTGTAAGACCCGCCTTCGTTATTTTTATGTTAAGTTGCCTGTATTGCCTTTTCATGTTATAAAATCGTATTTTTAGTAACTATATGAGTTAAATAATTATCGATGTGCTTTTGGGAGCTGTAATTTTATTAAAAAAGGATTATTATTGCTATTATTGATTTTAAAGTTAATTCGTGCTGTTTATGTCTTTAAATTATATTGATAGTTTTTTCTAGTTGTTAAACGATTAATTTCATTAAAATGGATGATTACTTGATTTATGTTATTATTGACGTTACTTATTTATAAAATTATTGAATCGATGCTAGCTCGAGTTTTTAAAATCGTCTTTCGATTTATTTAGTCGATTCCCAAAGTTTGATTAAAGATGTTAATTGTAAGACGTTTCGACTCGAGTTTAGACTCTTCATTAATAAGTTTGGGGTTGGAACCTAGCTGAAGCATGTTGTTTGAGCCAAAAAAAAAGAGAAATCAGCAAAAGGGGGGTGGGACTCTCGGGCCAGGGAAAACCGGAAAACACCCCGACCCTCCTCTTTCTCTCTAAATCTTGCTGCTATCTCTCTCTCTCCTCTGCTTGCCCACTTCTCCTTCCTCATGCAGAGCCATCAACCACCACCGCCATGAGCGTTGCCGGCGAGCCAGGGCGGGACCACGGCGGTCCCCTACGCGCGATCACTCACCATCGACCACCACCCCCTCTCCTCTCCTATCCTCGCCGCGAACAGAGCCGGTCAGCGGCACTTCGGGTGGCCTCGAAGCACCACCCACATGCCGGAATCCGGACAAACACCGAGAATCAACCTCCCCCATAAGTCGAGTGGCCGAATTCAACCCAAATCAGCCACAAACGTCACCAATTCGGGACCTAGGGTTTCGGTCAAGCAAGGCATTCGGGATAGGGTTTGGTCTTAGCTATTGGGCATGCGTTTGGGACTAATTGGGTCGAGGATTGAAGCTTCCTAGCATCCAAATCGAGTTCGAAAACGCTTAGAAAGAGTCATCTAGCATGGAATCGAGGTGGGTGTTATTCGCCTCCTAAATTAGTATTAATTTCGAAAATGTTTTCAGCAGATTGATGTTGCATGTCAAGTTAGGGTTTGTTAAATTCATTAGAAATGCCAAGAAATGAGTTGTTCATGCTTAGGTTCGATTCATTTGGTTGATTGATGCCTGAAATTGTAAATAGATGCGAATTATGTGCCTTTAGCCTTGATTCAAGTCCATGAATGAAAACCATGCATGAACTGTTAATTGGAAGTTATATTAACGTGTTTAACTGCGATTCAAGTTGAGGAGTTAATACATGAAAAAGAATTAAAAACGAAGTTATATTAACGTGCTTAGCATCGATTCAAGTTAATGAGATAACGTATGAAAAAGAATTAAAATCGAAGTTGTGTTAACGTAAGCTATTTAGCTAATATATGAAAAGGGATTAATTTTGAAGTTCTATGAACGTGTTTAGCTTGAATTCGATTAAAGTTAGCTAATGTATAAAAAGAATTAAAAACAAAGTTAGTTTAACATGTTTAGCTTCGATTCAAGAAATAAGTAATGCATGAAAAGGGATTGAATTCGCAGTTATATGAACGTGTTTAGCTACAACTCAAGTTAATTAGTGAACATGTGAAAAAGAATTAATTTCGAAGTTGTTTTAACATGTTTAGCTTCGATTCGAGTTAAACCAACTAATGCATGTAATCGAATTAAATTTGAAGCCATTGAAATGTGTTTAGTTTCATTCAAACCCCTTTTTAGTACGTTCATGCTTGGGGAAGTTTCCTTCGAAATGCATCGTATATGTTAGATTTAAATCATGTTTGATTTACTTAGTAAAGTGTTGTCGACTAAAGACTAAATATGGTTATATGTGGCTGAAAGGTGCTGTTTGCTCAGGTAAGAGCTTAAACCCCACTCTCTTTTATATAAGCCAATATGATAATATATTGTGATTAATAAATTGATGAATCAAGCTAGTAGTTGGATGGTTTGAGGACAACATTATGAGCGTTTGAGGTCTTGTGGTACGGTGAAAGTGAGGAGGGAGACTGGGTTGTGAATTAACCACAATCGTGTGGATTGGGAGGCCATGTGTGGCTCATTGTGTTGAATTGATATGAAATGCTTAAATTTGATATATGTGATATATGTGCTTAAATGCTCAAATTGCATTACATGCATAAGAGTGAGTTTCTCAAATAAAGATTTCATGTTTTCAAACGATAGTAGCCATAACTATTAAAGCATGATGGCCTATTTTAATTAAATGCAAATAGTTTTGGGAGTGAACTCGCTTGAACGGGGGAATCCCTAAAGAGTTTTACAAAAGCGTGAGTTGCATGATAAAGGATTTCGCTTTGAGAGGCAGCAAACTTATTAGTCGTTAAGCCAGTTTAAATGGCTAAGATAAGTGCATAGGGATAATAGATAGGGAGTGAACCTGCTTGAACGGGGGAATCTCTATATAACCTAGGGAGTAGTCCCTAGAGACCTTGACGAGGGTTAAGGTCCAAAAGTTAGTTGCTATCCCGGGAGTAAGAGCTTAGCGTGAGTTAATCTCACTGGGATTGAGTGTAGATCTCTCCCAACCAGCACTTTATGATCTTATGCCCAGAAGTAGTTTCTTATTAAACAAGAGAAGCAGTTGGCACTTTGCCTTTTGAAAGATTCCAGAAAGAAAGTTTTAAGGGTCGTTATGCGACCAAGATGAATGAGAAGAGTCTGTAAGAGCCTCAAGAGGCTAAAAGAAGAGTTTTTTTTTATGAGCCACAAGGGCTAAATGAAGTGTTTTCAAAGAAAAGAAAGAAAGTTTACTATGTATGACTGTGCATACCATATGAATGAGATCTAAGTAAAGTATCAAAAGTGTTATGTGCTTGTTCTAAGTATAACTTATGAATGAGGTACTACGTAAGATACAAGTACGAAAAGAAAGTGTTTACACTCGTGACTTCAAAGCATGCAACTTTAAAGGCTATGTGACTTCATAGTAACTCTACAAGCATTATCACCAGACATATGTGACTTCAAGGTGCCATGTGGCCATATTCTTCACACATGCATCATGTAATGATTTCATGAAATGAGTAGTAATGCATCCAATGTTGTGTTTAGAATCACAAGTTGTGTAAGTGAGTTCCTATCACGCCACTGTTGATCGAAACTAAGAACCCATCATGTTTAAGTGTTTACAATATGTGACATGTAGCTCATTATTATAGCCATAGTGTTACCTATCCGTTCATTAAGTGGATATTATGAGTTATATTTATGAGAAAGAAAGTTATGCGTAGCCTCGTTGCTTGCCTAAGTGTTTAATTGCCTGTAGTCAAGAAGTTTGGTCATTTAAGGACCTAATATGTTAAGTGGGTAAAGTGAAGCTTATGGTTAGTGATATTTCTATAAGAACTTCGTGAATGCCTATTATGATATTATAGTATGATTACGTGATATGTGATAAGTAAAGATATTATTACCTACACCGGTTTTGGTCTTAAGGGGGTTGGGGGACACTCACTGAGTGTGTGGTTGCTCATCCCACTACTCTTTCCCCTTGTGCCCCAGGTTTTCTTTATGACAGGAAGAAGTTGAATCAGCTGGAATCGATTATTGCTTGCAAGGTGTCATTTGTGCCTATTTATGTCTTTAAGGAGTCATGTAAAGCCCTTTTTAGTCTGTAAACGTTTGTAAACGGTATTCTAAGTTCATGTAATGCATATTGGTTATGAGTCGCTCTGTATGGCCATATGAGCCAACCATCTGATCAGTTAGATGTCTTTTGGTTGAAGTTGGTTATGTTTTGGGATGTAAACCCCATACTCCGGTTGTACGAACCGTTGAGTTGTATCTTTTACTATTTTTGTATTAATGAACTAATCTATTTGGTGTACTCCGAGCGGGTGGCTCGTCGAGTTATGAACTCCGGCGTGTGGCCATTGAGTTATGTTTTAAATGTTCACGCTTCCGTTGATTTATAGGGACTTATTGTAAGGCGTTTAGCCTGGAACGTTCAGTTTTCAGGGGCAATTCTGTCCGTTTCGTCCAAAAATATAAGTAAGAAGTTAGGAAAACGTAACGCTTTCGACCCTAGGGGCTAGGGGTGTTACACAAACATAGTGGCAGATGCCTTGAGTCGCCGATGGTACCGGGCACTGAACTGCCTGTGGGAGTTACCTGTCAACTTGTGCGAGGAGTTTCGGAAGATGGAGCTTAACGTAGTCACCCGGAAACCAAATCTATACTCTACGCTATGGAAGCATAGCCAACTCTTATAGAGCAAATTCGTGTAGCGCAAGCTATGGACCCTCAACAGGAATGGATTAGGGAGGAGATAGTGGTGGGGAAAGCGTTCGGGTTCGTGATCCATGAGGACGGTACTATGAGGTTCCATGACTAGGTGTGTGTCCCTACAGTGGAAGAGCTTAAGAAGAAGATTTTGGATGTAGGTCACAATACTCCATAATCTGTACACCCAGAGGGGAATAAATTGTATAAGGACCTGAAGTAAACGTTCTAGTAGAGCAACATGAAGTAACAGGCAGCTGACTATGTGGCAAAGTGTCTAACCTGTCAAGGACTGAAGATTGAACACCAACGGCCGACGGGACTTCTACAACCGTTAGACATTCCTGAGTGGAAATGGGATGTTGTATCTGCGGATTTCATGATAGGCCTACCTTTGACTCAGAGAAAGAATAATGCAATGTGGATGATCATGGATCGACTCACCAAGACGGCACATTTCATAGCCATGAGTAATACCTGGACTCTAGACCAGCAAGCCCGAGCATACCTTGAGGAGATAGTCAGACTACATGTAGTACCCAGCTCCATAGTGTAGGATCGAGACACTAGGTTTCAGTCAGGTTTTTGGCAAAAGTTGCAGGAAGCATTTGGAGCGTTGTTATGTTTTCGTACTGCTTTCCATCCTACTATGGACGGGCAAACGGAGCAAACCATTCAGACACTGGAAGACATGTTGAGAGCTTATGCCCTGGACTTAAAGAACGTATGGGACGTACAGCTGGCGCTAATCGAGTTCTCTTACAACAACAGTTACAATGCGAGTATTGGGATGGCCCTGTATGAGGTGCTATACTAAAGGAGGTGAAGAACTCTGCTTTGCTAGCAAGCGATCAATGAGGCCTTGACCATTAGACCTAAGTTGATCTAAGTTATCACTGACAAGATTCAATGAATTCAAGAGCGAATGAGAGCTGCTCAGAGCCGCCAAAAGAGTTATGCTGACCGAAGGCGCAGATCTTTAAAGTTTCAAGTGGGAGATCAGGTGTTTCGTAAAGTATCTCCAACCAAGGGAATCATAACATTTGGCATGACAGAAAAGCTCATCCTGAGGTACATTTGGCCGTACCACTGTCATACAAAGAGTTGGGGGTGTAGCGTATCACTTAGAACTGCCCTTAGAGCTCCCGAGGGTGCATAATGTGTTTCACATGTCTCAATTAGGAAAGTACATCCTGCAACCCTCACCAGTAATCGAGTCCGACCCTATACAGCTCTAGGAAGACTTGTCGTATGAGAAGCAACCTATGCAAATTCTTAACCGGAGGGAGACATAACTCCATAGAAAAATTGTGTCGTTAGAGAAGGTCCTCTGGTCAAATCACGAGATGTTGGAAAAAACCTGGGAATTAGAGCAAGAGATGCAGGCTAAATACCCTCAGTTGTTCTTATAACTAGGTGCGTACGAAGTTTCGGGGACGAAACTTCCTTAAGGGGTGTAGTATGCAAAACCCCGAAAATTCTTTTCGGTGAACTATTGGGTTCTCGTATATGATTGAAGTTTCAGGGACGAAACTTCCTTAAGGGGGTGGTATGTAAAACCCCGAAAATTCACTTTCGGGATGAGTTATATTTAGCATGGACCGACCTAGAATCAATCCAAGACAATTTAAAAGCGTTTCTATGAAAACATTTGTTTTCTTTTCTTTTTCCTTTCTATTTTGGGAAGAGTGAGGATTTAATTTTTTTTTTACTTAAGGCTTTAATATTTTTGCATAGGCCTTCTCCCTCCTAAAACAAAACTCTACGCCCCCAACCTTAGAACTCTCCCTCTCTCTCTCTTCCCCCCCACTTGCACACGATCCCCCCACTAAGTAAACCCTAGCTGTGCCTCTACCCCCTTTCTCACTCATACTCAGATTTCGCCCCTCCCTTGAACTCTAGCCGCGACTTTCCCTCCCCCACGGTTTTGCTCTCTCCCCCCCCCCCCTTCGTTGCTCTCTCTCTTCTCCCTCTCACTGTCTCTCTCTTTTCGCTCTCCTATCTCTCATTTCTCTCTCTCACTCATGCCCTTTCTCCTTGCCCTCATTGTGCAGCACCACCGTGCACTGCCGCCTCCTCCCCTTCTTGGTTTGGTGAGTGTTGATGCATGGGCTCTAAACCCTACCTCCATGCACCCCATGCATCAAAGATTAGAGTTTCATTATTTTCTTTTTTTTACGATTCGTGCAACACCATGAACAAAGTTATCGTTTTTCTAACATAATTTTAAAGTTTTAACTTTTCAGCCTTGGATTTTGGAGTAGGAATGGACTCCATCACCCCTTTTCAAAAACCAACTCAAGGAAAGTTTTGGTGATGTTTTGTTTTTCATTGAATGAAGTTTCGATCTTCAGCTTGATTTGGGTTCATTAGGGGCTTAGAAATCATTAATGTGGGTGTGGGTCATTGGGCGACCCAACATGGAGGAAAAACCAAACCAAAAGAACCTGTTTGAGAGGGGACAAAGTGGGCAGAACGCCACTGATTAGAGATCGAAGATACCTCGTTCTTTTAAATTCAACCTATGATGGGGCAGTAGACCGAAAATCATGAAATTTTTATGGTAGATAGTACAGAATGTGCTAAGTATTTTAGTTTTTGAATCAAGGAAATCGGGGTTGAATTGGGTGAGTTATGAGCGGTTTACCGAGGGTCTTCCAGATCTGGGCAGCCAGTGACAACGTAGGCTCTTTGAGAAAATTAACCTAGTGTTGGACAGATTTTAGAAAACACCAAACATAGCAAATTTATGGGACGGACTATCCTTTCTATAATGGGAAGAACTTTCAGTTTCAACATTGGAAAGACTCGAGATATGGACTGTTGAAGTTGGGACCAGATTCTAACTGAAAGTGGAATCGGGACTGACTACAACTAGAAATTCCTAAAGTGATCTAAAAATCATGGAAAATTAATCTAGACTAAGAATAGGGTGGGGATGTGGTTTGTACAGTTTGGGGGCTAAAATACGGTTGTTGTTTGAATCCATGTGCGAATATCTAGGCCAAGCTAAAGGAACCAGAGCCCGTAAGTTACGGACTACCAGGTAACAAGCATACCCTAACCCTTCCAAGAATTTGCTTCGAAAATGTGAATTGTGTTTATGATTGAAGGAGTATTTGAACGTGTTGTGTGAAGGTTCGGTGTTTGTACCGTTTGTGCTAGCGATGCAATTTCTTCTTATGATCTGCAACTACATTATTTTACTTAATCAACGAGTGTGTGGGTTTAAGGTTGGTTGATTTGCGAAATAAAACTGAATATTTGAGGCCAGAATGGGTCGGGTTTGGATTGTGTATATGGACTAAAGGACATTATTACTTTGGAACCTGTAATTACTGACTGGATGGGTGAGGTTGAGGAATCTCTTGTCTTTTTATGACTCGAAGGCCATTAGCCTTCCCTGGGTATAGTGCATACATGTGACTGGTCACGTGCCTCCTTATGGATGGGCAAGGGCCAGGTTAGCAGTAAATGTCCATTGAGTCAGTTGGCCAAGGTTAGTTAAGCGATAACTATCCGAGTGATAGTGGGCCAGATAAAAATTAAACTGCTGCTCTTGACCTAGGAGCAGGCCATGAGACCCAGTGGGGTCGCTCACCCTTCAAAGCTGAAACTAAATATAAGGGAACGGGGAGTACTTATTGGCTTTGCAAGAATGTGGATTATCTTAATCACTGGTGTGTTTTCCCCACCCCTAAAATGTTTTAAAATGAATTTATGTGTGTACCTTTATTGTTAGGGGTGTTTGTTATTGAGTTTATCTCATTTTTGTAAACGTTTTTGTTTTCAGGTGAAGTGCATGCACATGGGAATGGGGACCTAAAGTTAGAGCGAGGCTCCGTTGTTTACTTTATAGTTTGGATCAAAGTAGTTTATTTTGGGAAAGAACTTGCAATGGATTTTGTTTTAGCTTAGTCGTTGCTATAATTGTGGTTGGAATCCCTAACTAAATTATTATTCGAAGAATCTTTTTCATTAATGTTTTGGTTGATACTCAGCCTGTTATTTTCACGAAGAAAATACGGTGGTAACACCCCATTTAGGTTTTCTGCCGCCACATAGGTTAATATTAGTAATAAAGAATGAAGTAAAAATTTGTGGTATTACAAAATGGTATTAGAGCTTAGGTTGACTGACCTGAAGACTAGCCTAAAAGATTGTAATCAGAAATAAAAAGTAAAAATCCTAAAACTTGTAGACACAAGGACCATTCGAAGCGTGAGTCTAGGACGGGGAAAAAGGGGCATGTTTGCATATGCTTGCTTACCTATGATCTTATATCTATTGTGGACCTATTAACGTATAGGATCAATGGAACTCGCCATTTTGGTTCTATGGGGCGGCAATGCCATTATCAGAGGATGGGAAAGATGCCTGGAGTTAGCTTGGAAAGTCACTTAGGGCAAATTGAAACTTTTATCTATGGGAGGTTACTGAGGATCCCAAATGATTGCTTGAGATCTGATCACAACCAGACCCTATTCTTTCTTTTGACTCTTTTGAGTGACCAACTGTGGTGTTATAGGGTTAAGGAGCTTCACCCTAAGAATAGGTCGTTCCGTTTTGCCGGTGGATGTTGCTTGTGCAAATGGGAGCCAATGGGTTTGGAATAAAATGGGCTACTGGGCTGCCTCATAAATATAGGTCCCTAGGATGAACATCCCACCCCTGGCACTGAGGACAACACCCCACCACCACTAGCAGAGGAGAATACTGAAGATGAGGAGTCGGTAGGAGAAAATGGGTCAATGGGTGAGGAACTGGGAGAGGAGCGTATCAAGGAGGGGGACCCTAGGGAGGAACCCTCAATTCAGTATGAACCCGAGAAGGACCCCATGGAGGAGGAGGAGGAGCCAGAGGAAGACCCTAAGGAGGAACCCTCAATTGAGTATGAACCTGAGGAAGACCCTGAGGTAGCACACCTACAAGAAGAGGAACTAGAGAAGGAGCCCCTAGAAGACGAGGAATATGATGAGGAGCCCCTAAAAGATGAGGACACAAAGGATGAGCGACCGATAGAGGAAGACCTGGATGAGGACCCAATGGGGGAGTAACTCAAGCCTGAGGTTATTTGCCGGAAATGGGGAAGATGTGGTAGAATGTGTCGGGGTACCTGCCCAATAATGGACGTCCCTGGCCAGTAGATGCTAGTAGTTTATTGACAGTTTTGTTTTCCAGGACTATGCTATTTAGTTTACCTTTCTACTCTTCTGTTAAGCCTCTATGAACTAATCAAATTGTGAAGCACTTATGTACTGAGAAGTATTGGTGTGGAACACTTTTCTTCTAAAAAAGTCAGTGCATCGGAATTTCCTTGAGTTACATGGATGCAAATGTTCATTATTATTGGCTATAAATTATGAATCGTGTGAGCAATATGAATGTGTTATTTTAATGAGGTGTGCATGGGACATGTGATAAAGCAACTAAACCACGTAAGCATGGCAAAGTTGATATGACTGTAAACAAAAGCCTATGTTAGGTTTTTGGATGATACAAGAGTACATGATGTCTTACTGAACTATACTTGTACGTGTGTCGCGAACTATTAGCGGAGAAACTAAACTCGACTTATTTCCCGAACAGGATGGTCGGTGATAAGTGCTTAAAGTGTATATCATTTTAGGGCCATTTTGCTGCATTTTAGGGAAAATTATATGCTTTATGTGATAATTTATACTCCTTTTTCCAGTTTATGCTTGGGTATGGTTCTTTTATGTGTTTTGCAGGTTTTGGACCTTTTTACCCCAGATTTGATGCATAAATAAGTATAATTTTGACTTTCCACAGATACCCCTGAGCTACCACGCCTATGGAAGAAAGAAGAATGGAAGAATGTCAAGGCACTGGACACCACGGTCCGTCCGTGGTGGATGCCACGATTTGTGATGTCTTCATTTCCTGTGAGGCCTTTTGTTTTCTTGCAAGCTCTTGGACTTCCTAATGGTTATTATTCTATTATAAAGCGTGGTTGTTCGTCTTCTAGAATTTCACTATAAAAAGGGGGGACTCTCATCCTCACACACACCCCAGCATCTCATCTTATACTCCTTTCCTCTCTTCAAGTAGATTAGGATTAGTTTAGATTAGAGAGAGAGAGTGAGATAGAGTCAAAGTGAAGACTTGCAAGAATTCCATCCTGGGTTTACCCGATGGTTCAAGCGTGATTTTAGGTTGAGCAATTCTTCTTTCTTCTCTTATCTTTTCCTCTTTAGATTTACCATTTTAGAGTAGTTAGTTGTTTAATTTTTGATTATGTATGAGTAGTTAATCTTTGTCTAGGGATTTGTTAGTTTGTGAAAGTATAGTTAGATAATGTTTTAATCTATTCAATTGTGCTTATTTTCATGGTTGGTTTGATTTCATTTTGTTAAGTGTTATTCATGTTGTGAGTTGATTTTTGGCCACAATTTGCCTGCACAGTTGAAACAATCGAGTGAAAAACTAAAAGGTGACATTTGATTGTTGGAATGCTTGTTAGAACCTGTCATTGCATCGTCTCGAAAGAGAGATTGTCAAGTTGGTAGTACTTAAATTAAGTAATCAAAAATATTAAACTTGGATTAAGTCAAATTAGCTTGAAAAAGCGACATTTGTGTTAGCTTAGTCAAATTTAATTGATTTCGAAATAATAAACTGAGTTTTTGTATAGATTACAATTCCCCGAAATTAACCAATTAGAAAAAGGCACATGTTTATCATTTTGATTCAATAGCCTTTCATAACTACGAAAATTCCTAGGCATTTTTCCTATATTTGATTTACACGAGTTTATTTGCATTTGTTAATCAAAACCACCTGAATTAGAATTTTGCTTAGCATATCTCAAGGGATATAGCCCAATAAATCAACCTCATCTCTGTGGGATCGACCTTGATTGCTACAACGCCACCGTACGCTTGCGACAATGATCATGTTTTTGGCACCGTTACCGGCGACTAGTGTGGAATATTGGGTTTTTCCTGATAGGTTTGACTAAGCATTTTTTTTTCCTTGAAAAAAATACCTAGAAATTTTTTTTTTTGAAAATTAAGAAAAAACATTGAAAAAAAAACAATGGCAATTTTTCATTTCCTCTAATTCGAGCATGAATTTTTTTGGAGGTATTTTAAGTGATTAAATGCATTTCTTGCTCAATGTGGTTATCGTATTGGTAAATGGGAAAGTTTGGATATTGTTGATGAGGGTGTGAATAATGAAACCCGAACTCTTTTAGAGTATTGGAGCTTTCATGGTAAAAATGTTGATGATGAATAGTATTTGCTTAAGTGGATTGTTTGGAATTCATTTGAATTTGAGAAGGCTACTATCATTTCTAAATATTCATTTCCTTATCCTTGCGCATTCTATTGTAGATCTTATTATGACCCTCTTTGGTGTGATTTGTGTACTTCTTCTTACCATACGACTAATTCATGTCCTTATTATCCATGCTATGCGCAACATGACTTTGTACCACCCCAGGACAATACTGATGTTGTCCTATCCTTACCTGAGTCATCCTTTCCTTTTGCTCAGCACATGGGGTTCGAGGTGGGTGAGCCTTTTGGGTTTGATTCTAGGTTTGATATTTCTGATGTATGTTTTAAGTTCGAAGATATTTTAGATGAGGTGCATGATCTAGTTGAGACTCCTTTGGATGGGTCACGTGATGTGCTTGTGCATAAGGAGTATCCAAGCCTTGGTTTTGATGATTGTGTTTTCCTTATCCACTTGATCATACACATGTTTCCCTTATGTGTTTACAACCTTCTCCTTCCCCTGAGTATGACATTGTTGAGCCCATTGATAATTCTATGATTTGTGATGCTAATGATGATTTGGGCTATATAGATAACACGTTTAGTATGCTTGGTGGGAGTCTAGATAGTTATGTTCCCTAGGTTACTTTAGATGGTATGATCGCTATATTGACCCTTATTGTGCATAACTAGGAGACTTGCCTATGAAAATCATGTGGACTACATGCTTTAATCCTTTCTGTGATTTTTCTATAGGCTTTGATAAGGTTAAGAGGATACTTCTAGTCTTTGGTGTGATTTTGGTTATTGCCTCTTACCCTATATTTTCGAAATTGTGGTCCCAAGAGTTTGATAAGCTCCTGCGTGTGTTGACAGCGTTTGATTTAATGCGCCAAGTCTTGAAGTCGTGATGGATTGGCTAATGCTCCACGTGGCTCGGTTATTACGAGGCAGCATAGCTTAGGTGCACTTAGCAGCTAACCTGGTGAGATTATTCTCTTTTGTTTTCCCATTCCCTTCTCTTATCTTTCCTTCCCTTTTTCTATTGTATGCCCACATTGAGGGCAATGTGTGATTCAAGCATGGGGGAAGGGTAGTTTCTATGTTTTTATTTTGGTTATTAGTTTTAGGTTTCTTTTTGTTTGGATTATAGTGTTGCATTTAGTTGCATTTTAGGTTTGCATATAGGATTGCATGAAGGGATGCTGTAAATTGGTTTGAGAAAACCTCAAATGATGTTTTTGTTAGGCAAAATAACTTTCATGAGTCTTAATAGTTTTTGATGTGTAATCCCTTTTGGTGCCAAAATTTGTGAAGGTTTTGTAAATATTTGTTGTTTTGACCTTTGTCTTGATTGAGAACTATGTTACTCCCTAGATTCTTTGGCACTAATGTTTGTACATGGAGTCATTTTATGAGCTTAATGCGACTTTGGTAGATGTCCCATGAGATTTTGAGCCTTATTTGGACTAAATCATTATATTTAATCTCATGTTTCTTTCATGTGTGTGACTCTTCCATGTTGCATCTCTAGAACTTGCCTAGATTCTTGTTCAAAACCACATTCGTATATGCATAGTTGATGATATGATAGAGGCATTTCTTTCTTTTGGCATTTTATCCACATAGCCAAATAGCCTACCCTTGTGTTACATGTGTTTGCCCTTTGCTAGCCCCTTTGACCTTATATCTATTTTTGTTGTGATCCCTTCATCTTAACCCTTGGCCAAACACATATTTCTACCTTCAAGTCAAGTCTATGGAGCATCACTTCATCTTTCTAGTAGGGTGGTTTGGGGATAATTGATTTTTAAGATGGCTTTGGTATGTTGGTTTATTGAGGGATTGATGATATTGAGCATTTGCTTTGGTTCCCTCTTATTTGGGTTGTGTGTATATATATTCAGTTGTGAGTTGATAGTTAGGGATCCTATGCCTTTCAATAATTGCAGTTTTTATTTCATTTCCTAAAAAAAGAAAAAAAGGAAAAAAACAAATTATCTTGAAGAAAAAGAAAAAAAAAGGAAGATGAAACCATCTTGCAAGAAAAAAAAGCAAAGCAAAAAAAAAAAACAAAAAAAAGCAAAAAAAAACCAGGAAAAAAAACTCAGTGATTGGCATGGGATACGTATATAGCTTGAGTTCCTTCTTTGTCAACTCATTTCCTACTTAATTGAGTTGGGTATGTTCATTGTATTTTGGGGCTTGGAGTGTTAGTGAACTTCGAGGTTTTTTGGTGGTTGGTTGCTCCCTAGTCACTTGGCTAAGTAGCTCCACATTGCCCAAATACAATTGTCCACTCCTTTCCCTTAACCCTTATAGCCCACATTACAACCCAAGTAAAGTCCTCTTGATTACCATGTCCACATTGCATTTTAGTGGTGGGGAATTTGAGAGTCTAGTCAAGCCTATGGTAGATTGCATCTTTGGAATGAGTCTTGAGTGAACCTGTGATATATTTCAAACACATGAGCGAGAGTGTTCCACATTTCCCAAAAGTGAGGGAACACCAGTCCATTTGGCTCTACTCAATCTTATGTGCTTGCATGACATGCTTTGTGCTTCTTTGGGACTGATCAAGTTTGATATTGAGCTTGTAGTCTTATACTTTTTTGAAAACCTTATTCTCTTGCTGATTTTGAAATGTTTTGTGCACTACTTGTGGTTGCCGTTGATTGTTATTCTTGCTTGTGACATGCTATGGTTTGCCTATTTTAAAGAGGTTCCGTTGCATCTACCCTGGTTGGTTTTCTCTAGTGTTTGCTTGAGGACAAGCAACAGTTTAAGCATGGGGGAGTTTAATAAGTGCTTAAAGTGTATATCATCTTAGGGTTATTTTGCAGCATTTTTAGGGAAAATTATATGCTTTATGTGACAATTTATACTGCTCTTCCCATTTTACATGGGTATGATTCTTTTCTGTGTTTTGCAGGTTTTGGACCTTTTTATCCCAAATTTAAATGAGTATAATTTTGACTCTCCATGGATACCCCTGAGTTGTCACGCCCGTGGAAGAAAGAAGAACAAAAGAATGCCAAGGCAGTGGGCACCACGGTCCGTCCGTGGTGCCCTCATTTTCCTGCGAGGCTTTTTGTTTTCTCACAAGCTCTTGGACTTCCTAGCAGTTACTATTCTATTATTACGTGTGGCTGCTCGTATTCTAGAATTTTACAATAAAAAGGAGGGGCTCTCATCCTCCCACACACCCCATAATCTCATCTTATACTCCTTTCCTCTCTTCAAGTATATTAGGATTAGTTTGGATTAGAGAGAGATAGTAAGATAGAGTTGAAGTGAGGAATTGCAAGCATTCCATCCCGGGTTTGTAGGACGGTTCAAGCGCGATTTTTGGCTAAGCAATTCTTCTCTCTTCTCTTCTCTTTTCTTCTTTAGATTTATCATTTTAAAGTAGTTAGTTTTTTAATCTTTGATTATGTGAGTTGTTAATTTTTGCCCAGTGATTTGTTAGTTTATGAAAGTATAGTTAGATCATGTTGTAATCTATTCAATTCTGTTTATTTTCATGATTGGTTTGATTTCGTTTTATCAAGTGCTATTCACGTTGTGAGTTGATTTTTGGCCAAAATTTGGTTGCACAATTGAAACAATCGAGTGAAAAATTGAAAGGTGACCTGTGGTTGTTCGACTGCTTGTTAGAACCTATTATTGCATCGCCTCGAAAGATAGATTGTCAAGTTGGGAGGACTTGAATTAAGTAATCAAAAATATTAAACATGGATTAAGCCGAATTAGCTTGAAAGAGCAACATTTTCTTAGTTTAGGAAAATTTAGTTGATTTCGAAAGAATAGACTGAATTTTTGTATAGATTGCAATTCCTCGAAATTCCCTAATTACAGAAGGGCACATATTTATCATTTTGGTTCAATTCCCTTTCATAACTATGAAAATTCCTAGGCGTTTTTTGCATATTTGATCTAAAAAAGTTTATTTGCATTTGTTAATCAAAACCACTTGAATTAGAATGGTGCTTAGCATATCATAAGGTGATATCGCCCAATAGATCAACCTAGTCTCTGTGGGATTGACCTTGATTGCTACAATGCCACCGTGCCCTTGCAGGAGTGATATGCGGGAAACAACAATGAATCTCGGACTGGGTCCCACCCCATTTCAAGGACCCATGTGAACCCGGAGATTCCCATGTCTAGTTTCAGGGAACAGTTGGAAGCTCTCTACCCTAAGAATGGGAATGGGTCCCGCGGTCAGGTGGAGGAAACCAACCCACCTATAGGCGTAGAGCTCACCAACCTCCTACTATTGGTGCTACTGTAGAAACAAGGGGAGCATTTGCAACGCCAGAATGAGCACCTGTAGAAACTGATGGAAGTCAAGGAGAAGAAGGTCAACGAGGACAACTCATACATGTTCGAGAGATTCGCTAGTCACAACCCACCCACCTACGATGGTACCCCTCACCCCAAAGCCTTTGAGGATTGGATCCGGGGCATAGAGAAGTTATTTGGTGCTCTTCAATGTCTTGAGGAGTGGAAGATGGGCTTTGATACATTTTACCTTAAGGACAAGGCTGACCTACGGTGGGCCATTGTGCGAGAGAGACAATACGAGCCTTGGTTCAATTGGAAAAGGTTCGAGGAACTGATCAAAGACCATTTCTACCCTATATCACTTTAGAAGGCAAAAGAGAACAAATTCATGCAACTACATCAAGGGAAAATGAGTGTCCTAGAGTATACCTCCAAATTCATGAAGCTCTCACGCATTGCCCCAAGCTTCGTGGCTGACGAGAGGCTGAAGATAAATTGCTTCAAAGATGGGCTCAACCCTGGCATGAAGGAGAGAATGTCTATGTGGCAATACACTTCCTATGTGGATCTGTATGACACCGCAGTAAGTGTAGAAAGGGTGATGAGGGAAAGAAGCAATTACTTCAATGAACAACGCAAAATCAAGAGGAAGGGGCAGCAACGAGAGAACTTCCACCCCCAAGGTTCGTACAGGAGGCCTACCAGAAACCCCTACACCAACAACAATGCACGTAGAGGCCAACACCCCAACACTCGGCTAAAGTTGATATGCTATGCATATGGGAAGCCGAGACACTACGCTTGGGAATGCCGCTCGAGTAAGAGGAGCTCCCGCTGTAGGAGTCCTCAACATCAGATACAGGATTGCCCACACCCCCCACCCCTGGCGAGGCAGGGTCACGGGGGACAGTAGCGCCAGTAGCAATATTAGAATAGGATTAGGCAGGTGGCCAACACAAACCATCAGGGTCGAGCACCACGGCAAAACCAGGCTTGACCTCCCAACCGACCAACGCGAAACACCTATGGCAGGGTTTATGCTACGCGCAAGAAGGAAGCAGAGGATGCTCTGAATGTCATCATTATTACTTTTTCTATCCAAGCTCAACTAGTAGATGTTTTGTTTGATTCGGGTGCTATGCACTCTTTTATTTCTATTAAATTGGTTGAGACACTAGGGTTAGTTCCAACCCGTACACGCCCTCTACTATGTGTAATCCTCCCTGATGGAAAGACTATGAGATGTGAGGAACTATATGGGGACTGCCCTATTCAGATGTATGAGCATGAGTTTCGGGTCGACCTATATAGGTTTGAGTTAACTAATTTTGGGGTCATCCTAGGGAAGGATTGGTTCGAAAAATATCAGGATCAGATAGTCTGTCCAAAACAAAGAATCACCCTAAGAGGGCTCAACAGGGAGAAACTAGTACACAAAGGGAAGGTCTTAAGACCTGGAGTAAAGTTGATTGCCACAATGAAATCCCCCAAGTTGTTAGGAAGAGGATGCGAGGGGTTCTTATGTAATGCAGTGAAAAGCGATGCTGCTGAACCCTCCCTCTTAGACATTCCAGTAGTACACAAATGCCCGGATGTATTCCCATACGAGGTTCCTGGTATGCCACCATTTAGAGAAGTAGAGTTCTGTATTGATCTGATACTCGGAGCCACCCCCATCTCAAAGCACCCTATCTAATGGTACCAGCAGAACTTAAGGAGTTAAAGACTCAACTCGACAAGCTATTAGAAAAGGGGCACATTCGACCTAGTACTTCTCCGTAGGGAGCCCCGATATTGTTCATGAAAAAGATGGATGGAACCCTGAGGGTGTGCATAGACTATAGGAAATTGAACAGGACAACGGTCAAGAATCGTTACCCTTTGCCTAGAATAGACAACCTCTTTGACTAACTCAAAGGTGCAGGGACCTTCTCAAAGATAGACCTTTGTTCAAGGTATCATCAACTCCGAATCAAGGATGAAGACATACCTAAGATTGCATTTCATGCCCGTTATGGGCATTATGAGTTTTTACTGATGCCCTTTAGGCTCACAAATGCCCCAACAGCGTTCATGGATCTCATGAATAGGGTCTTTAAACCTTACCTGGACCAGTTTTTGGTGGTGTTTATAGATGACATACTGATTTACTCAAAGACTCAAGAAGATCTTACCCACCACTTGAGGACCGTCCTAGAGATACTGAGGAAGAACGAGTTGTATGCTAAGTTGACAAAGTATGAGTTTTGGTTGGGACAAGTGAAACTTTTGGGGCATGTAGTGTCTAATGAGGGAGTGCCTTTAAACCCTCAGAAGATAGAAACTATAACAAAGTGGCTGACCCCTAAGAACCCGACAGAAGCGAGAGTTTCTTGGGTTTGGCGGGGTACTATCATAGGTTTTCTCATAATTTATCCAAGATCGCCACCCCATTCACCAACTTGATATGGAAGGTTATCAAGTATGAGTGGACATATCACTACGAGGAAGCCTTCCAAGAACTTAAGAAGAGTCTGACGAGTGTGCCTATATTAGCCTTACCCACCAATGACAAGGACTTTGTGGTGCATAGTGATACGTTGCGAAATGGATTGGGTTACGTGTTGATGTAGGAGGATCGTGTTATAGCTTTTGCCTTGCGACAACTAAAGACTCACGAATGGAACTACCTGAATCACAATCTAGAGTTAGCAGCTGTCGTGTTCGCACTAAAGATTTGGATGCATTATCTGTATGGGGTACATTGCGAGGTTTTCACTAACCACCATAGTCAAAAATACTTCTTCTTGTAGAAGGACCTAAATCTAAGGCAGTCGAGGTAGTTGGAGTTCCTAAAGGACTATGACATCGACTTTCAGTATCACCCAGGGAAGGCAAACGTAGTGGCAGATTCCTTGAGTCGCCAGCCGTACCCGGCACTGAACTGCCTGTTGGGGTTACCCCTCGACTTGTGTAAGGAGTTCAGAAGATGGAGCTTAATGTAATCACACCAGAAATCAAGTATATGCTCTACGTTATGGAAGCCAACCAAACCTTATAGCGAAAATGTGTGTAGCACAGGCTACGGACCCTCAATGGGAGCGGATTAGGGATGAGATCTTAGTGGCGAAAGCACCCGGGTTCGTGATCCATAAGGACCACACTATAAGGTTCCACAACCGAGTTTGTGTCCCCGTAGTGGAAGAGCTTAAGAAGAAGATTTTGGATAAAGGTCATAATACTCCACACTCTATACACCTAGGGGGAATAAAATGTATAAGGACCTGAAAAGGACATTCTGGTAAAGCAACATGAATCAAGAGGTAGCTGACTATATGGCAAAGTGTGTAATCTATCAAAGAGTAAAGATTGAACACCAACAGTCGACGGGACTTTTGCAACCTTTTGGACATTCCTGAGTGGAAATGGGATTTGGTATCCACGGATTTCATGGTAGGCTAGCCTCTGAGTCAAAGAAAGAATAATGCAAATTGGGTAATTGTGGATCGACTCACCAAGACAGCACGTTTCATAGCCCTGAGGAATACATGGACTCCAGACCAGTTGGCCCGAGCATACCTTGAGGAGATAGTTAGACGACACGAAGTACCCAGCTCCATAGTGTCGGACCGAGACACAAGGTTCCAGTCAGGTTTTTGGCAAATGTTGCAGGAAGCGTGTACAACGTTGTTATGTTTCAGTACTACTTTCCACCTGGCTACGAACGGGAAAACGGATCTAACCGTTCAGACATTAGAAGACCTGCTGAGAGCTTGTGCCTTGGACTTTAAGAATGCGTGTGACGGCCAGTTGGCGCTAATCGAATTCTCCTACAGCAACAGTTACGACACGAGTATTGGGATGGCCTCGTACGAGGCTCTATATGGAAGGACGTGTAGAACTTCGCTTTGCTGGAAAGAAATCGATGAGGCCTTAACCATTGGACCTGAGTTGATCCAAGCCACCACTGACAAGATTCGAGTAATTCAGGAGCGAATGAGAACTGCTTAGAGTCACCAGAAGAGTTACGCCAACCGAAGGCGCAAACCTTTAGAGTTTCAAGTAGGAGATCAAGTGCTTCTTAAAGTATCTCCAACCACGAGAATCGCAAGATTTGGCTTAGTAGGAAAGCTCAGCCCGAGGTACGTTGGGCTTCACCCAGTTATACAAGGAGTTGGGGAAGTAGCGTATAGCTTAGAACTACCACCAGAACTCCCAAGGGTGCTTAACGCATTTCACATGTCTCAATTACAAAAGTACATCCCGGATCCCTCACATGTAATCGAGCCCGACCCTATACAGCTCCAAGAAGACTTGCCGTATAAGGAGCAACCTGTGCAAATTTTGGACAGAAGGAAGAAACAACTTCATAGAAAAATGGTGTCGTTAGTGAAGGTCCTCTGGCCAAATCACGAGATGTCGGAAGTAACCTAGGAACCAGAGCAGGAGATGCGGGCCAAATGCCCTCTGCTTTTCTTATAACCAGGTGCGTATGAAGTTTCAGGGACGAAACTTCCTTAAGGGCGGTAGTACGTAAAACCCTGGAAATTCTTTTTGGTGAACTATTGGATTGGCGTAATTATTGAAGTTTTAGAGATGAAACTTCCTTTAGGGGGTGTTATGTAAAACCCATAAATTCACTTTCAGGATGAGTTATATTTAGCATGGACCGACCTAGAATCAATCCAAGCCAATGCAAAAGCGTTTCTCTGCAAACCTTTGTTTTCTTTTCTTTTTCCTCTCTATTTTGGGAGGAAAAGGGATTTAATTTTTTTTTTGCTTAAGGCTTTAATATTTTTGGATGGGGCTTCTCCCTCCTAAAACAAAACCCTACACCCCAACCTTAGAACTCTCTCTCTCTCTCGCTCTCTCTCTCTTTCTCTCTCTCTCTTGCTCCCCACCCACAGATGGTCCCCCTAACAAGTAAACCCTAGATGTCGGGAACTCAACATATGGACTCTGAAAGTTGAGTCCAAATTATAACCGAAACTGGAACCGAAATTAACTACAACTGGAAATTCCTAAAGTGAACTAAAATTGTGGAAAAATTAATCTAGACTAAGAATAGGGTGGGGATGTGGTTTGTACAGTTTAGGGGCTAAAATATGGGTGTTGTTCGAATAGCAGTGTGGATATCTAGCCCAAGCTAAGGGAAACCAAGCCCGTAAGGTATGGACGCCTGGTAACAAGTATGCCCTAACCCTTTGCCGAATGTGCTTCGAAAATGTGAATTGTGTTTATGATTGAAGGAGTATTTGAACATGTTGTGTGAAGGCTCAGTGTTTGTACCGTGTGTGTGCGATGTGATTTCTTCTTATGATCTGCAACTACATTGTTTTACTAAATCAATGAGTGTGTGGGTTTGAGGTTGGTTGAGTTGCAAAATAGAATTGAATATTTGAGACCAGAATGGATCAGGTTTATATTGTGTATGTGGACTAAAGGACATTATTAATTTGGAACCTATAATTACCGACTAGATGGGTGAGGTTAAGAAATCTCTTGTGTTTTTGTGATTCGAAGGCCATCAGCCTTCCCAAGGTATAATGGATGCACGTGAGTAGTCACGTCACTCCTTATGGATGGGGCGTCGACTAGGTTGGCGGCAACCGTCCATTAATGCGGTAGCCTAGGGTTAGTTAAGCAGTAATCATCCAAGTGATGGTAGGCCACGCTACAGTTGAGTGGCTGCTCTCGACCTTAGAGTAAGCCATGAGACCCAGTGGGGTCCCTCATACCAGAAAGCTAAAATTGAATATAAGGGGAATGGGAGGTACATGTTGGCTTTGTAAGAATATGGATTATCTAAATCGCTGGTGTGTTTCTCCACCCCTAAAACATTTTAAAATGAATTTGTGTGCATACCTTTACTGTTAGGGTTGTTTGTTATTGAGTTATCCCATTTTTATAGATATTTTGTGTTCAGGTGAAGTGCATGGGCATGGGAATAGGGACCCGAAGTTAGAGCAAGGCTCCATTGTTTAAGTTATAGTTTGGATCAAAGTAGTTTGTTTTGGGAAAGGACTGGTAATGGATTTTGTTTTAGCTTAGTCATTATCTATAATTGTGGTTGGAATCCCTAAATGGAGGTATTATTCGAAGAATCTTTTGCATTAACATTTTGGTTGTTACTCAACCTGGTATTTCCACGATGGAAATACAGCAAATTATGGCGGTAACACCCCATTTAGATGTTCCACTGCCACATAGGTTAATGTTAGTAATAAAGAACGAAGTAGAAATTTGGGGTGTTACATGTGTGTGTGTGTGTGTGTGTGTGTGTGTGT
>JACYFF010031956.1:55600134-55631848 GCA_017589665.1 Selenicereus undatus
GGGGGGGGGGGGGGTTGATTTAAATTATATTCAAGCTCGTAAAAAAAGAACAAAAATTAACAAACAAATCAAATTAACTCTACGCAACAAATAATGATCAAAAGTTATCAAATTTATAAAAGATACTTAGTATAATCTCAATCCACCATGCAAATTAATATTTATCATTAACACACAAGTTAATTTCATTCATGAGTTAAACTGTAGAAGAGATCCACCAGCGGTTCTTCCCCGTTTTTCCTTAGATTTTAGTTTACTTAGGTCCAACCCTAATATAATCCCTACTAATTTGATAATCTTTACACCAGCGCAAAAATTTAACCAAACTAGAGCATGAAGAATTAGAAAAACATAATTTAACACTTTGTAACCAATTTACCAGCAAATCGATTTAACAAAGATCTAAAGTGATTACCTAATTAAAAGAGATGGGTTTGAACCATCCATGATTAATTAGGGTGATACCTAGGCGTAAAAGATTATAACTTTTACGTATTACAATCTTCTAAACTATCAATCGAAATTGTATTTAATCAACTAGCATGCATTCTAATCAATTTAACACAAATTTCATAAACGATAAACACTAATCGCTAAAGAATCACGAATAGAAATCAACTAGGCATTAAAGCACAAAACTTGTTTCAAAATAATTAATTTAGCATGGCTTCAATAAGATTATACTAAGCATAAAAAAAATTACTCACTCATATTAAAATTAACATCCCAAGAGTTTAGCAAAGGTTCCATGTTTAATAATATAGAGAGTTTAAACTAATTAAACAAAATAACAAACAACAAATAAAATAATAAATAAATAAAACTTGACAATATAGCAACATCAAGTGGGGGGTGTGCGATTATTGATGATGTTGACAGAAGACGTTGGGGAGGACAATGGTGATGGTGTTGCCGTGGGGTGATGATTGAAGGAGATGGAGAAGGATCATGCGTTCGGCTGTGTAAGAAAGGAGGAGGGATGATGACGATGATGATGAAGCTTTTATGGTGATGGAGTTTGGGAGAAGAAGAAGGAGGTTGATGGAGATGATGTATGGTGTGGATGAAGATGGCGTGAAGATATGAAGGAGATGGGTGCGTGATATGAGGAAGAAAGAGGGGGGGTGGCTGATCATGGTGTGGCTGTGCATGAGGTTAATGTTTAATAGGGTGAGGGTTTAGCTTCTAGGGTTTTCTTCTCCTTCCATCATAGGTTTCTTCTTCTTCAAGACTTCTTCCTTTTCACCAACTCTTGAAACCCTAGCCCAATTTAATAATTATGAAAATAATAATTTTCATAATTATTATTTTTTTGGACCATCTTGTAGCCAAGTGTGTAAAACCCAATCCTCTACTTTCTCTTTTCTCCCCTTTATTAAATTAATACTATCCCTGAAAAATATATATAACATGACAAATTAAGCGAAATAATATATATAATATACTCAAAATAATTATACAAATAATGCATGAAATTTGACTTAACAACTCGGCTCGACTCATATGCATTATTTGTCGATCTTGTTGAAGGTGATTAGGTAACATTTGTTCTAAAATAGCTTGTTAATAGTTTTTACCTATGCCAAAATCAAACAAACTGACAAAATGAATGAGATTGAATTCTAGAGCATGGCTATAAGTGGCCATGCATTGGGGGCCAAACCCCCTTTTGACATTACAGATTGATTTGTTCATCGAATTTTAAAAAATTAGTGCATTGATATGGTAGCCTCTATGAGAAACAAAGGTTTTTTTATTTGATTTGCAACCATTTAGGCAAGGGATGCTATTATATCTAAAGGAATATATTTCTTTAATTAAAAGTCATTTATAGTGAAACCTTGGAATGAAAATCTTGATATGGCTATTGAATCTATACAATCATTTCCTATATGGACTTAATTTTCAAAACTAGATGTCAAGTATTGGGGCCTTCATAACTTGAGCAAATTAGCAAGCTTCATGGGGATTCCTATCAAGACTAATAAACCTATAAAAGAAAAGACCATGCTTCATTATGCAAGGGTGTCAGTAGAGATATTTGTGGACAACACATTTCTTGATGTTGTGGACTTTATCAATGAGCATGATGTGGTACTTAACCAAAAGGTGAAGTATGAATGCCCTTTATATGTGAGTTTTTCAGTATATCTAGACATGAAGATAAAGAATATAAGACGAAGAATCCAATCAGAAGAGAATGGAGGCCCATTAAGTAATAGGAGCCCATAAACTCCAATTCTGCACTGCAACATATTGAGTTAGAAATGGTGGATGCTAACGGTTTCATAAGTCTTAGGAGAACTAACAATGACCAACCAGCTCCAGGTTTGACACTAACATCAAATGCTTTTCAAGAGTGACTTGATGAGCAGATTATACAGCTGGGGGTTGGCGGTTGAGGGAGAGTCCTCTAATCATAGATAACACACTTGCATTTAACGTGAGAGGTCTTAATTGCCAAAATAAACAAGATGTCCATATCTTCCTAAAAAATCATAAAATAATGTTGATAGCACTATTGAAACAAAACATATGAGGAACAATGAGATGGAATTAGTGTATAAGGTGTTCTGTTATTGGAAGTTCCCAAGCAACATCCACTTATATCATAGAGCTAGAATTGTGTTGGCCTAGAAACCTAAACATTATGTGGTTTTATTGAAGTCATGACTGAACAGTTTATGCACTGCAAATTAATTCAGTGAAACACACAAAAGTCATTTTGTATGACGTTCAGATATGGATTCAACAAAATGTGTCTAAGGAAACCTTTGTCCAATGATCTTATTTATATTACAACTAACATTAAAGGTACATGGACTGTTTGGGGGATTTCAATGCTATCCTTAATCTCAATGAAAGGATAGGGGGTAATGAAGTTAGTTTAGTAGACATTGAAGACTTTCAACAATGCATAAACTCTTGTACATTTATTGAAACCAGACATTTTGGTTCTTCTTACTCATGGACAAACAAACATATCTGGACCAAGATTGACACATTCTTATTGAATATCGAATGGCATCTTACTTTTGACTATGTTCAGGCATCCAACTTAGTAGTTGGACTATCTTACCACTTTTCAATTTTGTTGGGTTTTCCTTATTGTCCTAGACCTAGGGCTACCTTTAGGTTTTGTGACACGTGGAGTACTGACTCATAGTTTTTGTCTATAGTTGGAAATACAACTAGGAATAAGCTATCTGGCAACAAACTAATTATACTTATGGCCTTGCTGAAAGAGCTAAAGAAGCCTTTGCCTAAACCTAACAGAAACAAATTTGCTAATATACATAACTAATAACTTCTTCATATGGCCAAACTGGACAGCATTCAGAATAGTCTCCAATTGGGCCCCCTAAATGCTAATCTACAACAAGAAGAGTATAAAGTAAAGGACAAGTACATCAAAATTTTGTATTATTCTCTATTATTGATGTTGCACCAATACAAGACGGAATGGAGTCAACTAGATGACTAATGCACAAGACTGCTTTTTGCAAAGGCTAAAATGAGGAAAATGGCTAACTATGTTTACATTATCCATAATCACAACGGTAATAAGGTATAGGGTTTTCCAGCCTGTAGCTATAGTTATGACTGCTTTCTATCAAGATTAGTTGGGGAAAAGGGCTTCAAGCAGATGTAGAATTGATGCTGAACTGATTGGAGCTGGCAGAGATCTGTCAGTTGAGCAACAAAAAAACTTGTGTAAGCCGTTTATAAAGGAGGATATAAAGCAAGTTGTGTTTCTTATTCCAAATCAGAAATCTCCAAGACCTGATGGCTATAGCAGTGGCTTGTTTAAGGTAGCACGGGAGCCCTCTTGCACGTGAAGCAATCCAAGAGCTTTTTTAGACAAGGACCATAATCAGGGTATGTAATTCAATTACATTGGTTATCGTACCCAAAATACCTAATGCCTGTGCATGATGGATTCATCAACACTTATTTTAGGAAGAAGTACAAGAATAATGACTAAGATATTTGATTATAATTATAGTTTATTATGGTTCCCTATTTCCATTACGATTAGCATTATAGTGTCCAAATCTTATTAGGAATATTACACTTTTCTATTTCTATTAGGAGGTGTATTAGTTCGTATTAAGAAGGTTATGCACCAATAAACAAGGTGTCTATGTACCTTCATTAATCATCTATCATACAGTATTGAATATTAAATGAATATTGATTTGAGCACTGAGATGCCCATCCCTCTCTTCCCTCTTTCTCTCTAATTTTCTCCTTTTCCCCCTTTTTTTCCGGATCTCTATCAACTTGTTATCAGAGCAAGTTCTCTATTCCTAGTCAACCCATAGCCCAAATTCTGCTGCCAACTAAATGAAGTGTTTGAAACAGTATAAAAAAATGTTTGTCTAACCCCTTGAACCCTCATCCCTGCTTTACGCATCCATCAGCCTCAACCCACCACACCTTACTTGCTGGGATTGCACTTGTGCTCATGGTATGCTGTTGCTACTCACTGGTTGCCGATGCTGCTGAGTGCTTCACAAAGAAGCCTACTGAAGTCCTGGTTGCTGTCTACTTGAGGCCCCAAACAAAGGGACATCTGTGGTATCTTGCCGAATAGGTTAGGCCAACTTTGGTATTTGTTAAATCCCTTCCTTGATTTTAAGACTTTAGATTATTAGCCGATTGTCAATTATTTGCTAGGATCCAAAATTTTAGGGCCATTTTGCCACTTTTTTTAGAAGAATTATGTGCTTTAAGTTACTATTTATACTCCTATTCTCAGTTTTATGCTTGGCTATGGTTGTTTGATGTGTTTTACAGGATTTTAGGCCTTTTTACCCTGTATTTGGCCCTCATTGGATGTATTTTGACCTCCCCCACAGGCAACCATGTGATGTTATTGCCGTGGAGCAAGACAAGAGCAGAACATTGGTTCCAGCCAAGAACACAGTTGGACTGTGGTGCCTACCATGGACCGTGGTGAGCTGTGTAACTGTTGCCTCTTTGTCTTCCTTCGGCTGTGCAAGTGAAAACATCCAAGCTTCTCCATAATGTCTCGTCGTTCTGCGGCAAAGAAGAAAAGGAAGCATAGCATAGCTCACTTTTTTTCTCAAAATTATGCTCTTTTTAGTTAGGATTTTTATTTTGATTATTCTTTTAGTGAGAAATCTTGAGTGTGTTTGGTTTTGAGGCGGTTCAAAGCCCTTGGACGAAGGTTGTCTCTGTCAAACCCTTTCTCTCATATTTCGCTGAATTGTTGGTTAGTTTTTTAATCTTTAATAATGTGCAAGTAGTTTATTTTGTGTAGGCATTTGTTAGTTTATAAAAGTATAGTTGGATCATGTTTTAATCAATAGAATTGTGCTTGTTTCATGATTGGTTTGATTTCAGTCAATCAAGTGGTTATCATGTTGTGAGTGGATTTTTTTGACCAAATTTTGCTTGCACACTTGAAACAATTGAATGAAAAGCTGAAAGGTGACATTTGATTGCTAGACTGCTTGATAAAACCGAACATAGTGTCCACTCAAAAGAGAGATTTGCATGTTGGGAGCACTAGAGTGTAATCGAAAATATTCAACTTTGATTAAGACAAATTAGTTTGAAAGAATGACTTTCGCTTAGTTTAGGCAAATTTGGTTGATTTCGAAAGAATGGATTAAATTTTTGGATAAATTACAATTCCTCAAAATGAACTAATTAGACAAAATTACATGCTTATCATTTTGATCCAATCACCTTTGCTAACTACATAAATTCCTAGGCGTTTTTCCTTAATTGATTTAGAATTAGTGAATTTGAAGTTATTGAATCAAAACCCCTCGATTTAGAATTTACTTAGCATATTATGATAGACAAAGCTCAATAGATTACTTTGATCCCTAAGGACGATCTTGTTATCTATACTACGACTACCCGTGCCCTTGCTGCAGTGGTTAAATTTTTGGCGCCGTTGCAGGGACCAATTTGTTCACTACTGAGTTAGTCTTAAGACAGTGACTACGTATTTTATTGTCTTTTACTTTTATTTTTTATTTTTCTTGTTTGATTGTGCTGGTAGTGTTGGTGATAGCGCTTGGACGAATCTTCCCCCATTTATGCGAAGTCCATTCCTATACGAAATCAATCCCGAGATCGAGAGGACTTTCCACTTAAGGAGGAAGAAGCAAAAGATTGAAGAACAAAGACGCGAAGCAAGAAGCAATCCAACAACATGGCGGGAGGAAGAAGTGACCAAAGAAGGATGCTTCAGAATTTCGTTACCCCTAGAGTCCAAGGGATCATCTCAAACATCGCTCAACCTAATGTTAATGCCAACAATTTCAAGCTCAAACCGACACTCATTTCCATGGTGCAACAATCCTAGTTTGGACGAACTCCTTTGGAAGACCCAAATCTACACCTCTCAGTCTTATTAGAGGTGTGCAACACGTTGAAGCTTAATGGAGTCTCCACCGATGCCATTCGACTGCACTTATTTCCCTTCTCATTAAGGGATAAAGCATTACATTCTTTGTCATCGGGATGTATTACCACTTGGGATGAGTTGACAAGAGTTTTCCTCACTAAGGTTTTTCCCTCCAAGCAAAACGACAAGTTTGAGGAATCAGATGACCAACTTCATGCAAAAAGATGAAGAGACGCTCTATGAAGCTTCGAAGCGGTTTAAAGATTTGCTGCATTTATGCCCCCATCATGGTCTTCAACGTTGGATGATTATCTAAGCTTTTTATAATGGTGTGACCCAACTTGTGTGGTCCACTATTGATGCGACGGCGGGAGGAACCTTGATGAACAAAACTGAGAATGAGGCCTATAACCTAATTGAGAAGATGGCGCTTAACAATTTCCAATTGTCCACTGAACGAGGCCAACCCAAACAGGTTGGAGGTAAGTTTGAAGTTGATGCGCTTACTTTACTTTCTGCTAAACTAAATGCTATGACTCAATGATTGGACCGAATGAATGTTAATGTTGTGAATTCTGGAGCCCCTTCCCCTTGTGAAATTTGTTGTTCTATTGAGCATGTGACTTTGAACTATCAAGTTGGGAGTCCTTTTTTCCAAGACCCTAGTGAAGCTAACTATGTTAAAAACTTCAACCCGAGACCGGCCAATGATCCTTACTCTAGTACCTACAATCCCAGTTAGAAGAAGCATCATAATTTGTGATATAGGTATAATCCAAACCCTTCAAATATGCCCCCAATGAAAAATAGACCACATCTTGATTTTTAAGGACTTTATTTCCCTTCTTAAGTACCACTAAAGTCCAATTTAGAAGCAATGATGGAAAGTATGTGTTGCGTTATTATGTTTAGTTTTGATGATAACAAATCCAAGTGTAAAAATTTGTCCAAGTAATGTTGCTCCAAACACGATCTCCAAACAGGCCTAGCTGATGGTTATGATTTTTATTGTATTAACTGATTTGCTACATGTGAGAACAAGTCTTCGAAACAGGTTCTACTTGGTGATTCTATATTAAGTCAAGAACACCATCTCGACAGTTGATTGTAAGGCGTGTTCCTGAACTCTAGCAATGCAAAGAACAACTCCAGCAAACAAGGTGGCCTTGGTGTTCACAACAGCTCTACAAATCTTGGACAATATGACAGGTTCAAAACAAGAAGTCTTGGGTATATGGGTTTTATTTATTTAGACTCTTGTTAATATGCCAATATTGAAAACATCATTTTATACACCTCTTGAATCGGCAGTTGCGCTAAGCACTTCAGAACACCAGTTGCGAACAACCCTGCAAACAGGGTGCCTAGGGTGTTTCTGAACTGAAACGGCTATGCCCGATTATTTTGAAAAAATTTATTTCGGCTGGCCAAAAGCTCTAAAATACTTTCTTAAAATCCCAGGATAGCTAATTAAGCCCTGCAAAGGATATTTTTGAGATACGAAATATTATGGGAGATTTGCCAAAATTGTTTTGCTAAATATTTTCCAAAACCAAAAGATCTTTATCACCTATATTTTAGGAAGTGATTTATTCAAATTTCAAAGTTGAGATTTTCGGTTCCTTATTTGAAATTCTCCACGGCTATTTCAAACGAGAGGATAAGTTTTTATCTTTTAGAAACAAATCCCTTTTATTTTGAAAATTTCTTATCCACTAGCCGTTTGGAAAATCCTTTGCTTGGAAATCTCCTTTAATGCCATACTTGGCAGATTCTCAGCAACTTCCTTGATTTTTTTACCGTTGATCTTCTTGGTTAAAAGCTTAGCTCTTCTCTCCCATTCCAAGACAGAACGCATATTGAGAAAACACAGTGTGGTAAAAAGAAAAATTTTGAAAACCCGGTTTTTACTCAAAAGTAAGAAAAGATTTCTTGAGCTTCAATTCGCAAAGAAAAACCGTGACAAGCTGTGTTAATTTGAGTTTTCAAACCATTGGCATAATAGGATCTTCAGTGTACCTTACATCTGCTTAGTGAGAAGCACCCCCAGTAAGGTGTTTTCAACCCTGATCTTGGATCAGAAAAGTGAGTGAGTGGTCCTCAGTCGTGTGGACTTTGGACCTGTCCAATCTGGTGAGATTTGGACGTGGTGTAACCGTTCTTAGGGAAGAAGGTTACGTGGTTGCAAGTTGTAACAAGGTGTGTTACATTTGTAACGAGTTAAGCCCGGTTATAGTGAAGTGGTTAAAAGCCTACACGAGGTAGGTCGTGGTTTTTCACACCTCAGTTGGGCTAGAGGTGTTTTCCACGTAAAAATTGTGTGTGCTTTATTTCCGCATTTATCTTGGTGATTTTCGTATTTGCAATATCTGAAAACACCCCCTGCAAACAAGTCAACAGGGTGTTCGTCATCTGAGAACAACCTCTATCAGGGTGTTTGTTACTTATAGCGCGAAAATCAGACACCACAATTCACCCCCCCTCTTGTGGAAGTATACTCATAAATTCAACAAGTGGTATCAGAGCGGGTTCTCTCACAAAAGGCTAACACCTTGAGAGATTCTGAAGATGAGTACACCACAAGGAATCCTTGAAGGGCAATCCATTACTCGACCACCCTATTTCAACGGTCAACATTATAGTTGGTGGAAGAATAGGATGGAGAACTATATTCAGGCAGAAGATTATAAGTTATGGATGCTCATAAAAAACAGACCCCTTGTCCCCACCAAGGTGCTTGAAGATGGCAAGATGATTCCCAAGGAACCCAAAGAGTTCGATGCTGAAGATTACAAGAAAATGGAAAAGAATGCCAGGGCCAAGAAGCTACTATATTTCGGCCTAGGTCCAGATGAATACACTCACATCTCTGAGTGTGAATCAGCCCAAGCTATCTGGAACGCCCTACAAGTTGCTCATGAAGGTACGAGTCAAGTTAAACAATCTAGAATTGAGCTACTTATGCGACAATATGAGTTGTTTGATATGGGTGATCGTGAAACTGTGATGGATATGAACACACGGTTTACCCACATCACGAACGAGTTAAAATCCCTAGGAAAGTCTTTCACCACTGAAGAGTTGGTGAGGAAAATCCTCAGAATTTTACCTCGTACGTGGGAGGCCAAAGTGACAGCCATCCAAGAAGCTAAAGACATGAACAAAATCACCCTCGACGAGTTGATTGGTAATCTCTAGACCTATGAACTCAGAAGGAACTCACAACAAAAAGAGGAGCAAAAGAAGGATCGCGGGCTTGCCTTGAAAGCACATGAGGACACTGACTCTGATCTTGAAGATGAAGATATAGCCCTAATGTCCAGAAAAATCAAGAAATTCTTCAAAAAGGTCAAGGAGAGTAACAAAAGAAAAGACTTCAGTAAGTCCAGAAACACCACCACCAGAGAACAGCTCACAGGGTGTTTCAAGTGTGGCAAACCAGATCACTTAGTCAAAAATTGCCCTCTGCTCCGAGAAGACCAGGAGCCCGAACACCTTTGAAAACAGGGTCGAAAACACCCTGTAAACAATTTGGGCAAGAGATTCTCGAAAGCTATGCTGGCTGCCTGGGGAGACTCCTCTGAAGATGAAGGAGATTCTGAAGCTGAAGAAGGTGTCGTAGCACTTATGGCACAAAGTGACTCAGACTCAGATGACGAGTCATCAATCAGCTTCTCAGATCTAAAGAACCAGGTACATGGTCTTAACAAAGCTACTTTAGAAGAACTTCTATATAATTTAATAGATACTTGTGCTGATCTAAAAGGAGAAGTTCGTGATCTAGAAGTTGAAAATGAAATTCTTAAAAAAGAAAAACTCAGTCTGCATGAGAATTTTAATGAGCTTAGAGAAGAACTTTTTCTGAAAAATGGAGATTATTCGAAAATAGAAGAAAAACTCTTTAAGGTGGAAGGAATGGTTGAATCCTTGCTAGACGAAAAGGAAAGTTTGCATGTCACCATAGAAAAATTGAAAACCGACCTTGCTACAAACAAACGTTGGAACAAATCTTCACAAGCCCTCGATTGGTTAAACACTCATCACAGTAGAAACAAAAAGGGACTTGGTTACAAGCATAAACGGACCGTTTACCCAATACATAGAAAGTATGTGGGATTACCTGAAAACATCGTTTGCTTTCATTGTGGTAAAACGGGTCATTATAGATATACTTGTCCTTTAAGAAAACATGCCAATGAAAAGAATGAAAAGTATGTGAAACAAATCTGGATTAGAAAAGATGAGCTTTACATGTCTAAAGAAATGGGACCCAAGTGGATCTGGTCCCAAAACTAACCCGTGATTTGTTTTGCAGGCTCAAGTGAGAGAAAACAACCTTACGAACAACCCCACAAACACCCTTGAAAACAGGCAGTTGTGGTATGTCGATAGTGGGTGTTCACGGCACATGACTGGTGAAAGATCAAATTTTCTCTCACTTACAGCTTTAAGTGGTGGGAGTGTAGCATTTGGAAACGGAAAATCTGGGACAATTGTCGGTATAGGTAATATTGGTAAAACTCTCTCCCACTCAATTGATAATGTGCACTTAGTTGATGGGTTAAAACACAATTTGTTAAGTGTGTCCCAACTGTGTGACAAGAACAACCTAGTACTGTTCTCAAAAACACGTTGCTTGGTTGTGAATGATGACACATGAGATGTTGTGATGAGGGGAAAACGATGTCAAAATGTTTATAAAGTTTGTATTTCCACTCTTCCCCAAAATAACCTGACTTGTTTAAATGCATTAACTAATGATATAATGCTATGGCATAAGAGACTAGGTCATGCAAGCCTGTCTCTGTTAAACAAACTTGTTTCCAAAGATTTGGTCATTGGACTACCTTCCATCAAGTATAATGATGACAATGTATGTGAATCTTGTGCAAAAGGAAAACAAATCAGATCTTCTTTTAAATCAAAAAGATGTGTTAGCACTACCCGACCTCTGGAACTATTACACATTGATCTATGTGGTCCCATGAGGATAGCTAGTAGAGGTGGGAATAGGTATGTGCTTGTCATAGTGGATGATTACTCTCGATTTACTTGGATCCTATTCTTGACATCTAAGGATGAAACCTTTGAGAAGTTTATTGCCCTTCTCAAAAAGGTTGAAAAGAGAGTAGGACACTCATTGGTTAGCTTGAGGTCTGATCGTGGTACTGAATTTGAAAATGCAAGTTTTACTAACTATTGTAATGAGCATGGTGTTGATCATAACTTTTCAGCCCCGAGAACACCTCAACAGAATGGGGTGGTTGAACGGAAAAATCGTACCCTAGAAGACATGACTAGAACAATGCTTATTGCTAGTGGTCTTCCTAGGAACTTTTGGGCAGAAGCCTTGAACACATCATGCTATATTATAAATAGATGCATGATTAGACCCATTTTGAACAAAACTCCTTATGAACTTCTCAAAGGCAGAAAACCTAACATTATGCATCTAAGAACATTTGGTTGTAGATGTTTCGTACACAACAATGGGAAAGACGCCTTAGGAAAGTTTGATCCAAGGAGTGATGAGGCAATATTTCTTGGTTATTCCTCTCACAGTAAGGCATACAAAGTCTTTAACAAAAGAACCTTGTGTGTTGAGGAAAGTGTGCATGTGTTATTTGATGAATCTAACTCCTTGAATGAGAATGATGCACAGGATGAAGAGTTTGAATTAGGTCTTGTCCAAAAGGAATCGGTGTTCCAAGAAAAATAATGTGAGAACACCCTGAAGAAAACAGGTACAGAAGCGGTTCCTCAAAATGACAGGCAAGGTGAGAACCAAACGGGGGGAAACACCGATGAACCCTGTTCGGGACCATGTTCTTCAGGAACAGACTTACAAACAGGTGCAGAAACAGGCTTAGGAGGTGTTTGTGAGCCTGATTCTTCAAATATTCCGACTAGAGTAGAGCATGTGTCTGTGGATCCACTTAATCCAAGACCATGGAAGCACCATAGTTCGCATCCTCTTGATCAAATCTTGTCAGATATTAATACTGGAGTGCAAACTAGATCTAAACTTAAGAATTTTTGTGCTTTCTATGCTTTTCTTTCTAACATTGAGCCAAAAAGTGTGAATGAAGCTCTTGCAGATTCAGATTGGGTCACGACAATGCAAGAAGAGCTCCATCAATTTGAAAGAAACAAAGTATGGCACCTGGTACCTAAACCTGCAGAGAGAACAATCATTGGAACCAAGTGGGTGTTCCGAAATAAGCAAGATGAGTCAGGAACAGTCACTAGGAACAAGGCCAGGCTGGTGGTTCAAGGGTACAATCAGGAAGAAGGGATTGATTATGAAGAAACCTTTGCACCAGTTGCTCGTATCGAGGCTATTCGAATTTTAATATCCTTTGCAGCTCATATGGGGATTAAATTATATCAAATGGATGTCAAAAGTGCATTCCTAAACGGATACCTTAAAGAAGAAGTGTATGTCAAACAACCCCCTGGTTTGAAAATAATGATTTTCCAAATCATGTTTTTAAACTTGACAAAGCTCTTTATGGTTTAAAACAAGCTCCAAGAGTGTGGTATGAACAGTTGTCAAGCTTTTTACTTGAAAATGATTTTAGAAGGGGCAAGGTAGACAATACCTTGTTTCTAAAGTCTAAGGGGGAACATTTGTTGATTGTTCAAGTATATGTCGATGACATTATATTTGGAGCAACTCATCATGATTTATGCAATGAATTTTCAGATATGATGAGGAGTGAGTTTGAAATGAGCATGATGGGTGAGCTTAACTTCTTCTTAGGCTTACAAATCAAGCAAACTTCAAACGGCACCATGATACATCAGCAAAAGTATGTCAAGGAGCTACTTAAGCGTTATGGGATGGAGTCGGCCAAACCCATAGACACTCCTATTTCTCCATCAACTAGATTGGTGATTGATGATGGGAGTCCCTTAGTTGAGGAAAAGCTCTATAGAGGAATGATTGGGTCACTCTTGTACTTAACTGCAAATAGACCTGATATTGTTTTTAGTGTTAGATTATGTGCCCGTTTTCAGTCTAACCCTAAAGAATCACATCTTAAGGCTGTTAAACGGATACTAAGATATTTAAAACACACACCTGATTTATCTCTTTGGTATCCTAAAGGATGTAACTTTAATCTGGTTGGATATGCTGATGCTGATTATGCAGGTTTCCTAGTTGATAGAAAGAGCACCTTAGGTATGGCTCACTTTCTTGGACCTTGTTTGGTATCGTGGGCAACCAAAAAGCAACATTCAGTTGCCATGTCCACCGCTGAAGCAGAATATGTGGCAGCAGCCTCATGTTGTGCTCAGTTGTTGTGGATACGACAACAACTCAAGGATTTTTGTGTTGACACTGGATGCATTCCTATCTTTTGCGATAACACAAGTGCAATTAACATTGCCAAAAATCCATGTCAACACAAAAGGACAAAACATATTGACATTCGACATCATTTTTTAAGAGATAATGTGGAAAAAGGCTTTATTTCAATGAATTTTTGCTCCACTGAAAATCAAATAGCTGATATATTCACTAAGGCACTGAGTAGAGACCAATTCGAGAGAAACAGACTGGAACTAGGGTTGGTGAAAACACCCTGAGAACACCTATTCTCAGAGTTGGACCAAGCTAGCAAAAACACCCTATAATACCTGCTCTCTCTCCTTGCTTGGAAATTGTTACCCTTAACGAATTTGTGCAGTCTATATGCTACTAAGTTCATGTGTGAAGACTGCTACCTTGAGAAACGGAGTAGAGTAATAAGAGAAGCATGTTCAGAAACAGGCAGCTCGAACAGGTATGTCCCTTGGTTGTTCGATACATAGGGAATGTGTTTTGCTTTTAATGTTTTCACCCGTTGCAATCTTTTAAAAGATCTCGGCTGCTCTCTCTCTCCCTCTCTCCTTAAGTGCTCTGTCTGCAGTCTTGTCTGTCCTCTCACGCAAACAGCTCTAAAACCCTAATCTCTCTCCTCTACAACAATGGCTTCCAACCAACCCTCTAACTCAAACTCTCTAGTTCTTGCGTCCTCAATCCCTGCTCCCCCTCGCCCAATTCCTTACAAGCCTTTCAAATTTCTGAAAAGCTTGTCCCTCACAACAGTGGGGATAGGGATGGATGACATTCCCTTTAATTGTGGAAGGGAATTGGTATTTTTGGTAGGGTCAGTTGCTTGCCCTCTTCAAGTCGAGTCGGAGGATGTACCATCAGGGGCTCAAGACAAAATCTTGGAACCTTCTGCAGAGCTTTATGGTGAATTCGAACCCTGTTCTTTCGGGCTGTTTCCAGAAACAGCACCAGAAACTAGGGACGAATCCTTGAATGCTGTGTGGGTAGAGGATCTGCATCCGGATGAGACATCCGAGGAAAGTCAGGAGAAAAATTCTCTCCCTGAGTTCGAACTCCCCACTCCGGCTGTTCAAACCGGAGAGAAAAGAAAAAGGATAAAAATTGTGGCCAGACGTAGCAGAACGCCCAGAACAAGGCCACAAACAAGGTTTCAGCCCTCTGAAACTCCCTCTTCTCCTCCTTCTTCCAAGCCTTCTCGCAAATCTGCGAGAATTGCTCTCAAGTCAGTCCCTAGAACCTCAAGATCATCTGCTCCGATCATTGAGGAGATTTCCTCCTCCTCAAGTTTGTCTGGGTCTGACTCTAAGGATCCCTCGTTCAAACAAGGGACCCCCGTGTTCTCAGAACCTTCTCATGAACAAAACCCGTTAATACCAACCACTTCCATGAAATCCTCAGCCTTAAAAACACCCCTCAAGAGGAAACTGAAAACAACCCCTCTGTCCAAAACTGCATCCCCTGCTCCTCAAATCAAAAAGACAAATTGACCACTCCCTCTCCCTTGTCTGAGAAACATGCGCTATTTCTTAAGCGTAATGTTGTAAGGGGGAAGGTCGTGAACATACAGTTTTTTGAGGAACAGGGTCTGGGGGTGTTCTTGAATAAGTTGCGAGTCCAAGGCTGGCTTGAACTGTTTGCAAACACCCACCAAGGGTGTTATGTGCCTGAGTTGGCTGAATTCTATGCCAATTGCTCTGTCACCAATGGGGTGGTGACAAGTGCTGTCAATGAGTGGCATTTTTCCTTCGATGCTGCTACTCTTGGTGAAATACTGGGCGTCCCCTCACGTGGGTTTGACGTGTATGTAAGGGAAGACAAAATCGCCCTAGACCCAGCCAGGCTCCTGGAGCTATCTAGGTGGGTAAGCCAGAAACCGGGCCTGAGAACACCCTCCTCTGTAAAAAAGGGTGATCTGACCTCTCTTCAGGAACTCCTCTTCATGTTCATCATCAAGAACGTGATACCAAGAGGTCAGGGGAGAAACTCAGCCGACCTTTTTGATCAACGCATGGTCGACTTCTTGTATAGGGAGGAACCCATAAATCTTCCTGCTATCATGATTCGTCACATTGGGCGAATTACAAACACCACCCGAAACCATGATCTCGGGTATGGGTTCTTGTTGACCAAAGTATTTAAACACCTTGGTATTGAGCTCACACGGAGAGTGCCAGCTCAACTGGTTGATGAGATTAGCGTGGACACCCTTATGGGATGTGGCTATGAGGTTGGCCAAGGGTCAACTCACAAACAGGGTCCTCGACCACCTCGCCCCCCTGTTTCTGAGACACCAAGCCCTTCTGTTGAAGCTGTTCTTGAGGATAATGCACGCCTCAAAGAAGAGCTTTCGGCTGTGAAGTCTGCTCTCGAAGCAGAAAAGGCCATCTCAGCAAAACATCATGAAGAACTCCTATAAGATGAAAAGACGCTCTATGAAGAGACGCTCTATGAAGCTTCGAAGCGGTTTAAAGATTTGCTGCATTTATGCCCCCATCATGGTCTTCAACGTTGGATGATTATCTAAGCTTTTTATAATGGTGTGACCCAACTTGTGTGGTCCACTATTGATGCGACGGCGGGAGGAACCTTGATGAACAAAACTGAGAATGAGGCCTATAACCTAATTGAGAAGATGGCGCTTAACAATTTCCAATTGTCCACTGAACGAGGCCAACCCAAACAGGTTGGAGGTAAGTTTGAAGTTGATGCGCTTACTTTACTTTCTGCTAAACTAAATGCTATGACTCAATGATTGGACCGAATGAATGTTAATGTTGTGAATTCTAGAGCCCTTTCCTTGTGAAATTTGTTGTTCTATTGAGCATGTGACTTTGAACTATCAAGTTGGGAGTCCTTTTTTCCAAGACCCTAGTGAAGCTAACTATGTTAAAAACTTCAACCTGAGACCGGCCAATGATCCTTACTCTAGTACCTACAATCCGAGTTAGAAGAATCATCATAATTTGTGATATAGGTATAATCCAAACCCTTCAAATATGCCCCCAATGAAAAATAGACCACATCTTGATTTTTAAGGACTTCATTTCCCTTCTTAAGTACCACTAAAGTCCAATTTAGAAGCAATGATGGAAAGTATGTGTTGCGTTATTATGTTTAGTTTTGATGATAACAAATCCAAGTGTAAAAATTTGTCCAAGTAATGTTGCTCCAAACACGATCTCCAAACAGGCCTAGCTGATGGTTATGATCTTTATTGTATTAACTGATTTGCTACATGTGAGAACAAGTCTTCGAAACAGGTTCTACTTGGTGATTCTATATTAAGTCAAGAACACCATCTCGACAGTTGATTGTAAGGCGTGTTCCTGAACTCTAGCAATGCAAAGAACAACTCTAGCAAACAAGGTGGCCTTGGTGTTCACAGCAGCTCTACAAATCTTGGACAGGATGACTGGTTCAAAACAAGAAGTCTTGGGTATATAGGTTTTATTTATTTAGACTCTTGTTAATATGCCAATATTGAAAACATCATTTTATACACCTCTTGAATCGGCAGTTGCGTTAAGCGCTTCATAAAACCAGTTGCAAACAACCCTGCAAACAGGGTGCCTAGGGTGTTTCTGAACTGAAACGGCTATGCCCGATTATTTTGGAAAAATTTATTTCGGCTGGCCAAAAGCTCTAAAATACTTTCTTAAAATCCCAGGATAGCTAATTAAGCCCTGGAAAGGATATTTTTGAGATGCGAAATATTATGGAAGATTTGCCAAAATTGTTTTGCTAAATATTTTCCAAAACCAAAAGATCTTTATCACCTATATTTTAGGAAGTGATTTATTCAAATTTCAAAGTTGAGATTTCTGGTTCCTTATTTGAAATTCTCCACGGCTATTTCAAACGAGAGGATAAGTTTTTATCTTTTAGAAACAAATACCTTTTATTTTGGAAATTTCTTATCCACTAGCCGTTTGGAAAATCCTTTGCTTGGAAATCTCCTTTGATGCCATACTTGGCAGATTCTCAGCAACCTCCTTGATTTTTTTACCGTTGATCTTCTTGGTTAAAAGCTTAGCTCTTCTCTCCCATTCCAAGACAGAACGCATATTGAGAAAACACAGTGTGGTAAAAAGAAAAATTCTGAAAACCCTATTTTTACTCAAAAGTAAGAAAAGATTTCTTGAGCTTCAATTTGCAAAGAAAAACCGTGACAAGCTGTGTTAATTTGAGTTTTCAAACCATTGGCATAATAGGATCTTCAGTGTACCTTACATCTGCTTTGTGAGAAGCACCCCCAGTAAGGTGTTTTCAACCCTGATCTTGGATCAGAAAAGTGAGTGGTCCTTTGTCGTGTGGACTTTGGACCTGTCCAATCTGGTGAGATTTGGACGTGGTGTAACCGTTCTTAGGGAAGAAGGTTACGTGGTTGCAAGTTGTAACAAGGTGTGTTACATTTGTAACGAGTTAAGCCCGGTTATAGTGAAGTGGTTAAAAGCCTACACGAGGTAGGTCGTGGTTTTTAACACCTCAGTTGGGCTAGAGGTGTTTTCCGTGTAAAAATTGTGTGTGCTTTATTTCCGCATTTATCTTGGTGATTTTCGTATTTGCAATATCTGAAAACACCCCCTGCAAACAAGTCAACAGAGTGTTCGTCATCTGAGAACAACCTCTGTCAGGGTGTTTGTTACTCATAGCGCGAAAATCAGACACCACAATTCACCCCCCTCTTGTGGAAGTATACTCATAAATTCAACAGTATGCTTATGACGTAACAAAAGCAAGATGAGTATATTAAGAAATTAGCCTCAAAGGTTGATGTGCTTACAACTTATAACAAGCTGTTGGAAGCCCAGATTGCCCAAAAAGCTAGCCTTTTTTCTATTCCCCCAGATAGACTTCCTAGCAAGCCTGAACCTAACCCTCTTGAGCATTATAATTGTGTCAACTTGAAGGAAAAGGTACAGGATTTTACTGACCCAGAGGATATACCAATGGAAGAGGGTAGAAAAATAGGCATAGCTGGAAGTAAGGAGAGAAACGATGTTGGAAAGACCTCCACATTCATAGAGAATGACACTGTAGAGATCCCCATCGTTTTTCCACCTAAACTTTCTGACCCAAGTAGCTTCTATATCCCCTGTATTGTGGAAAAGCTGGAAATTGAGAGGGCTTTATGTGATCTAGGTGCAAGCGTCAGTTTATTGTCATACTATTTGTTTTAAAAGCTTCACCTAGGACCATTACAAGACGCACCATTTTGACTACAGCTAGCATACGGTTCTGAAATGCAAACCATAGGCAAATTAGAAGATATGCCAGTCACTATAGGAGATATTTGGGCATGGAAAGACTTTATCATAGTTGATACACTAGAGACCCTTGATGGTCAAATTATCCTAGGCCCACCCATTTTGGCTACGGTTGGTTGACATATAGATGTAACAAAGGGACATATTACATTTGAAGTGCAAGGGCGTTATGCTGTATTTTGCCATATGAAGCAGAAAGTGGTTTCTCCTAATTCTTCTTTATTAGATGAATCTCCCCTTCCCCTGAGATTGACATGAAGGCTGTCTTGAATTGTGAAGATCCTCGTAACTTTGACTGGATTTCTACTGAGGACGCCAACCAAAGGTATGTTAAGGTGGAGTTTGTTGCTCCTATGCCGCCTAACATGCCCAAGGTTAAGGCCCATGCTTCTAACGCAGGTTTGCTCAAGTTGTTCTCTCTTTGCCCCTTATGGAAAGATTTGATGCAGATTCTGATTTGGAAGTTGAACAAATTGATGGTAGCCCGTCTGATGGGCTATGCATGCGGTATGTCTTGTACGCTGATAGTAGATTATGGCATAAATTGATGAAGAGGAAGGACCTTCAACTAGAGCTTTTGAGATTGTATCTTCAATTGAAGACATTTGATTTTGTGGTCCGGGATAAGGCCAACGTCTATACGCTCACTAATCTAGATCGAGCACAGAAGAAGGGTCAAGCTCTTGACCTTAAAAGAGTGCTTCTTGGGAGGCAATCCAAGCTCTTTTCCTTTTTTATTTTCTTAGCTTTGATTTTTATTCTTTTTTTGTAGCTAGAAAAGAAAAACAGAAAAATGAAAAAAAAAGAGACAAGAAAGATAAAAAAAAAGTGAGAGATAAAAAAAAAGGAGAAGAAGAAGAAACAAAAAAGAGAAAAAAAAAGGAAAACAGACATAGAGTAAAAAATATATAAAATGTTTGGCACCACGGCCAAGAACCTTAGCATTGTGGCAGTAGGGTGCCAAACCAAGAAAACCGGGAAAAAAATGGTGTCAGCAGGCACCACAGTCGGACCATGGTGAACCCCACTGTCCGTGGTGACCTGCTACAGCCTATGGTCAAGGGTTTTGACCGGAGTGACCCTTCAATTTTTCCCAACTTATCTTCTTCTTCAAAGCTCCTTCTTTCTCTACCTCCATTTGCTCCCTCTAAACCTTCATAGCTAACACCTTGAATCCTACCCCATTTCTTCTCATTTTTCACCCATTTTCACTAAAAATTCATCATTTCACTTAAACTTTCTCTTTCTTCCACAAATTTCATCTATTTCTTCTTGTTTTTCTTCAAACTCATCTTACCTTCACTCATCCGCCGTAACCATCTTTTTCTCTCTCTAATTCTTTTTCTTTTTACTTAAAATCTTTATTTTTCTTCCTCAAATTTTATTATTTAGATTTTAGTTTTAATTTTTGTTTCAATTTGCCACAATGGCACCTACCAAAAGACAAACGAGCATCAAGGAGGTTGGATCCTCAAGTCAAGCACCAACCCGACCTCAAAGAACATCCTAAACCTCCGCCAATGCGCGTACACAAGGTAAGATTCCTCACCCCGTTAGTTTAACGAATCCTGATCATGTTTGAATGAACGCATGGTTGTGGCAACACAATATTATGATGAGGATTTGTTAGCTCGATTAGGAATGTTAAATGATATTAGGTGGTTGTTTGCACGACGTGGTATGGGACACTTTATTGAACTAAAAGAGCATACCTACCGGGACCTGACCTTAGAGTTCCTCAGTACACTCCATGTCGAGGTCACTAGAGGGGCTCAATGTCAAGTTGGGAACATATCCTTTTATTTACAAGTAAAATTATATGAATTGAAATTAAGTAGCTTTAACGGTATATTTGGTTTTACACCTAGTATGGACTTACAGAAGTGACAAGTCCCCTGTGAATTCAACCCAAATGCATTTTGAAGTGAGCTTTTGGGGAGTGTTAGGTACAACATTAGTTCATTGAAGTGCACACATATTAGGAACCCTTGCATTAGAGTAGCTCAGCTTATCTTGGCATGCTATTTCTTTGCTTGGGACGATAGTGTAAATGTCCCGAGATTGTCTGAGTTGTACTTCTTATCTTGTATGCTTGATGGTGTCCAGCCTAACCTCGATTTGTTTTTAGTCAGACAATTGTGTAATGCTGTTGTTAGCACTAAGGGTAGGATAGTCATGTGTGGTATTGTGACTATTGTTGCTAGATTTTTGGGTATTTAGCCCAACCCTAGGGATAGAGTTTTCGGGTCTGAGCAGCTTGATCAAGCTGCCTTTGAAATTATAACCTTTTGTAAAATTGAGGCTGTGAGTTTGTGCTGGATTTAACCTGGGGACCAGCTTTTGTCGCTTCCCAATGTCGATCGAACCACATTGCTTCACCGGGCTAACCTTTCTTGGGTACCTGGTGATGCCAAGGTTGTTCAACCAGCACCCCATCATCCAGCCACTCATTCTAGTCAAGCCGAACCTAGTTCTTCCCCTCAACCATCCCTTCTGGACTATACCGACCTCCAAGACATCCTTAGGCCCATCCAAGATGAGCAAGAGTCCCTCTAAACTTTTGTTGCTTCTGAGAATGCTGCTCTTCGGGACTTTGTCCAAGAGTCCTCTCTATTGATTTGGTACAATTAGAGATGCAGGGAGGGGATATTATTTTAGGGATGGACTGGTTGGTTAAACATAAGGTGACCATAGATTGTGAAAAGAAGCTAATCACTTTCTCGACCCCTAAAGGCGAAAGAGTGCAATTGAAAGGAAATGGTTGTTAGAAAACCATTCCAACCATATCTGCAATGGAAGCATTCAAAATGCTCAAAAAAGGGCATTAAGGTTATCTATGTGTACTTAGGGTAGCAAAACAAAAAGAGCTACACTTGAATGAGATTCCAGTAGTGAGAGAATTCTCAGTATATTTCAGGAAGTGCTAAGGTTACCACTTGATCAAGAAATTGGGTTTATAATAGACCTTGTGCTGGGCACCGCCCCAATATCTATGACTTCTTATCATATGGCACATGCTGAACTTGCTAAGTTGAAGATCCAACTTTAGGAATTATTAGATAAAGGGTTAATTCAACCTAGTGTCTCACCGTGGGAACCCTAGTGCTTTTTGTAAAGAAGAAAGATGGAAGCTTAAGATAGTGTATTGATTATCGGGAGCCAAACAAGATGACTATCAAAAACAAATATCCTCTCCTTAGGATTGATGACTTGTTTGACCAACTAACAGGCTCTACAGCGTTCTCTAAGATTGATTTGAGATAAGGGTAATATCAGTTAAAGATTAAGGGAGAGGACGTACCAAAAGCCGCCTTCTGAACTTGATACGGGCACTATGAGTTCCTAGTACAACCATTTGGGCAAACTAATGCCCCAGCTTTCTTCAAGGACTTGATGAATAGAGTTTTCAAGCCCTTCGTTGATAAATTCATGGTGGTGTTTATCGATGACATTTTGGCATATTCTAAAACCAAGGAGGAACATGCAGATCACTTACGAGATGTGTTGAAAACTCTAGAGGAGCACAAGTTGTATGCTAGGCTTACAAAGTGTGAGTTTTGCTTTGAGAAGGTACACTTTCTGGGTCATGCAGTGTCTCAAGAAGGCATTTTAGTGGATCCTGCAAAAGTAAAGGCAATTGTAAGTTGGCCAAGAGCCACAAATGTCTCTAAAGTGTGAAGCTTCCTAGGTATGGCAGGTTATTATAAAAGATTCAGAAAAAGCAATAAGTTTGAATAGACAACAGAATGTGAAAAAAGCTTCCACGAGCTAAAGAAGCGACTAGTGCCTGCACCAGTGCTAGCAATGGCCAGCGGCAATAAGGGATTTGTGGTCTACAGTGATGCATCCAAGAGAGGATTAGGGTGTGTTCTAATGCAGAAGGGCAAAGTTATTGCCTATGCCTCTCGTAACTGAAACCATATGAAGAAAATTACCCAACACGCGATCTAGAGTTGGCCACATTTATATTGCATTAAAGATTTGGAGACATAACTTTTATGGAGTGAGATGTCAGATATACACTGATCATAAGAGCTTGAAATACATTTTCACTTGGAAAGAGTTAAACATGAGACAAAGAAGATGGCTGGAACTTCTAAAAGATTATGACATAGAAGTCAAATATCATTCTGGTACGGTGAACATAGTGGTAGATGCTTTGAGCAGAAAATCTGTTAGTTCTATAGCTTGCCTACTTACACAAGACATAAGGCTTCTAAGGTAACTCGACGCATGCCAGACAGAAGTAGTGCTACTAGGGAATCAAAGCTACTTAGCAGCACTTCGCATTACTTCTCCATTAATGGAACAAGTCAAGCAGCGTCAAAATGAAGGCCCTGAAATTATGAAGATTAGAAAGGGAGTAGAAGAAGGAAGAATTAAGGAGTTTCTAATCCAAAACAATTTGCTTTGCCATGGGAATAGGTTTTGTGTTCCTAACATACTAGACCTCAAGAAGGAACTACTAAATGAAGCACATAATTCGGCCCTTAGCAGCGATCCGGGAGGCACCAAAATGTAACATGATTTGAAAACCCATTTTTGGTGGGTAGGAATGAAAAGAGACATTATAGACTTTATTGCTCACTGCATCACCTATCAAAGGGTAAAAACTGAGCGTAAAAACCCTGGAGGATTACTTCAACCCTAACCTATTCTAGCATGAAAATGGGAGCACATCACCTGGGATTTTATCACTAGATTACAAAAAACCACCAAGCAATATGACAGTATCTGGGTGATTATTGCCAGATTGACCAAGGTTACACACTTTTACGCCATGAAAGTCACTTTTACCTCTGAGTAACTAGTGGATCTATATATCAAGGAAATAGTCAGATTGCATGGAGTACCTCTTAGCATAGTGTCTAATTAAGATACTAAGTTTATATCCTGGTTCTCGAACGGATTTCAAAAACTGATGGGAACAGAACTATACCTAAGTACAACCTTCCACTCCCAAACAAATAGGCAATCAGAAAGAACTATTCAAACCCTAAAAGACATGCAGAGAGGCTATGCATTGGAATACGCAGAGACCTGGGATCATAACTTGTCTTTGGTTCAGTTTGAGTACAATAATTGCTACCATAAATGTATCAGTATGGCTCTATTTGAAGCATTGTATGGTCGGCGTTGTAGAACTCCTATTTGTTGGGACGAGGTAGGAGAAAGGGAACCCCCAAAAGTAGAACTAATCAATTAAACGATTGAGGTAATCAAAACTATACATAAGAGACTGCAAGCTACCAAGAGTAAGCAAAAGAGTTACACAGATATTAAGAGAAGACCCTTAGAATTTAATGTTGGGGATCATGTCTTTCTGAAAGTCCCCCACTCAAGGGAAGCATAATGTTTGGTCAGAAAAGGAAATTGAACCCAAGATTCATTAGACCATTAGAGAATCCATAAAAAGTGGGCCCAGTTGCGTACCGATTAGCCCTAACGCCCTCACTACAAGGCATACATGATGTATTCCATGTATCCAGTCTCTAAAAGTATATTTTGAACCCATATCATGTTATCCAGTGTAAATCCTTGATGATTAAGGAGAACCTCACATATGTGGAAGAGCCCATTCGAATATTGGAAAGAATGGAGAAGAAGCTCAGGAATAGAAGTATCCCCTATGTTAAAGTGCTTTGAAAGCATCATAAGATAGCTCAAGCAACTTGGGAGCCAGAAGGAGAAATACGAGAGAAGTACCCAACATTATTCCCACCAAGTTAGCCATTTTGAGGATGAAATTCTTTTAGGGGGAGTGCAATACTCGTGTTCTTTCTTTTTAGTTTAAGCTAAATACCCTATTTTTGATATTCTGATATCGTATTTTATTATTTAGTTAAATTAGATTAATATTGATATGCTTGCTTAAGTGATAATTTTGTTAAAAACAGGATTATTATTATTATTATTATTATTAATTTTAAAATTTTACATTAGTCTTAATAGGCGTTTATAAAGATTTTTATGGAGTACTAAATTGAGTATATTTTTGGGTACAATTAGATTGTTAAGCCTTGGAATTTATTTCATTGAATATTAGACCAAGTGTTATTAAGGGGAGCGAATAAATCAACGAGCATTCGTTTTAACAGCTTGAATTTTGGCTAAGAGGTATGAAATTGGGCTCAGTAATATTAGATGATTGGACAAATAATAACACCCGATAGAACCTGCGGCCCCCTTTGACTTCGGTCCGTTATCTTCTTCTTCTTCTTCCCTAAAAACAGCTAGATGGCCTTTATCCTCTTCCTCCCCCAGAAACAACCGCCACCTACTTTCTCTTTCTTTACCCAGCCTTCATTCACCATATTTACCCTCCCCAAAATCACACCAAACATTTTTGCAGTGAATTATTGGAGTTCATAGGTTGAACCAACCATGCTTATGGTCTTCTCTGGCACAAATTGAGGCACAGAACGTGTGCCCAAAGCCAGCCCTATCTCTCTGCTCCATACCCACCTTTAATACTCTATAAATTGAGCAGAACATAGTAGAAACAAGTGCGAGGAATATGGGAAAACAACAGCACCGAGCAACAGCAAAAAGAGGGTACAATCCAGTCTGGCTAGACTGGTTCGAAGATCGTGCTGAGAAGAGAATAAAAAAGTGGATTTTCGGGTTCTAGCACATCCAAAGCCATAGCCAAAACCGATAAATTGGGTCCTAAGCTTGGAAGTGAGGTGGGTGTTCTTAATCTCCTTAAATTATTAGTAATTTCGCAAAATTTTACTACCCCTCTACTTGAGATGTTAATAGTATACATTTCAGCTGATCGCATGAACCTGTTTGAGGATTTACAACGTGGTATATTATAGAATTTGACCCAGAACTACCTTGATGATATTTGTAATTTTCATTATGCAATGTAATTGTGGTTACATGTTAGTTTGATGATTCTCGAACAGTTTGATTTTGAAAATTGACCGATAATGATGTTGAATCAAAACTAAATCAAGTAGTTGACGAATTTGGGGTGAATCACTAAGTGAAATTGAGGACTTTTGTGGGACGTGCAGTGAGGAGGGAGCCCGAGATGTTAAATTGTTTACAGTATTGCGAATTGAGACCAAACGGGTAATAATAGGCTGATTTTGCTGAATTACTGAAACTGAAAGTGGTTATAGGTTGATTCTTTTGAATTACTAAAACTGAAATTAATTATTGGCTAATTTTGCTAAAATTACTTATAGCAAATGATTTTTAAACTGCAGTATGATTCAACTGAATGGTTCAGCTAAATAGTTCGACGAATTAAATCGTTGAAATGAGAGCTTGAATTGAGTCAGGTGATTCTCTAGGAATATGAACTTGTTTTAAAATTTCTCTTTTATTTATGAAGGCTTGAAATGAATTTAGAATTGACTAAAACATTAGTTGCTAAATTAAGTTACGATTCACTTATATTAGTAAGTTGTTTAAAGAGTAAGATTTTGGGTTAGTGAAGTCGAAATGAACTTAAACACTTGCCGTTTGAAGGTAAAACCTTATAAAACAATATATGGTTTTGGAAAAAATTTTGTCCTGACAAACGTGATTATGGTTTTGCAAATGAATAATTGAAATGAAAAGGGCTTATGACGTACTTGAAGGCAGGAGAAAGTCTTTATTGCTTGCTATAGGAGTTGGAATAACTAAAATGACTTGGTTTAATTAAAAGTGGCTAAGATAAGTGCTTAATGAGTGGCCATGATTAAGGAAGAGAAGAGACCTAATTTGCAAGAATCCTAATGTCAAGGGACTATACCCTGAAGTCGGAGCCCTAGAAGACCCTGATGATAAGGTCCAATGTTATCTTATGCACGAGGCATAATACGATTCTGAGTGTAGATCTTATGTAGGGTGAGTGTAGACCTCCCCTAATTAGCACGTTATGAAATATTACGCCAGAAGAAATGATCTTATTTTCCTGTTATGTAAGTAAATTATTTGACTTCTTACTTTTAATATTTTAGGAATTTAGAAAAGAGTATAAATCCTTAAATGGGCCAAATTTGAATGTAAATTACTCATTTGAAGGCAAAATGCTTTAATTGTGCTTTAAACGTATCAATATAGATTTCTTTTCCTTCCTTAACCTTTGCAAAGTCACTTTGTTGGCAGTGAGTTCGAATGACGTTTCTTAAAGGTGTGTGGATGCTAAAGTGTGGCTATTAGTCTCAGTGGATTCATTTACATTGAAGGATAAAGTTTTCCTTGAATCTTACTTGCCTAATATGATAATAATAGCATATATGTAATGTACTTGCTACTTATCAGTATTGCATGTAACTGTTTTCTTTTACGGAGTTGAGAAACACTCACTGAGCATGTGGTAGCTCACTTCCTCCTTATTTCCCTTTCCAGGTTCAAAATAATCAGGTATAAAAGCTATATGTTGATGACCTGCTAGCAGCCATTTTAGCAGTTTCACTTCATTGGTTGTTGTGAAGTGATGAATGTATTGCCATTTATGTAATTAATTAAGTCTGCTCATCAGTTGTGTAAGCATGTAGACGGCTCAGAACCTATGTATCTATTGTTATATCACTTGCTATTAACTAGTTTGAACTTTTGTAACCCCGGTGTGTGACCCGTGGTAGTGACTTATGTCACCTAACTATCTATTTTTTCTTATCGTCAGACCTACAAATACCCTTCGCTTAAGCTAAGCTTTAAAACATTGCAAATATAGGCGAAACTCTTACAGTTTTGTCCTTGAATCCCTAAACATGCTAAAGTTTAAGTTTAACCTTAACAGTTTTAAGGATTTCTTCTAGAAGTCCTAGCAGTGTGACGTCTTCCTAAGATGAGAGGTGTTACAAATTGGTTGAACCTGAAATAATTTAATACTAACGCGTTGGATTATTATGCCCAATTCGAGGAAATGAAACTTATATGCATTATTAGAGAAGAATAATGGGTAACTATGACTAGGTTCATTAATGGACTTGGATGACCTTAAGAGAAAGGTAAGCCTACACCATCCTAAGTCTTTAATGGAGGCTTACCAAAGGTCCCTAGAAATAGAGAGGTACCAAAAGCCTTCCTTTTCTCACTGGTGGGTTCCTACGCCATGGGAGTCTAATCCCTCCAAATCTAGCACCTTTAAAAAAACCTCTTACCTAAAGGGAAATCACAAAATAGTCAATTTGTTAAGAGCAATGTCCAGCTTAGCCAACCATTGAGCTTAGCTAAGAGTACTTCCTTCACCTCACCCTCTGATGGAATCCTACCTAGCCAAGGTCATGTTCATGATGAGATGATTCCATCACGTCCAAGAACAAGATCACAAACCAAGAGAATGGCTCTTTTGTTGGAAGAAGATGAAGTTGGCACAAACGGGTTCACTAGCTTCAAAGTGCCCGGTTTTGTGTACATGATTTCCTAAGCTACAATGTGGCTTAGACCTAACGTTTTTACATTTTTGGAATCCTTTTGATGTTGTTTTTTAGGTACCAAAGTTCGTTCCAAGTCACAAGTTCAAGAGGATTGAAGATCAAGGTCATTTCCCAAGTCATTCCATTTTGCCCCGGTTTTGCGCGGTTTGAAACATTACGTTGGATAACCCTCAAAACCATTTTGTAACCTTGATTTTATTGAGGGAGGGGGGATTCTACACATCCTAAAGTTACCCCCCCCCACCTTTAAAATCCAGCCTATGCACGTTTTTAATAGCCAAACAAAATGCACAAAAAACGGGCTTGAACCGGCACTTGCCTTGAACCCGGTTCACTTGAATCGGTTCTACTTCCCCCAAATGGCCGGCCACCCTTGCCAGATGAGCTTCATATTTCTCTTCCCAAGCTTGGCACACTTCTTAAGGCCTTCTACCATTGGTTGCCCCTTGAGAAGCAACCAATCAAAGCAAGACAAAGCAAGGAATGGTGCCGCGTTGTGATTAGCTTGCCGTTTTCTTCCCATGCAGATTTCGGCTACCCATGTGCTATGTTTCTTTATTTTGCTGGTTGTATTAATGATAAAAATTGGCTTAAGTAATGTATAATCAAGCTAGGCAAAGGTTAGATGTATAATTTGATGTATTAGTATTAGTTAAGTGTGTTGTAATCAAAACCGGTTGTATTAGTAGCTAAGCATGTAATTAGATTAGTCTAACACTTTTCCTCACTAGGAAGGAAAGTGATGTGGCCTTTTACTAGCCTAGCATTTCATTTCTCACTAGTATGTAAGGCATTTGCAGCCATAGTAGAATCATAACTCAGATTTTCACCTTTGGTAAAAACCTTGAAGAGCATTCTAGCTTTTCTCTCAATCCTTGCTTGCTTATCCTTAATTAGGCCAATTAAGGTGGTGTCCAAGTGAGTCTTAACCTTGATTAAGTGGTGTTTCTGTATCTTAATCAAGATTAAGGGCCCTAAACTTGAAGGTTGGTGGTGATTCTGTATCCAATCTCAGGTTTAGTTCTATCCTATTCTAGTTTCTTCTCTAAGATTTGCTTAGTGAAGTGATTAGCATGGATTAGTGCTTAATTACTTCTACTTAGCTAATCTTTCCTTTCCATTCACTTTCTTACTTCAAATACCAACTTACACATCCTTTTTCATCATTTCCCATTCACCAAAATCATCCAAAATCGAGCTAGACCACAAAGGCCCCCAACCGTGCACCATTCTCCCTTTCACGGTTTTTGTGGGCAGCAAAGTGGCACAGTCTGACCGTGCCATAGGGCACGACTGTGCCACCCTTGCCGTGGCCAAAACTTGGCTTTTCCCCTTCCTTTTGGTGTGAGTTAGCTTGGGTAGTGTTTTCCCTTGACACTTATATCACCCTCTCTCCTCTCTTCTCCATTATTGTCTTCCACAGTGTGTCACAAGCGCCATGTGTGAGGGCATCCCGCATCTCGTTGTCCCAACTGCGCTCTTACTACAAGATTAAACGCTCTTGAAGATGATAAACAGATAGATGAGTTTGTCTATCCTATTGTTGGTGACACTGCTATCGATAGTGAGCATGAAGAGATGAGAGAGAGAGAGAGAGAGAGAGTCATTTTACTATCATGAGATGTGTTCTTTCTTCTACTGGTTGCGACTATTGGAAACCTACTGCTATCTTTAAGACTAAAATGATCTGTACGGTTAAAATTCTTTGTTTAGTCATTGAAAATGGCAGTTCAATTAATGTGATTTCTACGTGTGTTGTGAAACTTCTTAACCTTAAGACGATATCCTATTCCACCCCTATTAGGCACTACAAGAAAAGCTTATAATTACAACCAATTAATTCAACGATCTGCTTATCTCGTTGTAAAAAGAAAACTATTAACAACAAGAAGGAAAACTAGTTGTAAAAGGCAGTAGCATCAACAATGAGTTCAGTATCTCGTTGCCTTTTCCCTAAAACTCTTCGTAGACACCTAATTTTCTTAGAAAAAAAGAACACGGGACAATTCCTAGGTAATCTTTGTGCACCCCCTTAAAAACGACGTCATTTAGTCTACGTTTTTTAGAAATTAATTCCACTGCCCACTTTTCCTAAGGCTGGAACCAGAAGCTTCGACCTTCGAATTGAAGCTCTGTCTTTTCCTCCCATGTCGAAGCTCTACCCTTTCCTCTCTCTTTCATGCCTAAACCCTTTCCTCCTCTCATAGTCTGCACTTCGTTAAAGCAGGATTAAGGAGATTTTTTCCTCTCTCTCTCTCTTAGCTGCTCTTCCCTAGCCCTGTTGCTTTTAGTTTGTTTACTATTTTGAACTGCCATTCGACCTCAATGACGTCCTGTTTTAGAGAGCGATTGAGGCGCCTTTTAAATCAGAATTGGTATGGCTTCATTTAGTGTAAATTTTAGTTTTTTAGTTGGATATTTGGTTATGGTTTCTCCAGAAATTGCATGGTTCTGTAAGTGCAACTTTAGGGATTAAATCAGTAAGGATTTATGGGATTTCTTGGTTGCAATGTCGTGCACTTTAGGGTATTCATTAGAGATTTGTGTAACACTTATTCAATTTAGCTTTGTGAATATTTATGTGTCACCATTTATTCAGACGTTTGTTGGGGGGGTGGTTCTATTTTAGAGAGCAATTAAGCCAAAGCAGGGGACTTCGACATTGAATTGAGGCAAAAGCTCCAACTTTTCCAATCCAAAAGCTCAAGTAATCCATCCATTGCTCTCTGAATTTCTCTAAGAAACCTACTTCATAACTTTTGTTTCTTTGATTGATTTAATTTGGGTTTTAGAATCTGTCTTTCATTATCATGTACAAGTTAACAACTATTGATTTCCTACATTTTGTGAGATTCTGGCATGTTAAATGTAACTGTGTTTGATTAGAATTGCCAATTTCAGTAAGAAAGGTTATAAAAGCACCAACTTGAGAGAAAGATGAGGTTTAGTTCAATTGTTTCACAGGTTAGGGTTTATGGGTCAAGGAAACTCAAAAGTTTAAATGAAAATGTTGAAGTGTAGATAGACAACATGGAGTTTATCCAAGAATGTTTCCATCAATTAGGTTGAGCTATATTGGTGGATTGATGTTGTTGAACTCACGTAGTGGAGAATGTTGTGTAATCTTGAAATATTATGCTATTTGTGAACTTGGAGTTGTGTTTGAGCCAAAAATATGATATTTTTAAGGTACTTTTCCACCAATTTTAGGCTCGTTTTAATAATATTTTTAGGGTTTTTAATTAATTTTATTTTATTTTGCAGATTTTGAATAAAGGTGAAAAATAGGTTTAAATGGCGGAAAAAGCAAGAAAAAAATGGAAGAATTTTCAAA
>JACYFF010031956.1:55651848-55672400 GCA_017589665.1 Selenicereus undatus
TTTTGTTTTTAATTTATTTTTCCATCCCCCTCAAAATCCATCAACAAGTTGTTATTGTTGTTGAGGATTTGGGTGAGAATGAATCCTTGCTTCCCTCCAGATTACATCTTATTCCTATCATGGTCTAGAGCTAGTGCCTCATAGGAGCTTATAATAGGATGATTGGATCTTGATTCCCAATCTCATAAGAGTATGTGTTGTAGTGTGCTTGTTTCATTTCTATGATAATCATACCACAAATGAATACTCCCTTTGTCAATCGATGGTGATTGCTGAGTGAAAGTAAAGGAAATATATCAATATCCAAAAGTATCCTTTGGTGAGAGAGATTGTAGGTTGCCCAGGTGAGTCGGGAAAGCGTTTGGTGCTGCTAATGTTTTAAATGATCAAGTTATTGTCAAAATCATTTCAGAGAAATTGATATTCTTTTGGATGATAAATATGGATTTTTAAATATGATATTGTGATGAGCAGAGTGAGAATTTCCATTTGAATTGGATTTGTAGCTTGAAAGAACTTATGTTGCTTAGTTGTACATGAGTGTTAACCTGTTTTTGGTTGGTTATTGAGACATATACATGTTTTCCATTTGAATTGGATTTGTAGCTTGAAAGAACTTATGTTGCTTAGTTGTACATGAGAGTTAACCTGTTTTTGGTTGGTTATTGAGACATATACATGTTTTACCTGATCAGAACCTTAGGTTTAATTTGTCATTCGGGGGCTTCTATGGCCCCACCCCTTCTTCTTTGGCGATGCTCTTCTGGAGCACCCTGGTTAGTATAATTGATGAGTTGTTTATAACACATTCTCTCACCATTCTTAATTCTACTTCTTTTCTAGCATCTCACACGCAAAAGCTCATGAGCTCTACTGTGGTGTCATCTAATAAGGTTAGTTTCTAACTTCCCCAAGCTATTTCTTTTCCTTTAATTCGTGGTAGCTATTTATGCTATGTGATTTAATGGATCAATTTTGAAATTGATTTGATTTGCAAACATTAGTTTGAATTTGCGGGTTACAGTTTGGTGGTCATAGTTTAAGTCATGATTTTGATTTTATTAATAAATTCAAAGTATAATTTGAGGGTTACAACTTAGTTGTTCTTATGCTTTGCTCTATGCTTTTATGCTGTCTTCCCTTCTTGGTTGCTTTCATTTTTTGCAGAGATAAGTTGTTTATAATTGATTGTACTCCTCTACCCAGATTGTTGTTGGCCTCTAAAGAATAATGCAGGCTATGATTGTATGCATTCGGACATACTTCATCGCCCCAACCAGGAAAAAATTTGATTTCTATGTTATGCTACCCTTAATGTTATGGTGTTTTTGTTGTCTTGTTAATGTCTTGCTGCTGGCATGTTTAATTAGCAAACCATGTTTAATTCTATTTATTAGTTACATCATTAGATGAAGTAATGATTAAAAAATGATGTATTTTATCACGTAAGTAGGCCATATGGACCATTCTGACTTCTTCCTGTTGTAGAGATGTCTTTTTACTGGCATATTTAGCTAACTTTGATTAGTGTTATCCCCCAAAGAAAGTTCTATTCATTAGTGACATCATTGTGGTATTTTTCATATTAATTGAAGTAATGGTTAAAAAATTTTGTGTTTTATCATGTAAATAGACCATAAACACCATTCTGCATCCTTCCGGTTCTAGTTATGTGTTAATTAGAAACTTTAGGAATTTAGTCGTTATATATTTCCATTTTTTAGTTATGGGATTAATCTTTCTCTGTTTTTTTTCTTACGGTTCATATTGTGACTTTTCTCTTCCTAGTGGCTTTCTTTTTTAAAACAAATGGGTTGTTTATAATTGTTTGTACTCCTCTACCATTGTTATGCCACCAAGGATTAATGAAGTCTACGTTTATCTACATTCAAATATACTTCAACCCCCCTCCCCCGAATTACTAAATCTTTCTATGTTATGCTACCCTTATTGTTGTTATGGTGTTATTTTTGTCTGGTTAGTTTCTTGATGCTCGCATATATTAGCTAACTTTGTTTGGTTCTATTGCTTAATCAAATCATTGTGGTACTTTCATATTATCTCAATGTAATGATTAAAAAATGTTTTTTTTATCATGTAAGTAGGCCATATAGGCCAATCAATCTCTTTCCTATTTTAGATATGTGTTAGATACTTTTATGGACTTAATTGTTATATATCTTCATTTTAAAGTTACGGAATTAATCTTTCAGTGTTTTCCTAATTATTTATATTCTTTTCAGTATAGAAAATGGCACCAGGTAAAAGTTGGATGAACTTGAGTAGGGATGGTCATCTTAGTGATCAATATAAAGTAGGTATGGATAAGTTTATCAAATATGCCTTTAGAAGGACGGGTGAAAATGATGAAATCAAGTGCCCTTGCGTACGGTGTTGTAATTCATCCTTTCAAAGTGAGTGGGTGGTTAGAGATCACCTAATAGCATATGGGATTGTACACGGGTACAATTTTTGGTATCATCAAGGAGAGAGGGCGGGCGAAGTTCAATCGGACAGTGAGTCTGAGAGGCCAAATGAAGAGTCCAATGATGATGTTGAATTTATGGACGATGGCATCCAAAGTGATGATGACATATTAGAGTCAATAACAGAGTGTCTTGCGAATGCTTTTGAAGGAGACAATGTGGATACGAGTTCTTTCGACCATCTTGAAGAATCAAATGAAAGTGTAAACAAATTTTACACACTATTGAGGGACTTAGAACAACCATTATATGAAGGCTCTAAGTGCTCAAAACTGTCGGTTGTTGTGAAGTTGTTACATATCAAAACCCTTAGAAGATGGAGTAATGATTCTTTTTAGCATGTTGCTGCAGTTCTCAAAGGATGAACTACTTCAATCTGGTTCACTAGTGTCGAAATCTTATTGTGAGGCAAAGAAATTGATCCAAGATCTTGGATTATATTATAAGAAAATTGATGCTTGCGTTAATCATTGCATGCTCTTTTGGAAAGAAGATGAAGAACTAGATAACTGTAAGGTTTGTGATGCTCTTAGATGGAAGCTTAATAAGCGTAGTGGTGAACCCATGACGAAATGTAACGGAAAGAGAATTCCATTAAAGGTACTATGCTACTTCTGGCTTAAGCCAAGGCTTCAGCGTTGTTTATGTCATCAAAGGCAGCGACCGACATGACTTGGCATAATGATATGTGGAACAAGCATGGGCTTGTGAGGCATCCAGCTGACTCTAAGGCTTGGAAGCATTTTGATGAACTTAATAGGAATTTTGCTTCGGATCCTTGTAATGTTCTCCTTGGCCTTGTATCTAATGGCTTCAACCCCCTCGTTAATATGTTTACTCCTTATAGCATTTGGTCTGTGATGCTAGTCCCATATAACTTGCCTCCTTGGTTGTGTATGAAATAAGAGAACACAATATTATCAATGCTAATTCCAGGACCAGATAGTCTCGGTGATGCTATTGATATTTATCTCCATCCATTGATAGAAGAGTGGAAGAGTTATGCGAAGTGGGTTGAAAAATATGATGCTTCTAAACACCAAAACTTTACTTTGTATACAGCTCTTCTTTGGACTATTAATGAATTTCCTGTATATGGGATCTTATATGGATGGAGTACAAAGGGAAAATTTGCTTGTCCTTGTTGCCATAAAGAAACTTGATCAATTAGGCTACAACATTTTTGCGAGCAAGTTTACATGGGTAATCGCTGCTTTTTGCCAATTAACCATCCATGGAGAAGGAAGAAAGATACATTTGGACATAGAGAGATAGCAACTCCACCAAAAGCAATATCTGGTGATGATGTTCTTGTTCAATTCCAAGATCTTGAAAATATTCCATTGAGTAAGGCCATTCACAAGAAGGTGAAGATATCTCACCTGCTTAGGGGAGATAATTGGAACAAAAAGTGTGTTTTTCTTGAGTTACCTGATTAGAAATTTTTGTTGTTAAGGCATAATATAGATGTCATGCATATCGAGAAAAACGTGTGTGATATTATCCTTTAAACAGCTATGAATACGAAAGGGAAGACAAATAACAGTATGAGTGCTCGCCTTGATTTACAATCTATGTAAATTAGGCCAAAACTCCACCCTATCCAAAGAGGTCATAAACTTGAGTTGCCTCCAGCATCTTACTCATTATCTCGAAATCAAATTCAAGTCTTGTGTAAATTCATAAAGGACTTAAAGGTTACAGATAGGTTCTCATCTAACATTTCTCATTTTGTGAACCTAAAATAATGTAAAATCTCGGGTCTTAAGAGTCATGATTGCCACATTCTTTTGCAACGCGTTCTTCCACTAGCATTTCGTGGCCTTCTTCCTAAATTCATATATGAGCCACTTATTGAGTTGTCAACGTTTTTCAATGTACTATATGCTAAATCTTTGAAAGTAGAGGACTTGGAGCAAATAAAAAAGCAAATTCCTCTTACATTTTCTAAGTTAGAAAGGTGTCCTCCTCCATCTTGCTTTGATATAATGTTGCGTTTACCGATTCATTTAGCCAATGAGGCTTTGATTTGTGGGCCTATTAGTTTCCGATCGATGTATTTGGAGAGAGACGACTACATAAATTGAAGTCATGTGTTCGCAACAAGGCTCGACCAGAAGCTTTAGTCGCTGAGGGTTACATTACTGAAGAGTGCATGACTCTATGCTCAAGGTATTTGCATAAGATTGGGACGAAACTTAATCGCCTTGATCGAAATTAAGAAGGGGATAGTTCGACCTCAAAAAAAACCTTCAATTTTCTCTCATATGGGAAGGCCTTTAAGAGCGGGTAAAGTGTACAATTTAGACACTAGTGAAAGGGAGTGAGCTCATTTGTATGTATTGAAAATTACAAGGAAGTTTCACCTTTTTTTTAGGTAAATGTGAAACCTTCTGACATAATGGTTTGTTTTTAATATTCCATCCTATTTGACACAATTCTAATCAGTAGATTTTTTTTTGTTTGGTTTTTAGCATGAAGGGCACATTATGAGGTGTTAGCACACAGTGGATTGGTATTGACAATAGAAGAGGAAGATAAGCACTTGGTTTTCTTTATCTTGTAAGTTGACTTAGATATATGATGGATGTTATTACTGATAGCTTAAATGTATATTATGCTTTGTAGGTGGCGTAATTACATAAAGATGGAAAATGTCCACTGGGAGATGAGCTATTATCACTGTCACATTGTCCTACTAATTGTGGGACTAGTTTTAGTGGTTATATCTCCAATGGATATAGGTTCCACACTCAAAGTCGCGAGAAAAACCTTCAAACTGAAAAATATGGTGTGTTTAAACTTGGTAATACGGGGGGCAGGGACGAAAAATATAGATTATTATGGTGTTTTAACGGAGGTCGTTCGGTTGGAATGTATGGGAGGCAATCATGTCTTGCTGTTTCGATGTAATTGGTAGGATGTGAATGATACTGGTAGAGGGGTAAAAGTGGATAAGTTTGGGTTTCTTAGTCTTAATAGCAAAAGGCTTCTTAAGGGAAATGAACCTTTCATTTTGGCAAGTCAAGCGTCACAAGTGTTTTATTTCGATGATGTTGCTAGTAAAGGTTGGCTTATTGCTGTCAAAGTGCAACCTCCTGATGTATATGATATGTCAACACCAAGTGAAGATGAAGTGGAAGTTGAGGATCCTTCTACTGATACGCTCTTAAATGCTGATGTACTGGGTGAAGTATATTAGGAGAGAGAGTCATTTAATCCACAGTTTGATATGACTCAATCATGTTTGTTTGATACCAAGCTAAATTGGCGAAGGGATGATGTGAAATCAGATGTTGTGGATATATTAGAATCTAGTAAAAAAAGAAAGATGTAATATCAATCCTAAGAGAGATATATATCTTTGACGAAGAAAGTGTTTGGTTATTTGTATTTTTTCTTGTTTGTGATGACATTTTAAAATTTTGTACTCATGAAGTGTCAGCTTCCTATCCTTTTGATGCGTTCAACACTTATTACTCTATCTGCTTGCTATTTTATCTATTTTTTTTATTTCCAAGTTTCATAAATATTCATCTACTGTATATAAGGCATCTCATCCTTTTGACATAATTTTTTTGACCCTTCTCCTGTTATTATAATGGGTGGTACATCCAGGTATAAATGGCATCGAGCAAAAAATTAGGAAAGCGCACTTTGTACCCCCAGGCACACTTGGCATGAACCGGTCACAAGGCTTGAAGCAATCATTACTTTGATGCTCCTCATCTAGAAACAAGCATTCTCACGATGGCCCTCTATCTATACATAAGGAAGAAAACGTCTCTTATGTAGCAGCTGAAAAGGGTACACTAAGTGTGAACCTATAGTATGACTCTGACTTCAATGCGGGAGTTGATGAAGATGATCATCTTACACCACTTCAACAACAACGCTCCACTGATAAGAGTGTTTGTACACCATCACCGGATGAAGAGGGTAGAGAAGATGAGGAGGGCAGAGAAGATGAAAGGACTATTGATCCTAATATTGAGTAGTCTGGTGAGTTGAATTTTGGAATATATGTTGTTTATTTCTATGCTTAATGAGTTTGGTATTTGCTTTTGGTTTATGCATTGGGGTTGAATTAGATTTGTGAAGTCTTAAGAGTGGCCTTTTCCTAAAATTTTTAGGTACTTTGAGCCTATAACAGGTGTGGTCTTCTTCGTTTCTGTTTTGAGTATACTAAAGTCAAATTCAGTGAGGCTCTGTTCTCTTTCATTATAAGCAGAAAATACATTTTGGGATACTTGAATTGTTTTACAAAATGGTTTTATCTTAACCTCTTTCTAGTTTCTAATCACCCTTATTTCTATATAACTATATGTATCACCCTTGTTTCTGTATAATAGTCAAAGTGTGTTAGTCTCTATTCATGTGGTATATTTCAGGGTCTTAATAGTGTTTTTAGATAACGGAGTTAACTAATTGAGTCCGTTTTCTCCCAAGCATTTTCATTAAACTCCTCCCACTTGCAGGATGCAAGTAATTGAAACTGATCAAGTGGAAAGTGTTTTTATCCTACTTTACTAATGCCCCCGTCTAATCCTGTAGCCTTAAGAGCAACAAAGTCAATCCGTTAGTTTCTCCATTAGCTACAAATATTTTGTTTGTATAGGTTCAAAGTGTCGGACCTATACTTTGTTTGTATATTTTAGAGCTTCCAAGTGTTGTATGTCCCCCTCTTTTTTCATTGCTTGTTTTGTTTATATATTTTAGAGACAGAGATAAATGGATGCAACAGTATGAATGACACGAAAAAGCAACGCAACTTCAAACCACGTCATCCTAATAGGTGTAAGCGGCTGGAAAACTTGAAGAATGGAGAGAAGTTGAAGCTTATTTACTTTCACAATGGTCCAGTTGGTGAAAATCACAATCTCATGACAACATATATGGGTATGTTGGTAAAAGATCGTACTGTGTGCCCTGTCCGTGTACGTTCTTGGAATGATATTGATGAGAGTGCAAAAGAACACATGTGGGCTGCAGTAAAGATAATTGCATATGCTGACGAACCAGTGCCTCATTCATACCAATTTTTGGATTTAATGTCTGGTATTACCTTCTATAAAAAAAACAAAAAACAAAAGATGGGGAAAAAGAAGAAATCTATGCATACACATATGCTCTGTTTTCTTGAGGGTAGAAATTTTTTTTATCTTTCTCTGAATTATGACTTCTCGTTTGCAAGAAAATAAAATTTCCAATCTTCGTTGTTTTATACATATTTCTGACTTGTTTTGTCTTTATTTTAATATATAGGATAAATTTAAGGGTAAAGACCTTAAACTTGATCATGAGCCTAACCTTCACCATATGAAGAGATTGTTGCACTCTTGAAGGGGAAACCTTGTCCAACATTATACAAGCTTGCAGGAAGTTATGAAAAAAGCATTGGAAAAGGTTTCTAGGAATATGTTATGAGAGGATTGGAAATGGTTACTAGATGAACATTTTTTCAATGAAGATTTTCTAGTGAGTGGGTTTGTAATTTGTTTCATCCTTTTAGTAATTTGACTTCTAGTTTGTTTTGCTACTAAGTTGGTTTCTAGTTCATGTTACAAACTACTTATTATGTGATTGATATCCTCTTGTAGAAGATACGTCATCGAAACTCTAACAATAGAGCCAATTTGACGATGCTTCATCATATTAGCAGCACACCCTTCAGACAAATAATTTATGAAAAATTGGTAAATATGACATCAACTAGTAAGGTTTATTCTCTTTTATGTTATGTAATGTACTGAAGTCCTGTGTTTTTAGGGTGGTAACGAAGGGAAGATGCCTACTGTTGTTGAGATATTCAAGGAAACTCGATAGCTAAAGTCAGGACCATTGGGTGAGGAATCTGCCAGCAAGTTGGTATGTGAATTTCTTACTCTCCAGTTTCTGAACTTTTATTTGCCACATTCAATTCAATGTCCAAATCCAGAACTCAAAGTTTCTAGGCCCCTCTCTTATAGTAATTTTTTAGGTGTCTAGGTTTTCTTTACCACTTCTAATTCTAGTTAATCTTGGTGTAGTACTGATTGTCCAAACGTCCAGCCAGCCATGCATAGCTTGAATAAACTGTGTAGGTGCCAGATTTTGCACATTTATTTCATATGTTGTTATTCTCACTTATTTTTCTATCTTTTTGTATATTATCTATAGGAGGATATCATCCAAATATCAAAAGATAACCCTCTCTTTTTGGCATTTGAATTGGTTGAAGAGTGCTTTGGGCCACAAGACCGCGATCATATGGCATGCTTTGGATATGGAATAAAGCCAAAGGATGTAAAGGGGCCACTCCCAAATAGAGCAGCACTTCAAGCTACGCTTTGAGAGAAGGAGAAAGAGAATATTGCATTACATAAGTGCATGGATGACATGGAAAATTGCCCATAAAAATGATGTGGATAAACGAGAGGATCAAGTGAGAATGCTAGCTAACTTGGTTATGGCTAACCAGCAGACTTCTACGAAATCTGGTGCTAACACTGGCTCTAATCTAGATGATGTTTAGGTGCATATTGACTCTCCCAAAATTTCTTCCCTTCTCTCTTTTTCTTTTTTTTTTTGTTAGGCTTTTAACTCTTACTAATGATTACTCCCTTTTTTGGCTATTGATTATCGTACGTTTTTGCTATGGTAATCTAATGTGTGGGTGAGAAAGTTGGAGCTTTTGGGAAATTTTTGGTACAACGTCATCTTCTACTTATTACTTTATTTATAAAACAAATTCGACAGTTTATATCGTATCCAATTGTACTTTACATGTTGTATTCTTGTGTGGATAGGATGTTGGGAGCTTGAGGCCCATCCTATACCATAAGTGCAACAACAGATTTTTTTTGTTTTTTGGTCAGTGCCCACTGCCCAGGGTGTTGGAAAAGAAGTAGCACTAAGAATGGGGCTCTCTATTTACAAACCTCTGCTTCTGCTCTCTGGTTTGCACTTTCCTAACTTCCTCCTCTGCTCTGCTTCTTGAATCTCGACCATGTCTTCTCAGTTTTCTTTGAGGTTTTATTTTATTTTATTTTTTGGGTCAGTTGGTGTTGGGCTGGGGCTCTCGCTGTGTGTTAGAAATGTTAGGTTTTTTTTTAAATTTGTAATAATCTATTGTTTTTTGGTAAGTGCCCACTGCCCAAGCAGTTTCTCTATGTGTGTGCGTCTTATTGTCTTGTCTCATTTTTATTTTTTGGGGGGTAAAATGCAATTAGCTTGATACTGTAAATTTGTGGCTTCGTTGGCTTCTTCAATAAACTCACAGTTGGCCATTCTCCTACGTTTGAAACCCTAGAAGCCTCCATCAACTCAGTAGAAGCCTTCATATCGTTCCATTAGGTATGACTATGCTTTCTCTTCTTCTCTGCTGCGTTTTCCATCATCTTCTTCACTTTGTCCTACTGGTCTTCTTCTTCCCTGCTGCAGGACATTGAACTACCATGGTTGTGTCCTCTTCTTCTCCTTTTTTTTGTTTTCTCTCTCTCTTAAGCTCTCATCCTCTCTTTCGGTGATGTTTATCCCTATTCACTCCCTTTTCCTCTGCTTCTGCTCCCTGTTTTACATTTTCCTGATTTTCTCCTTTGCTCTACTTCTTGAATCTCTGACCATGCCTTCTCAGTTTTTTTTTAAAGTTTTATTTCAATTTTGTTTTGGGTCAGGTGGTTCTGGGCTTGGGCTTTCGCTATGTCTTAGAAATGTTAGGTTTTCTTTTTATTTGCAACGGTCGAATTTATTTTTTTAATCAGTGCCCACTGCCCAGGTAGTTTGTCTGTGTGTGTGTCTTATTGTTTTGTATTATTTTATTTTTTTTGGTAAAATGCATTAGCTTGATACTGTAATTTATGCGGGATGTTATGAAGTTGCAATCCTTCAACTCTTTGATGGGGAAAAGATATGGGGTGTTTGCATTTCTTAATCTAATGGACTACAAAACCTTATTAAGTACCTTCTTGAAAATGTGTTATGCATTCTATTGTGTGCTAAACCTTTTTTTTCTTTGTGCCTATGATGATGCACTGAGACTGTTCATATGGCTGACATTGCATGTAAGTGGGGCCATGTTTTGGAAAACTTTTCGTATATTGGGTACATTTAAGCTCGTGCATCTGGTTAAAATGCATATGGCTGAAACTTATAATAGGGTCCTCTCAACTAGGTTTATGATGCACTAAGAGAGTTCATGCTTGTAACCTCCATGATTTGGTTTGTGACTGTTTCAAACTATAAAGGCCAGTAATATAATTCAGCTCATTATGACTGTTTTGGGGTTTTTGTATTTTATGCCTTAGGAATGACTATTTTGTCGTCATCTGCACTACAGAATAGGGTCTTCTATTTCAAGATTTTTTGGCTGCAATTTGCTAAGTTATCAACTTTTCAAAATTTTTATACTACGGCCCTTCAAGATGTCTGGTAACTGTTCCTGTTGTTGGAGTCCTCGCATGCATCATGAAATTTAACCTGATGTTTATGCCCAGATAATGCTTTTAACATTTTAACTTCTCTACAAACATCTTTCTAACTTCTCAAGCTACTTCTTTATAACTTCTCACCATTCTTAGTGCTACTTCTAATTTTGGTCGTGCTATATTTTAACTTGTACTAATGATTAGTATAAACTTTTGGCTATTGATCGTAATAGGTATTTTGGTATGCTAACCCAATGTGTGGCTGAGAAAGTTGGAGCTTTTGAACTATTTTCTAGTATAAATTAAGTCTTCTAATTTTCCCTTTACTTTATTTATAAAATAAATTCGACAGTGAGTGATCCGATTTTCTCTCACCTCCTGTGCTGCTATGATTGCTTTTGTTTTACTAAGTTAAACATTCTTTCCCTTCTTCTCTACCCTGAATTGGTAGCTAAATCGATTCACGTCAGACACTGTCAAATTTGAGGTTCAAACCCTTGACAAAAACCAGATGAGTTGCTTAAATTTTAGGATTGTTGTCTTTCTTAGTCACTCTTCAATCTGTCATAATTTTCCATAACTCTCTGAAAGTTGGGTTGGAGGGCTACTTTTCTACTTGTTTCTTTGGACATCTATATGTGTGGCTTAGCGCATTAACTATGGATTCACAGCTCTTGTGCTTAGCTATTTACAGTAGCACAAATTATTCCAACAGTTAATGGAAATCTTGAAAATGGCTAGCTATTATTCTAAAAATAAACTTAGTGGATTGGATAGTTGTTAACACAACTGTTAATAAACTGAAACTACCTTCTTTTAGTGCTTAATTGTTCTTGTTTTTTGGGAGGAAAAGAAAAAAGAGACTGATATGGTTTTCTGTGAGATTTAGTTCGTCGCTTGAAGTGGATTTTAGTAGCTTAATGATGGTACCATTGATTAGCGATATGATCACATTAACAGTTAACAACTGAATTTTACATTGTACTTGGCAAGTTTATATGAATATTTTCAATGTGCATATAGATTTTTGGAAATGAAGATGGACATATTTTGGTATCCAGTTTGAAGATGGACATATTTTGGCATTCAACATGAAGATAGACAGCATTTTGGTGCACAACATTTACATGTTTTATATTGTAGACTATTATTAAGTAGCAATTACAAATATGCATGTATTCCAAATAATAAATAGATTAGCAGTGTATTACACCTATATTCTAGGCAACTCTCCTTGCCAAGATGACTATACCTATATGCTTATGTATGAATACAGGGGTGGTGTTTGCCCTTACTCTGAGTTCATTTCATCATTGATCCACAAATTTAGGTGAAGAAATATTGCGACAAGTACCTAGTTGCAGCTGAAGAAGTCTTTACTTAACTAAACGAGAGATGTTCTTGTGTTGTGATTGATCAAAACACCTACCACGAGAAGTGTAACTTGTCGTCAATGTTTTAATAATAGAAATGACATTCATAGCTTGTTGTAATGTACCAGACAACCACTAGATGTGTAGGCTCATTGTAAAAGGTAGTTACAAATGCTTGTGATGAGCTTTTCAACCTAGCTGCAGTTAACGCCCAAACATTTATAACCAGCTTTTTTGCAACAAGCGATGACCATACGGAAAACCCATTGTAAAATACATTGGCAATGAGTTTATAGACCATTTGCAACAAGAATTCCCGTTGTAAAAGATAATGCTTCTCGTACTGAGGGTTGTTTGGATTGATAAGACATCTTTGACAATTTCTAAGATGTGTGAAGTCCCTCTCTAATTAGGTGGGTATTCTAAAAAGATTTGGTGTAATGGATTACCTACAGATGTTGCCCACATTTTGTTAGATCATCCCTAGCTACATGAAAAAAATGCCACCAATTTTGGAAAGGATATTACGTATGTGTTCATTTATAAGGGAAAGAGGATCAAGTTAGGTCCTACTCGACCCTTGAAACATAACAATCCCAAAGGAACTAACCCTAAATTGTCTTAATCTAAGAAACAAACAAAGAACTTACATTTTTTATTTGGATATGAATGTGTACTAGAAGAGAAACAGTCTAGCATATTGATAGCGTTAGTAGCCAAAGTCGCACCTGTGTTTCCCTATGCTACTATATATGAGATGCTCCTTAATCTTAATGAACTTCTTGATGAATTTAAGAATGTATCTCCTAACGATCTTTCTGCTGAACTACCTTCTTTGAGAGATATCTAACATGTTATAGACCTTGTCCCAGGATCACCCTTACCTAACTTACCTTAGCATAGAGTGAACCCTGGTGAACATGAAGTGTGTAACAGAAAATTGAGGGGCTTTTATAAAAGGGTTTGCATAGTCTTAGTCCCTATGTTGTTCCAGCCCTCTTGACCCATAAGAAAGATGGCTCTTAGAGGATATGTATTGACAGTAGAGCCATTAATAAAATTACTGTGAAATATAGGTTTCCTATACCTAGACTTGATGATACATTGGACCAAATGTCAGGATCTAAGTGGTTTTGTAAAATTAACCTTAGGGCAGAATACCATCAATTGAGGATTAGACTTGGGGATGACTGGAAAACTACCTTTAAGACTCCTGATGGACTACTTGATGGTTAGTTATGCCCTTTGGGTTAACCAATGCTCCTAGTACTTTTATGAGAGCCATGACTCATATTCTTCGCGCTTTCCTTGGGATAGAAGTGTACTTTGATAACACTCTAATATACAACCCTTCTAGGGAACAACACCTTAACCACTTGCGGTTAGTCCTTGACGTCCTTCGAGCACAGAAGCTATACATTAATTTGGCTAAGTGTTCTTTCTTGCAATCTGAGGTTGTTTTCCTTGGGTTTGTTGTGTCAATGAGAGGAATTTCTACTGATTCTGAAAAGGTTAAAGCTATAGTAGAGTGGCCCGAACCTAAAACCTGATGTGAGATGCTTCCATGGGTACTTTGTGTCAACATTTTATCAAGAATTTTAGTTCCATTATGGCTCGTATTACTAACAGTTTGAGAAAAGGTGCATTTGCATCGACTGAACCTGCAAAATAAGCTTTTAACCTAATTAAAAAGAAAATGACTGACGCCCCTGTCTTATGTAATAGCTTAACCCTAAATTATGCTTATTTATTTAATTACCTCATGTTAATGATTTTTCTCATATTTATTTATCGCATTTATTCACTCGGTGGGAAAAATTTTATTTGGGCCCTCACTTGGCAATTCAGATTTTATTTGTTTATTTAATTGATTAAGAAAAACTTGGGAAGAATTGATAGTAGGTCGTAACAAGTTTAATCTATGTAATTTATTTTGTTTTTGATAACATTACAAAAAAATTTAATTTTGAGTTACACAAAAACGTTATCGTTACGAAGCGTTTTATTCTCGAATCCAACTTTTTTCGACCCAATTTAAAGCCCAACATGTATGCATCTTAACCTAACTAATTACCATGATTAAGTTTAACTATGGTTAGTCAAAAACTCATTTTCTAGTTAAAAACTCGACCAAGATGAGTTGATTAGTCAAAAACACAACTCAACGCAAAACACAATTTCTCTCTCTCCTTTCTCTCTCCTACATGGCCAGCACCCCTCTTCGGTTGTGTGGCATTTTCCGACGAGTTTTTCGGCCCGCCCTTGTTACCTCCAACACCCCCCCCTCCGACATCCTAGTACCACTAGCCACCATCAAAACCACTAAACACCACCTCCATCTCTACTTATCTTCAAGCAAAGTGAGTAAATCTTAAACTTGATCTTGTTGGTTTTGCTTTTTACTTTAGTTTTGATTCTTGTTTTCATGTTTGTGATCTTTGATCATGATGTTTTGACAAGAAATAAGAGTTATTTTGGTGTTAATCATGGTGGAGTTGAGATTGGATCATGCTAGGGTTAGGGTTAATACTTAGTCATGCAAGCTTAATGTTAAAGTGTTGGATTTTGATTCTTTTATCTTTGATTTGGTCATATTCTAACCTATTGGTGTTTATGAATATGTTTTTGGTGATTTGAAATGAGTTCGAGTGAGTCAAAGTTGGCCATAAACTAGGGTTTCGGCAAGTAATGTATGGTTTGGATTAAACTAGCATTAAGCTTGGTTTAAGTGTGTGGAGATTTTGTATGATGTTGGGATGGACCAAAGCTTGTTTACATGCTTTTAAGGAATGGTTTAAGTTCAGGATTTCTGTGAAAAGAGGGGGAAAAGCTAAAACAGTGAGGGTTGAAAATTTCAGGAAAATAGGACAAACTTCGGGATTAAATGGAAATGATCGGCCCATTGAAAAATTATGATTTTTGGTGGGTAGCTAGTTCAATGATGTTAGCTTTTGAATGCCTTTTAAATTGCCTTAATCCGAGATCTGTGAAAAAAGTTATGGTAGTTTTTCCAAAACTATGGAGAATGGACCAAAACTGACATGCTTATGTTCTAGCCTCCTTAGGAATCCTATTGTGGGAATCAAGCTTGGTGTTCTAACTCAAACTTTTTTGGGACTTCCTAAGCTTTCTATATTAGGGTTTTTAGTCTCAATCAAAGGTCGGATGACTAAGGTACGAGTCATTATTTCTAATCCCCTGTTATGCTCTTACTTTTGTTTCACTAAATTACTAACTATGAAATAAATATTTTTGCTAACCGTATGTTCCTACAACGATAATTTTGTACATAGTCATGGCCTAATCTATTGTCTCCTTCCCTTTTGTGCAAAATCCCATTTCACTGAATTTCATTCAAAGTACCAGGTATGTTCATTGCCTGTATCTTTAGAAATCAGCACGTATTTATTAAAATTATAATATTTTGGTAAGTACATCAACGAATCAGTGTAATCAATGATTTACCACATAATTAGTGACCCCATCAGTTATCAGTCATCAACTACAGGGCATTGCCCTTCAGTTACCCGCGTAACTTCAAGTCTGGTCCCCCGATTGGCTTCGCATGTGTACATCTATTTTTCAGATCGTAACAATTACTGGGGTTCACTATCAGATAATAATTGATAATGCAGTTTCATATTTATCTCATTCCCTGTTTTTAATTAAAATGAATTACAATGCGAGCCCAATCAGCTTTTTATTGATCATTTAACATTACAGGAATGCATGTACTGAGCTTCGGCTCACAGTTCAAAATATTTTCATGTTTTGTTTTAGGAAAATGTTTAATGAATCGCCGTCAGGCAGGCAAGACAACTGAAGGTGATAAGTGAGCAAGAAAGTCCAAAGAAAAGGGATAGCGATGTGTTAGTGCTGAGATGTTTTGAGCACTTTATTATGAAACTTTTTGATGTTAAAGCTATATACTCTACAAGAGTTACTACATTTTGATGTAAGTCGTGGAATAGTTAAATGGTTTTATATTAGAACTGTTTATATATGGTTTGATGGGTTGTAATTATATGAATGCCTTTTGATGGAAAACATTGATTAGCATTGCTAGAATTTATCATTTACAAGCAAAGCCTTGTCCTTTTGGACGGCGGTAATGCCCTGATCATTTGGGATATTACTTCTAATTGGTGAAACTAACGAAGAGAATGCAAACAGTTAACTATGTGCATTTGGGAGTTTTCTAGATTTTGTATCAAAGCCAGGTTTTGATTTTTCCTAATGGGATACAGAGTATGGAGTTCAGATATATGAGGGCGAGAAGGGTTATTAGTAAGGAATATCGTATTTGATTAGAGACTTGTGATATTAGAAATGCAGGCTGCTTACATTTGCATGTTCCTTAATTATGGTTATGTATACCTCTCATCTCATATATGTTTTTTTTTGTTAGATGGACCCTTATGCCATTAACATGATGTCGGGTGCATCTATGACTGCTCACGTCGCGCTGCTACATGCTAATAGAGAGGCTCATGCATAGGACCCTTTTTCTGAGTTTCACAATATTACGTTCCGTGCACACAAACTGCTCTAGTCCTTACCCATAATTGATCTGTGGGTAGAGTTTAGGCTCTGTTATCATCATTTTATGATAAGAAGAAACCCAGGACGGGATGGGCTGAGGTTTCAAGCCTAAGGGGCTTGGACAACTATAACTATAGAGTTATTGCTGAGACTCTTCAGCATGTCTTTCCATTATATCAGGCACATCCCCCACCTATAGCCCCTGCACCAGCACAAAAACCACCCTCCCCGCCCGCACCAGGTAGCCCATTGATGCCTGACAGTCCTAGGGAGGTCCATGTGGTGGTAGACCTCCCTGATACACCGAAGATAGAGGTGGTTAGTTTTGAGGATGAGGGCCATCCGGAGGAGGAGGACGATCCCAAGGAGGATCAGGACATTGATGAGGCAGTGGTGGAGCAACTATGGGATCAAGAGATTAACGAGATGATAGTGGAGCAACAGGTTGAGCAGGAGGTTGGTGATGCTGAGTCAGAGGCATCGACTAGCAACTTCTATTGAGGAGAAGAGCCTGATGATGAGTCCGACCCAGATTACGATCCGTCTAGGGATTGTTAGGTGGTTCTAGGGGTTGGTGTTAGTAGTTTTCATTTTCAGCCCTGTATGTACATATGGTATGGTCAGATTGGATAGTTATATTTTGTGTAGCACATGGCATTGTATATAGTTAGTCCAATCCTCTCCCACCTTGATGACATGGTCCGTATCTCTTTTAGGTCATGTGACGGATCTAGTGTCTTGGGGCTAGTTAGTGTTTAGGGTTGAGGTAAGAGTGAAAACTGACTTTGCCTAGTCAGTTAGATGTGATATGTTTTGCTGATCATGTAAATAAACAGACTATTATGTATGTAAATAGGCAGTTATGAAATGATATAACGAAGCTTTGGGTTTGTTTTCAATAATCTTTGAGTTATATCAAATGTATTTGCGGGGCATGCTTATCTTATATGTTTGGGTATTCCAATAATTAAATTGTTTCATTTAATGGATGATCAGAATGTCTGAATCAGTGTACAACAATGCAGAGGTTCATATAGAGGAAATCTCGGATCATGGCCAGGGATCGGGTGATCAAGCCTCCCATCATGTGCCACCAAATTTTGGCCAAATTCCACCAATTCCTTTTGAGTTAGCTAACAACATTGGCGACCCGAACTACTGGCCGAACTTCGTAGCTGAACTGATGAAGCGGAATCCCCAAGTGCCTATTGAAACCCCTCCTAAAGAGGATAAATTAGTAGATAAGGTACGCAACCTTAAAGTGTATGATGGAAATTATTATCGAGTAGTATTGGAGAAATGGGGGAGGGGAATAGAGAAAATCTTTACGCTGGTAGAGGTGCTAGAAGAAAAGAAAGTAAACATTAGGACGTACTATTTCACTGGTGAAGCTGATATTTGGTGGAACACTATTAAGGATAAGCTCGTAGAGCCTGAATTCACCTGGAGTAAATTCCTAAGTGAGTTTAGGGAAAAAATTTACCCAATTGTGGTCCAAAGGAAAAAGGAGAAAGAGTTTATGGAGCTAAAGATGAGTGGCACCATGACTGTGAGTTCACAGAATTACCCAAGTTTGTTCCTGAGTTTGTATCATCTGAAAGGTTGAAGATGATAAGGTTTGAACAGGGTTCGGCCTTCTATATTCGTAATCAGTTAGCTGGGCAACCAATTTTGACTTGCCAAGAACTATATGAGTGAGCAGTTGAAGTAGAGTGAGTAAAGACAGAGTTGAGAGCCCTGAACCCAATCAACCAAAAGAGAAAGGGGTTTGAGCGAGGAATCCGAGTGAGAGTGTTAACTAGAAGAAACCTTCTCCCACTCGATAGAGCCCTGTACAAAATGCGGAAGAACAAATCACACACCCCTGAATGTCGAGGAGGAACTAAAAGGTGCATATGGTGTGGAAGGCCTAAACACCTTATTACTGCATGCCCACGAAGGATGAAGGTTGAAGACAAAGGTGCAGCAAAACCCTTGGCCCCACCTTGCCAAGGGACCCCACTACCAAGGTCTGTAGCAGTAGGACAGGCGTATGTAATGAGCAAGAAGGAAGCTACCACCTCTGGTACAGTAGTCACTAGAACTCTCTTTTTAAATTCGAAACCATTTTGTGTATTATTTTATTCGGGTACTACTCATTCATTTATGTCCACCCAATCTGCCATGCAATTGAACCTGGAGGATAGGAGGACAGAAATCAATTATAGGATCAAGGTACCCAATGATTCTGTGATTGAATGCCCCATCTCCTATAAACTTGTTCCCATTACCATTGGTGGAACCACCTTTCTTGTGGATTTGATTCAATTTGATTTGTCTGATTTTGATATCATTCTGGAAATGAATTGGTTGCACACCCATGGAGCTAAGATTGACTGTGAGGATCTTAAGGTTATTTTGAAGGATGAAAAAGGGAGAGAAGTACTCTTCTATGGGCAGATAGACGAAGAATCTTGTTCCTTGATTTCTGCTATGAAAACAAGTAAGCTATTATGTCGATGGTGTATTGGATATTGGTGTTATGCTATTAACACCCAATTAAAGGAAGAGAAAGCTGGAAATATTCCTGTAGTTTGTGAATTTTAGGATGTTTTCCCTTAAGAGTTACTAGGATTACCCCCATAGAGGGAAAATGATTTTGGAATTGAGTTAATCCTGACGCCCGACCTATTTCCAAAGCCCCATATCGTATGGCCCCAACTGAGCTTTAAGAACTAAAACTTTAATTAGATGAGCTATTGCAGAAGGACTTTATTAGGACAAGTGTGTCACCATGGGGTGCCCCAGTGTTGTTCGTAAAGAAAAAGGATGGAACTTTAAGGCTGTGTATTAATCACAGGGAGTTGAACAAGATCAACAGCAGAAACAAGTATCTTTTGCCATAAATAGATGACTTGTTACTTGTTTGATCAATTGCAAGGAGCAGGTGTCTTCTCTAAGACTAATTTGAGGTTAGAGTACCATCAACTTAGGATTAAATCTGAAGACATCCCCAAGATTGCGTTTAGAACTAGCTATGGTCACTATGAGTTTACAATTATGCCATTTGGTCTCACCAATGCTTCCGCAGCCTTTATGGATCTTATGAACAGAGTCTTCAGACCCTACCTTGACAAATTTGTGGGGGTGTTCATAGATGACATTCTTATCTATTCTAAGGACATAGATGAACATGCTAATCATTTGAGGATGGTGTTCCAAACCCTGAGAGAGTATCAACTTTATGGAAAATTAAAGAAGTGTGAATTTTGGTTGGAAGAAGTTACGTTTTTGGGTCATGTTACAAAAGAACGAATCAAAGTTAACCCCCAGAAGGTGAAGGCAATCACGGAATGGTCAAGGCCTACTAACATAACTGAGATTAGAAGCTTTTGGGTTTAGCAGGTCATTATCGAAGATTCGTCAAGGACTTTTCAAAAATAGCTTCACCGCTGACCAATCTGCTGAAGAAAGCGAACAAGTTTGAGTGGACCGAAAAATATGAGAAAGCTTTTCAAGAGCTAATGCAGCGACTAACTACCGCCCCAATCCTAACGCTACCAATGGACGGTAAGAAGTATGTCATTTATAGTGATGCTTCAAAGAACAGATTGAGGTGTGTTCTGATGCAGGAAGATAAGGTACTAGCTTATGCCTCTCGACAGCTCAAGCCCTATGAGAAAAACTATCCTACCCATGACTTGGAGTTAGCAGCCCTATCACTTGTATATATATATATATATATATATATATATATATATATATAT
>JACYFF010031956.1:55686197-55716875 GCA_017589665.1 Selenicereus undatus
TATATATATATATATATATATATATATATATATATATTCCATGTATCAACTTCCCTCACAGTTAATCTCTCGATGTTTCCAATCACCAATCCTCTAACCAAATTTCCCTTGAGCTTGATGAAAATTGTATAGCATAATAGGGCTAAGATGGAGAAGATTGATGATTGCCAGTGGTGCAATGGACTTAGTGATATGCGATTCTGGGTGGATTGATGAAATTAGAGTTTCAGTCAATGAAAATTGTTTTTCTTATAAATTATGGTCGATTGTTGTTTTATTTGTTTTAGGCTCAATGTAATAGGTTTAATTTTAGTTCTTTCCACTAAAATTTTTCGTGATATGTTGTTTGATTTTTTTCAGGACATATATTTGTTCTAGCTTTCATTCCATGAGATACAAAGCTTGCAGAACTTTCAATGAAATGGATAAAAGGCTTCGGCATTGATACTTTGTTGAATTTGTTTCCAAAGATGTATTTTAAGTGTAACGGAGCTAATCACCTTGGCACCCTTCCACATCATCGTTCTTAGTGTTTGGATTTTTATCGTTAATTTAATAATTTTGTCATTCTTTAATATTTTTTTTGTTTGTTTTACTTATTTTTGCCAACAAGGCATATTATAAATATGTATATTATTCTCACTATCTATATTAACAAATATGCAGTTTCAAATATTTTTACGCAAGGATATGCATTTGAGTGGAGCTAAAGGCTTTTAGGCTTGCGAAGGAAGAGTCTCACACATTAATTTTTATTATAAGTTTTGGTGGAAACTAATACGAAATTTATCTACATTGATGTGAGATCGGTATTTTGAGAATAGCACATCCTATATCAATTTAGAGTGTTCACACATTATTTCATTAGTCAGATTGCTATCTATAAATCAACTTTTTTTTATTATTCATTTAATTCAAAATGTTTAAATCTATATTTAATGTTTATGAATGAATCAATAGCTCTTCCTTTCTCGTCAAATACATTTTGCATATATGTAGTTTTGTTTGCTTTATTTTTCTAATCTTTTAAATAGCAACTAAATTATTATGATTTTTATGTAAAGCAATACTGGATGAAGATGTGTGTTCTAATCTTATTGAGGTCAATATTTGGGGTAATATATTGTAGATTTTGATTCTTACAGTAAAGAACATGTAATTGCTGTTATGATTGCCTCAAGCCCTTTTTTTTATTATATTATCTTCTTCAACATTTTAGCAAAATTAGTTTCAGTCTCTATTTCTCTACCCTACGTTCATATCATATTTTAAATAAGTTTTAATATCCTTCTACGAGGTATAATATTTTGGATCAAGTATGTATTGTGTTCATAATACAATTAATAGTAGAATAAGCATAATCCTTAGTATCCATCCATTCTTCTAATTGTTTAATGAGTTGTTCTTTACTTTTAATCTCTCTCTACTTCGTTGTGGCATATGCAGAAAGTACAACCAAATAATTATAGGGTTCCTTTTTTTTTTGTATTCACAGGTTTTTTTTTATGTAATTTTGTTTGTCCTCCTTCTCATACAACTTACAATCGTTTAAAGAAACAAAGTAAGGGACGAGATATTGATATTTTAAAAAGAGGAGAAGACGTGAATATGAGATTGGTGGGATACTACAATAGCACAACAATTGAAAAAGGATGCGAACACTGGATAACTTTTCTTTTGGGTTTCTTGAAAGACCACATTATTTGTATATCTAAATTATGTAGTGAAGACTATACTACTTGTGCACACATAACGGTGAAAATAATAAGAGGAGACACCCAAAGTAAAAGCACTAGAGGGGAAAAATAGAATTATTATTATTATTATTATTATTATTATTATTATTATTATTATTATTAGTTTTTTTACAGGGTAGGAAACCTAGATCATTTTCACTCATACTATGATTTTGTGTTTCTAAAATTAATATGTATTTCTTTTCTTATAGTTCTCCACTCAATTTCTATATATAAAAAAAAGTTATCAACTCAATTACTTCATTAAGAAAAAAAAGGAGATGATCAGTTTAATATAGTTTTAACAAAAAAGGTTTTTTTTAAAATTTTTTTTTATGCAAACAGAAATAAAAATATATATATATGGTTCAAGGTTTAAATAATTAATTATAGGATTTAGAGTTAATTAAGATTGAAAAACTAAAGTCCAAATAATGTATACACTTCTGAATACAGATTCTCCATTCAATTAACCAGTTAAGTGAAAATTTTTACTTCTTTTTATGGCTATTATGTGTTTTTGTTAAAAATAAATTCAAACTTCTCTCTTATCAAATTATCTTTCTTTCATAGATTCCTTTTTTAAATTAAACACCCATACAGAAGCACGGGAACAAACTAGTTTATAACAAAAGTAAAATACGTCGGGCCTTTACGGGAGTAATTTGTGGAGAGTTGGGAGTTTGGCAGCCGTTGATATGCCTTTTACATCATGGCCGTTGAGAAAAAAAATTATAAAATGAATCATTTGATCGCAAACTATGAACAATACCGGTAACTTCCTCCCTTTCCAAATCACACATTGGACGTTTATTTCATTTCTCGCTCCCCCACGTCCGCCCATCATTTACATCCCTCTCTTGAGCCCTCGAGCCATCCCCTTCCTCACTCAATCTTATCTCTCATCCCCTGCTTGTGTAACTTGACTTTGAACCCTCTATTCCGGTTAAGAGCTAACTTTGCCCCACATCTTTGAACACCTCCTGTCGACTACCTCCACCCATGGTCAAAAGCAGTTGTGTCGATTCTCCCAGTAGCTCATTCTCTCACAACTCATAGCCTTCTATGGACATAAGAAGCTAGGTGGGCCAAGTCAATTCATAGATTGTTCCGTAAAATTTGGGTTTCCTTCTTTTGGTTAATTTCCTTAGATTCTCCGAGTATGTTACTATTGTACATTTCTCCAACACCGAAACCAATGGATTAATTCTGTGCTTGCCTTTTCTCTATCTAAGCATTCTTTGCATTTTAATATATGATGTCCCATTTTTTGCTATGCTTGAGACATAAAATTTAAGATTTTAGGAACTATAGTTCTTATGTTGAAGTGACAATTTTAGACAACAAGTCAAGGGAACTTTCTCACTATCCCTTTGCATTCATCTCTTAAGTTTGAATATATACAATGGTTACAAGGGTATTGCCAACCCTAACTTTCTATACAAGCTGCCATAAAAGAAGGCTATAATATTGCTATAATATCTCAATATATAAGCTAGAGAATGACTTCCTAAAATAGCTCAAAATATGCAGCCCAGCTAACACCCCCCTCAAGTTGGTGCATGGGGATTCCGAATGCCCAACTTGCTGATTAAAAAAACATAGTGGGACTTGCCAAGAGCCTTAGTGAAAATGTCAGCAAGCTGGTGATGCGAAGGTACAAAAGAGGGACAGATATTCCCAGTAATGATCTCATCCCGAACGAAATGACAATCAACTTGAATGTGTTTCGTCCTTTCATGGAACACCGAGTTCCAAGCAATATGTGAAGCGGCTTGACTATCACAATGTAATTGCATAGGATCAACATGTGAAATGCCAAGACTAGACAGTACCTGTTTGACCCATTTTAGTTCACAAGTGGTTGCTGACATCGAGCGATATTCGGCTTCAGCAGAAGAATGAGACACAACATGTTGCTTTTTGGTCTTCCAGGAGATGGGAGAGTCACCTAATTGAATGAACCAACCCGTGTGAGTGACCGTCGAGTCAAGGGGCAGCCAGCCCAGTCTGAGTCACACCATCAATGTAAGTGCAAATCATTAGCGCTTAAAAGAAAAATACCTTGCCCATGATTCCCTTTCAAATAATGCACTACACGTAAAGGTCGCATGCCAATGTTCCTGCCTTGGGTGTTGCATGAATGAGAGAGAACATGAACACAATAAGAAAGTTCTGGGCGGGTAAAGCAGAGATATATAAGCCGACCAACAAGTCGTCGATACTGCTCAGCATCATCCAGGAAACGACCATCAGCCAATGCCAAGCGATGATTTTGTTCTAACGGGATAGTAGCGAGCTTAGCTCCTAACAATCCAGCTTTGGAAATAATGTCGAGGGCATATTTCCGTTGGCATAGGAAAATCCCTTCAGGGCCTCGAGCGACTTCAACACCCAAAAAATATTTCAACTTCCCTAAATCCTTCATACGAAAACATTGATTAAGATAGGTTTTAAACCTTTGTAGTTCTGCAGGATTATTCCCAGAAATGATCAGATCATCAACATAGACAAGAACATGGAGATGAAGAGTGTCGCGACAAAGAGAGAAAAGCGAGTAGTCAACATAAGATTGCTTAAAGTCGTATTTCAATAGCGCAGCAGACAACTTGGCAAACCAACATCTAGGGGCTTGTTTGAGCCCGTATAATGATTTTCGAAGCTTGCAGACTTTCCCCGGACTTGCAACCTGAAAACCTGGTGGTAATTTCATATACACCTCTTCTCGGAGATCACCATGGAGGAATGCATTATAAACATCCATCTGGTGTGTCTCCCAATTTTGGGCGGCTGCGACGGCTAAGAAAGTTCTGACTGTAACCATCTTAGCAACAGGTGCAAATGCCTCTGTGTAGTCAATCCCTTCAACCTGATGATTCCCAAGAATCACAAGGCGTGCCTTATACCGCTCCACGGTGCCATCAGAATCATATTTGATTTTATAAACCCATTTGCAACCGAGCGCCTTCTTTCCACTGGGTAAATCAGCAACCTCCCAAGTTTCATTATTTTCTAAGGCTTGAATTTCATTCTGCATGGTGGTACGCCAACGCTCATCTTTCACAACGTCTGAAAATATGACAAGCTCACACTATGTAGTAATGGCTACAAGAAATTGCCTGTGTCTAGTAGAAAAATTGGCCCAATTCACATAGTGTGTTATAGGATATGCAGTACCTGGAGTATGCCGTGGCTGAGGTGAATGAGTAGATGGACTCTTTTTCTGCACAGTATGAATGATGTAATCACGAAGGTGAACTGAAGGTTCTCTGTGACGATGTCCGCGGCCCAAAGGTTCCTCTTCTTGTGTTACACCCTCAGTACCCTTATCACAATCAGCTCGGGTCGTTTTCGGAGGTTGGCCCACAGTCTCAAACTCTGTACCGCCCTGGCTTCATCATCCCCACCTGCTTCATCATCCTCACCGGTCATATGTGGAAAGCGATGTGATGTCAAATCTCACGTTTGTTCTACAAAAGGGAAAATATTTTTATGAAAAACAACATCACGAGACACGAAAAAATTATAGGTCTCTAAATCATACAGTTTCCAACCCTTCTTACCATGTGGATATCCCACAAAAATGCACTTTCTGCTTTTGCTGGCAAACTTATCACCTCCCCTACCTTGATTATGCGCATAACATAAAGAACCAATGACTCTGACATGCCCATATGTAGGAGGTGTTCCATACAAAACTTTATAAGGAGTCTTTCCTTTCAAGAGTACAGAGGGAGTTCTATTAATTAAATACCCTGCAGCTAGCTCACATTCTCCCCAAAAATGAATAGGAAGGCGACCTTAAAATCGCAAGGCTTGAGCCATATTCAAAATATGTTGATGTTTGCTTTCAACCCTACCATTTTGTTGCGGTGTTCCAATGCAAGAGGTTTTGTAACACCCCCAGCCTCTAGGGTCAGAAGCGTTATGTTTTCTTACTTCTTACTTAATTTCTGGGGTGAAACGGACAGAGTTTCCCCTAAAAACTGACCGTTTCCAGGTTGAAAGCCTTACAAAAAAAATTTCCTGCAAAACAACGGAAGCGCATAACATTTAAAAGAAGCTCAACGGCCACACGCCGGAGTTTACAACTCAATGAGCCACCCGCTCAGAGTACACCAAAAAGAATAGTTCTTTAACACATGAAAAGTAAAAGATACAACTCAACGGTCTACACAATCGGAGTACTAGGGTTTACATCCCAAAATACAACCAACTTTAATTAAGAAGATATCTAACTATTCAGATGGTTGGCTCACACGGTCATACAGAGCGACTTATGAACAATATGTATTATATTAACTAGAAAACTTAGTTTGCAACACTTACAAACTAGGACTACATTATATTAAATCGTTAAACACATGAATCTACTTCTATATGGCACACATAACTCTTTTTTCATGTAGGGGTAGACTCCAGCTCGCATAAGTAGCTTGATTTTCACCTGCCATAACAAAAGACTGGGGGAAAAGGGGGAAAGAGTATTTGGGTAAGCAACCACACGCTCAGTGAGAATTCCCCTACTCCTTAAAACCCAAAACAGTTGCAGACAATAATACTAATAATAGCCATATATCACACATTCATACTTTACTATCATATTAGGCAATCATAGATCCTAAGGAAAGATTACCCTCACTAAACTTCACTCCAACCATTCAACTCAATTCTGGGCCCTCAATGACCAAACTTCCCTACTAGCAGGTATTCAGGCACACAAACAAGTATGTAACCAGGACTAAATGCAAAGGCTTTCAAACTCACTTTTGAAAACATAGTGACTCTTGAGAAATACCAAGAATTATAAATCATGTAACCCTCTTTAAAACTTATAACTTTTCTAAAAACTTATGAGACACCCAAATTGGTGATAAGAGCTTTGCATGAAACATTCTTTCTTAAGATATGCACCATTAAAAACTTAAATGATCAATGCATTGCTAGGCTGTAACCAACTACACTTGAAATTCATTTAAACTATATTCAGAACTCATTCATATATTACGTGCATTTGAAAGCTTTCTTTCTTAAACTACTTAGAATGGCAATTTACCAAATCTTCTTTTTATCAGGAACTTACTTATAACATAAAACATCTTATTGTGCTGGCTAGGGAGGTCAACACCGCCCTTAAGTGAGATCGTCACTCGTATTCTACGTTATCCCCGGGGTATACGTACTTAACTTTTGGCCAAAACACGTCTTAGTAGAGTAATTCTAACCTCGATACTGTCTTCTGTGGGGCAACAGCTCACACCAGGATAATCATATCCTGAGTCCAGTTCCCCTCAAGGTTTTCTTACTCGTCACACATCATAACTTATCTGGGGAACAGCTCACACCAAGATATTTCATATCTTGAGTCCAGTTCCCAGTAGTCCAGTTCCCAGGAACAGCTCACACCAAGATAGCTCGTATCTTGAGTCCAGTTCCTAACTTATCTTAAGGGGAAACAGCTCACGCCATCTTTGCGTCCAGTTTCCAGAAACAGCTCCCACCAAGATAGCTCGTATCTTGAGTCTAGTTCCTAACTTACTTATCTCAGGGGGAAACAACTCACGTCCTTTTGCATCCGGTTTCCGCCCTCTGAACAACTTCCCAACACATTCTTAGACTTTAAAGATATCTTTCATTTCTCTGTTTTAAAGGCTTACTTGGCTTAAAACTCGCTTTTTAAATTAAACGACTATAACCTTTTGAAATGCTTATAATTCACTTCCTTTTCAACTTAAAACCTTCTTATAATGTTAATACGTTTGCTAAATTGTAAATCGACTTCGTAAATGGCTTAAAAGCTTCTTACAGACGTTATAAGTTTATTAACACATAAATCGACTTCCTTTGAAACTTGAAAGCTTCTTAAAAACGCAATGAGCTTGTTAAATCGTAAAATGATTTCATTTCGAACTTAAAAGCTTCGTATAAATGTAATACGGCTACTAACTCGCAAAGTGACTTCCTTTTTAACTTAAGAAACTTCTTGTGGACATAAAACGTTTGCTAATTTATAAAACGAATTCATTTCTAACTTAAAAGCTTAGTATAAACGTAATACGTTTATTAACGCGTAAAATGACTTCCTTTTAGACTTAAAGGCTTCTTATAAAGGCAATAAGTTGGTTAATACTTAAAACGATTTCACTTTAAACTCAAAAATTTCTTATAACCATAACACGTTTACTAAATCGTAGAACGACTTAGTTTCCAACTTAAATACTTCGTCTAAACATAATAAGTTTGTTAAATCGTAAAACGATTTCATTTCTATCATAAAAGTTTCGTACAAACGTAATAAATTTACCAAATCGTGAAACGACTTCGTTTTTAACTAAAAGGCTTTTTATATAAACATAATAAGGTTGCCTAATCATAAAACGACTTCGCTTCTAACTTGAAAGCTTTGTATAAACGTAATAAATTTGATAGTTTGTAAAACGACTCCATTTCAAACTAAAAAGATTCTTATAATTGCAAAACGAATGCTAACTCATAAAAACAACTTCACTTTTTAGCGTAAAAGGTTCTTTTAAACGTAAATCATTTGCTAAGTCCTAGATCGAAACTCAATAAAGACTTAAGTAAGCAAAGAGCATGCAAATAAGCTAAGCTTCATAATTAGCACCTTAAGGTACTCTTTTTCGGGTCGTATAAATTCTTTTAAACATGAGGAGGGGTCATTACCCAAACCAATGCCTTAAAAACCTTTTTGAACTCACTTTTAGTTCGCTTTTGAAGTTCCTAAACCTATCGACTATTCAGTCGAGTCACTAACTGAGCAGTTCGACGGTTGAGGACTCTTTTTTAACATTTTAGACGCCCTAACACATGAATAGGCAACTGATACATTTAAAAGCCTTTTCAAGCATAAACACGAACTTTCTAAATGTCCTGTCCTTTTTTTTGTTTTAAAAACGTCTAAACCTTTAAAACGTCCAAACTTTCAAGAATTAATCAGATAGCACATTGCAGGAAAAGGGTTTACACATAGCACATTCATACACTTCATATCACAACTCCTTAAGCCACACATGGCCTCGCAATCCACACGATTGTGACAATTCACAACCCTATCTCCCTCCTCACGCACCACCAACCACAAGATCCTCGAATTTCTCAACAGTTCCACCTCAAGCCATCCAACTACTAACTCGGTTTAATGTTGTCATAATAAATCAATAATTCATAAAACCATCATATATAAGCATAACATTCTCAACGATAACCCCATATAGAAATTAATACAGTTGTATTGATTTAACGATAACTTCTCAGTAGAAACCAACATGCTTGTCTAATGCCTCAATTCTCCCGATTAGCATTTTCAAACTTCATAATATGATTCAGGGCTAATAAACTAACATAACGTCAACACTAAGGTAACAATCTGATTATTAATAATTCAATGACCTTCCAAACTGTCTAGCTATAAATAATCCAACACCAGTTTCAACATCCAATTAACCCACAATTAACACCATGTTCATGATTTCTTAACTTTGACTCCAATTTCACCCAAACTGATTTCTAGTCTCATACTTAACATGCGCTAACTAATTTTGTTAAATTCGACGAAAGTAATAGTAATTTAGGAGGAAAGGAACCCTCACTTTGAACCCAAGCTAGGGGTTCGATTCACTGCTGTGGGCTCGACTTTAGGGGCTCAAATAACTCCATCTTCCGACCTTGCCCAGTGTTCAAACGAGCAGCACACGATTCACACCGGAATTCCCAAAATTCGAACCCTAGAACAAGCCTAAATTCGGTTATCAACTTGAGAGAGAATTGGGTGCGTGAAAATAACAATTTTTACCTTCAATTATAGAGAGCTAAACACTGAATTGCATGGGTGGCTTTTGCAAGTGTTGGGATGCCAAATTCGTGCTCCAAACCTACAGAAAAACGTAGTGGGTTCGCTCGATTTCACCGAGGTTTCGCACTAAACGAAAGCTAGCTCGTGTGGGGGGCCAAATTGATGAGTTTTGCAAGTGAGTGTGAGAAAAATTAGCTCAAATTCGAGCTTGTTTGTTGCGTTAATGGTGAAGAACGAGAGGTGGAAGAAGAAGAATGGAGGAGAGAGAGGGATCTGTCGGGGGGGTCGCGGGCAGCCAGGAAAAAGCCAGGGAAAGAAAAGGGGGGGTTGTCTCTTACAAATTACCGAAATACCCCTCCCTCACGTTATTTTTGTGTCCCAAGCTTATGCATATTTAATACCGCTAGTCTAATTCGTAATCCGAACTCTAAACCCAAAAGCGATAACGTGGCCCTTCATCAATTACTCGTTCCCAAAAATATCGAAGTTCGATTTAATAATCATCGACTACTTTTAAGGTTGATAACCTAACCGTATTCGGGTTCCTAATCAATTTAGTACTTGCTCATAATCGTTAATAACGCTTATTAAAAAAATCATCGAAGGATTTTAAAAAATGATAACTTTCATAAAATTATCGATCACATAGGCACACTACTAATAATGTAACTCATTAAATAAAATAGGTTTTTATAATGCAAAAATGCGTCACGAACAACTTAACATAAAATAAGGTACGCGGACCTTACAGGTTTGAAACATAATTCCATGTTCAAGAAAGTATTGACTTTAGGCAAGTGAACTCTGTGCCATTGTTGCTTCTAACAATTTTAACTCTTTTTTCAAACTGTCTTTCCACCATAGAAAGGAAATGTTTCAAAATTGAGGCCACTTCAGTCTTGTCAATAATCAAATATACCCAAACAGCACGAGAATAGCCATCAACCACAGTCAAAAAATAAGATGCACCACAACAAGAAAGAGTTCTGTAAGGCCCCCAAAAATCACAATGAATCAATTCAAACATATCAGAAGCTTTATTTTCACTTAAAGGAAATTTGTTCCGAGTTTGTTTAGCCCGCAAACACACATCACAATGATCATCGAAAACACCAGTCTTTCTACAGAGATGAGAGGGAGTAATCTAGTAATCTTTAAGGAAGGGTATCCCAACCGCTTATGCCAAAGATCCAGAGAGTTCAACTTGTCCACCTTCATTGCCTTAATCTGCGGTAGATTGAGGAAAAAATAGAGTCCATCTTTTCGTTCACCCACACCAATCAGCATCCTCGTAACAAGGTCCTGTATAACACACAATTTTTTAGTGAATTAAACTATACAATCCGAATCGTCTATTACTTGAGACACATAAATCAAATTGCAACGCTGAGGGCATCACTCGCTCTGCTTTGAAGGCTCAGCTTCGAGGGGCCCAGTAGGTTCTCACAGCCGAACAAAGAAGTCGTGTTACCGTACCCACTATGGTGTTTGATGAAGAGCAAGGTCCGCATTTTACATCCTCACATAACGATCCCCTAGTCGTGGAAATGAAGGTGGCCAGCGCCACTGTACGGAGAATACCCATAGACACGGAGAGTTTAGTAGACATCATCACCTAGGACTGCTTGACGAACTTGACCTACAAGGGAGAGAAATTGTCCCCTTGGTACGCCCCATCCGGGGTTTCGGGGGACAGAAGCTGAACCCCACTGGGATAATTCGTCTTCCTATATGCTTTGGCTGAAGGTTGAGGCGGAAAATCTGGAGGTGGACTTTTTAGTCATTGATGTCCCCACCTCCTACAACGTCATCCTGAGGTGGCCAACCCTCCATAGAGTGAAGGCTGTTATCGCCCCCTACTTACTCCAGCTTCAATTTGAAGCTGATAATGGAAGCATTGGCACAACGCAGGGAGATCAGCGAACGGCTCGCGCCTTGTTAGCATTCGACCCCTGGTAGATTGGACGACCGAGCAGGGACCCCCACCAACGGGCAAGAAAGCGCAGACCGGACCTCCTCCCCTGACAGCAGAGGCCTTGGTGATACACACAGTTACTTCAATCGAGCTTGAGTGGCCTCGTTCAGAGACCGTAGATGGTATTGAATAGATACCATTGGAAGGTGCACTTGCCGGCCGCTCGATTCAGTTAGGACAGGAGATGGAGGCCTCTACTCGGTACTCGTTGGTCATACTCCTACAAGAGTATTAGGACGTCTTCGCCTTTGGACCTAAAGAGATGCCCGGCATTGATCCTACCGTTATGGAGCATAGACTAAATGTAGACCCCCTACACAAACCAGTCATTTAAAAGAAGCGACACATGGGTCCAAAAAGAGCAGTTGCGACAACCGTAGAAGTGTAGAAGCTACTTAAGGTGGGGTTCGTCATGGAATGTCAGTGCCCTGAGTGGTTTTCAAACGTTGTCCTAGTAAAAAAGCCTAACGGGTCATGGAGGATGTGTGTGGATTTCACTGACTTAAACATGGCCTATCCGAAAGACAGCTACCCCATCCCAAAAATCGATAAATTAGAGAACGCTACATCCGAGCACGCCTTACTAAGCTTCATGGACGCTTTCTCTGGGTACCACCAGATAACCCCATGCCTTGAAGATTAAGAGAAGACGACATTCATAACCGATTGGGGCTTGTATTAATATATAGTGGTGCTTTTTGGGCTGAAGAACGCAGGAGCCACGTACCAGCGGCTGGTAAACAAACTGTTTAAGCCCCTCATTGGTTGGACTATGGAGGTTTACATGGATGACATGATAGTAAAGAGCATGCTCGATGCCGAGCATGAACGAGATCTGCGGAAGACGCTCGACATTCTCCGAACGTGTAGGATGAAGCTTAACCTAAAGAAGTGTGTGTTCGGAGTTCGATCATGCAAGTTCCTCGGGTTCATGATAAGCAGTTGGGGAATCGAGGCCAACCCCGACAAAATCCAAACTATGTTTAGACATGAAACCACCGTGCAACGTCAGGGAAGTCCAACGACTAACGGGATGCATTGGCCCTCGGACGTTTCATGTCCAGATTCGCTGACGAATGCCAGCCTTTCTTTCGTGTGCTCGACTTTACTTGGGACAAAGAAGCCGAGGAGGCATTCCAAGCACTAAAAGCTTACCTGGCTCATCTGCCTAGGATCACTAGCCCTCTCCTAGGGGAAACACTCCAACTTTACTTGGCCGTCTCAGAACAGGCCATTAGTGTTGTACTAGTGGTTAAAAGGGCTAAGGAACAAAAATCCCTGTAGACTGCGTGAGTCACACCCTAGCCGGGGCTGAGGTTAATTACCCCCTCATGGAGAAGTTCGCTTACACACCGGTGATGGCCAGCTGAAAGCTACGACCCTACTTCAAAGCGCGTAGGATCATTATCCTCATGGACCAACCCTTGAAAAACGTCCTCCAAAGACCAGACATTTCCAGACGGCTCTTAAAGTGGGCAGTTAAGTTGTCACGGTACGATCTCGTCTTCGAGGCTTGGCGGGCCATAAAAGCCCAGGCTCTGGCGGACTTTCTAGCTGAGAGCACCATCGTCGTTGTGGATACCAGCTCAACCCCTCCATCATGGAACCTTTATGTGGACGGCTTATCCACCAATGGCAGGAATGGGGTCGGCCTAATCATCGAAAGTCCTCAGGGGGAGCGATACGAGCATGCCTTGAAGTTCATGTTCAAAGCATCCAACAATGAGGCCGAACATGAGGCGCTAATAGCAGGAGTAGAGTTGTGCTATACCGTAAGGGACGATTCGGCCCAGGCATTTTCAAACTCCCAGCTTGTGGTCCGCTAACTCAATAGGGAGTACGAAGTAAAAGATGATATCATGGTAGCCTACGTGCGACGGGTGCGAGAGGCCACCAAGTTACTAAAACATTTCTCAATCACGCACATCCCCCGATCCGAGAACCGGCAGGCTTATGCACTATCAAAACTATTAAAGCTCTGTCGAAGATGGGAAGGAGAGCACATTTAATGGGAGACTCTAACGGAAAGAAGCATTGACCCTCATGAGGTGCTCTGGCTGGATAGGAGTTCGACATGGATAGATCCCATTTGTGCGTACCTAACTGATGGTGCCTTACCCACGAACTCTAAGGAGGCCGATCGAGTAAAAAGACGGGTGAATTGGTTCATACTGTACGACAGGATCCTATACGAGCAGTCCTTCGCTTGACCACTTCTGCGTTGCGTAACCCCAGATATGGGGAAGAAGATACTAGAGGAGCTGCACAAAGGATGTGCAGTTCCCACATTGGGGGTTGCACTCCTACAGTGATGGCAATACGAATCGGCTGTTACTGGCTAAGCCTGCGGGAAAATACTATGAACTTAGTTCGCACTTGTGATAAGTGTCAAAAAATTGCTCCGGTCCAACGATTTCCCACCCTCCCTCTGACACATTGTCGACCCCTTGCCATTTGCTACTTGGGGCATGGATACACTGGGGCCTTTCCCCAAAGCCACGGGATAGCGCAAATACATTTTTGTTGTGGTGGACTATTTCACTAAGTGGATAGAAGCTAAGGCCATCACCTCCATCACTGCGGGTAAAGTCCGAAAATTCATCTAGAAGAATATCATCACTCGCTTTGTCGTCCCCCGTACCATGATCTTCAACAACGAGCGCCAATTTGACACTACCAGGGTCACAGATTGCCTAAGCACCCTCGGCTGCCAGGCCCAGTTCATAGTTGTTGCTCATACACAATGCAACGGCTAGGCCGAAGCCGATAACAAGGTCATCCCACATGGTTTACAGAAAAAGCTCGGCGAAGCCGAAGGCAAATGGGTCGATGAGCTACATGGCGTCCTGTGGTCGTTGAGAACCACTGAAAAGACTGCAACGAGCATCTTGTGGTCGAAAGCTATTCTTCCTGTTGAGGACGCAGTACACACCCACCGCCTTACAACATTCCAAGAAGAGCTTAACAAAGCCGCGCTCCAGGAAGCGTTGGACCTACTACCCTCGGTCCGAGGAGATGCCCTCCTCCGCGAGGCACTCTACACGCTCCGTGTTGCATGCCTCCATGACCACGCTATAAAGCTCCATCATGCACTGAAGTCGTGGCCTGCGCAACAGAACATAGCAAGGTCATGGAAAATTGGGAAGGCCCGTATAAGGTCATTACCCAAATACGATCGGGCATATATCGCCTAGAAACCCCCGCTAGAACTCCCATTCTAGGGACACAACACAGCAACAACCTGCAAAAATACTACTACTAGCACTTGTCCTTCATTCAAGCACAACGTTTACATACTTATGTTTTTCATGCAATGAATACAATGGCCGCAAAGGCAGTTCTTGATACACTTCATCTTCTGATGCTCTACCTTAAGCACGGTCTCAAGGCCGATCACTATACTCTTAGCCCTAATAGGGGCTAAGGGTCAATAAGCACAGCCTCAAGGCTGGTCACTATACTTTTAGCCCCAACAGGGGCTAAGGGTCAATAAGCACGGCCACAAGGCCGATCGATATACTTTTAGCCCCAATAGGGGCTAAGGGTCAATAAGCAACGCCTTGGGGCCGGTTTCTATACTTTTAGCCCCAATAGGGGCTAAGGGTCAATAAGCACAGCCTCAAGGCCGATCGCTATACTTTTAACCCCAATAGGGGCTAAGGGTCATTAAGCACAGCCTCAAGGTCGGTCGCTATACTTTAGGGCGATCGCTATAGGGGCCAAGGGTCATAAGCATGGTCTCAAGGCCAGTCGCTATACTTTTAGTCCCAATGGGGGCTAAGGGTCAATAAGCACGGCCTCAAGGCCGATCACTATACTTTTAGCCCCAGTGGAGGCTAAGGGCCAATAAGCTTGGCCTCAAGGCCGGTCGCTATACTTTTACCGCCAATGGGGGCTAAGGGTCGATAAGCACAGGCTCAAGGCCGATCACTAAACTGTTAGCCCCAATGGGGGCTAAGGGTTAATAAGCACGGCCTCAGGGCCGATCGCTATTCGGGATTTTTCACTTATCGTTCCCATTAGGGGCTACGGTCTTACGAGGTACAAGCGAAGGGAAGTACATAGCAACAAGCAGAATAACAAGTGAAGAGAGAAAGAAGTGACAAAAACTTAAATTCCCTTGTAAAAAACTTAGAAAATTTTCATTGACTAAAAAAGGAGTACAAATACCAATAGTAAGAAAGGAGGATGAAATAGGAAAACCAAAACCCTAAGGGCCCTAAACATCGGGGTCTTCATCATGGTCACTACCTTCGGCCGCCCTAGCTTCGTCGCCTTCGTGGTCAGGGCTTAAGGCCTCATCATCCAGAGGCATGGTTTCCTCATCATCCAGGCCCTCTTCAATAGCAGCAGGTGGATGGAACTCCACCAACTCGAGATCCTGACCCTTGACTCAGGCCTGGGGGTAATCCTCTATGTACTTGACGTAAGCTTCAAAATAGCCCTCTACGCCGAAGGCGTCAGGTGCTACGGTTAGCAAGAGCTCTCGAAAGAACTCTGAACTCTGATCATACCGCTGGCAGTAGTCTTGCTCCTCGGCTTTAGACGGCTTCTCAGCCTCGACTTTTGCTTTAGAACGCGCCTCCTTCAGCTAATGCCCCAGGTTCTGCCGCTCCACCTCCAACGCCTCCTTCTCTTTCCTCAACTCCTTGGAATGACGCTTGTATTTAGCCGCTGCTTCCTCCGATCCTTGGCACTCGGCCTCAAGGTCGTGTATCTGATTCTCCAGTGCAGAAACGGACGACCTCGAGTTCCCTATTTTTAGCATGTAGGCAAAGACCTAGAAAATACCCAACACGTTTAGCCAAGGGAACTTAGTATCCAACAAAGAGAACATATCGTAGGCTTAACCTCACCTCAGCCATGGCCACTTGTTCTTCGTCAACTGTAGACGGCTCTGCGGAGTCAACCAGTGCCTGCAACCATGACTTGGCCAACCTCTCTACCGAAGCGCGCTTGGCGGAAGCATCGACCGCCAGGAAGTCAACTGCCGAAGACCGGGTATGCACCGAGGCCTCTCCCACGGCCAACAGTGAACACCCCCGGTCACCCCGAGACCCGCCAATAACGGGCGATACTCAACCCTCATCAAAGAATTCACAGCGTCCAGACCGCTAACACCTGGCTAGCCCCTCTGCTCCTTTGTCTTTAAACAAGAGAGCCCCTGCCGTTAGGGGAGTGGGGCCAGATGTTGCGGCTGCATCATGCCCATTCTCGACCCGCTGTCACTTGCACGAACCTAAGTGAGGGAGGTTCAAGGACCCCACTATAGGTTTTGTACCGCGAGGAGTCAGTGATAGAGCCTGTAAAAAAGAAGAGTCAGTGAGCATATTGCACTTAAGAAGAGCTGTAAAGGAGAATAAATGCCAAGTGTTAGTGTATAAACCTTCCTAGCTTGTGCTTCCACGTGCTTGCGCCATTCTTCCTCTCGGACTAGCTCGGCCGTGGCATCCCCATATTCAAGGGGTGATAGCTTCGCAGCAGTTGCTCTGCATAAGGCAAAAAATAGTCAGGTCAGAGTCACAAAAAAAGGCCATGTACAAGAGGGATGTCAAGTACCCTTAGAAAAATTATTAAGGATGGGTAGGCCCGCAGCAGCCAAAAATAGTTGTTAGCAAAATATTTCAGCCTAGGAAGCCAATTCATAGGCTCCCTATCACTTGATCTGCTCCGTTTTTAGTCAAGCCCTTTCTGAGCATCCACTACCCGAGCCATGAAAGAATGAATAGGCCTAGGCCGGTCATCCTCCCGGACATAAAAATAGAAATATCAAGCCATCCTTCTCTCAGTATCGGTCAACTACCCATACGGATTGTGGACTAGCTTCCTGCCATTCCACTCGGGCAAATCTCACCAACCCGTTTAGCGACATACAAAAAGAAAGTCGTATTTTCAATTCTTGACTTTAGACTTCTTCTCGATGGCCATCATGAAGGCTTTCTTATTGTTGAAGCAATACCACCCAAGGTCCCTCGTCTCACTGGGAGCCCTTTGAACCGAGTGGACCTGCGCAAAGCGCGGCCTATGCAAGTTAACTTACGCAGCTCGCACGTTGTTATAAAAGAACATATGTTATGCCAGGATGTGGGCACAATCTGTGCTGGCACCAGCTCGTATTTATTCAAGATATCCATGATCACTAGATGGAGTGGGAACCTTAGGCCGTAGGAAAAGGTCGCCTGATATATCGCTATGCATTTGGCGGGAGGCTTATTTATAGTGGCATCGCCCCCCAGAAGCACAAATCTGTACCCCGCGGGCAGGCGATACTTATCCTCCAGGGCCAGCCTCTTCAGGGATGCCATGACTTTTGGGTTTGGAAAGTAATTGCTTGGTCCATCCTGGATGTCCGAGCGTACGGCAGCCCCTGGAAAGGCCATCCCCTCGACCACAAATTTCTAAACTAGCTCTTCCCAAGCACGACCACTTTTCTTCATCATGGCCCTTTCCAAGCTACTTGTTTCTCCCTCTGAGGAAGAGCTGGTGCTGACAGACTCAATCTTCACCTCAATGCTCGACCTATGGGAGCCATAGGAAGAGTGAGGATTACCTTCAAAAGTACCCTCTACCAAAAGCTCGTCTAGATTCCTCAGCCGGCTAGTCAATCTGATCTTGTCTATTCTGCGTCCCTTAAAGTCAAGCATAAGGTCAACTACCACGTCAATTTCCCACAGATAAACGACATCCTGCTCAACGTTGAGGATAATTGAAGTAAAAGAGCATTCACAGCTAGACCATGAAGGGGAGCCGGGTTTATGTATTGGTATGACATAAGGGATTTTCTTTGGTTCCCTAACTGATTCTTCGGGAGAATGTGTGCAACCACCCGACCATCAATTAAGGTCGGGAGGCTTAGAAACTGAGGGTGGCGGCCATCCGTTTTGGGGGCTGGCCGACCTCTCAGGCACTTTTCGACTCGATGAACAAGATGAAGACATATTTATACAAGTACAATACAAGGTATGACCCCTTTAGAAAGGCACGAGAAACGTACCTGGAAAGAGGACGAAGAATTGAAGACGGTGATGAAGATACAAGCAAACCCTTTGAAGATTCAAAAGGAGGGGATGAAGGTGCTACAATAAGTTTGAATAAAACCTAAAGGAGAGGCAGAGCTTCTCTCTCTAAAACTTCACTTCTCTTTCTAAGAGATTTTTAGAAAATGCAACGAAATGGCTCGCCCTAAAGAATCCAACCTCCCTTATATACGCGAGGTAAGGGAAGGGAAGAAGGGAGGGGTTCTTCCCCAGGGACTCAAGGGGACGTCACCTTGACACGTGGCACCTAAGGCGCCACGTAATCACCTAAGAGCTAAACCTCACAGCTACAATTTTTTCATGGACCCTTCCATCCTAGGGGAAGCTGAGGTCTCTCAAGCTCGACCTCAGGATCGACCGCCACACCTTTAGCCCCAATGGGGGCTAAGGGCCCTGTAGCTCGACCTGAGTGGTGCCAATACACGTTTAGTTGCAATGGGGGCTAATGGTCCTACAGCTCGGGCAAGGGTCGGTCGATACATCTTTATCCCCAATGGGGGCTAAGGATCTGGCAGCTCGGCCTAACGGCCGGTTGATATACCTTTAGCCTCAATGGGGGATAAAGGTCCTACAGCTCGGCCTAGGGGTCGGTTGATTTGCCTTTAGCCTCAATGCGGGCTAAGGATCTGGCAGCTCGGCCTAAGGGCCAGTCGACACACCTTTAGCCCCAATGGGGGCTAAGGGTCCTGCAGCTTGGCCTAAGGGCTGGTGGATACACCTGTAGCACCAATAGAGGCTAAGGGCCCCACAACTCAACTAAAAGATTGGTCGTCATTTAATCCGACCCCCCTTGGGGGCTGGCGGTTCGACAGTGTGAACAAGAGTCGGTCGTCGCGTTGTCAACCCCCGAGAGGGAGCCGAAGGTTCCTGAGTGCGATTATAGGCCGGGCACTACACCGTTAGTCCCCCTGAGGAGGCTCACAGTCTTCATACATAGCCTAAGGGTCTGGGGATGTAAGTCCATTTGGGATATCACGAAAAGAAAAATGCAGCATAACTAAATATAGAATCAAGTACATGCGAAACGGGACAACCTTTTATTATTCATTATAAGTAGCTACATATCAACTCTTACAAAGGCTAGCAAGATAATGAAGAGGCGAGATACAAAAGAACCCTACAACTACTCGTCGTCACTGGACGGGGGAGGGGCATCACTCGACCCCGAGTCCTCTACCTGGCCGTTCGCCGGCTCGAGGCCATCTCCCAGATAAGTGAGCCTAGGGAGCTGCACTTTTCGCAAAGCTTCCTTGTTCCTCTCCAACCAAGACTCAAAGATGTCCCAGCTCTGACTTTTCAGAACTGATGCCATGGTGCCACCCATAACCCCACTCGTAACTCCCAGTTCCACCGCATCGTTGAGCACCATGGCGTAAAAAATGGCCTAAGTGATCTCCAGTATGCGGAAATCCCGGGCAGACTCTTCGACCATGTCGAGGTCAAAGTGGGGTCAAACACCGTGGTAATCCTTAGGAAGTGGTCGAGGAGGACGTAAGTGCTCCCTCAAAAACCAAAGGAAGGTTTCCCTAACATAATCGGTTGCTTGCTCGGAGCTAAGAAAATCGGGAAAATGCATGGGGAAATTCTCTTTCTCTCTCTCCCTCTCCCTCTCTCTCGCTGTCACACTCACTTTCTCTCTCTATGAAGGTTAAGAAGACTGGTTAAGTGATCTTCCAAGAGAAGTTCCACTCCACCTTTATAGGAGGAGGCAGGCACGATAAAAGACAGCTCGCCCCCTGAGAAGGTGGCAAAATCGAGGCAGCACTCCATTCACGCCACATGACACCTACCTAATTCAAAACTGCCTCCACGTTCACAACCTCAAAAGGGGAAAAGGTTTACGGCCGATTATTCTCTTATCCCATGTCCCGAGGCCGAGCACTCATGTCCCGAACATGGTCTTAGGGACGTGATCTACATCGTAAACCTCATTAGGGACCAGGGGCTCGATAGACGCCAAAAATATAACACCACGATTATAAGATAAGCTGATTATGAATAAACATGGAAGAAATCAGGCCCCCACGGAGTGAGGCAACATTTTATTATCGCTATAAACGGTGGCAAACCAGCCTTACAAGGGTGAAAAGCATAACAAAGGAACGAGCAACAAAGAAAACCTATGACTACTCATCATTAGAGGGGGGTGGGTGGTCATTTGAGCCCGAGCTCTCCTCCTAGCCACCCGCGAGGCTGCGACTACCTTCTAGAAGGACTCGTTGGTGGACCTACGCCTCCAAAAGGGCACATTTGTTAACGCTTATCCATGGTTCCAAAGTAGTCCACCACAAGCCCTTGAGGGTTGACCTCAAACCCCTAGCTATGTCCCTACTCACCAAGGACGGCTCCACGACGTCATTAAGAAGCATCGCATAGAAAGTGGCCTGGACAATCTCTGGGATGTTAAAGTCATATGCAGCCTCCTTTGCATCGGGCAAGGTAAAGCTCGGACATAGGTCTCGGTAATCTTCTGGGAGTGGACTAGGAGGACACGAGCCCTCCTTAGATGCCACCTGAAGGTCTCCCTAACATGGTCAGCCATCTCTTTCGTATCCCCAAAAGGGGGAAAGGCCATGAGACGGATGGCAAATCGAGACTCTCTCTCTGTAGAGCTCATATCCCTCTCTCTAAAAAGATTCGAAAGCGTTTTCAAGCGACCCTTCATGGGGATGCCAGTTCCATCTTTATAGAGGTGAATCAAAAGGGGCTAAAAGGAGACCACATATTCCTAAGATACCCCTGAAATCAATGCACCACTCTGCTGCACCATGTAGTGATAAATTAGGCCTCGGTAACAGGGCCACCTGGTCGATAAAGACAAGCGAACACGCAAAAGCAAAGGCAAGGCTACCACAAAGAAGGCCATCATTTTATTATAAACACTCATGGAGTAAAAAAAATAGAGAGAGAAAGAAGAAGAAATACAACAAGCAGAATGCACATCCCTAAGATCGTTGCTAGCCGAGCTTCACTCCTGATCGTCATCATTGGAGATGGGAGTTTGGTCGTCTGACCCTGACCTCTCCACCTCTTTCGAATCGCTGAGTGCCTCCTGTCGACGGGCATCCAAGATCCTTCCCCTATTGCGCCCTACCCATGCCTGGAATGTGCTATATCGTAACTCTTTAAGGGCTGACTCCATTTTCCCGATCATCCACCCACGTAGAACGCCGAGCTTCACGGTGTCATTAAGGAGCATCGCAAGACATACCACCTGGGGTAACTCAAGAACCTCATAGTCCCGGGCATACTCCTCAGCCTCGGCTAGGACAAAACCCGGGCACATCTCTTCGTAATCGAATGCCAATGATAGGGGAAGAAATGCCACCTCCCTGTCATACCACTCGAAGTTACCCTGAACGTAGAGTGGCATCTTGTCCGTCGCCAATCGTGGAGGAACCCCATATTAGAGAGGACGGAACTTTAGTGTTTGGGAGATCCAAATGCACGGTACAAATCTGGCATCCAAAACAACCCTTTTATACCCCGAAGTTGACAGGTTCCTGTAGCACCAGCCGGCCTCGAAAATCCAAGCATAGCACTAATTGGCAGCCAAGTTTAAGGTCAGGAAGAGGTAACCGGCCAAGGGCAGACTGTTTTTCAAAGACCCTCCGACCTCCGTTACGCTAAGAACGCTCCACATTTCACCTGACTATCTGGGTGGGCCTACGTGCAAGTAAAACCTAAGAGACTAAATGATCTGAAAAATATGATTTCCCATGGTAAGCCCATTAGGCATAAGGGGTCTAAGTGGGACCCTTGGGGCTCCCACCAAAGGCCTAAACGGAGCAAATTAGACAGCATCCCACTTTGGGGATCTCCGGCATGAAGTTACCATCCTACCCCTTGCTACATAAGCTATAAATACTCACCTACCCACCTCAGGAAAAGGATTCACACTCTGACAAAATCGACTGTAGACTTTCTCTCTTTAATGCATTTATCTCTATCTTGGACCCTCCTTTGACTTGACCGTCGGAGAGGCGTTCCTCGGACCACAACCCGAGGGTGCCTTTTTTGCAGGTGTGACTGAGGAGAAGAGGATCGTTACCCAATCCGTACACGCCATCTCCTAAGCCCGAGCTCTCATCCCACGTTATCTCCAGCAACACATGGAAAGTTCTCGAAACAAGGTTCATCGTAATGATAAAATCAACTGCTCACATTCTGGAATAATTTTTACCCCATTACTTTTGTATGATGTGATAGATAACTCCTTTCGGAGCTCTGTAATGAAGATTCATGTTTGTGTATAACTACACCACTAATGCTGTGAAGTCAGCTACGTATGTTAAGATCGTGTCACTCATCCCGTAAATAAAAATTCCTTTAGTTGGTATTGTCTTAAGAAACTCCCATAAATCCCTAAAACATGTTTGGTTGATAAAACAAACAAACAATTTACTTTTTAGTGTATAGAGATTATAAAGACTATTATAGGTATGATTTTATAGTTATCAAATAAAACATAGTCTCTATGTGTAATTATTTCCACACAAACCAAGGATTCAAGGAAAATTACTGATTTTATTGTTACAAAATTTATATTAATAGATATAATTTCATTATGCTTCAACACCTACTGCTTGATTTCATATTTGTGTTTTGTAGGAAATATTAGGAGAATTAGTATGTTTAATTTTCTCTAACAGTAAACCCAACACATAGACAAATCAAGGGACATTAGACTTTAATCAAATTTTGATTTTTGAGTTCGACCAACGATGCTCCAAGTGTTGGTTGCTAGTGTAGATCACATGCAGTTGACTTATGCTGGAACCTTGGTAGTTTACATTATTTTCTGTCATTGTATTCATTTATGGATGTTTTAATTTAGGTTTATAGATTGATAAGACAAGGCATACATGACTATTTAAGTGGGGGAGTTAAGTTACAATACTATTTGTTGTTGAAACTTCTATTACTTATGGCAAAGTAAGTTCACATGTACTATGAATATCTCTCTGTCCCTCTTTTCCTTTGTACTATAATCAAGATAAATGACGTGGAGCGTTTATTTGCTGTTTTAGTTCTCCAGCCACAAATATATATCTCTTAGCTTATGCAAGTACACTGGCAATATTTAAAATTTTGTGAGTTGATTGTCTAGAGCAGTTAGTATCTTCATTTATGATAGAAAAAGCATGCAGTCAAAGGCTAAATTTATAAATTTGTTCTTCAAAAACCATTGAATTGCTTCTGTATACCAATTAATCAAATTTCCTAATTTCCATTTAATATTGAACTTTTTCATTTTCCTTAAATGGCCGCATAAGATACCATTACTAATTTTCATGAATTTCTAGATATAGTTAGACATTTTCAATCTAACTAATGCATAAATATAAAATATTTATACAATAATTATTGATATCATCCCATTTCTTATATGTGCAGCTTAAATTTAAGCTTCCTATAAACGTCGCAAAGACCCCATTTAGTTCAATAATATTATTGTTGTGACTTTATAAGAGTGACATATTCATTTATACAATCACATTGCATGAACTGATATGTCATACCATCTATAAATCCAAAACTGTGAAAGATAAAAAAAAAAATTAGTTATTAACTAATATCTCTTTTTTTGTATGCACAATTTAATTTTGAAGTTTTTTAGCATCACAAACGTGCTTTGCTTCTAGAGTACTATTGTTATAAATTAATCAAACAATAATATATTCTTTATATTATAATATTCATTGCACTAACATAATTATACAAATTCATTCTAGGTCCATGACTCAAAAACATATTTTCTATGGACAACCTAAGTTTTTCTTATATGTATAATTGAAATTGAAACTTTTGAGTCAAATATAACAAATTTATGTAAAGAATATTATAGTTGTAATATTAAACAGTTAAGCATTCATATATATAATCGTGTACTGGCAGAAACATGTCGTGTAATCTATTAAATATAAATATTATCCACTTAAAAGTAAAAATATAAATATTAATGGATACCCCCTTTTAACATGTACAATTTGGATTGAAACTTTGTATAACAGTAAAAAAAATTATCTACTTCCGAAATTTTATTATTGGAAATCAATAAAAAAAATAACTTATTCTCATATGCAGGGTTGTACTGCAAAAAGTACCATGATATGACATCGATAACATCTAAACCTTAAAAGTAATTACTTAGTAGACCTTCATTTGGAAACTATAATATCCTTTCATTCTTATAGCTATGGATGACACCATGTTAGCTGTTGAATCTACCCGAAATCGGTTGCGATATAAGGGAGCTCGATTGAATGCTAGATGGTGGTTGTTCACATGAAAGTGTCCAAATGTTAATGATACACATATATTGCATAATGTTAACGATTCGAGGAAGAAGCTAGATTGTGTAACTTATCCCTATCAGGATCAGGAAGGAATTACACTACTAGAAGGTTTGAACAACGTTGGTTGTTTACTGGAACCATGCTTCCATGTAATGATTATAATGCAATGATGTGGTATGATGAAATGGACACGAGTCGAAGAAGTGGTCCATCTCGCTTTAATACATGTTGCCATTATGGTCAAGTCCGATTGGATCCTTTATCTGCACCCGCAAGTCTACTTGATTCTTTATTTAATAATAGAAATTTCATGGAGAACATAAAGACTTATCACTCCATGATGTCCTTCACATCAATAGGAGAATTTATTAACCATTCTATCATGGATGGACATGGAACCTACACATTTCATATAAGTGGTGAAAATTATCATCAAATTAGGTCTTTACAACTGCCAAAAGGACATCTACCAAGATCTGTGTAACTTTATATATATGACACAAAGTTTGAGTGTCGAAATTAACTACATGCATTAAACAGAAACAACAATTCCACTTGAGTTAGGCTATCTACTATAGAAGACTTACAACACATATTGGATGAATGCAATCTCTATGTACATGTATTTAGAAATGCCAGAGATATCCTTCATAGTGGTGTTGTCATGATTAGGGGGGCAATATATAAGACCCACTGTTGATGAATTTGCTGGCCTTATAGTAGGGGATGAGGATTTAGAGGAGTTGGGTAGTAATACAGTAGTTCGCAAGTTCAACGAAAACCTACAATGAATATATGGCCCTCATCCTACTTATATGACCCTACAATATGTACTCCTATTTCCATATGGAACATATAGTTGGGGAAGTGGAATTCCTCTTACTAAAGGATCGACTAGCCATGGCCAGGGAGTGGCAATTTGTCAATACTATACATTTAGGATACAATTTCGATTAAATAAGGCTAACATTTTACTCTGTGGGGGTAGCTTGTTTTTTCAATATATTGTTGACTAATTTTACTATTATAGAGCAATGGAGGCTATATTATGTTAGGAAACATCCAGTATAACTACTTACAGAGGTTTGCATTGGCCCAGAAGATGCAACCACCGTTACAGAGACGGAGGCAAGTTGTCTTGGCCGACGATGAATATTATCGCCCTCATTTACTAGGGACATTACATGAGGCGCCATTTGCTTGATGCTATGGCCATATGTGCATAAGTTGGTTATCAAGATTTCTTTATCACCTTTACATGTAATCTGAATTGGCCAAAAGTTGAAGAGGCCCTCCAGCAATAAACAGGACAACATCTAAACAGTAGACCCAATATTGTGGCTCGGGTCTTCCGATTGTGGTTACGAGAGTTGATGCGCAATTTCAAAGAAAGAGATATATTTGAAACTATTGTTGTATATTTATTACAATTGTATCATAACATTTTCAAGTTTTTGTGCATTGGAAATGTTTACCAATTTAGTTTGCAATGCCTCACTAGAATTAGTTATTGCTTACTTTGTAGATATATATGTTATTGAATTTCAAAAGCAAGGGTTAGCACATGCTCACATTCTCTTAAGCCTTGCACCAGATGACAAACCATGTTGTGCAGAAGAAATTGATTCCTCTATTTGTGCAAAGATCCCTGAACAAGATCTTAATCCACTTGTGTCTGCTATGGTCGGACGACAATTGATATATGGTCCATGTGGTTCAGATAATCCCATGCTCCCTATATAAAAGTTCATATTGTAGTGAATATTGTTGAAACATCTGTTGAGGAGAATGGGTTTATTAAGTACAGGTGGAGGGATGATGGTAGAAGAATCATTATAAATGGAAAGGAGCTAGATAACCATTGGGTTGTTCCCTATAATCAAGATCTGTGTATGAAGTATGATGGTCATATTAATGTCGAACGATGTGCATAGAAAAAAGTCATCAAGTACCTCAAATACATTTATAAGGGTCCAGATCGAATGACATTTGTCATTGAGGAAAATGTCGAAACTATGGAAAGAGGAAGACAACCTCAATATAGGGAAGTTGATGAGATAAAGCAATACCTAGATGGTAGATATGTTTTATCTATCGAAGCAACTTGGCGCGTGAATTTGAAATAATTCACAGTTATCCATACGTAGAAATGCTATAGTTTCACTTGCCCATGCAACACAATATTGTTGCCAATGATGATGAAGATTTGGATGATATTGTTGATCGAGCTCAACATAGTGTTAGTATGCTCATGGCATGGTTTCAAGTTAATCAAGTTGACCCTATAGCAAATTGTTACACATATGTTGAATTCCCTAAATATTATGCTTGAAATTGGAGAGTCAAAACATGGACAAAATAGCAAAAATGCGTATGTCTTGGTCGACTTCCTTTTACACATCCTGATGCTAAGAGAGATATTACCTAAGAATGTTAGTTACAATTGTTCATGGTTCAAAATCCTTTGAAGAATTGAGAATAACTGATGGTACACAATATGTAACTTTTCGTGAAGCTTGCTTAGCATTGGGATTGGTAGCTGATAATAATGAGTAGGATGAAGTTATATTTAAGGCTTGCACATGGGAAATTTGGGCTCAATTACGGAGTATGTTTTCTTCTTTACTTATGTGCAATGAATTGGGACAGCCTCAACTGCTTTGGGATAAACATTGGGAAGACCTTTCTGATGACCTTGAGTGAAAATTACAACATGAGCATCAGAATCTTGAGTTATAGTTAACTGTCAATAAAAAAATATATATGCTTATATGAACTCGAGTTAATTTGAGAAAAAATGGTCATTCGTTAAATGACGACCCTCTTATGTGATTGCCTTCTTTAGATATGCTACTTTAGTTAAGAAATCGTCTCTTTAGGGAGCATTTAGATTATGACATTTCTACAGAGAATCTTAACATTATGCTCCCTATGTTGAACTCCGAACAAATGGACATCCTTCGTGCTATAGTGAATGCTAATGATTCTAATAGCAGGGGTGTATTTTCTTGACTAGGAGTAGCAGCACTGGTGAGACACATCTATAGAAGGTGATCATTGATGTGCTTAGATCGAAAGAGAAGATAATTTTGTTTGTGGCACCATCAAAATAGCGGCATTACTACTGTTATTTGGCAAACCGCTATCCATGTTTAAGGTCCTTATTAGTCTTATAGAAGCAACATATTGTTCGTTGTCGAAGGATTTTGATTTAACTCAATTGATTTGGCAACCATTATTTATTATCTGGGATGAGGTTCCTATGACACATCGTTTTGTGCTAGAGACTATTGCCATACATTAAGGGATATTTCTTATCAACAAAATGTGCCTTTTAGAGGAAAGTTAATGTTATTTGGTGGTGATTTTAGACAAATACTTTTGGTTGTCACAAAGGGCAGTAAAGCAAATACAGTTTTAGCATCATGGCCTCGATCAAATTTTTGGCCTCATAGCCATGTCATGCATCTCAGGATTAATATGCAACTAAGGGATCCAAAACTAAATAATCTTGAATATCAACGCTTATGAGATTTTCCGTATTGGGTCTTAAATATTGGGACTGGTAGTTTGCAAGTGATTTCATTACATTAGGATGTGAACCCAATTAGATAGAGATTCCATTAGAATTCCTTATGCCTAATGACTGTCAAGGATTGAGGAAGTTAATATCATAATTTTACCCTAATTTATCCACCAGGTACAACGATGGATCCTACACAAGAGTGTCGCATACTGACTCCTACAAATAATGATGTTGATCAATTAAACTTATAGATGTTAGCTATGCTTCCTGATGAGTTCCACACTTACTTGAGTTCAGATACATTTTACGAGAGTGGTGACCATCCTAATATAGATGATATCAACCCCCTGGAGATATTACATCGGCTTTGTAATAAACCGACCCTAACCTGTATTTATATATCTATTTAGTTATTTAAATCATTTTTATTTATTTCATTAATCATGTTTATTCAATTACTTTACCAACTTTATTGACTTAATCACTCACGGTTATTTGTTTAACCAAATCATATTTATTAAATTCAATTACGCTCCATTTATTTATTTAACGAGTTCCATCATGTTATTTAAAATTTCCACCTACATTTATCATATTTAATCATCTCGGTTGGGAGACATTTCATTTTGGGTACCGCTTTACAACTCAAGTTTCATTGATTCTTAAGTCGAAATTTCGTTGATTGAACAAATATCGGGTGAATCGATATTAGGCCTCGGTAAGTACAAATTAGTGATTAATTATTTTCTTATCTTCTCTAAAATTTATTTCCGAGCAATACAAATTTTTATTTTTGTTCAACACTCCAAATAATTTTTCAAGCCCCAATTTAGCCTTTTGGGCCCAAAACAAAAGCCCAAAACCTTACTAACTTTTATTATTTCACTAATTACTCATTTTAACACCTAATTTTAATTAGCAAAAACCTACTTTTAGAGTGAAAAATTTACAGCCATATGTGGCTATAAATTGACTATTCTTACACATAAAATTCAGCAAAAAAAAATACACAAACCCACTCCCCATTTTTTTCTTTCTCCTCACAGCAGAAACAGGGGCAGCACCTGCTGCCCCTTGTGCCGCCACTTTGGGTGGTTTCCGGCCACCTCCCAACTGCCCCGAGTTTCCCTTACTGCTAGCTATAAAGTCTAACCCCTCAAATCACTCAAAACAGCCTCCTCCTCTCTCTAATTCAAGCCTAAAGTGAGGTATATCCCAAAACCCTAACTTGTTTTATCTTGAGTTTTATGGTTGTTTTCTTTATGGGTTATGTTTGGATGATCAAATTGATAGTTATTGTGCAATTTTTATTGAGTTTGGAGATGTTTGGAGTTATGGGTATTTGATCAAGAGCATGATTATCATGATTTTGCATTCGTTTTTATGCCACTCTCGAAATTCTGGAAACTATAGAATTGTCCAAAAATTCTAAAATTTTTACTGTAGGTTCTCTATATTATTTGGGATTTTCAGAAAAAAATTTCATGAAGTTTGGAGGTGTAATGAGTGAGTTATGGAATTGTGACGAAAACTGCCCTGTTTTGGATACGAATTTAGTAATTATGTATTAATGAAGTTGTTTAGAGTTTGGATACATATATGAGGCCTTAAATGATATCTTTGTATCTGATTGTGGTGATTTGAAATTATTTCAAGTGATTTTTATGTGAAAAAGGAAGAGAAGTTAAATCAGTTAAGGGCTGGAATTTCAGAAAATTAGGGCTGACTTTGGGATTAAACTGGTAATGAATGGTCCATCCCAAAATTCTGATTTTTGGTGGGTAGATATTTCAGTGTGTTATCTTTAAAATTCCTCTTGAATCGCCTTAATCCGAGGTCTGTGCAGAAAGTTATGGCTCTTTTACCAAAGCTGCGCAGAATGAGATCAAAATTGATACACTTGTGTTTTAGTCCCATTTTGGGAATCCTATTGTGGGAATCATGTTTTGCGTTGTAAATGAAAGTTTTTGGGGACTTCTTAATATTTTTATATTGAGGTTTTATGTATCCATTTGAGGACTAGAATGAAAGGTATGAAGTTTTGAATTGAATTGACCTGCTTGGATGTAAATCAGGTTGTTCTTATAATTTCTGTGCTGTGTATACTTGGAGGAAAATTCTGAAACTTTTATGGTAGCCTGTTCATATTATTTCTGAATTTCCTGCAAGATCTCATGATATTTGGCTGAGTATTTTGAGTTTGGTGATTTTTGGGACTATTTTGAGTAACTGTATAAAGAGCAATAAAAAAGATCAAGTGAGATTGATCATGCACTCATTTTGTGTATTTTG
>JACYFF010031956.1:55731875-55745036 GCA_017589665.1 Selenicereus undatus
GTTAATTATCATTACATTTATGTAATTGTGAATGTTGGTTATCGAAACTCGAGACTTGGAATTCAGTTGTCTAAAATTCAAACGAGGCACTTTACTATGAGATCATATGCAAACATATATTCTTAAATATGATTATGTAAAATTAAAATTTAAACATGTTATGAAGATAATTTAAGATTGTAGATCAATAATGCACTAATGCAGTATTTTCGAATGAATGATGGTAGTCACAAAATGATATTATAACTTTATAATCCTAACGTGCATTAAGTTATTGACTGAATTAAATAGTAAAATGATATTGTTAGATCCTAATAAGTTTAATAATTTATCAATTATGCTTGTCTGTTCTTAATTTAATTTTGACCAAATATTATATCTCTTATATTTTTATTACATATCTATCAAATTAAACTTTAAAAACTATCAACTATTTTATTTTTTTCTCTTAAATTGTCTTTGATTTCATTTGTAAAATTTCCCTGTTAAGTCTTAAGTCATTTTTCTTTTTCCCTCATAGACGCAACTAATTGGTTCTAATATTTTTATTACATATCTAACAAATTAAAAATAAAAAACTATTAAGTTTTTTTTCTCTTAAATTTTCTTTGATTTAATTTGTAAAGCTTGTCTCTTAAATCTTAAGTTATTTTTCTTTTTCCCTCCTAAACTCAAGCAATTGAGTTTTAAAATTTCAAATTCTCCCCCCAACATCTAAAACCTAAAAAAAAAAAACTAATATTTTATAATTGTAACCCGCGACCCTCTTGTTAAAAAAATAAAATAAAATTCCCAAATCAAAAGAGTAAAGAGTAAAGAGTAAAGATTGGGAAGCGTTTTACTTAGGTTTACATCGCTTTTCTGCTGATTAGCCTGATTTCCTCATCTTGCTTTCCCCTCTCCCTCTCCAATCCAGATCTACCAGACTTCCACTCCTCCCTTCACCGGTGACTCCAACGCCGGTCCTGCAGTTGGTACGCTGGCGACTCCAACGCCAGAGACTCCAACCGCCGGTTCTCGCGTGTTTCGTCTGCTGCTGCGGTTACTGGTTCGTGCGTTTCGTGCGACTCCAACGCCGGAGACTGCTGCCCTTTCGTTTTGTTACTTCCAGGTTTCCTGTCAAGTTTACCAATGATATGTCCTGCATTATACCTTGATGGGGCTTGTGTATGTTCTTAGTGTTGAGACTTGTACTTTGTAATGTAGGTGCGGAAAAACTAAAGATGAGTTGGTGGTTAGAAAATGGGTTACCAGTTGCCTACGGATCTTACAATAATTAAAAATCAGGCTTGGAACTTTATTTAATTGGAGCCAGCATCAAAAGAGGCAAATAGCTACTAATCCAACTCATTTTTATGTGTTGTGTACTTACTTTAGCATCATTGTGTTCTTAGTAAATTTTGCGAGTTCCAAATTTGTTGATTTGGTAATTAACATGCTCCGATTTTTTCCCCATGGTCAGAGCAAACCATTGGAAGATTTCTAAAGCTCCTAGATTTTCAGTTGTCGAGTGCACCTGGAGAAACCTGGCAAGGCCTTCTGTCCGTGTTGCAACTTTAGGCTTCAGCACACGAATTCTTCTTTCCAGAAGTTGATTGCTTAACATGGTTGTGCTTGGCTCCTTTGGCAGAGTCATCTGTGATATCTTGTCCCCAGTCTTAAGCTTTCAATCCATCGGTTGATCCAAAGGTGTGTTCTAAGTATTACATTTTACCTACTTGGTTAAAGGCTTTAATAAATTATGTACTATGGTTATCGGTAGATTATGATTTGTTTGTTTATCAAAGTTGTGTGAAATTACAATAGAAGTTTTTCTTCTAGATCTTAACAATGAAATTTAGGCAATTGGGAATAGTTTTGGGTTGACTGGTTATGATTTATGAGTATGTTTCGGCTCGGGTTATATTCAGATCGGGTATATTCTGGTTCAAGTTTAATTCGGGTAAAATTGAGTTGGGTAGGAATCGAATCGGTTTTGAAACGGGTATGGTTCGGGTCGGGTTCAAGTTGTCCACTTTTGAGTCACATCGGTTCGGGTTACTTCGGTTCGGGTTTGAATTGGGTCAGGTCATTTCGGGTGTGGGTAATTTCGGGTCAGGCTACGATTCGGGTTTCGTTCGGTTATCGATCAGTTTACTTCGAGTATTCGGGTCCAAATTGGTTTATCCCATTTAAGTGTCGGTTCGGGTATGGATCCGGGTCATTCGTGTAATAGCCCGACCCTAAATTATGTTTATTTATTTAACTAAGCCATGTTATTTTTCACGTTTATTTATCTCATTTAATCATCCCGGTTGAGAGAATTCTTTTGGGACTCCACTTTGCAATTCGAGTTTCACTTACCGAAAACCGTCAGGAAAATCGATAGTAGGCCTCGATATTTATGATTTAAAAGATTCAATTATTTTTCATAACATCACAAAGATTTAGTTGCAAATTGCGAAAAAATTCAATTAAGCTAATTACCATCATTTGTAGCTAATTATAATTAGCAAAAGATATTTTTAGGGGCTTATAAATTTCAGCCAAGTGATTGAGATCACTTTTCAATCAAGTAAAAATTACAAAGCATCAAAGCCTTCACTTCTCTCCCTTCTTCCTCCTCTACAACAACCACCAGCCACCATCCCCTTTTTTGCTGTTGTCGCCACCAGCTGCCAGTCAGCCACCACCCCAATTACCAGCAACCATCCTCTCAACTCCCACAAGCATCATACACCACCCCCATCTTCTTTTATTCAAGCTTGAAGTGAGGTAAACCTTAACCTCACTTTGTTAAATTCTTGATTTTATGTTGGTTTTGATCATGAATCATGTTGTATTGATAGAATTGGATGCTAGTTTAATGATTTACTGTGGTTGATTAAGTCTTGAAAGCAAGCAAAGATTGAGATCATATATGATCATGCAACCTTGATGTGAAAATGATGAACTTTGAGTTCTTTAATTCAATGTTGTGATCTTTGGTATGAAAGATGGATTTAAAGTTGTTGGTAATCTTAATAAGTGATTTCAGATAGAATTATGTGAAAAAGGGAGTTCATAATGTCGACAACAGGCTGTGAAAGACCCTGAAACAGGGGCCTGTTTTGGGAAAAAACTAGTAATGGTTGGCACAACGACAAATCATGATTTTTGGTGTAGTGATAGCTTGATGAGTTAGCCTTCAATAGGATTTGGAATTACTCAATTTTGAGTTGTGTGGAGAAAGTTCTGGCCACTTCACTAAAGACTGAGCAGAATACATCGAAACTGGGAGCAGTTTTGAATAGTGGACATTGCGAAAAAAACTGGTATTGATTAGCTCATTGAAAATTTCTTATTTTTAGTGTGTGGATAGATCAATGCGTTATCTTTCACATGCATTTTGAATCTCCTTAATCCGAGTTCTGTGGAAAACGTTATGTTCATTTCGCTACGACTGCGCAGATTGAACTGAAATTGTGCATGTCTGTGTTCTACCGTAATTTTAAGGATCTTATTATGTGAATCATGCTTTATGTCCTAAATAAAGGTTTTAGTGGACAATATGAGCTTTTCATATTGGCATTTTACATCTTATTTGGAGGTTGGTAGTGAAATATATGGATTTTCTAACGCAGACCATCAAATGGTAACAAGAGTGAATACGAAAATCGTGACATTTGGAGATATTTTCAGAAGTTTCTATATAATTATGGGTATTGCAAGGAAATTACAAAGTGTAGTGAGTTCAACAAGTGTGATTATGTGTAGAAGCTTACTTGGGTTGAAAACCAAGTTGAATGAGCATGAAAATGAAATTTGGGAAGTGAGCAGAGTAATGACTAAAAATCAGTGTCCATCGAACCAAGCTGGTGTTATTTGAGCTTTTATGAACTTCACAACACCTCTAGTGACATTAAGACTTCTATTATCCATTATCCATTTCAGAAACATCAGAAATATCAAAAACTCATATTTCATTTATATCTATTAAAATCTTTTCACTATCAGCTCAATCATTCCAATGTGATCTATTTTGTTTCAATTTGTTATATTTCAAGTTCAATATCCCTAATTGGCTTATTTTTCATATCATCTTGGTTTAGCTTACCTTGTATTGAATCATTGGAATTGTAGAAGCCTTCTAATTAATCAATTTCCATTAAAGTTATAAATTATGTCAGTGAACATGGTGTACTAACTACATTTATCTATAATTACATTTCTTAAACAGAAATGGGGCCTAGTATATCGTTTCCATTGTGCATAAGTATTATCAAGTAAAATACCATTTTAAAGACTTCAGCTATGTTCATTGCCTGTATCTTTAAAAATCAGAGTGTATTTATCAACGTTATCATGTTTTGGTAAGTACATCAATGAATCAGTTTAAACGGTAATTTATCAGTTAATTAGTGACCCCATCAGTTATCTTCTATAGGGCATTCGCCCTTCAGTTACCTGCTCGGCTTCAGGCCAGGTCCCCAATCGGCTTAGCAGGTGTACACCTATCCATATATCGTAACAGTATCAAGGGGTTCACTATCAGATAATAACTAGCAATGCAGTTTTACATTCCTCTCATTTATTGTTTTAACTTAAAATGAATTGCAAAGCGGGCCCAACCAGTATGTCAATGACCATTTAACACTTCAAGAATGTATGTACTGAGCTTCGGCTCACAGTTCAAAATATTTTTCATATTTTCTTTTAGGCAAATGCTCAGAGAATTGCCCTCATGCTAGCAAAGCAGCGGAGGAGGATAAGTTGAGCAAGAAAATCTTTATGAATCAGTGGTGATACAGTATATTTTGAATTCTTTGGTGTATGAGGATGTAGATTACATGGTGAATTATCTTACTCTGGTTTATAAACCTTACATTGGTTAAAACTGGATTGTGAATGGACGACCATCAGTGAATGTGTATGGTTGAGGTTATGCTTAACTATGTTATTCCAGGACACATACTTCAAGCCTTGTCCTTTGGGACGGTGGTAACGCCCCTATCATTGGATTTATTATATTACAATTGAGTGATGTATTAAGGAGAATATAAACAATGAAACATGTTTAATTTAGGGGTGTTACAGGCTTGGTATCAGAGCCAGGTTGAGATTTTCTTTATGGGATATGGAGTATGGAGTTAAGATACTGAGAAAGTTGGTTAGTGAGGAATGAAGATTATTATGATATCATTGGATATTTGTGACACCGGTAATGTTTGCTTATCTCACACATATTCTACTCGTATATTCTTCTTTGTCAAATGGATCTATATAAAGTATATATATAGTTTGATCTCAAGTAGCTGATTTGACGGAGATTTTGAATAAGAAGTTAAAGGTGTTCCAATGCATTTAGGTATGTATGGCCATCTGAGCCACCCATCTGAATGGTATGTCGTCCTTTAGCTGGAGTTGTTTATTTTTGGGATGTAAACCCTTGTACTCTGGGCGTGTAGCCTGTAGAGTTGTAGTCTCCGGTGTGTAGCCGTTGAGCGTCATTTGCTATCCTTTTATACTTCTATTCAATGCAGGGGATGAGATGTAAGGCTTTAAGCCTGGAAAATGGCCAGTTTGCAGGTGAAACTCTGTCCATTTCGCCCCAGAAATTTCAGAATCACTAACACTTGTATCCCTAGGCTTGGGGGCTATTACAGATATGTCCTATGAAAGGCCCTTGACTTATTTTGAGGTTAAATGCATAGCGAAAACTAAGTGTAGGCAGATTACACAAGTTCAATCAACTTGGCAGTTTTGATCAGTGCACAAGGTCCGACTTTGAGGTAACTTTTGTCCATGATCAGCATGATTTATCTAGGGGTTTTCTGTCCTAAATTTATGGTTAGGGAGATGTCTTGCATGTGAAGTAAGTTTCAAATCGATTGGAAGTCATTTGGTTATTCAAAACTACTAGACAAGTCAAAGTCTGCAAACTTGGTGGAATTCTGATGCACAAGGTCTGAGCTTAGCCCACTTGCAGCTTCTGCATTCCATCATATAGGGAAGTTTTGATTAGACTATGCATTCTAATGACCCAAGTGTAGCACATTTGGAGACCATTTGGTCAATGAAATTTCGCTTAGAAGTCTGATGGTACAGACTGTCCAAGTCAGTGGGTACCTATAATTTTGAGCTCATATTTCCTCATCATATTAGTGCCATTTTTTGAGCTTCTCGAATCCAGGTGGAAATTACTTCAATATGCCTTATTGATTGCAGATATTTTCTTCTGTAACCCAAGAATTTCATCTAAGTGAGCTATGTGGGGGTTCTTGATGTAGTATCCCCTAAATTATAGGATTTTGGAGGGGCTTGTTCTATGGTACATAAGTTTGAAACCATTGACTACCAACGATTCCATACAAGAGAAACCAAGGACATATTAGAGAGATATTTTGCTTCAATCTATTGCAATTCAAGACTTGCTTAAATTGCCCAAACTTTTGCAAGCAGTCCATTGACTCCACCTCCATTTGTGAAGTAGACATTACTCTGGAAAGTATTTCACTGCACCTTTTGGTAACATACCATCTACCATTGTCCTTGTTGGATTATCAACTGTTGGATACTCCTCACTTTGTCTAGGGACTTCATCTTTTTGTCTTCATGGCATCTCCCCATCCAGTTGCATCATCATTTGCTCTCATGTTACATCTTCATCAGTTTTGGTCACCTTTCCCTATTTTTAAGAGCCCAATTGCTGCTAGTAGCTGGTTTATGATTGGGTTGTACCCATGTCACTAGATGATAATTTTGTAGCATGCCTGAATAAAAGGTAGATATTAACTACACTTTGTATAGCGGTTGATTGTTGTCCAACTTATGGAATCCATTGCTAAGGGGAATGCAATGTGTCTACCTTTTTGGCTGATTCAATCTAAATTTCCTTAGGAAGATCACTTGCATAAAGCTTAAGTTTGACAATCAAAATTTTGCCATGCATTTGGATTACATCAGTGAGAAATTTTGATGGGTTACTACCCCTTGGAAAAACTTCTTCAACTGATTCATACTAAAGAACTCTAGATTGGAAAGTATGACCCAATGGAACCTTAAGAATGGATTCTGGAATGGACAAAATTTTCATTATATTAGAGGCTCCAAGGGAGAAAAAGGTGAACATTGGAACATTTTATCTAACTAGTGAAACCTATATTTGATGAAACACTGTTAAGAATAGACCCTTAGGGCCTGACTTCACTTGGAGCAGAATTGCGGAAGAATGACCTATACCGCTCCGGATTTCCAAGTGGGAACTAACAAATGTATGTGGTGTGGTAGCCAGAGCAACTCATTGTTGTCTGTTCCTGAAGGCTGAAAGCTAAAGGCTGTAGATAAGGGCTCCCACCTCCAAGGCCCGCAGCTGTAGAAAGGTCGTATGTGTCGAGCAAGAAGGATACTGCCACCTCTGGTGCGGTAGTTACTGGAACTCTCCTTTAATTTTGAAACCATTTTGTGTATTGATTGATTCAGTTGCCACTCATTCATTTATATTCACACGATCTTCCATGCAAGTGAATCTTGAGAATAAGGAGGCAAAAACCAATTATGGAATCAAGTTATCCAGCGACTCTAGAGTTGAGTGTTCTACCTCTCATGAACATGTGTTCATTACAGTTGGCAGGATAGTATTCCCTATAGTTCCGATTCATTTTGACTCATCAGACTTTGATATCATTCCGGAAATGAGTTGGTTGTTCACTTATGGGGTCAAGATAGATTGTGATTACCCTAAGGTTATTTCAAGAGATGAACAAGGGAGAGAAATATGTTTCATGGGCAAAGAAAGGAAAAATCTTGTCCTTTAAATTCTGTTATGAAAACCAATGAGCTCTTATGTCAAGCATATATTATCTATTGGTGTTATACTAGTAACATTCAACCGAAGGAAGAAAAAGCAGAAGATAACCCTATAGCTTGTGAATTTAGAGATGTTTTCCTGAAAAGTTACCGGGACTGCTCCGCAAAGAGAAATTGATGTTGAGATTGAATTAATCCCTGATGCTCAACCTGTCTCCAAAACACCATATTGTATGGCCACAGTTAAGCTTAAAGAACCGAGGATTCAGCTAGAGAAGTCATTACAAAAGGGATTTATCATACCACGCGTGTCACCATGGGGTGCCCTAATTCTATTTGTAAAGAAGAAGAATGGAACCTGGAGGTTATGTCTTGATTACAGAGAGCTGAATAAGATCACCATCAAAAACACATACCCATCGCCCCAGGTAGATGACTTATTTGATCAACTGCAGGGAGCAGGAGCCTTTTCTAAGATTGATTTGAGGTCAGGCTACCATCAACTTAGGATTATACCTGAAGACATTCCCAAAACCACACTAAGGACCATGTTTGGGTCACTATGAATTCACTGTGATACCTTTTGGCTTAATCAATGGCCTCGCGGCCTTTACGGATCTTATGAATAGAGTTTTAGACCATACATAGACAAGTTGTGATGGTGTTTATAAAAGATATCTTGAAATACTCCAAGGACAGACATGAGTATCATGTTCATTTGTGGATAGTGTTGCAGACCTTGAGGGAACATCAATTACATAGCAAATACAAGAAGCATGAGAACTGGTTAGAAGCAATGGTATTTTTGGCATATATGGTTTCAAGGGAAGAGATTAAAGTTGAATTGCAAAAGGTGAAAGCAGTTACAAAGTGCCTAACACCCACCAATGCACGAAGACTAGAAACTTTTTGAGTTTAGTATATATTATCAAGTTTTGGGAAGGATTTGTCAATTATTATCTTCCCTGACCAATTTGTTGAAGAAAGCTACAAAGTTAGCAAGAAGATACAGTGGTACCTTATGCCTCCCGACAATTCAAGTCTTATAAGAAGAATTATCCTACCCATGATCTGGAGTTAGCAGCTGTAGTTTTTGAATATGGGATACCATGTAAAATCAACATTGATCATCAAATTTTAAAGTATATATTCACTCAGAAGAAGCTCAATCTGAGACGACAACAACATTGATTAGAACTGCTTAGAGATTTCAACTTGCAGATCCAATGTCAACCAAAAAAAAGAGAAATATTGTGGCAAATGCCCTGAATAAGAAGGCAAAACATACCTTGATTACTGTAGTGATTACTCAACTGAATCTCTTAAGAGAGCTTGAGGACTCAGACATTCAATTAGTATCGCGCAGAAAGGCAAATGTTCAATTGCTGGCACTTACCTTACAGCCCTCCCTAATGGAGAAAATTAGAGTGAATCACGATAGTGATCCTGAGCTCCAAAGAATAAAGCAAAATCTTAAGAAAGGGATTCAATTTCAATGGGCTTTGTCATGGGATTCTCTCAGATATAGTGTCTGATAGAGATCAGAGGTTTCAAGCCTGTTTTGCCAAGCACTTTAAAGAGCCTTTGGAACTAGATTGAACTTTAGTAGTTCTTATCATCCTGAAACGGATGGGCAAGCCTCTAAAAATATCAATGGATTAACTCTTCTAAGTTGAAACTTGTAGTACTCCATAACCTACGACCAACATTTGCATCTGAAGAAAGTATAGAACTTTCATCGGTTAACGTTGTGATAACATTAGCAGAGAATCCTGCATGAAACAACATGACAAAATGACAGCCGACATTGACAACAAAATCATCTTTTGAGTCAGGAAGAACTTCTTCAGCATTCAATAAGGCGGCATATCTCATAAGACTCTTGAAAACATACCATTAAAACCGATAGAAAAGCTATGTTGATAAAAGAAGGAGATTCGTGAAATTTCCGCTATAGGATAAAGTTTTTCAGAAAGTCTCACCAACTAAGGGTGTAAGGAGGTTGCACTGCGACCTACATTGAGGCCAAGATCTTTTGGACCACATCAGTTCATTGAAAGGTCGAATTTCGTAACTTGTCTACCCGATCTGCCTATATGACTCAAACATGTGCATAACATGTTCTGTGTTCCTTATCTTACAACTCAGGTAGTACATTTCAGATCCTGGCCATGCTGTCATAATCCAATCCATTGCTATCATTGAGGGTCTTGTGCTGCAAAAGCATCTAGTTCAGATATTGGATCACAGGATTAAGCAGTTAAGTATCAAGCGGATACCTTAAATCATGCCTTGGGCAAAACATACCTCCTCATAAACTACTTGAGAAACTGAGGATCAAGTGAAAGTCACGTAACCATACTTATTTGGGATAACCTTCCATGATAGTCAAAGTTCATAAGTTTCAAGGACGAAACTCTTTAAGGGAGGAAGGCTGTAATAGCCTGACCCTAAATCATATTTATTTATTTAATTCAACCATGTTATTTTTCACATTTATTTATCTCATTTAATCATTCCAGTTTGGAGAATTCATTTGAGCTCCACTTTGCAATTCGAGTTTCATTTACCAAAAATCTTCGGAAAAATCGATAGTAGGCGTCGATATTTATGTTTTAAAAGATTCAATTATTTTTCATAACATCAAAAGATTTAGTTGCAAACTGCGAAAAAATTTAATCGCATATGGCTTAATTTTCTTTCTGAGCCCAAATGCATTTAGGCCCAATTATGGCCCAACAAGTTGCTATAATTAAATTAAGCTAATTACCATCATTTGTAGCTAATTATAATTAGCAAAAGATATTTTTGGGGGCTTATAAATTTTAGCCAAGTGATTCAGATCACTTTTCAACCAAGTAAAAATTACAAAGTATCAAAGCCTTCACTTCTCTCCCTTCTTCCTCCTCCACGGCAACCACCAGCCACCATCCCATTTTTTGCTGCTGCCGCCACCGGCCGCCAGTCAGCCACCACCCCAACCACCAGCATCCATCCTCTCAACTCCCACAAGCATCATACACCACCCCCATCTTCTTTTACTCAAGCTTGAAGTGAGGTAAACCTTAACCCAACTTTGTTAAATTCTTAGTTTTATGTTGGTTTTGATCATGAATCATGTTGTATTGATAGAATTGGATGCTAATTTAATGATTTATTGTGGTTGATTAAGTCTTGAAAGCAAGCAAAGATTGAGATCATATATTATCATGCAACCTTGATGTGAAACTGACGAACTTTGAGTTCTTTAATTCAATGTTGTGATCTTTGGCATGAAATATGGATTTAAAGTTGTTGGAAATATTAATAAGTGATTTCAGAGGGAATTATGTGAAAAAGGGAGTTTGTAATGTGGACAACAGGCTGTGAAATACCCTGAAAGAGGGGCCTGTTTGGGAAAAAACTGGTAATGCTTAGCACAATGAAAAATTATGATTTTTGGTGTAGTGATATCTTGATGAGTTAGCTTTCAATAGGCTTTGGAATTGCTCAATTTCGAGTTGTGTGGAGAAAGTTATGGCCACGTTACTGAAGACGTCGCAGAATATATCGAAGCTAGGAGTAGTTTTGAACAATAGACTTTACGAAAAAAAACTAGTATTGATTGGCTCATTGAAAATTTGTGATTTTTGGTGTGTGAATATATCAATGCGTTAGATTTCACATGCATTTTCAATCGCCTTAATCCGAATTCTGTGAAAAAAGTTATGGTCGTTTCGCTACGACCAAGCAGATTGAACTAAAATTGTGCACCTCTGTGTTCTACCCTAATTTTAAGGACCTTACCATGTGAATCACGCTTTGTGTCCTAAATAAAGGTTTTAGTGGACATTATGAGATTGTTTTACATCTTCTTTGGAGGGCGGGAGTGAAAGATATTGATTTTCTAATGCTGTTCATCAAACGGTAACATGAGTGAATACAGAAATCGTGACATTTAGAGATATTTTCAGAAGGTTCTATATAATTATGGGTATTGCAAGGAAATTACAAAAGTGTAGTGAGTTCAAAAAGTGTGATTATGTATAGAAGCTTACTTGGGTTCAAAACCAAGTTAAATGAGCATGAAAATGAAATTTGGGAAGTGAGCAAAGTAATGACTCAAAATCAGTGGTCATCAAACCAAGCTAGTGTTATTTGAGCTTTTATGAACCTCACAACACCTTTCCTAACATTACGCTTATCCATTATCCATTTCATAAACATCAAAAATTCATATTTCATTTATATCTATTAAAATCTTTTCATTATCACCTCAATCATTCCAATGTGATCTATTTTGTTTCAATTTGTTGTATTTCAAGTTCAATAAACCTAACTGATTTATTTTTCAGATCATCTTGGTTTAGCTTGCCTTGTATTGAATCATTGGAATTGTAGAAGCCTTTTAATTAATCAATTTCCATTAAAGTTATAAATTATGGCAGTGAACATGGTTTACTAACTACATTTATCTATAATTACATTTATTAAACAGAAATGGGGCCTAGTCTATTGTTTCCATTGTGCATAAGTATTATCAAGTGAAATATCATTTTAAAGACTTCAGGTGCGTCCATTGCCTATATCTTCAAAAATCAGAGTGTATTTATCAACGTTATCATATTTTGGTAAGTACATCAATGAATCAGTTTTACAGTATCAACACTATCAGATAATAACTAGCAATGCAGTTTTACATTCGTCTCATTCACTCTTTTAACTTAAAATGAATTGCAAAGCAGGCCCAACCAGTGTGTCAATGATCATTTAACAATTCAGGAATGCATGTAATGAGCTTCGGCTCACAGTTCGAAATATTTTTCATGTTTTGCTTTAGGCAAATGCTCAGATAATTGCCCTCATGCTAGCAAAACAGCAGAAGAAGATAAGTTGAGCAAGGAAATCTGTATGAATCAGCGGTGATACAGTATATTTTGAATTGTTCAGTGTATGAGGATGTAGACACTACAAAAAAACATTGTATATGCCCACACTTATCTAGCTACACTTAAGGAAGTGTGGGAGGGAAAATCAGAAACTTTCTAGCTCTACACTTCATAAGTGTGGGGAACCCATAAATCTCTTTCTACATTTGTTAACTAAGGACAATTTAATTTGACATACTAATTATTTGATGTGGATTGTGGGGAAAAGAAGAAAAATAGGGAACCAATTTTTTTTTTTAAAAAAGGGAAAAGGGTAAGGCATGTGTTTCCTTACGGTCGAGAGGGGGGTGAAAGCTCTGCTGCTTCTTCTCTCACCCGCTATTTGCACAAAAAATACGGTATTTTTATGATAATTTTATACCCAATTTATGTTCGTAATAATTGCTATTTTTAGATTTTTATTTGATTTTAATTAATTTTGTAGGTGTTGATTAAATTGGAAAAAAACATGGCAAAAGCAAAAAAA
>JACYFF010031956.1:55750036-55788662 GCA_017589665.1 Selenicereus undatus
GCCACTTAGACGTCAGGATTGATCATCCATGTGATAAGATGATCAGAGGCCTAGTGACATTTAGATATGCCTAATCAAACAACCAGAATACCGTAATGAACATTTCAGGAAAAAGAAACATCAATCTTTATTCAAAAGAAAAAATTCATTACATATGTCCAAAACAAGACATCCCAATTAACTAAAACCTACGAAGACCTAAACTCATCACATGAGTTTTGAACGTATCTCTAGGAGTAGGTTTAGTTAAGGGATCAGCAACCATCTTACTAGTAGGTAAATACTTCACAATGACTTCTTTTAACTTTATGGCATTTCTTACAAAATGATAACGCCTTTTAATATGCTTAGCCTTCCTATGGAATTTAGGATCCTTAGCATATTGGATAGCGGCAGTATTGTCGCACCACATTTCCACAGGATCATCTACTCTCGGAGTGAGATTGAGATCCTGAAGAAAACTCCTGAGCCAGATCGCTTCCTGAGCGGCGAGGCAGCAAGCAACATACTCCGCTTCCATGGTTGATAAAGCTATGCACTCCTGCTTCTTGCTGGACCAAGATATGGCTCCCCCACCAAGAGTGAAGACATATCCTGAGGTGGACTTAGACTCATCCAAGTCACCACCCCAGTCAGCATCAGAGTAACCTCTCAATTTCAAGTCCACTCCTTGGTAGCAAAGTACCAAGTCGGTAGTCCCCCGAAGATAACGCATTATCCTCTTGACGGCTTGCCAATGAGCGACTCCCGGGTTACTTTGGTAGCGACTTACCAAACCAACCGCGAAGCAAATGTCAGGCCGTGTACGTAACATGGCATACATTAGGCTACCTATAGCACTAGCGTATGGGACATTGCTCATCTTCTGTTTTTCAACTTCTGTTTTAGGGCATTGCTCTAGACTTAAAATCAACCCCTTGTCTACTGGAGTATCGACGGGTTTGGAGTAATGCATCCGAAACCGTTCTAGGACTTTCTCGATATATGCCTTTTGGCTTAAACCAAGAAGTTTCTTCGAACGGTCTCGAAGAATCTCCACACCTAGGACATACCTAGCTTCACCCATGTCCTTCATCTCAAAGACGGAGGATAACCACCGCTTGGTGGCATTGATCATCTCCATATCACTTCCAGCCAGTAGAATGTCATCGACATACAAGGTAAGAAACATAATTCCTACACTTGTCCTTTTGACATATACACAGTGATCTTCTGAAACCATGGTAAAGCCAAACACGGTGATGGCTTCATGGAATCTGAAGTACCATGCTCTAGAAGACTGTTTGAGGCCATATATGGATTTTTTAAGGTGACAAACCTTGTCTTCCTGGCCTTTTGATACAAAACCAATAGGCTGGACCATATATATCTCTTCCTCAAGATTTCCATTTAGGAAAGCAGTCTTCACATCCATTTGGAACAGTTCTAAATCCAAATGGGCTACTAGCGCCAGAAGTAAGCGAATCGAGGCTAATCTCACCATAGGAGAAAAGTTTCCTCGTAGTCTACACCCTCAACTTGGGTGTAGCCTTTCGCTACTAAACGGGCTTTGAACTTATCAATTGATCCATCTGCCCGACGCTTAACCTTGAAAACCCACTTGTTTCCAATGGCTCTGCGTCCGGGGGGAAGGTCAACTAGATCCCAGACTTCATTCTTTGCCATCGAGTCCAACTCATCTCTCATGGCATCCATCCATTCCTTATCGTTTGGTGATTCCAAAGCCTCTACATAAGAGGTTGGCTCTTCTATTTCTAAAGGAGCACAAAAGAAAATTTCCTCTTCGATTTGAAAATACCGTCGAGGAACTCTTCCACGCTCACTTCGTCGAAACACTTTAGGACTTGGCGGTCTAACCTGTTCAGACTCGGGATCAGGATTTCTCCCCCTTTTCTTTTGAGATACAGAACCTCGAATAGGAGAAGAACCACTCCCACTAACCCTTTGGGGTGTGGGTTCCGGAGAATGAGGACTCTCAGTCTCTGGTTGAGTGTCCTGAACAGGCAGGTCTCCCTGCGTAGAAACAGTAGGTACACTCCCACTATCTCTAATGTCAGGGAGATGCATCTCCTCGGTGTCTTGGGCAGTATACAAATCCTCCTCCTCACCGAGAGATAGGTTCGTTTGTAACTCATACAATAGAAAGTCCTTGTTTATGTCACCAATACTAGGAAACTCATCCTCAAGGAAATCGACATTTCGGGAATCTAATTCCTTCATGCCTCCATCTGGATGTTCTCCATACATCACATAACCCTTTGAATGTTGCGGGTATCGAATAAAGATCATCTTGGTGGCCCTTGGACCAAGCTTACCATGTTTATGGGTTGGGTTATGCACATATGCGAACCCCATGGTCGTAGATGGTCCAAGGAGGGATGTCTACCATTCCATAACTCATATGGAGTAGTAGGTATACTCTTGCTAGGTACTCGGTTTAAGATGTAAGTAGCCGTTAGCAAGGCATCACCCCAAAAACTAATTGGAAGATTAGCTTGGGCCATCATTGACCTGACCATGTCAAGCAATGTGCGATTCCTACGCTCAGCTACACCATTTTGCTGCGGAGTGTATGGAATCGCTAGATGTCTTACGATACCTTTTTCCTCACAGAACGCCTTGAACAAATCAGAAAGGTATTCACGACCACGGTCGGTTCAAAGAGTTTTAACTTTTCGTTCCAACTTGGTCTCTACTTCTGCGACGAAGCGTTTGAACACATCTAGAGCCTCGTGGCGGTGTGATAATAGATATACATACCCATATCTAGAGTAATCATCTATTAAAGTGAGGAAGTATACAGCACCACTACGTGCTCGAACATTCATTGGTCCGCAAATGTCGGAGTGAATGAGTTCTAAGGAAGTAAGCGCTCTAGAAGCCTTACCAAAAGGTTTCTTAGTCGCTTTTCCTGCTAAACAAGGCTCACATATAGGTAGCTTAACCTTAGTAAGTTTGCCTAATAGACCTTCTTTAGCAAGTCTAGTCATTCTATCTTGACCTATGTGTCCAAGTCTAGCATGCCATGTTACAAAATCACTACTAGAATCAACAGATAACACAAAAACAGAAGGTGCTTTACTAGAATAATAATCATTATCTAAGTCAAGCACAAAGAAATCGTCTACCAAAGATGCATGGCCAAACAAATTGCCACCATACTCAATGTTCAAACCATCAGTTTGCGAAACGAATTGAAAACCTAATTTCCAAAGAGAAACATAAGAAACAAGCGAACACCGCACCCCAGGTGCATAAAGGGCATCGTGGAGTAGCAACGAATTTCCTCCACGTAACTTGAGTTTGTACGTTCCAACACCCAGAACGTCCTCTGCAGTCCCATTACAAAGTGTCACAGTCTGTGTCCCCACCGGGTAAGGGTAGAAAGACACAAACCCCTCCTGGTCTCGAACTACGTGCTTGCTTGCTCCCGAATCTATAATCCAATTAGGAAAAGATTTAGCAACAAATGCATGGGAACAAACAAACAAATCACTAGTAGGGATTGAAGAAGGTACCTTGGCCTGAGGCTCGGGACAATCCCGAGCAAAGTGGCCCTTCTTCCTGCAGGCATAGCACGTCACACGTGCCATGTTCTTCTCCACCTTACCCTTAGGTTTCGATTGCTTCTTAGCAATCCCACCTTTAGGGCCAAGTTTTTGTGAGGGACGAACATTTTTCTTCCCTCGCTTGAACCTGTTTACTTTCGGCCTGTCCACTCTGGCAACAAATGCTGAGGGATGTGGAGCCATTGCCCTGAGGCGCTCATCCTCTAACTCTAGGTGCTTAGCAATCTCACCAAAAGTTTTGATGTGAGTACTATGCACCATTAGAGTAAGAAACGGTTTCAACTTAGGATCACCTTGGTTTAGTGCACGCAAGAGATTGTTTCTTTGGTCTTTCTCCGAAAGGTCTATCCCGCCAGCTCTGAGGTCTCGAATCATGGACTGCATAGTCCTGATATGTTCAGCTACGCTTCGGGTAGAGTCTATCACGTAAGACATCCACTTAAGATGCATCGCTTGTAGCCTCGTTTCCGAAGTCTGACCATATCGGATTCGAATGTTGTCCCACATCTCTTTAGCTGTGGGAAAAACCTCGAACTCACCGATTAGATCGTCGTGCATGCAATACAGCATAGTATAGCGTGCCTTACGATCCTTTTTACACCACGCTTGGTACTCAACCAAGCGTGCCTTGTATTCCTCAGTGGCAGTGATATCTTTACCATCATCGTCCGTTGTCGCAGGGGGTGGCATAATGAACGTTATGTGCTCTAGCACATCACGTTCTTCCAGGAGAAACTCAATCTTCCTGTGCCACATATCATAGTTGGACCCATCCAACTTGTTACTGGTGGACAAGTCAAAAATCATAGAGGTGTTCGAAGCCATATCTACAAGTAAGAAGGAAATAATGGACGTTTAGACATATCATACATATAATCAAAAAAATCTCAAAACCTATCATTCATATTTATATGTTCGAAAATTTCGCTAAGCTCATAATCATCACATACTATATGAATTAAGAATTTGAGGAAAAATTTGATTATTATTAATCCACAATAAACATATTCTTATGGATACAACGTTAAACATATTAACATTCAAAAACTAAACATCACTAAGACGTCAAAAGAAGCATAATATAAAACACATTTAATTTAAGCTTAAAAATAAAGAAGAACTAATCTCTTATTGATTCAACACACACAGCGTATATTGTTGCTTCACATGCCAATTAATAAGCATAAAATTAACTAATAATTGAATTAATTATGACATGAAACTCATTCACATATGTAAATTGATTTAATTGGCATGTTCGAAACAAAAATAAAATTGAATAATTGCATGATACATAATCATAACAAACTGACTCACATATAACGTCAAACAAATTAACATAAATCATTTTAACAGCACAAAAATGTCAAAACAACCTAAGTAAAACAAATTTACTTAATAATTTATAAAATGAATTTACAAGTTCAAATCATGTGTTATTAAACATATCTAAACACATGCTCACCACATAAACACATTCATGATAATTGTAAAACAAATTCACAATTACCTAATTTTGAATACTAAACAAAAATAAATTAAACATATTAATCGCGGGCTATGAAAACAAATTTAAAACCCGATACATAATCAAAATATGAATTTAAATTCAATACATAATCGAAAATATGATACTCAATCATCTTCATTAACAATAATAAAAGTATGATACATAATCATCTTCATAAAAAAAAAATTTTTTTTTGAACTAAAAGACAAAAGGGCTAATTCCAAAGTGGCAAAACAAAAAAAACACCAAACATTAAACCCCCCCCCTTGGTCTTCGGTCATTACTAGACCCTTGCTTCTCGCGTTTTTCCGAGAGGCTCTCACCTGCCTCTCTCTCTCCTGCTATTCTCTCTCTCTCTACACAAGAGACATGGCATTCGGCTTCCATGGTTTCCGGCACCGAGCTCTCCATGGTTTCCGGCACTAAGCCTAGCCGTCTACCCCCCAACCAAAAAAAACACCAAATGATGAACCGCCGCCCCCCACCGGCCTCTAAACCGCTCTCGATCTCTGTTTCCAGCAACCTTATGGAAGAACCACTGTCGCCATCACATAGATTGGGCGACGACGATCTCACCGGTACCACCCACTCTTGGAACGCGCCACCTAGGCGGCGGCGCGTGGGTCACACGTGCCGCCCTATGTTGGGTTTTGAGGGTTCGGTTTGTGCAAGGTTGTAGATCGGGGCGTTTGGAGGTCGGGTCGAGGAAGAAGGAGACAAACGAATGGCCTCTCGGCGGCGCGTGTCACACACGCGCCACCCTTCCTCGGGGTTTTGGCGGCGGCTGATGGTATTCAACTCTACCTTATCTTTTTTTAAAAAAACTAATAGTCTGGTAGCATGACCGTGGCTAGGACCGTGGCTGGGAAGGGTGGGAGGCAGAGGGTTCGAAAAGGAATGGGGGGGGCGAACACATATGAATTGAATTTCAAACATATAAAAATCCACAATATCTTGCATTAGGATGTCGAATTAAACCCATTAATCATGCTATTCGGGAACAAAAACAACTAGGTAGGCTCTGATACCACTGTTGAATGAAATTGCATAAGGACTAACCTCTTGAAGCGTGTGTTTCCTAGATGTCTTTGAACCACGAACAATGCGAGTGTTGCAATCCGGTGGCTACTAGAGTCCCGGAAGGTTCACGTCTCAAAACCCGATTCACTGAACGGTAGTGCGTTTTTCCAGAACTGAGAGAGAGAGTATGAGAGCTTAACCAAACTGCCGCTTCGGTTTTTTGTGTATTTTCTTGGTAATGTTTAATCACTGAGATTAGATGAGATTTACCCCAAGCTGCCACCCCCCACTTTTAGGCCACACATCCCTAAAAATGGGGGGAAGTGGCCGTTTGACCACTTTGCTAAAAATAGCCTTCAACAACAAAACAAGACACAATAAAGAAATTATAGCCACTAAGGATAGAAGAAAGGGCAGGTGGCAGGAGCTCCACAGGAGCCTCATGAAGCCTCTCAAACGCTTCTCCTGTCTATGCAAAGTCAGCATAACACATGGACTACTGTTGGTCCCAAATGCTAGGTGATCCAACTCCCTCTTTGAACCATATTTGTTTGTGTGAACTAGAAGATTTTGATCAGTTTTGTAGTTACATTGTTGCGTCGAACCCGTAGGCCTCCTACTTGTTTGTCGTCCTTTTGTACTAAGAAAATAAGTAGTCCATGGGTGAACCCCCTCTTTATGTTGAATAATCATGGGCTAAAAGTCCTTCAGTGGGGTGCTTCTCCTGTGCATTCGAACGAAATTCTTTATCGCCTTCTTTTTCCTCTTGCGCGTGCTGCAAGGCTAAGGCAGCTGGCATGTAGTTAATAGGCCAGGAGGAGGGGTTGGTTCATTTCACAAATAAGTTAGACTCCCATCTCTTTCTCACTGCCACTTCCCTTGCCTCTCTTTCCCTTCTACACACCGGTTGTGGCCATCCAGTCACTATCGCTGCTTCTTCTGCTTCTTTTCTATCTCCTCTATTCGGCTAACATAGGGCAGGAATAGGGCTTGTTCAACCCCGCTGCCCATCCATTGTTCGGTCCTCACCGATGCCTTTTCTAGCTACCAGTTGCCAACCACTGACTAGCAGTACTGGTTGCTAACCTTAGCACCTTCCACCTTCACCTACGTCGTCACATTCCCCCCCTTCAAAGGTGTCTTCCATCCTTATTTCAACCAAACCTTGACCTCATAATTATGCATTTTACTTTGAATTGGTAAGTAATTATATTGAATTTAGTTGATTGACAAATTGATTGCGAATTTGTGAACCCCATGATGTGATTGCTCTACGTTACATGTGGATATCAGTCAAGTGGTCATGCTTCATTTTTGTAGTTGTAAAGTACAGTTTTGGATCAATTAAATGGGTCCTCATGATACATTGGTCTTAGTTGCGTGAAAGAATGATGGAAGTTTTGTTTTCAAGAAGATTTTAAATTGAAGTTATGGTCGAATTGGGTGGGCAAATAGATGGAACTGGGGTATAAAAGGAAATATCTAGATCATTTTTCAAATGTCTAAATGGAGAAGGTTGGTTCTTTAAGTGAGCCTTGTGATTGAGAGAGCCAAGTGAGTAAACTCGTTCAAAGGCCTCGTTAAATGTATCCTTGCATATTTGAAGCTGAATAGGTAGCTAACCTAAGTCCTAATCTAATGTGCTGGCCTTTCTACGAGTCTAAGGCGAAGGGATCATGGTCAATTAAGTACATAAGTAGTTTATATTTAGATTATAGGCATGAATAGGAGTGGGTGGCGACGAATAAAGTTGAGTTGGCCGTCTAAGGGGCCAAGGGCTTTTTATGTGCAAAATTTTAAATAAGGCTTGATTTCAATTGAGTTTGGGGTTATGTATGATAGATTTGAAGTTTTTTTTTTTTTTGAGAGGATAATTCTTGAGGATGCGGGGATGACTGTTTTATTGAATTAGTAGAAAACTTATGACAACTTCTACCAAACACTTGCAGATTTCATTACTTTTAGTTAAAATTTACATATGCTTGGTGTATCAATACGGATGAACCTTAACCATTTGGGTTACCTAAGCTAGGATTAGTGATTGATTAAGGAGTGGTTGGCATGATTGTGTTGATTATCTTGTAAAAGAAAACATCATGCTTAAGCTTGCTTACTTTTGGTTGAAAACTAACTTTTAAATCGTATTAGTTTGGTGATTAAAGATGTTTACTTGAAGCTTGATTAATTAATGAAAAATATGAGAATTTAAGGTTAATTTGACCAGTAAAAGCAAATAGATAATTCAAGAGCTGAAAAGATTAGCTGTCATTTTGTTATAGTTAATATGGGATCATCTAGGACTTCTCATATTGCATTTATGGGAGAAAAAATAACTATAAATTAATAAATAACAATATGATCTTGATAGGCTGGAAAAACTCTCAAGAATAAATCTTTAGAAGCACAAAGATCAAATCGAAGTTTTACAAGAAAATAACAACCAAAAGGCGATGTTTGAAAAGGCGTCAATGGTCCTTAAAGGTACATTGTTGCTTGAACCTTCCACAAAATATTTAATTGTATTATTATGTTTCAAGCTTTACAATATGAGTAGGACCCAACTCACAGTTACAGTCACCATCATTGTCACAATCACAGCTAATGGGGCCCTCCCTGATTGATCAAGACGTATGAATAAGTTTATATATTTATATTTATATGATGATGTTGATCTCAGAGTCTTGCCGTGAACTGCATGCAATTACAGCTCCTATCCTAGACCAAGAATGAATGTTTAATAAATTATCACGTAGAGTTTCACATTTGATTCGAAGGAGTTGATTTTTGAAGTACACCCACGCTTGCTAGCTCTTTTATTGTACAAGGGCAATGTGCTAGACTTAGTGCTCATTCGTCTATTACTTTCTATGTCCTTTATTTTTGGGTAAGAAAATACAAGTTAAATTAGGTCTTAATCATTGCGAAAAGAAGAAATTACTCCAGGTGTACTGAGAAGGTCACATCATGTCGACTAATTGGGTTTCCACAGTTGAATAATATATGGTGTGGTTCTTGGTCTTTCCTAGGATGCTTCCCGCATCATTTTGTAATTTAAGCTTTGCTGAGTTGTAGAATTCTTTTTCTATTGTTGGATATTCAGTTTGTTTTGTTACCAACTAGTAAAACTTAAGCTTTAGTAGAAATATTTGAGCATTCTACTCTTGAAAATCGACTTTCTAATATGCCAAGGTTGTTTAAGATAAAATAATGAATATGAAATTTTGAACGCAAGTGAAAGTCATAGTTGCATTTGCATCTTGATTTGGGAACTCTATTTAGAAGTATTGTTTTCAATGGTTTTCATTTTACAAGTAAACACCGTAGAGTTTAAAAGGAATTTTGGCCTTCTTTTTGTCTTGGGAACAACGTTAACATCCCCAGCTTACAAATCTCCCGTTGTTACTGTTTATTTAATCATTCATTATGCATTTAATTACACAATTATAAGTTAGAGGCGTTACAAATAATCACCTCTAAAATCCATAATTTTAAATAATAGTCATTCCCTCTTAAATGTGTAATGCATATGTTTTGAAACCAAATATTCATCTTCTTATTACTTGTAATTGTTGCTTAATGTGTAATAATAGAAAAGGTACAAGGATGTAAACGAAATTTAATTTTGAAAATCTTTCAAAAATTAAAAATTAGGAGACAATAATAGTAACCCCATTTAAGGTTTTATATTAAGCCTGTTAAAACTGCATACTCCAAGCACAATCAACTTCTAGAAACTGCATTAGTTATCCCTACATCATCAAAATAGTCTTCTTTCATATCTGTAAAAGTAATGCAAATAAAAACAAAAGAATTCTCCTTTCAATTGCAAGCGAATACGCCCTTTTTCATTCAAATTCGCTCCTCCAAAACTTCATCGACATCCACATTATATTCATCTATCATACATATATTAATCAAAAGCTACTTAATAATCTCAAAAATGAAGTTGTGCAAATGAGAAACACAACATATTGGGTTCATACCCATTGTGATTTACATGCCTATGTTTATCAAAATGAACAAGGAACAAAAAGAAAAGGGCATCATGGACAAATGCCTCATGGAATAACTATTTGTGGACGCGTGATGATCGAGTGAGTGATCGACAACTTATAGGACAAGGAAGAGACAGAAAACTAAAAAACACCTCGTAGATGATGGTTTGTGAATGACAACCGAGTGTGTGTGTGTGTGTGTGTGTGTGTGTGTGTGTGAGAGAGAGAGAGAGAGAGAGAGAGAGAGAGAGAGAGAAAGTGCGGGAGAGAATTTAGGTTTTCACATGAGTGTGCCCTTCAGTTGCGCTCAATATAACATGGGATTTGCATTATGATTACGTATGCAACTTTTTGTCTCACAATAAATTACAATGAGATGGTTTCACACAATATTTATTGTATCCAATACTCGAAACATAGTATTATGAGCATTATGCAATTTTTTTGTTTTGGTGTATCAAGGAGAATATTATGCGATATGAATCATCTATTCAGTACAACAAAACAAACCCATAGCAACACTTTGTAAGTGTTGTGTTATCACTATAACATGTTATATTGATTCTAATGGAACGCATTTTGAAACGTTGCCTTAGGTCCCATTGCATTAGCCTAAAGTGAAACCTTCTTAGAAATATACAACACTTATTTCACGTGTTGCATTGATCTACCAAATGCAACATTTTTTTTTGACAAAGGCAGATGCAATACTTTCATCGCCCCAATGCAACATTTTTCCAGTCAAATTGCATCATTATTACCATCTATATGCAACACTTTTTTTTCTCATTCTAAATCTAGGTGAATGGAAACTTTATTCTCGACAAAGATAATTATAGTACCAGACCCTCTTATGGTCATACACAACTTCTATTCGAATTTCAACGAGACTCGCCTACTATTTCAGGTCTTTATGGCATACATAACGCTTACTTCTTAGAAGTGGGATAGGTGTGGGGCGGGTGGAGTTATACCCGCACCCATACCCATTTTCAAAAGTCATCCCCATACCCATCGGATTTTCAAAATCTATCCCCATACCCATACCCATACCCATCGGGTATTTCGTGTATTTTGGCTTTTATTCGGATATGTACATATATTAGAATATAATACCCATTGGGTACAACAATTTCTTTTACCTAAAGAAATTCATAAAACTAAATTCAGCTAGGCAAAATGTTCTAAAGAAATACAATACCCATTGGATTCAATAGTTCATACTTAGCTCATAAATAAAAAACTACATTCTAATTAAAAATGATTAAAATGAGAGAGTGAGGGACATAACAAATGAGCTAGAATTTTAGGTTTTGAGTCGCGAGTTATGTGATTGTATGTATCGGCATAGTAAATGATCGACACAAACGGATGCATAGCATAGTTGGGGATGGATTGGGTTTGGAGTTTTTCATAAAAATAAATTACCAAAGTTCAAAGCTGAAAACTCTACTCAATAATTTATTTGTCATCCAAAAAAATTCGGTATGGAGCGGGTATGGGAATGGGGCAGGTGATGCTTATACCCGTACCCATACCCATACCCATACCCGTTTTCAGTGTACCCGCCCAATACCATTTTTTCCTAATTTTTCGTACTCATACCCATTATAACTGGGGCAGGTTCAGGGCGGGTTTTCCGAGATCGGGTGCAACTCTCATCCATACTTAGAAGATCACCCGTCTTGTGACTTCTCCAAACTTGGCACACTTGACTATAGAATTTTTAGGAACTAGTCATCCATCCTGTGAGCTATACTTTTCTTGTTGTATGCATCATTATTAACCCACTTGAATGTTAGCTAGCCACACTTTATAATTTCATTTTTATAATTTACACTTATTATAAGATATATATATATATATATATATATATATATATATATATAATTAAAATATTAAGATAAAATAGTAAAAGTTACTTTTTGACAACAAAAATTAATCATTCTCATTTCTATTTTCTCTGTACCTCTTTGTTCTTTGATTCGTCAAAAATTAGTGTTTTACCCCATCAATGCCTTTTTTAATATGTGTTTGCTGAACCTTCATTTTCCTATTTTCTCATCTTATCTAGTTTGTAACTGTATCTAAAATGACAAATGAGGTCCTTTGTTTGTCTCATTTTTATCTTCTTAATCAGCACTATTTTTGTTCCAAAATTATCTTCTGAATACTCATTAAATGCAATTTTAATCAATAATTTCCATCATTTCTACCCAATAGTTATTTATTGGTCAACATATAATTTTTCTTAAAATGTGCATTTTCCCATTCAGGAATATAAAAATGCGATGGCTAGAGTATGTATTTAATACTTTATCTAAGTCACATAAATATAGGATGAAGGATAGAGTTTTTGTAACCAAAAAAAAAAAAACCCTTGTTGAGTTGCACTCACTCAAAATAAGTTTAAAGAACTAATAGTAAATTATTTCGGTTACCATTTACTAAGTGTTTGTCCTACATATATATACATAAACATTGGTAACTATACAAATGAGTACTAGGCAGTTCACTAATATATACAAGAAAACATTTCAATTTTGACAGACTTTTTAATCAAGTTTTGGCCTGATTTTGATGGCAAGTAGCCACTTTGACGAAATTTAAGCCTATCCAAAAAACGCCGGTCAAAATGGACATTTCGACCCGCCCATCAAAATTTGTGACGAAGTGATTTTGATGGACTGACAACTTGCCAGAATTTGTGATGAACCTTTTTTTGACAGACTAAAAGTCTGTCAATGCACATTTTAACGGGTATTTTGACGAACTGACAGTCTGTTAGTACATATTTTGATGGATATTTTGATGAAATTCATCCCTGTCACAGCTTGGACGATTCGTTCGATTATGATGGTGTAGAAAATTTTTTGACAAACGGATTGACGAACTCAATTTTTTACCGATTATAGTTTTTCCGTCAAAATTGTGACGGAGTTCTGTTAACATTCCGTCACATATTTACCTTAAATTTTAGGGAAAAAAATCATTCTTAGAATATGCTGTGTGAGCAACATAATACCATTTGTTGATGTAATTTTGTTTAGAAAATAATAAAATTGTGAAATTTTAAATTTGAATTTGAACAATTTGAATTTATAAGCTTGAATTTCATACAATTCCATATGCAAATGAAACTTTAAATTTTTAGTTCCAAAATTTAGAGCTCGGATTTAACAAAAATTACATGAATAAAATAAAATAAAATACAATAACATAACCCATTTTTTTCTCCTCATATTTGATAAATTGCTCCTCCTACCTCTTGCTTCGGTTTTATGTCTCTCTTTCCAAGTTTGTGAAATTAAAATTACAATCCAAAATCACAAATTAAGAAAAGTACAATTCAAAATCACCAAATTGTAACCCAAACATTCATATATGAGAAAAGACAATCGAAAATTACAACCTATAGGAAGACCTAGTCAAGCCAACTAAGTTCAAACCTACAACATGAAACAGTAGAAAGTATATTAAAAATAATTATGACAACTAAACTCATAACTAAACTTCAAACCTACAACATGAAATCGAGTAGTCATAGTGCTGGCATTCACAACTATAGGCACCTCATCTTCCCTTAGCCATCCACCTTTCCTTATTTCAGTTTTTAAATAAAACCCCAAAATCAAATTCAGGGAAAGATTATTTTCATTTCCAATCAATGGTACAATCAAGTGGTAATTATGTTCTCATTCAATAATATAATCGAATCTAAAAGATTAATTTAATTTTAGATCTAAAGTTTTATTATTTCAGCTAATGTTTTCCAAATGTTGGAGCTAATTTTTTGAAGTTTCGAAGCTAATTATTGAAAAATCAGAAATTATGCACCTAATATTTTGGAAATTTTATATCTGAAATGTCGAAAATTCAGAGCTAATGTAGTTATTAGAATTTTTAGCCCAAATTTTTAAAACTTCAGAGTTGCAAGTTGAAATCTTCAAATTTTAGATATAATTTCCCAAAATTGACTTCTTCAATTTCGAAAATCAAACCACAAAGTTTAATATATTTCCTTTCCCCTCTTGAAAATCAAACCACAACTGGTTAGAATTTCAGCTAATATTTTTCAAATGTTGGAGCTAATTTTTTGAAATTTCGAAGCTAACTATTGAAAAATTTTGGAAATTATGCACCCAATTTTGAAAATTTCATATCTAAAATTTCAAAAAATTCAGATTTGAGATTTCAAAAAGTTCAGACTAAGGGAATTATTAGAATTCTCAACCCAAAGTTTTAAAATTTCACAGATGCAAGTCGAAATCTTCAAATTTAGATATAATATCCCAAATTTGACTTCCTTGATTTTGAAATCAAACCACAAATTTTGAAATTTTGAAATGAAATTTCATATTTGAAATTGAGTGACAAAAGGAGAGATATTACCTTAACAAAAAAAGCCATAACTACATGTCCTTCTTCACAACCACTGCCAATCTACACCTTTCCCATTGGGTCTTTGGCTTGCCTTGGCTTGGATAACCACTTTTAGAGAGTTGGAGGGGGGAGAAAAAAAGGAAAAGGAAACATTTGTGCGTAAAAGAAGAGGAAGGAGGATGGGGAAAACAGGATGTGAGCAATTGGGGATGAAGAGAGGTTTCTGATTAGTAAAAACTAAGAAAGGGATGGAGGGAGTTGAGAGGATAGAGAAAGAAGGAGGCTATGGGGAAATGGGGTTTGAGAGGAGAGATACAGAAGGATGATGGCAGTAACTCTAAGGTACATACTTATGTACCATACTTAGGTACATATCTATATTAGAGGTATCATATAATTGGATTAAACTCCTATTTTATTTTCCCCTTCCAACAAGCATTTTTGTAATTCTCTTAGCCCAACTGACTCGAAAAAGATACATTGTATGGAACAAAAGGTATAGTACAGATAAGAAAAGATATATTACAGGCAAGAAAAGATACATTGCAGGAAACAAAGGGATCACTGTAGGAAGAAAAAGGTACACTATAGAACAGAAAAGATACATTACTGCCGGAATACAAAAGATACACAACAACATCTTGAGCGCACGTCCACTTCATGACTGCAGGGTGTGTACCATGCTAGATACATACATTTGTATCTAAGAATTTTCCAGGTGATGGGTGAGGGAAAATAGGAAACCATTAAGGGCCTGTTTGGTGAGTACAAGTAGAATGAAATGGAATCAAAACTTGATACCTGAGGGGTTGGGGTTGGGACTTGAAATCTGAACTCAAGTGTTTGGCAAAGAATCGAAATGGAATTAAGTTTCAGTTTTGCTGTTTGGCTAATAATTATGGAATTGATTCAAGATTTTATGTTTAAGTGAATACAAAATATAAAAGCAAAATAAAAATAAAAGAAAATGTTTTTGCTCTCCCTCCCTATCTACCCAAAGAAAAAGCATGCCCCCATAGTTTCCGACAAATTCCCGGTAGCTTTGACTATCTCCGTTCCCGACAACACTCTCCTCCATAATTTTTTTGTGTTGTAATCCTTGACTATGGAACAAGAAACCCTCATCCTCTTTGCCTATTTCACCATCAAATCTCCCCCCTTTCATCAGATCGGGGAAAAAAAATCAGAAACGAACAATAGATCGGGAAACACAAGAGCAAAGAACAGATCAAGATGAAGGAGAAGAAGTGAAAACCAATCGGCAAGAAGAACCAACAACAATAGATCTAGAAGAAAAAGCCCAAGGGAACAATCATACAAAAAAAAATGAAAAAAAAAAGAACAGAAATCAAGCATTCTGGTCGATGGCAAGTGGACGAATCAACGGTGCTACCTCATCGTTGACGGCTAGCGGTAGCAGTCCTTCTTGTCGGCGGTTGGTTGTGGCATTGACCTTCACCATCTCTCCCTCTCCTGTAGTTAGGGTGGGTTCAACCCATCCTTTAGGGGTTTGCAACTTGATACCCCCCAATGAGGAGGCGGTTCAAGTTCCAGGGGTTTGGGGGGGGGGGGGGACTTGATACCCTCAGGTTTCAAGTTCCTCCCCCTAAAATCTTCACCAAACACATGGGAGTGGAACTTGAAATCTGAGGTTTCAAGTCCCCATCCCTAAATAGCTCACCAAACACCCCCTAAAAACAATAAAATTTGGTTAAAAATGTTTTTTAAAAAAAGAGTGATGGATGTGTCAGAGTTTTTGACGGATCTGTTAGGGATTTTGACACATCCATCGAAATTTCAACAGTATTTTTTTTATCTTGACGGACTACATGTTAGAATTTCTTCGGATTCCATCATAATTTACCTCGAGATTTGCGTAAGCAGTGAGTATGTCACTCCACTAGCTTTTCCGTCAAAAAAACCATCACACTTTTTAACGGCTAACAGTCCGTCACTGCACTATATGTTAAGTTGACCCAATGTGCAACAATGTTTATGAGTGTTGCATGTCTAATGTTGCATTAGACCCATTATGTAGTGATGATGAGTCAATTTATTTGTAAAAAATGAAATGCATTAGATGAAAGATAAATTATTTGGCAAAATTACATTGCAAAACCACATTCTTAATTCTACTGTATGCATCCATTAGTCATGTCAAGCCTTTTAAGCTTTAAATAACAGTTGAGCTATGCTGCTACATAAAAATCCAAATGCAAATGACAAGAACATGTCTATTTTTAGGGTCTACAGGGTTTTTCTTCTGATCCTTTAACTCCTTTCAACTTTCCAACACTTTGTGTATAATCTTTTTTATCTGTTTCAACCCCTTCTAACTACTTCTCACTTCCAACGGAAAAAAATGACTCCTAAAGACAGTATCGCATAATGTTTCTCCTTGACACACCCAAACAAAATACAATAAACAAATAATTGCTATTTGAGAATGTTAGAATTTTTTAATTTGGAATTAGTAAGTGCAATTTAGTCTAAACAAAACTGTAATTTAAAAGATAATTTTTTCACACCCAAACTACAACAGAAAACTATAATTATTTACCATCTTTATAACCAAGGTCTGGACACCCTTTTTCTTTCCACATATACATATAAGACGAGTTCTATTTTTGTTCCTCAATCATGTTACTAGAGAATCCACTTCCTACTGTATTTCACCAAAGTGTCTTTAGTTCGTTTCGAAGTAAATACGGTACACTGTAGCTTCCAATAAAGTAAATAAAATAACTCCTTTAGCTTTTGACACTATAGCCACAAAGTCCCATACGCATTTCTGACTTTGACCTTGAATGTCACCCATAAACGTCACAGGAGTTTAGCAGAAAACTCATATTAAAAAATATGTATATATATATTGCCATTTCTATCTGCTTACAAAAGCAGCAAGTATCATTCGCGGTAATCCCCAATTGAGCCAGTCTATTTCTCGTTGCTAATTTACCCTTGAAGGGTAGCCAAGTAATGAATGTACGCTTAGGTATATGAATTTTGTGCTCAACTTATCTCCACCAGGGAACCACGCTTTTATCCCATCTAATTTTCTCTATTTATATGATATGTTACACATTCCATTCACTTCACTTGGCCATTGTTCTTATTTCTATTATACCATTGAGCAGCATAGATTCTTTGCTTTGCTATACTTCTCTAATACCAACTTATATTATATGTTAGATGATATTCAAGTAAGCTAGACTAATGTAAATATGTCCCATTTATCCACTTAGACCAAACTGTATTAGGCTTGTTCTGTAGATACCAAAGGTGTTTCCCAATCATAGCTTTATTACACAATGCAACATTTTTTATATTAAAGCCTCCCATTTCCTTAGGCCAACAAAGTTCTTCCCAAGCTACAAGGTGTAACTTCTTCTACCCTCCTCATCTCCTACATCTTCTTTCCACTTTTTAAATAACGCATTAGGGTTAAGACAAAGATAGAACTTGAATATGTATACATGTGCATTAACACCGTATTCACCAATTGTGTTCTCCCACTAGGGGTGGGCAACGGACGTGGTCGAGCTGGATTGGGCCAGCCCATTAACAAACCGGGTCTGGCCGAGCCCAACACATTTGTTAATGGGCCGGACTGAGTTATGGGCCAAGTGAACCCCGCCTACCCATGGCCCGCCGATTATCCCTAAGGAGTATTTTTGCTGAGTTAATTTTTCAACTAAGATCTCTATAATTTTCCAACCAAACTTAACTAGTCCAAATTCAAAGTTAGAAAATACACAACCAAACTAATAAATAGGTTGGGTTGAATCGCTCATGGGCGGCCTGCTTTGGATCCATTTAAAAATGAAACAAACTTACTCAAAAAAATGGTATATAATAATTATTGTCTTAAACAAAGTATTGGTAATAAATTTAACTAATTGGAACATATAAACAAGTGTTTCAAGTAGGTTGAAAAAATTAATGGGTTACTAAACGGGCTATTAATAGACTAGCCTAGTCCGGCCCATTGAAGGGGAGCCTTGGAGCAACGGTAAGGTTGTCTCCGTGTGACCAAAAGGTCACGGGTTCGAGCCGTGGAATCAGCCACTGACAAAGTCAGGTTAGGTTGCCTACAATTAACCCCATGGGGTGCGGCCCTTCCCCGGACCCTGCGTGAACGCGGGATGCTTGTGCACCGGGTTGCCTAGTCCGGCCCATTAATATGCCTTAATGGGTGGACGCAATATTGACCCAGTTCATTATTAACCCTGCCCATTATTAGCCATATTTTAAACAGGCAGACCGCATAATTCAATGGGTACCCAATCTATTGCCCATCCTTAGATGCAATTATTTGCCAGCTAAATGCGACTAATGATCTGATTGTGAATTACACAAGCTAATTGAGTCAATTGGCTTCAATTGTTTGTTGGTATTACCCACGAGTTGGAAATCGTTAGAATTTGTTTTGCTTTTAGCAGCCTTGTTTGACAACACAATTGGTAATGAATTGCTTTTAAGGTTGGGTTCGGTGGTCCAGACTCAAGGTGCTCGTCGATCTGACGCCCTGTTAATCCAATGGTCCGAATTAGCTATAGCTTTGATTGTGAAATGGCTTTTGTTTTGATAGCTGAGATGCACTAGTTCAAAGGAGAAGTCATTAACAAGCGGTCCTGATTCAGGTGCTCGGCAGTTCGAGGCCTTGTTAACTAACTGGTGCGAATTAATTGTAGATCTTGCAAGAGATATTTTGACTCCCATGGCCACACTATCTTCTCAGGAACTAGATAGTCTAGCCTAGATAGTACGGTCGTGTGTTAAGTGGCAGTCTCATGCCTAAAAATGATAGAGAAAGGAAAGACGTTTCTTAATTCCTTTTTTTAAGCACTTCTTTTGCTTGGCGGATGCCTAACTTGATTTGAGTAACGACTCATGCAATTTCTATTGTTTGGATGCATATTTTGGACCTATACACGAAACTTACATTGACTGCATCTCTTTGATTCGTCTTGCTTGTGGAGCTGAATGCAGAATGGGAATGTATCTAATTGTTGTATCTCGAAAACCGTAAAATACACCACAAGTGTATAATAGTAGTTTTAACACTATGTGGGTCGTCCACGGATATACGTTGAATTTAATTACTAGTATTACACTACTAAATTAATAAAATCGAACAGCCACAATAAAGTCAATTTCAGATAATACAAAAAAACCTCACAAAAATCTAATATAAAAATAGAGCATGAAATTGGATAAAAATTATCACCATTCAAGAGGGAAGAAAGAGATTACCTTTAATCACTTAGAGTTAGTAGAGAAGAAAAATTAAGATCTATAATCAATAATGCCAATAGAAAAAATAATGAACCTTCGATAATAACCAAAAACGCTAGAAGCCAATTGGAGAATTCTTGAATTTTTGATGAGTGTCAATCATGGAACTTCAATATCTACCATAAGCCCAAAGGAAAATAAAAATCAGATCACTTTGATTAAGAAACTTTTTGAAGAACCTAAAATCAAAATAAAATTGAACTACAAAAATTGATTAAAACTTGAACTAGAAAGATTGAAATAAAAGTAAAACTAGTAAAGTTGAATTGAAACTAGAACTACAAGAAATTGAAATTAAACTCAACTCGAAAAAATTCTTACAATTACAATAATCTTTCAAATTTTAGAAACTAATGTTATAATTGAGACGGAGAGAAATTGATGATTTAGAAGGTGCCCTAAGCCCCTTATTTATATTAAAGCTAGCCCTTAATGCTTTCCACATTACTAACTTTCTTATTTCTTTTTTTTAAAAAAAGAAGTCACATTGACCTAGTTGCCACTCTTTTGACTTTCCAAACCAAAACTCAATTGACATAGCTTTCCTATTCTCTAAGTAAAGAAGAATTTAGGAAACAACGATTCTACTTACACCAAAAATCTGCACAACGACCTGGACATCGACACTATAGAAAGAAATAGGACTAACCTGGATGTGGAAATATACTGCTGCCAATAGTCCACAATAACAAAGAAAGCCAATCCACGCCAATAAGAATATGAAGCGGCTACTAGAGTCGCTTTTAGGGTTTCACGTCCTAAACCTGAGAATCCAATTGATGGTGATTCATCCATGAGAGAGAATATAGGAGAGTATGAGAGATTTCTATTGTCTGTCTCTTGGATATCCCCTAAACTCCCCTTATATAGTTTTGGGGAATAGCCAGGGTTGTTGCCCTAGGCAACATACGTGGCCGTTGGGCCTAATTCTATTAGGCCCGGCCTACAACTCCCACTCGGCCACGTAGGCCGCAAAAATAAATGTTCTCCACATATCGTTACTCTTTCACGCTTCATACCATGAATAGGACGTGCGACCATAAATAACCAGCAGTGTTATATTAAATTACCATCCAACTAACATAACACTTTCACGAAATACGATACCCCAAAACCATCCCAAAACATCACCAGTGGCATCTCTAATCCCTTATGCCTGATATATTATATGATTATGTTCTCAACATTGCCCGGGTTGATATGGTGATGGTGGATAGATTTTTCCTTAAATGCTCATGAAATCTCATCTTAGCTTAACTGCTTTCCTAACGTGTTCTCGCTGAACCGTATATATCGTGGTTCTTGAGAATCACATTAAAGTAGCAACATCAAGCTTCAACTTAATATCATAGTTTTAAGTCAAAGGATCATCGTCCATAGGGTCACACAATGACAAGTGATAGGGAAATCAATTGTCACTCCATGCATGGGTCGTCTTATAAGCACACACAGTATGAGATGTTTGTCATGACATAGCTCCCACTTAGCCGGGTACGTCACTCTTTATGCTATGCGAATCGCCAATCTAGATTTTCACCCAAAAAATCTAACCTGAGTCACTAGATCAACATACTGAATGTTAATCTTGACACTCAAGATTTGGCTTTTAAAAGCTTCAATATGAAAACTTATTTCATACTCGACTCCCTCGAGTCTCATCTTAGTCTTACTAAGGCGACTATATTCATTTCACTCATACACTTCCAGTGTAAGTAATCAATTTTGCACACGTAGTGCCAATATGATTCAATCTCATCCTGCCCGCTACTCAAGCGTCAGGGTGATTGCCTATGTGACTAGGCCAATCAGAAGCCTGTAACATTTCAATATGCCTAACGTACAACAATGAGCATCTTGCCCATGAAAGAAATATTTCCATCACGTAACAGAACATGTCTAGATACCAAACCTTATGAACTTCAAGACTCAACCAATGAGTTTTGAACACATCACTAGGAATGGGTTTAGTTAAGGGAACATATCACCTTGTTAGTGCATATATATACCTAATGGCAATGCTTTTTGTCTCTATGGTACAAGACACACAATCTACCCCCTTAGCTGACATTGTTGTGCAGTTGTGCTTCATTGCTGCACCATGACATGGCTCTCACTCAGGGTGAAAGCATGTCTTGAGGTTAACTTAGACTCATCCGAGTTACCACCCCAATCAATATTTGAGCATCCTCTCAATTTGACGCCTGCTCCTTGATAGCAAAGGGCTGAGTTATCAATATCACGAAGGTAGCGCTTGATTCTCCTGATGACTTGTCAATCAGGAAGTCTTGAGTTACTTTAGTAATGACTTATCAAACTAACTGCAAAGCAATGTCAGGCCATGTATATAACATGGATTAAGTTTACTATGAAACTAAGGTGAGGAACATTTGTTTATTATCTCTATTTTGTCATTTGTTTTAGAACATTGAGTAAGACTCAAGGTTGGATCCTTATCAACTGGAGTATCTACGGGTTAGGAATTATAAACCCAAAATCATTCTAAGATATTTTGATACATTCTTCTTGGGAGGATTTTGGATTATTTCCACTCCCAGGACATACTTGGTTTCACCCGTGTCCTTTGTCTCAAAGACATGGAATGACTGCATTTTAGTGCTTTAATCTGCTCCAAGTTGTTCCTAGTAAACAGTATGTCATCAACGTGAGGAACATTATCCCTCTATTGATCTTTCGACATACACAATGGTCTTTTGAAAGCACACATAAGTCAAAAATGGCTTTATGGAATCTAGAGTACCAAGAACTGGAAGGTTGCTTAAGATCACATATGGACCTTTTAAGATGACACACAGTGTCCTCTTATCCCTTTGATACAAATCAATGGGTTAGTCCATATAAATCTCTTTCTCAAGATCACCATTGAGAAAGGAAACCTTTACGTCCATTTCGAACAACTCAAAGTCCAAATGGGCAACCAGGGCTAGGAGTATCCGGGTCTGAACTTATCAATTGAACTATCCACCCGATGTTTTATCTTGAAGACTTACATCAGGGAGGAGTTTCAACGAGTTCTCAAACCCTGTCAATGAGTCCATCTCATCCCTTATAGCATTCAATCACTCTTTGTGATTTGGTGAACCAATCGCCTCTTGATAAGAAGTAGATCCCTTAACTCCCAAGGGAGTGCATAGGAATATTTCCTCTTCGATTTGAAAATAGCGTCGAAGAATTCTTCCACGCTTAGTCCTTGGGATCCTTGGACCTTCATTATTTGTCTGCCTCGGTGAGAAATCACTCCCCCTCTCTCTAAGAGGTATAGGACCAGGAGTTTCTCCCCCTTTCTCTAAGAGGTATGGAACCCTGATTATGGAAAGAACATTACTCCCACTATCCATTGGAGATGGGATCCTGAACATGGGGACTAATTGCATGTTTAGGAATAACTCTTCTCAACATTTGAAGATTGAGGACGAATCTCATTCTCCTTGACAGACAAACCTTCACCATTCTTACCAAGTAAGGAATGTGTACCATCCTCGATGACTTAGTGAGAATTCAAATCCTCCCCCTCACCGAGAGGTGGTTGAAGGTGTTGTTGTAACGCATACAAATTGAGGTCCTTTTAAATTTCACCAAATGCTAGGGAACTCATCCTTAAGAAAATCGACATTGCGGGATTTTGTTTCACGAAGAAAATATTCATGATCTCGATTGGTTCGAAGAGTTTGAATATTTCGTCCCAAGTGAGTCCTACTACCGCTATAAAGTATATGATCACATCAAGTACTTAATAACGGTGAGATAGTAGGTGAATATACCTATATCATGACTATATGTAGCTCCATGACTTGCTTTCATATTCATGGACCCGCAGATGTCTAAAGTGAACGAACGCTAGGGGATTTGATGCCCTTGAAACCTTACAAAAAAAGGATTTCCTATTACTTTACTAGCTAGACATAACTCACATTTTGCACCTTAAGCCTAGTGAGTTGGTCTTACAAGGCGATCTTTAGCTAGTCTATTAACTCTATCTTGACCCTTATGCTCAAGTCGAACATGCCTAAAACAGAGTCGAAAATGAGACAAGAATGGAAGATGTCCTTTTTCGTCCATTGAAAACACCTTTCAATGTGACATGGCCAAACAAATCACCATGCCATATGATGCCTAAGACATCTAGATGAAAATTAAAAAAAACTAACCTTAGGGATAGAAGACACAAGGAAACATCGCACCTGATGTGCATAGAGAGCATCAGGAAGAGACAGCGTAGTCCCTTCAAGGAGCCTCGAATGATTTGTCCTTAATTTAAGAACATCTTTTTCATCGTCGTTACCTAAAACGACAATTTGTGAATCCACCGTGTAGTGGTGAAAGTTCCTAAAAATCAACTCGTTCCCGAACTATGTGCTTGGTTCCTCCCGTATCTACAATCCACTAAGGATCACAGTTCGCAACAAATGCTTGGGAGCACACATATCATCCAGGCTGTGGAAAAAAAAAAGATAACTCAATCGGCTCAGGATAACCCCAAGTATAAGATCCCTAATTTCCACAGTCATAGCACTCGCACATGCTATGTGCCTCTCTTTATTTCCCTTAGTCTTTTTCCCTTTTGTAATACCAATCTTAGGTCTAGAACTTTATGAGGGAATGGGTCAGACGAACCTGATCCCACACATACTTAACAGTGGGGTAACTTTCACTCCCTCACTAGATTGTCATTCATGCGGTACTACAAAGTATAGCTTGTTGATCAATCCATTCTCGAACCACTTTTGGTATGCTTTTAAGTTTTCAAGATACTGTTCACTAGCAGTACCATCTTCGCCATCCTATAAGACCTAGAACCTAATGAGTGTCCTAACATTTCACGTTCATTCAGAAGAAATTGAATCTTCTGACATTATGCATCAGAGTCAGCGCTATCAAGTTCTTTTATTGGTAAACAAATTACCAACTTTATTTTAATTGCCATAGCTAAAGGCATATATTCTGTAGAGTGGACATTAGACATATTTTCAAATAAATAAATTATCAAAAAACTCAATTATCCATGTCGTATGATCGAAAATTTCGCTAAGCTCATAATCATCTCATACAAGCATGAATTAGAAGTTTTTATAACTTATTTATCACAATTTTTCATAAAACAAAATTTATGGAGAACATTATGGTTAAACTAATTAACGTTTTAGAAATATCACAAAGATATCCAACTTTATGTAAATCAAATTCACATGAAGTTATCTCATTATATATAACTACTAATATGTCATCTAAACTTTATCAATGACATATCAAACATGAAATTCAGATTATTATATAAAACGCATCTATATAATAAAATGAATCTATATTGCCAAATATATTCGAATAATAACATGTTACAAAAGAATTTCATAAAATGCCCAAATAGCATCATATAAAACACATTTATATAATTATATATAACATGAAATTTATTCAAATGTTACTCTCAAATTATAAAACACATTTATAATGTTACAAATTTGAATTTAATGAAACCAATTCATAAAATACCGCTAAATTACGTAATTAGCAGGTAATATGAATCTACATTGATTAATTTGGGCAAGGAGCAAGTCCTAAATCAATTAGCAAATTTACTACAACTCATGTAGTTCGTATATATAATACGCATTTATATAATACTACTAATTGGTAATTGGTATGAAACATATTCATGTAATCAAATGTAACATTTTTTTGTAACATGAAATATATTCAAATAGTAATCGCAATTAACTATATATAGAATAGATATATATAATAGTAAAGTTTGGATGAAACGAATTCATAGTAAGACTCGCAAATTATATAAAACGTATTCATATAATATTGCAACTTTAAAATTTATGAAACAAATCCACAAGAAGATCAAATATCTTATATATCCAAATAATAATCGCAATTAATTATATATAGAACAGATCCATATAATATTAGAATTTGGATGAAACGAGTTCATAATAAGGCTCGCAAATTATATAAAATGTATTCATAATATTGCAAACTTAGAATTTATGAAAGAAATTCATAAATAGATCAAATGCCTTACATATCCAAATAATAACATGAGATAACTACAAGAGTGACAGAACAATGAACTGATTCATAATTGCTCATATTTTGTATAAAAATGTTAAATCATGAAGCATATTCACGTGACGGGATATTATATAAAATATATTTATATAATGTAACTTATGAAACATATTCATTTACCGACCAAGGGGATCTTTATATCACATAAATATTTATTGAGTTCGACTAAAATAAATTTACGTCATACACACTAATCATATATATGAAACAAATTCATATAATTTCAACCCAATTGATTGATAACAAGTTACAAGGCATGAAGATTTCAAGTCAACACATTTATAAAACGAATTTATATACGACATTAAACATATTAATGTTTTGTAACAAATTCACACATTTAGGATTAAAACTAATTCGAAACCTTAATTCAACGAATGAATTAAATGCACGAAATTTTATCAACTTGAATATCATCATAATTCAATTAAAAATCATGCTGTGACTAATGATAATAATTAAACAGCAATAACTGAAAAATAATTCGGCCTAAAACCGTCGAAAATAGCCTGAGCCATATCATTGAAATACGGTAAGAAGCAAATCGGCCCATTAAATGGAGCCCAACCGGGGCCTTCATATAAGTGAGTAACACTCACTTTCTACCCCTCACTTACTAATCCTAAGCACTCTCTCTCCTCTCTATGTGTTCGATCGAGGCTCTCTGTTCTCCCAAGTCCCTCTTTCTCCCCTGTCTCTGCTCCTCAACATCTCAGGTGCCATGATCGTGGAGCACCAAGCTCTACCCAACACTCTTACCCCTCGGTCCGTCCGCTGACGATGGTTTTCCCGTGACCACCATGCCAAAAAACACCCAGGTGATGCAAAACCGCCGCTTCAGAAGGTGTCTACTCCCTTCGATCCACACCAACCCTATGAGAACTGACACCGTCACCGTGTAGATCGGCCGAAGCCGAGTTTGGTGAAGCCTCCCATGCGTCCAACGTGGCACTGAGGCGGCGGCGCATGGGTACACGCGCCTCCAAGGGTGGCGTTTGCGCAGTTCTTTCTCGGTGGTTGTGTAGATCGACGTGTACATGTGGCTAATAAAGGAAGAAGAGGACCGAAAGAAGGCCTCGTCGGCGGCGTGTGTAGTCACGCACCACCTTTCCTTCGTCAGTTCCTGATGGGTATGCGTTTCTACCCCCTTTCCCCCCCCTTTTTGTGTGATTCCCGGTTTCGGTCACCGGGCTCCGCTGCCGTCGCCGCCACAAAGGCGTAGGTGGTGGAGCCTTTTGGCGGCAGACCGTTGAGGTCCTTGCCACCGTCACCACCTCGAGGTATTGAGGTTTTGGAGTTGGGGGGTGGCGCGGAGAGAATGTTAGGGTTAGGGTTTGGTCCTCGGGCAGAGGGGTTGTGGGGGGTTAGGGTTTCGTGTTTAGCCATGAAACTGTTCTGAACAGAGGCGATTAGGGTTATCAAAATATAATTATGAACATCATTGACAAAAGAAAACTCCTTTTGTTTCTTCCAATATTCATAATCGAAACAAAATTATGCCCACTCACAAATTTTGCACACGAATATATTGACAGAGGCATGAAACATGATGTTTATGAGTTTGATTTTTCAATTTATGCCTCCGGTTAATAGCAACAACTTGAACAATTTAATCTGCCTGTTGAATTTCATACTCAAAACATGCTCTTAATATAATCGCAATACCAAACTGATAGAAAATTCAGTCTTTAGTTTGTTGAAGCATGCTTGGTAAATAATCTATACTGAAGGAACATGCTTGCATGTAATTCCATAACTGTACTGAAAGGAAAAATTCAGTCTTTGGCCAATAAACATGCTTGGTGAAAAATTCAGTCTTTGCAGAGACTGAATCTTGACATATTCTGGTGTATGCGTTCAATTTTGAATAACATGCGTACAAACATTCAACCCAGAAATTTAACAAAAGACGTAATCTTTAAAGTCAGTTCTGGGCAACTTAAACATGAAAACATGCTGCTATAAAATTAGGTTTGCATAATTACACATATCAAGCAATTTAATCGAGTAAAGCAGCATGCTTTCAATGGATACGTTTTAGTAGACTCATTAATCTTTCAATCAGGACCAATCCGAACAGTTTAGGCTCTAATGCCACTGTAAGAAGAAATAGGACTAACCTAGATGCGAAAATATACTGCCGGTAATAGTTCACGATAATAAAGAAAACCAATCCACGCCAATAAGATATGAAGCGGTTACTAGAGTCGCTTTTAGGGTTTCACGTCCTAAACCCGAGAATCCAATTGATAGTGATTCAGCCGTAAGAGAGAATATAGGAGAGTATGAGAGATTTCTATTGTCTATCTCTTGGCTATCCCCTAAACTCCCCTTATATAGTTTTGGGGAATAGCCAGGGTTGTTGCCCTAGGCAACATACGTGGCCGTCGGGCCTAATTTTATTAGGCCCGGCCTACAGACACCATGCCCCAAATTTTTTTCTTTTCAAAAAAATCCCAAACATATAAAATAAAAAAAGAAAACATTGAGGAATCATAATTCTAATGGTGGCTGCACAAGCTCCCCAGTTGCCAGAGGACCGTCTTGTTTATGCCTTACCAACAAACCACTAAAGCAACCACTGTTGATGCGACTAGAGAAGCCTTGCAAAGACTCAGCCCCACCGACTACAAACCCAGATTTCATATAGTCTTGGGCGACTGAGCAATTTTCCAGTGGCAATACAAACGAAAACCATAGAGGAAGAAAAGAGGGGCAATTAAGGTCAACCTTACTGGGTGAAGTATATATCTTCTTGTTGGCACCAACTTTCCACGAGGGTGGATTTGATAGGAAATGAAGCAGTGAAGTAGTAAGAATTCATTTCGTTCACCGGAAAAATTTCCCTGTTCTAATCAGGATAGTGGGTTGAATTTGTCGAAGTCATATCAATGTTGAGGTTGAAAATCTTCAATTAATCCAGAACCTAGAAACCAAAACTCCCAAATCGATCAAAAGCGCAATCGATCAAGTTTGCTGATGCATCAGAATGAGTATCTGATCAGAAAATAGAGCACCCAAATTCTAGAGGGAGAAACGAAGAGGAGGTGGTACAAATGAGGGCACTCAACCATGTCAGTGCCAAAGAAAGATAGAGAAGGGGGGACTTAGAGGGAGAGAGGACATTTGTTATTTGGGGAAAGATAGATTTTAGATGAAGTGACAATGGGGATCAGTAAGAAAGAGAAACAACTAGCGATTTTCATCAAGCGTTTGTGAGTTTGGAGCTGATGAGTTGGTGTAGAAAGAGGGCTGGAGGGAATAGAGGGGTTAACTAAAGACAACTTTCCTTTTTTAATGTGTTTTGATTAAAAAATCAAAAAACAAAATTTTAAATGATCGGCGTAGATGTCGGTGTTCGAGTTGTAAGTACATTCATAACTTTTCTTAGGAAACTTTTCAATATCCAATTTACTTGGTCACATGGATTGAAATCAATTAACCGACATCATACTTGGTAAACAATCACCTAAGGATGGCGACAAGAATAGACATTGATCTAATGATCTGCGTGTAAACTTTCTGTTGGGCTAGGCCCAATGGGAAGATGCGTGTAACAGTGCATGTGCTAAATTCTGATTTTGCCGGATCAGATACAAAATCAATGCTCGCTGGCCTACCCATGAGAAGACATGAGTTGGTGTTGCTCACGTGGGCTTATGAGCTAAGGCGAGACAAGGTTGGGAAGGCACGAGCCTTTCTTGCCGGGTCAAGGGCAACAAGTAAAACATGCCAAATTCTAAAAATCATGTGTGTGATCTGCCGGGGAACATGATTAAAGTGAATTGGGCCCGTGATTTGAGAGAGAAAAATTATAGGCTATAGTGAATTGGGCTGGGCACTGACTTCACAGACTTGTTTGATTCTTGTGGGTTTAATGTTGTTGACTTGGAGCTGCTGGAATTGGAATTTGGGTTGAGTTGGATTCAGAATTAGGTCGCCTGCTATTACCTTTTTCTTATTTTGCTGCTCTAACAGGTGAGATGAAAATGGCCAAGGCTTAGCATTATGTATCAATCCAATCAAATTGATTTGCTTAATTTCATGCTAACTTTGCATATTTCTCCTCAATTCATCACTTTCTATACAATCACTCAAAACCCCAAATAAACCCAAAAAGTAAATTCGATGAAAAGTAAAAACTAAGAGATTAGAACTACTTAAATGGTTACTTTTGACTCCCAAACAAATAGCCCCATGTCAAGATTTTGCTCATCCTTGAGTAAAATAAAGTAAAAGAAAAATCTACCTACACATAACTCACTTTTGTAGAAATAATGGTTGCACTTAGCATGTTTAACAAGCACTTTAAACCTCTAACTTTCTTTAGTGGAACAAGTGTGGTTTCGTGAGGGTTTGCAGAAGATATACCCACAAAATCTTAGAAAAAAAACAAAAAGAGAAAGAAATATATTTTTTTTTTGAATTTTTCAAATATACACAATGATACATAAATATATACATGGGACAATTGTACATATTCACCTAACCATATCACCCTTCCAACCCTAACATCGGACTATACATAGGCACAACGTACATATCAAGACTCTTGGTCCTCCCTAATGACATCCAAATACCAACTTGTCACCCAAACTATCAAAACAGTGAATCCATCCTAGTGCTCGATGCAAGTGTGCCATCACCTTAGGAGCCAGGCTTTCCCAAGTCCGACTCAATCCCACTTGACTACTTTATTAACTTACTCACTTGGGAAATGTTTGCACAAAATTATGATAATTTTGAAATGTTCCTACTAGCTTCTAACAATTACAATCTTTAGACTTTTATTTAAGTTTTTATTGTTTTGTAGGTTTGGCAAAATTTCTAAAAAGGCGAAAAAATACTGAGAAAGAGAGTTGGGCCCAATTGTCATGAGCCTAAACCTAGTTCTCTCCCACAGCCTAGTCCATATAACCTAAAAGAAACGAAAAAAGGAAAAATAAAAATAAAGCTGTCAACCCCTCTCATGCGCAGCACATGACTGCCCCCTTCCCTTAATCCTTCTCTTTCTCCTCTCTAACTGTAAAAACATGAGACAACCCCCCTCCATTTTCTCGTCTTTCTCTTTCTATCGAAATCAAATTAGCACACACCACCATCTTCACATTCACCATCACCTCCATCCTCGCATCCACCATCACCACCGTGAGCCAACAACACCAAATTACCCCCTCTCACAGCCAACTCAAAAACCATGTCCGCCATCCACGCCATCTACGAATTGAATGGCCATGGAAGAGTTGAACAAGTATAAAGGGAAGAAGAGCGACACGAAGTGAGGTATTTACGTTTAATTTTAGGGTTGTAGTTAGTTCTAATTTTAGTGTTAGTATTTTAGGGTTTTATTTTCTGTTTTGGTTTCAATTTCAGATCCGTTTTTGAGTTCGTGATTTCTGGTAATTCGGTAGACAATCCTTTAGATGTTTGGTTGGGGTTCAGTGCTTTGGGTTAAATTTGCATTTTAATATGTGAAATAGCTTATCGTTGGTTCAATTGTTTGCCATTGATGCTCTTTCCTGTCCCCATTTTGTAATGAAATTCGAAACTTCAATAATGGCAATTTTGCCATTTTTAACGAGCTTCAAAGCTTGTTCATCGCTTGAAATTGGGTTCAGCCCTTAACCGGGTAGGGATGCCCTATACTAATCCCTCTTCTCTGATCCGTCGTACCCTGTTCTCAGTTCTGGGCCTAGTTTCTCCATTATTGGAGATGAGAAGTGTTGAATGTAGTATTGGGTTGAGCTAATAGCTAGGATGCCAATGCACTATATTTCTCAATTTTTGGTTTTAGTTTTGGTATGTTCACTGCTGTCTCCAAACTTCACCCTCCCTTGTTTTGGTTTTGTTTTGGTTTGGTTTTAATTACTTTTAATTGTCATTTTACTTGATTTTAGTATTTGCTATTTTGTTAACAATAGGTAGAGGTGGATTACCTTTTATTGGGCTTAACTAGTGAAGTAGATGGAATGGCATGGCTTAATTTTGGTCTTCCAAGAGGTATATCCTTAATTCCTTATTGACCCCATTAGAGTCGAATCATTATTAGTTTGTGGTTTGCTATTGTTTGTTGGTTCAAATTGAAATTGAAAATGTGAATGGATTTGGCCACTCAAGGGTTTCATTAGGTTAGATTTAATGTTTTATACTTAAAGTAGTTTAATTTGTACCTTGTTTAATATTGGTTAAGTATCAACTTGTTCAAATAGTAGTCTTAAGCATGTTTTATTAGCCTTAAGATAATGCATGATTAGATAAGCTCTTATTAGTGGCCTAATTTCATCCTCCTCCCTGAGAAGATGACCCTCAGGTATTACAACAAAGGTTGTGCACCTATAGCTTATAAATTTCACTTGAAAATGTCATACAAGCTTTTGACACCACTGCCGGAAATGACGGCATGAGATTAGACCATATTTTCTTTTTTTAGCTACTTTCTTATAAGCTACATATATTTTGTTTTACTTTGTTATTAGTAGTAATTAGTTTTGTTTATTTCTTGAAAAAAAATTCAAAAAAATTAGAAAAGCCAAAAATTAAAAAAATGGAAAAAAAATTTGAAAATCGCTAAAAATTGAAAAACTTAAAAAAAAAAAAACAAATGACAATTTCCTATTTTCCTCAATTTGAGCATGAAATGTTTTGGCGATATTTGAGTAAATTGAATGACTATCATGCTCAATGTGTTGATCAATATTTTCATAAATGCAAAATTTGTCAAGTGATAATTTGAGGGTCTTAATGATGAATATCGGGGTCATGTTGAGACTATGTACCCCGAAGGTTTGAGATGTTTGCCAACTAAGACTCCAAATGAAATTGGGATTTCTTTCTCATAATACTTCGGAGTATGATAATGCTAGAGCGACCTTTAATCACCTGATTCCCAACCCTTATATGATGCATGCGACACCCTTTAAATCAGGGTCAGTTTGGTGGTATACCTTATGAGCACTCGCATACTCCATGTGTTCCTGTTTCATGTGATTATTGTTATTCTTCTAACCATAATGCCAAGTCTTATCCTCATATTACTTCTATAGACTCTAAAATTGATCAAATTGAGCAAGAAATAAAAAGCTATAAGGAATCCATGGAGAGCGTGACAAGAACACTCTTTAACCAATTCTCAGTGTTGGTTAAAGGTTATGTACAGAGCACTATACCTGTTTCACATGAGACCAACCTCAGGGTAGGATTTTCCACTTGCAAGGGTTGTTTGCTGGGTGATTTTGAGCCTTCTTACCCTTTGAGTTCCAAATTTGTAGTTGATACTCCCATATTTGACCTTAAGGTTAAGAATGACATATTTTCAGCTTCTTTTGCATATACATCTCCCCTTGTGACTAGCACTTCTTTGGACACTTCTGAGGATGTCCTAATTATCCTTAACCCCTCTCTTCCTTTAGCTCCCTTAGGAGAGTTTGAGGAGGGAGATGGATTTGAGACTGATACTAGTTCTGATAATCAGTGTGGCACATTTGTTGAGTCAGATACCTTTTCTGAGTAGCATTCATTTGATGAGACTTCTATTACGGATTGTAGTGTGTAGGGCCAACAAAAAAACCCGTTCTCGCCTAAAACCCACAAAATTCGCCCCAATAAGTATGGGTATGGGTGGTGAAAATATAAAAAAATGGCTATGGGGGTATTGCTAAAATGGGCATGGGTATGGGTATGGGTATGGGTATGGGTAAAGGTCCCTACTCGCCCCATACCCCTTCTATACCCGTTTTATCAATACCTGCCATGTACCCATCTTATACCCGCCCAATATAAAACTCGTACCCGTTTGTTTAAAGTTCTAATTTGTTTCTTGTACTTGAATATTTTGCTAGTTTCTTTGAGTTGTATGATATTCAAGACTTCAATGGAACATTTTGTTTAAAACTCTAATTGTCAAGTGCTAATTTATTACTTTGATTGTCAAACTTTTAGTTGTATTTAATGTGATATGATATGTTGTTGGAAGCTTTTTGTTAATGTGACATATTAGCTATTTGATGTAGAATATGGGTACAAAATGAGTTTAATTCTTTTTTGTCTATATGTACTCAAATAAAACCCTCATACCCACTATACCTAGTGGGTATGTGTATGTGTATAACTTTACAATACCCGATGGGTATGAGTATGGGTATGAGTATTAATTTTGAAAATGGGCATGGGAGAGGGTATAGATAAATCCGCCCCGTACCCGCCCCGTACCCGCCCTTGGTAGTGTGGTCACGCTCTTGAGGAGCTTATTGATCTCATTTCTGTTGAGTCTTCTATTGACTTAGCTCCCACCCCTCCTATTTCATCCTTTCCTTCTTCCCTCCCTAATTTTCTCTCTTCTTTAGACCCTCCCGAGTCTACTTCTGTAGACTCGGAATGATAGTGACATAGAGAGCCTCAAGGATCATTTGAGGTGAAGGACTTGACTTTAGGCCATCCTATGCGCATTGATTTTTATATCTTATTTGATTGACCTTACCTTGGTCCTTTCCCCTCCCATCTTAGAGATGTTGGATTTCATTTAGGGCATTTAGACCACTGTCCATGGTTTATGCATTCATATAATCTCATCCTTATTAGACCATTGACATGTGCGTTTGATTTTACATATACCAAATCTCTCTTTTGATTGGGCTGAGAACTTTGATAAGCTTAAGAGAGCCTTGAGTGGAATTCCTCTCATGTACTTTATTTGCGCTACACCTCGTGTGTCTAACTATTTTCATTTTTGCGAGGAGTGTGCCTGAATGTTTGATAAGCTATTACAAGCATTAGTGGGTTCTGATATGAGTCGCAGCTTGTGAGCTGAGATGGAATAGCTGATGCTCCACGGATCTCCTCGACATCTTTTGAGTGAGACATTAGTTTTGGTACAATCAGTGCCTAACCTAGTATGATTGGTCCACCCCTTCCCTATTCTCCTTCTTCTTTTCTTTTCTTTCTTTCTTGTATATAGTTGTGGATATTTAGGGTTGTGATTGTGTGGGTGATCGATTTTGAGGAGAAATTTGGGATTTGTTGAGCCGAGTTGACTATGATCACCCTTGGTGTTGTTATGCGTTTTGCTATTGGTGGTGTATTTTGTTCTGTGAATACTTGTTAGTCCTTTTGGTTGAATAGTTGTTGACATCTAGGATTGTGATTGTGCTATAGGTGTTTTGTTTGATTTTTATTTAGTAGCTCCTTCTTTATTTTGGGCATTTTTTGTTTTTTTAGTATGTTTTAGTTGTGTGTTTTGTTTCTTTGGTTTTGTGAGTTTTTATTTGTGTTTGTTTCATTTAATATTTTGTTTTTGTTTTCTTTTTTCGTTTTAGTGGTTTTGTTTTGGTTTTGCATTTTGTTTTTCTTTTCTTTTCTTTTTGTTTTGTTTAAGCCTTTTTTTTGTGTTTGTAGCTCCTTGATTTTGATATCATTTTTTTATAGTTTTTTTTTATTTTTGTTTTCTTCTATGCTTTGGTGGCATCTAGGCTTGTACGTACTTGTGAATTAGTATCAGTGTGATTGCTTTTTGTCGCCTCAGTTCCCACAATGAGGACATTGTGTAGTTTTTGTGTGGCGGTGAGGTGCCCATTGGTACATATTTTTTGAAAATTTTCAAAATTCAATAATATTTTTCTTTTTCTTTGGAATTTGTGTTCTTTATTAGGTAATTGTGATCTCATGTTGCTATGTTATTGAGTTATGTAAATAGAGTTTGCATAATAACCCCATCTCATATTTGTGATTTTGTACCTACCTTGCTCACTTTACCATCAATTCTTTGGGTCATGTTTGTTAAGTTTGAAATATGAACTTTTTGTTTGTCGAAATTGCCTTTTAAGCTTTTGAAAACATGCGAAAAGAAAAAGAAAAAAGCAAAAAAAACCAAAATATGTGAATAAAAGCTTGGGCACCAATGTTTAAAGCCACTATCTTTATTTCATATCTCTAATTGGCTAGAATAGATGCTATTTTATTTGATTAAACATCTATTTAGGTAATGAAATAAGCGCTTTGCTCATTCTAATAAAATTCCTTGTTAGGGAAGACCCAAATATTTGTAAGTCAAGTGGGTTTTGTTCTTCAAAAAAAAAAAAAGAAGAAGAAAAGAGGGGGGAAATGGAGCAAAGAAGGTAATTAGACAACAAAATGTTGATCACGCCAATGTTAGCAACTTGATTTATAAGAATTGATACACTTTTGCATATGCACCAAGGTGTATATATCATTACATATTGTGTGTAGGAGGTGAAAAATAAAAGTCGGCGTGCTTGTTGTGACTAGATTGTTTCTTGATTGTATATTTTATCTGTATATAATTTGCATATTGTCTTTTGTTGTGACTAAATTTTCTTTTTCTTATTTTTCATTTCTTTTTAGTTAGTTTAGTTTAGTTTGGTTTATTTGGATCCGAATTATGATTTTTGGACTTGTATTTAAGTTTTTATTATTTTTAAAGTTTGGCAAGCTTTCTAAAAAATGGGAAAAAACGATGAGAAAGGAAGTTGGACCCAATTGTCATCTGTCTGAACCCAGTTCTCTCTCATAGTCAAGTCCACTTAACCTAAAAGGAGCAAAAAAAGGAAAAATCAAAAATAAAACTACCAGCCCCCCTCATGCGCAGCACATGACCACCCTTCTCCCCTTAATCCTTCTCTCTCCTCTCTCGCTGCAAAAACCCGAGACAAGGCCCCTCCATTTTATCATCTCTCTGTCTCAAAATCGAACAAGCACACACCACCATCTTCACCTCCACCATCACCAAAGTGGGCCCACAACACCAAATCACCCCCTCTCACAGCCAGTGCAACAACCATCTCCGCCGTCCACGCCATCTACGAATCGAATGACCATGAGTCAGTTGAACAAGTATAAAGAGAAGAGTAGCAGTGCGAAGTGAGGTATCTAGGTTTAATTTTAGGGTTATAGTTAGTTTCAATTTTTGTTTTACTGTTTTAGAGTTGTATTTTCCGTATTAGTTTCAATTTCAAATCCGTTTTTAAGTTTGTGATTTCTTATAATTCGAAAGACAATCCTTTAGATTTTTGGTTGTGGTTCAATGCTTTGGGTTAAATTTCCATTTTAATCTATGAATTAGCTGATCGTTGGTTCAATTGTCTGCATTTATGCTCCTCCCCTCCTTTATTCAATGAAATTTGAAGCTTTAGTAATGGCGATGTCGCCATTTTTAACGAGCTTCAAAGCTCGTTCATCGCTTGAAACTGGGCTAATCCCTTAACTGGGCAGGGATGCCCTATACTCATCCCTCACCTCTGATCTGTCGTGCCCTGTACTCAGTTCTGGCCCAGTTTCTCCATCGTTGGAGATGAGAAGTGCTGAATGCAGTGTTGGGTTGAGGTAACAACCAGGATGCCTATGCTTTAAATTTCTTAATTTTTTATTTTAGTTGTTATGTTCATGGTTGTCTGCAAATTTCACCTTCTCCTGTTTTGGTTTTGTTTAGGTTCGGTTTTAATCACTTTTGTTTGTCATTTTACTTGATTTAGTATTCGCTATTTTGTTAACACTAGTTAGAGGTGGATTACTTTTTACTGGGCCTAAGTAGTGAACCAGATGGAATGGCATGGCTTCATTCTGGTCTTCCCAGAGGTATATCCTTAATTCCTTTGTGACCCCATTGGAGTCGCATCATTATTTATTTGTGGTTTGCTATTGTTTGTTGGCTCAAATTGAAATTGAGAACGTGAATGGCTTTGGCCACTCAAGGGTTTCATTAGGTTATATTTAATGTTTTATACATGGAATAATTTAATTTGTACCTTGTTTAATATTGGTTAAGCATTAACTTGTTTAAATAGTAGTCTTAAGCATGCTTTATTAGCTTTAAGATAGTGCATGATTAGTTAAGCTCTTCATAGTGGCCTAATTTCATCCTCGTCTATGAGGAAACGACTGTCAAGTACTATAGCGAAAGTTGTACGATGCGGCTTGTAAATTTCACTTGAAAATATCGTACAAAAAACAAGCTTTCTTAACGACATTATTGCCTTAAAGGGTAGCGCCCAATAGCGGATGCCTTAAAGGGATACTTGTCATTCCTGACTCTAAGATTCTTTTTATTTGATTTTGTTTGGTTTTTTGATTTTTTTTATTCTTTCCCCAATGTGAAAACAACAACAAGACAATTGTACAATGGGTCAAGTGGGAGAATTACCCATGGAAGCATAAGATCCTAGGAGAATGATGATATATAAATAATGACTAAACGTAAAATTACAATGGAATGATAGGGTTAAAACTAAGTAGTGGAATAGCACACATTGGACTCAGTTCATTCAGGCACATATTATTTATAGACAACCTAACATTTAAGTTTCAAGTGGTCAAGGTCAATCAAGATAATACAACTCCCTAGGAGCACACAAAAACAAAAGATGTTTTTTTTTTGGTAAATGTTCTCTTTCTTTTTTCCCTTTTTAAAAATGTTTTAAAGCATAGCTTCCCCTCCCCCCCCCCCCCCCCAAAACACCAAAATCACACAATGTTCACTTTGTGGAAGGAGTATCAAGGACAACAAATAAAATGAAAGACAAAAAATAGAAGGCATTATATGCACAATATACAACGGATAGAACAATAATACCAAATTGAATGTTGGATGTACCCGAACTACCTCATCACCCCTTAGAAATCACAAGGTGACATGTGGAACATCAAACACTCCACATCTTCCTCTATAGGAGCTTCAAGAACTGCTTCAGTCTCTGTTCATAACCTTCTACTTTTCTCAAGCATCATGATTTTGTATCTCAACTACATCA
>JACYFF010031956.1:55793547-55810249 GCA_017589665.1 Selenicereus undatus
TTGTTGTTGTTGTTGTTGTTGTTGTTGTTGTTGTTGTTGTTGTTGTTGTTGTTGTTGTTGTTGTTGTTGTTATTATTATTATTATTATTATTATTATTATTATTATTATATTATATTTATTTTTATCAAAATTACCCATTTGGAAATTCATGCAAATTTTTATTTAACTAACATTCCAATATTTATTAATATTTGAATTGGTTATTTGGGAGTGTAATGAAACTCGTTTTAAGGCCAATCTATCGATTCAACCTGCAATCAAATAAATACATATACATACATAAAATTGTAAATTAGAATGCGACGTACAACTTGATTAAATTTTAATTAACATAATTCAAGGTAATTAGTGAAATTTTAGGTTGGGACTATTATAGTCTTCCCCTCTTAAAATAAGTTTCATCATCGAAACTTACAATTTCAAAACAAACATGGGTTTACCTCAAACAGGTATGAGTATTTTCTTCTCATGTATTCCTCTATCTCCCATATAGCTTCAGATGAAGTATGATTGGCCCATAGAACTTTTACTAGAGGAATGCTTTTATTCCGAAGCTGTTTAAGCCTGTAATCTAATATTTGTATAGCACGCTCCTTGTACACCAGATTCTTAGAAACCTCTACTAGCTCAGGTACGATGACATAATTTGGATATGGAACATACTTTTTGAGCTGTGAAATGTGAAAAACATTATGCACATGCTTAAGTTTTACAGACAAGTCCAACCTATAGGCCATATGGTTTAATATCTCGATAATTCCATAAGGCCCAATATATCTAGGACTTAGTTTATCCCTGATATTGAACCTTCGCACTCCTTTCATCAGAGATACCTTCAAGAATACTTTAACAACCACTTGGAACTCTACTGGTCTCCTCCGTTTATCCGCATAACTGTTCTGTCGGCTCTGGGCCACCTTGATATAGTCTTGTATTTTCCTTATCATCTTAGTAGTCTCTGGTATTGACTCAGGTCTGATGGTTAACACTTCATTGAGCTCACTCCGACACAGTGGTATTCTGCACTTTCTCCCATATAGGGCTTCAAAAGGGCCCATTTTAATGGTAGATTGATAGCTGTTATTATAGGCAAATTCCACCAATGGTATATAATCTGCCCACGTTCCCTAAAAGTCAAGCATGCAAGCTCTCAACGTATCCTCTAGGATTTGATTCACGCTCTCAATTTGCCCATTGGTTTTAGGGTGATATGAACTACTAAAACCATGCTTGCCAAAACCGAGCTTGAAACCTTTGGTCTCTGTTAGATACTATGTCCTTTGGTATGTCATGTAGTAGAACTATTCCTTTGACATACAACTGTGCTAGTCTCTCTATACCCTAGTGTCATGAAGTGGTATGAAATGGGCATATTTGGTAAGTGTATCCACAATAACCCAAATAACATTCTTCTTTGAAGCGGAAATGGGTAATCCCATAATAAAATCCATTGAAATTAAATCCCACTTCCAAGTAGGAATCTCTAAAGGCCTCAATTCGCCTACTGGACGTTGATGTTAAGCTTTAACCCTTTAACACATCTGACATTTATCTACATACTCTACGATCTCTATCTTCATGTTATCCCACCACAAAAATTGCCTCAAATCCACATACATTTTTGTTCCTCCTAAGTGCACTCAGTAGCGAGTATTATGGGCTTCCTCCAAGATCTTTCTCGTAAAATCCTCCTTGTTATGCATACACTGTCTGTGTTGAAACCTCAAGGTTCCATCCTCATGTATTACAAAGCCAGGTGACTTCCCCTGGTCGACATTTTGTCTAAGCCTCTCATACTTAGCATCATCTTTTTTTGCTCGCCCGAATCTCTTCTATTATGGAAGGTTGCACCTTTAGTGCTGGCAACATCCCGTCTATGCATCCTGGTAACACAAGTTCAATATCCATGCTCTCAAAATCCTTTACGATGCCAGGTTGGGTGGTTATCATCAAGTTCAAACTATGATGGGCCTTCCTTCTAAGCGTGTCTGCTACTACATTCGCCTTCCTAGGATGGTATTGAATTTGCATATCATAATCCTTTAGCAATTCCAACTGTCATCGTGTTAAGCCTAAAATCATGCATTGTTTTAATAAAAAATTCGATTATATTATACATATTATGTCGTCTAATTTGCTTTATTTTATATATTTTTCAAGATTAGCATTAATTAAATAAAGAGGAGAAGAGATGGCGTCGAAGCTTGAGTTTTACACGCTTGGTTATAAAGACGGTCCAAATTTAATAACTTATGGAAAATATTATTTCCATAATTATTAATTGGGCTAGGGTTTAAGAGTTGGAGAAAAGCTAGAAGTCTTGGGGGAGAAGGAGTCTAAAGAAGAAAGGAAGAAGGAAAAAACCCTAGCTACCTACCCCACCCCTCCTTTCCTCTCCATCATATATCATCTTCATTCTCACCATGAAAAAAGAAAAACTTCACGGTAGCCATAAAGATCAGCCATGGCGCCTCCATCAATTCCCATCTACGCACGGCCCACAAATAATCCCACGGCTGCCTTCATCCAACTAATTGCCACGGCCTTCTTCATCTACCTCCATGAATCTCCCCATCATCATCATCCCTCGTCATCATCACCATACATAAGCCACGGCAACACACCATCAGCGGACGCATCATCTTCAGCCTTTCCTAATAGCCAAGGCCATCATCTTCCCCAAACCTACTACAAGCCTCTCTTCCAAAATCAACTCATCGCCCACCATCATCATACCACGCATCTTCTATCAACTCCATCACCATAGGTCACGGCTAAACCTATTCCTTTTTTGTCTATTTTTATTTTTATTTTTTTTTGTTTAGTTAATTATTAAATATGAACCCTTTGGTTAATTCTGATTTTATTTTTAATATGAGTGAGTAATTCCTTTGTGCTTAGTATAATCTATTTGAAACCATGCTAAATTAATTATTTCGAAACAAGTTTCATGCTTTATTGTCTAGTTGATTTATATTCATGATTCTATAGCGATTAGTATTTATCGCTCATGATATTCGTATTATATTAAGTAAAATGCATGCTAGTTAGTTTAATATGAAATCATATGATAGTTTAAAGGGCTTTAATACGTAAAAGTTATCATCTTTTAAGCATTAGTATCACCCTAATTAATCATGGATGGCTCAAACCCATCTCTTTTAATTAGGTAATCATTATAGATCTTTGTTAAATCGATTTGTTGGTAAATTAGTTACAAAGCGTTAGATGATGTTTTTCTAATACGTAATGCTCTATTTTCATTAAATTCTTGCGCTGGTGTAAAGGTTATCAAATTAGTAGGGTTTATATTAGGGATGAACCTAATTAAACTATAATATAAGGAAAAACGAGGAAGATCCGTTGGTGGGTGTCTTCTACAGTTTAACTCATGGATGAAATCGACTTGTGTGTTAATGATAAATATTAATTTGCATGGGGGATATAGATTATGCTAAGCATTTTCCATAAATTTGATATCTTTTATAATTATTTGTGGCTTTTTAGTTACTTTGCTTAGTTTGTCAATTTTTATTCTTTAATTATTAGCTTCGATATAAATCTCGTTTACCCCCCCAAAAGAATAGTCTTTTAGGAGTGTCTTGGTAATTTTAGATTAGTTATATTTTGATTTTTAGAGTGGTTATAATTTTCATATTTGATTTATATTCTGTTTTATCGTTTAATTACCGGTTTGTTAGAAATTAGGCTAAAAATAGTTTCTTTTATTTTTTTTTCAAGTTTTAATTCGTACTAGGGTTTATTTAGTGTCCTAATCTACCTCTATTTAATTTCGGAATTTTTGGAAACTATGTGATAATTTTTCAGAATTATTTTGTAAATTGGATATGTACAGGTTTTTATTTCAATAAATCTGAAAATTGCGTTTTTAATATTTATTTCATATTTTTTAGGTGTTATTGAGTCCAGAAAATTATATCCTTAAATTTGGGTAATTTTGTTAATAAATTTTGTACTTATATTAGTGCAGTTTATTTTGTTTCTAATTTCAGGTTTAATTTTTTTGTTTTATTTTTCTGCAGTAATTTTCTGTTTTAATTTTTCTGAAATTAATTAGATATAATTTTGGAGTTATAAGCTTATAAAATTGAATAATATTAGTTCAGGCCACTGTTTGTGAATTTTAATATTAATTTTTTGTTTATTATTTTCTATTTTCATTTTTAGTTGAAGATTGAGTTATTATTCTGTTTTTATTTTTCTAGATTATTTAGGATAGCTATTTACTGTTTTATTTTCAAATTTACATCTAGAATATATGGGGGTAATATTTAGTATTTTTCCAAATTTTTATTTACATTTGATTTATTTTAGAAATACAAAGAGAAGAAATCACAAATTAGATTAGTAAAGTTATTTAGGATTAAATTAGCATTTTGATATAATCTTTCCGCATGGATCGATCCCTACTTTCCTATGCTATAAATAGTATTTTTAAATCGAAGTAGTGGTTAAATTTATAGCTCCACGACAAGCTTTACAAATTTTGGTGCCGTTGTTGGGAAAAGAAAAGAAAATTGCTAGTTTACTTCTATTTAATTTTGCTACTTTTATTTGTCTTGTTTTAACTCTAGTATTTTAATTTTTTGTAGATTTTCCGTAATGTATGAGATTAAGGAGTGGTAAGGAAATTGGAGAGGACAAGGAGCAAGCATTGAAAGCTAAAAATAAAGAGAGTCATTCTAACCCAGTAAGTCTTGAGGTTAAAGAGGTAAAAATGTCCACTCTTCGAGAACTTGTTGCCCCTAACCTAGAAACCCAACCTATGTCCATTACTTTTGCTGTATTAGATAAACCCCAAACTGAAATCTGGATTCATCAATCTGTTACCTAAGTTTCATGGATTAGTTGGAGAGGACCCATGTCGTCATGTTAGTGAATTCCTTATCACATGCTCCGCTATGGTGCCTGAGGAGATTCCTGAAGACCAAATTAGATTAAGAGCCTTTCCTTTTTATTTGTTTGGTAATGCTAAAGATTGGTTGTATTACATGCCTGTTAGATCTTTCTGTACATGGACTGCATTGCATAAATTATTTTTAGAGAATTTTTTTTTCAGCATCCCCGAATTGGATCTATTAGCAACGATATATATGGTTTTAAACAAATGAATGGGGAAACTTTTTGTGAGTACTGGGAAAGATTTAATAAATTGTATGCTAGTTGTCCCCAACATCAAATAGCTGAACAGTTGTTGATTCAATATTTTTATGAGGGCTTGCTTCCTACGGATCGTAATATGGTTGATGCTGCTAGTGGGGGAGCTCTAGTTAATAAGACGCTAGCAGATGCTAGAAATTTATTCAATCTAATGGCCCAAAATACTCAGAAATCTGGTGCTAGGGATTCACAAATTAAAAGGATTAATGAGATGGGTTCTAGTTTATCTGTATAGAGTCATTTATCTTACATTATAGCTATGTTGAATAACATTGTTACTGGGGGAGTACAAAGAGCAGTCGTATGTGGCATTTGTTGTCTAGAGGGGCATTCTACTGATGCATGTCCTACACTTCAAGAGGTAATGTTAATGCTGTCTATTCTAACCAAGGTCAAAGAAGGTATGATCTGTATTCTAACACCTATAATGAAGGATGGAGAGATCACCCTAATCTTAAGTATGGCCCTCAAACCAATCCACCTAGTTTTGACCAAACATCTCCTCAACCTTCTAATCAAGATAGGACTAACTTCCTACTAGAACGAGTCCTTAAGAAGATGGATGATAGGTTCCAGAGTATGGAAATAGCTCTTAAGCAAGTTCAAGAGAGACAAACTGCAATTGATATCATAGTTGGCAACTTGTAGGCTCAAATGTAAAATAGCTTACCATCTCAGCCTTACCCTAACTCTAAGGAGAATGTTAGTGCCATGACACTTAAGAGTGGGTAAGAACTAAAAGAACCTAGGAAGAGTAGAGAGTTAGAACTTGAGTTAGAGGTCAAGGGGACTAAACCAGAGTTGGACACAGATTCTAATCAAACTACTAGGGAAATAGGAGAGAAGAAAAGAGAACCTTATAAGCCAATTCCACCCTTTCCTAGAAGACTTCGAAGCCCTACTTCTAAGGTGAATGAGGCTAACCAAGAGATCTTAGAGACATTTAGGAAGGTAGAGATCAACATACCTCTCCTTGATACCATTAAACAGGTGCCTCGTCATGCTAAGTTTTTGAAAAAATTGTGTACTAATAAAAGAAAGTTAGTAGGGAATGAAAAAGTAAGTGTGGGGGAAAATGTGTCTGTAGTTTTTCAAAGGAAACTTCCTCTTAAGTGCAAAGACCCAGGTGTGTTTTCTGTTCCTCGTAAAATAGAAAATCTTTACTTTAATAAGGCTATGCTTGACTTGGGTGCCTCCATTAATGTTATGCCTAGGTCTATTTATGACAAATTGAACTTAGGAGAGTTAAAGAAAACTGGTGCAGTGCTTCAGTTAGCTGATAGGAGCAGTATTTATCCAGATGGAGTATTAGAGGACATCTTAGTCCAAGTGAATGAACTTGTATTTCCTGCTGATTTTTATGTGATGAACATGGGGGATGCATGTCATGATATTCCCATCTTGCTTGGCAGACCATTTTTGAAATCAGCTAGGACTGAAATAAATGTGCATGAAGGAGCATTAACTATGGAATTTGATGGTAAAGTGATCAAATTTAATACTTTTGATGCCATGAGATTCCCTGCTGATGTGAAGTACGTGTATGCACTTAAAGTTATTGATGAATTGTCCCAAGATATTTATGAATTGTCCAATGAAGATGAATTTTTGACTGTGCTTACTAAGAGTCTTGATCATGCTGATTTTCAAAAAGTGCCCTCCCAGATTAATGATGATTTAGTGGAGAAGATACAACTAGAGGATTCAGGAGCTTCATGAAGTCGAGTCAATGACTATAAACAAAGGCGCTGGTTGGGAGGCAACCCAACGTTTTTAGGAAAGTACCCATTTAATTTTGTTTTTATTTGCATTATTTGTATCTTTTTGCATGCATTAGGGACAACGCATGAATTAAGTGTGGGGGTTGCATCCTGCATTTAATCATTGCAGTGTTTTATTCTTGAAAAAGAAAAAAAAGGAAAGAAAATCGAGAAAAAGGAAAAAAAATTCTTATAAATAATGCATGATATGAGTTTATACTTGGTTTGCTTGCTTAAATTTTTTTTTTTTGTTTTCTTAGCTATTTTGTAGTTTATTCTTCTATGAATAAAGACTTCTAAGCATGCTAGCTGTCTTTCATAGAGGTTTGAGTTGATCCTTATATATCTCTTTAATAAATAACTGTCATGATTATTCATCGTATTTGATCATGTATTATATCCGCTTTAGAGCCAATAAAATGACCTGGCCCACCTCCTAGACTATTGAATTAGTAGAATGACTCATTTAAATTGTGAGTTTTCTTGTCTGTTTGTTATATAAAAAAAAGAAAAAAAAAGTGAAAAAGGAAAGGAAAAAATGGTTAGATTACCAACATGGGTAGGAATAGGTGGTTCGAGACCTTTTTCCCTTAAGTTTAGGTCTCAAGTGAGTCTTATGAATGGAGTAACCCATGATTGTGGGAGTTATGCCCCTTTTTGGGTCGATCAATGACTCGGCCAAACTATCAGTCAATAAAGAAATAAAGATGAGAATGAATTATTTGCTCCAGCACTTCTATTCGGGTGAGCGTGAGACAGGGAGTGTTTAATTTCTAAGTCCCTATATGGGTCTCGAATATGTGCGCTAGTGGAGTTTGAAAAAAAAATAGAAGAAAAAAGAAGAAATAAATACAAGGCAAGTTAGAATCAATTCAATGAGTTATTCTACCTAGTTCAGTAGTCTTTATAGCCATACCATGCCTCAACTTTTCTATCATAAATTTTTGACCTCTTGATCGGTGTATGCTTATTTAAAAGATATGGATAATTATTAATCTTGTTACTTCATTATAGAAATGTTGTGAAGGTGATGAATAAACTCTCTGATGGTGGTTGGATGTCTAGTAGTTATTTACTTGTAGGAGGAAAAATTAATTAATTTTCAATAAAACTGTTTTTAAAGCAAGTGAGGGCCTAGTAAGAATATCATAGTTATGCATGACTTTATAAGAAAGAAAGAGGGTAAGTTTTTAGGTCGAACCTAGGATTTCTTTGCACGAAGACGTCCAAAGTTTAAGTGTTGGGGATTTTGTTAAGCCAAAAATCATACATTATTTTAATAAATAATCCAATTATATTATGTATATTATTTCGTCTAATTTGCTTTATTTTATATATTTTTTAGGATTAGCATTAATTAAATAAAGAGGAGAAGAGAGGACGTCGAAGTTTGAGTTTTACACGCTTGGTTATAAAGACGGTCCAAAATTAATAATTTATGAAAAATATTATTTCCATAATTATTAATTGGGCTAGGGTTTAGGGTTTCAAAAGTTGGAGAGAAGCTAGGAGTCTTGGGAGATAAAGAGTCTAAGGAAGAAAGGAAGAAGAAAAAAACCCTAGCTACCTACCCCACCCCTCCTTTGCTCTCCATCATATATCATCTTCATTCTCACCATGAAAAAAGAAAAACCTCACGGCAGCCATAAAGATCAGCCACGGCACATCCATCACTTCCCATCTACGCACTGCCTCATAAATAATCCCACGGCTGCCTTCATCCAACTAATTGCCACGGCCTTTTTCATCTACCTCCATGAATCTCCCCCTCATCATCATCACCATACATAAGCCACGGCAACACACCATCAACGGACGCATCATCTTCAGCCTTTCCTAATAGCCACGGCCATCATCTTCCCCAAACCTACTACAAGCCTCTCTTCCTAAATCAACTCATCGCCCACCATCATCATACCACGCATCTTCTATCAACTCCATCACCATAAGTCACGACTACACCTATTCCTTTTTTGTCTATTTTTATTTTTATTTTTTTTTTGCTTAGTTAATTATTAAATATGAACCCTTTGGTTAAGTGTGATTTTATTTTTAATATGAGTGAGTAATTCTTTTGTGCTTAGTATAATCTATTTAAAACCATGCTAAATTAATTATTTTGAAACAAGTTTCATATTTTATTGTCTAGTTGATTTATATTCATGATTCTATAGCGATTAGTATTTATCGTTCATGATATTCGTATTATATTAAGTAGAATGCATACTAGTTAGTTTAATACAAAATCATATGATAGTTTAAAGGGCTTTAATACGTAAAATTTATCATCTTTTAAGCATTAGTATCACCCTAATTAATCATAGATGGCTCAAACCCATCTCTTTTAATTAGATAATCGTTATAGATCTTTGTTAAATTGATTTGTTGGTAAATTAGTTACAAAGCGTTAGATGATTTTTTTCTAATACGTAATGCTCTAGTTTGATTAAATTCTTGCGCTGGTGTAAAGGTTATCAAATCAGTAGGGTTTATATTAGGGATGAACCTAATTAAACTATAATATAAGGAAAAACGAGGAAGATCCGCTGGTGGGTGTCTTCTACAGTTTAACTCATGGATGAAATCGACTTGTGTGTTAATGATAAATATTAATTTGCATGGGGGATATAGATTATGCTAAGCATTTTCCATAAATTTGATATCTTTTATAATTATCTGTGGCTTTTTAGTTACTTTGCTTAGTTTGTCAATTTTTATTCTTTAATTATTAGCTTCGATATAAATCTCATTTAACCCCCCCCCCCAAAAGAATAGTCTTTTAGGAGTGTCTTGGTAATTTTAGATTAGTTATATTTTGATTTTTAGAGTGGTTATAATTTTCAGATTTGATTTATATTCTGTTTTATCGTTTAGTTACCGGTTTGTTAGAAATTAGGCTAAAAATAGTTTCCTTCGTTTTTTTTTTCAAGTTTTAATCCATCCTAGGGTTTATTTAGTGTCATAATCTACCTCTATTTAATTTCATAATTTTGAAAATTATTTGATAATTTTTTAGAATTATTTCGTGAATTGGATATGTGCAGGTTTTTATTTCAATAAATCTGAAAATTATGTTTTTAATATTTATTTCATATTTTTTAGGTGTTATTGAGTCCAGAAAATTATATCCTTAAATTTGGGTAATTTGTTTAATTAATTTTGTATTTATATTAGTGCAGTTTATTTTGTTTCTAATTTCAGGTTTAATTTTTTTTGTTTAATTTTTTTGCAGTCATTTTCTGTTTTAATTTTTCTGAAATTAATTAGGTATAATTATGGAGTTATAAGCTTATAAACTTGAAGAATATCAGTTTAGGTCACTGTTTGTGAATTTTAATATTAATTTTCTTTTTGTTATTTTCTGTTTTCATTTTTGGTTGAAGATTGAGTTATTGTTCTGTTTTTATTTTTCTAGATTATTTAGGATAGCTATTTACTGTTTTATTTCCATATTTACATCTAGAATATTTAGGAGTAATATTTAGTATTTTTTCAGATTTTTATTTATTAAATTTGATTTATTTTAGAAATACAAAGAGAAGAAATCATAAATTAGATTAGTAAAGTTATTTAGGATTAAGTTAGTGTTTTGATATAATCTTTCCTCGTGGATCGGTCCCTACTTTCCAATGCTATAAATAGTATTTTTAAATCGAAGTAGTGGTTAAATTCGTAGCTCCACGACAAGCTTTACACATTGTTGCCTTAAGTTGATCTCTTTTTGAGTAAAGATGTATTTTAGGCTCTGATGGTTGGTGTAGATCTTGTACGACACCCTGTACAAGTAGTGTCGCTAGAGTTTTAAGGCAAAAACCAGCACAACTATTTCTAGATCATGAGTTGGGTGGTTCTTTTCATGAGGCTTGAGTTGCCTAGAGGCATAGGCTATTACCTTGTCATCTTGCATCAGCACACAACCTAGCCCGTTCTTGAAAACATCACTGTAAATAATATACTCCTTCCCTTCTATGGGCAAAGTAAGGACAAGAGCTAAGGTCAAGCATTTCTTTAGTTCTTGAAATGCCTCCTCACACTTACCTGACCACTCAAATTTAGTCATTTTCTTCAACAGGTTGGTCAATGGGGATGATATTATTAAAAAATCTTTCACAAATCTCCGGTGGTATCCTGTTAAATCCAAAAAACTTCTTACTTCTGTAACATTAGTGGGCCTGGGCCATTCAGTAATCACCATGATCTTCTGAGGGCCAACTTTGATCCCTCTTTGGAAACTACATGCCCCAAAAATGTCACTATAGTCAATCAACACTCTCACTTTTTCAACTTAGCATATAATTGATGTTCTCTCAGGGTTTATAATATAGTCTTCAAGTGATTGGAATGCCCCTCTTTGTCCTTGAAATATATCACAATGTCACCTGTGAACACCACCACAACCTTGTCCAAACAAGGTCTGAAAACTCTATTCATAAGATCCATAAATGTAGCATGAGCATTAGTAAGTCCAAAAGGCATTACTGTAAACTCAGAATGACCATATCTAGTCCTCAAGGCCATTATAGGAATGTCTTCTGGATTGATCCTAAGCTGGTTGTATCAGACGTCAAATTAATTTTCAAAAAAACCTAATTTCTTGCAATTGATCAAACAGATAATCTATTCAGGGTTGAAGGGACTTGTTCTTAATGGTAATTATGTTTAATTCCCTATAGTCTATACACAACTTTAAAGTTCCATCCTATTTTTTATAAACAAAATTGCAGCTCCCCTGGGCGATACACTTGGCCTGATAAATCCTTTCGGCAGTAATTCGTCTCAACTCTTTGAGTTTTGTTGGGATCATCCTATATGGAGCTTCAGAAATGGGATGCGCACCAAGAATTAGTTTCTCAAAATCAATCTCTCTTTAGGGAGTTAACTCAGGCAACTCCTCATGAAAGACATCAGAAAATCCACTCACTATGGGGATGTCTTCTATTTTCATTTCCTCCTCCTTAACTTCAGTGGATAACATAAATATCCTATACACCCTTACCTTAATAGCTTACTCACCTTCATAATTGAGGTTATGGGATACTCTTATCCAAGCCTTTCCCCATAAAAGTATATTTCTCTACCCTCGGGGTCTTTTAAGGTGACCTTGAGGTCCTTGCAATCCATATTTGCCCCAAGAGTAGTCACAACACATTCTCAAGATTATGTCAAACTCTAACATGTCAAACGGAATCAAATTCCCAGGGAACTTATGCACATTAATCATAATAAGAACATGCTTATAAAGAATAGGGCACTCTGCCATTTGCTCATTTGGTAAACTAATTCTGTGGTTGGCCTACTCTTTATCTTTTTCTAGATTCAATTGCAATGCAGTTCAGATGGATATAAATGAATGATAACACCTTAATCAAACAAAACATAAAATGACTTTGAATGTAAAAAGAGAGTTCCAGTGACAACTGTACCAGACACTATAGATTCCTTCTTGCTCATCACAAAAGCTCGTCCTGCTAGTGCACGTTTAGTGGGCAGGGTCCCCTAACGTGGTGGTGGCGCGAGTCTTACAGCTCCCTTTTTTATGGCTTCTGTCTCCTACGATAAGTGACAGTTGAGTGACAAGGGCTTCCACACCACATGCATTTGTTAGTACCTCAACAGCACTCTGCTATAGCATGGTTGATTCACTCACACTACGTACAAGATTCTATTTAAGCCATTGGACGACTCTTGGTGGGGCCAGCAGTGGGCTTCTTTTGAACTACACTCTTTCTCGAGGTCCCATGATCATTCCACTTCCTCTTCTGATTTCCTAGGTTTAAGGTCCTCAGTTCACCCTTTACTCGTTCCATCTCAGTAGCTCGTTCATATAACTCCTGATAGGTTTGAATTGCTTGACCAACTAGTTGATTTCAAATATGGAAAGCTAAACCTTCTTTGAATCTTCTCATTTTCATCCTTTCAGTTGCTACAAGGTATGGGGTGAATCTTGATAACTCAGTGAATTTACTAGCATATTGCATTACTATCATGTTACCACACATCTTTAACTCCATAAATTCCTTCTCCTTCTATCACTAAACTGTAATTAGATAAAATTTAGCCCTATGTTCTTCGAGAAACAAAGCCCAAGTAAGCCCAGGTCCTTGTAACTTATCCTTTACAATGCTCCACTTAATATCTACTTTGTTAAATAAAAAGTTCATATGGTCATCTTTTTCTTCTTAGATACTTCAGCTACTGCAAATATCTTCTCCTTTCCACTAATCTAATCTTATAGCTCTACGGGATAGAGTTTACTATCATAAATCTTAGGGTTCCGTTGAGCTACTCTATCAGCCAGCTTATCAGATTTAGAGGGTTTCTAGAGATACAGGGGGGATTTTTTTCATCAATTGAGCTACCAAATTCTTCCAATAGTCCAGACCGTCAATGTCATTGGACAGTCTAAGACCTACTGTTGGACCTCCACTAAGGTTTTGCTAGAGGTTCTCACACTCTTGATTTCCCGAACCCAGAGTCTCACCTTCATTATTATTCAGATTATTGTTTACAGACTCCGACATACTGAATCACGTAAACAAAGTTTATTGCACAAATTTGCATGATATTATGGTAAAGCAGTAATCATTCAAAATCAAAGCACAATTTAACTCAAACACTACTTTCATTGCATATGCGTATATATAAAGACCACCAAACGAATGTTGCAACACATCATGTGAATTCGTCTGCATTTTAGCTTGGATTCCTAGCCTAGGTCCCTTCTACATATACTAACTGAAGTCATCTGCCTAGTCAAATCCGCCCCAAACCTTCAAAAAAAGGCGGATCACATTGTCATAGCTGGTTATGTTACATAATATACGCAGGACACTAGTTGTACTGCATATGTATACACAAATCAAAGCTTAAAACCTAAAGTGAGTGGGGCCAACTCTAATGTTATTAAGACGGATCGTAATTAGGGTTGGAGAAATTGTCATCCTCTTCCCCCGAGTCACTATTAGAATCAGTGATCTCTAAGTCTAAATCCTTATCGCCAAAATCACCCTCTTGATCCTCTGGCTCCTCTTCCAGTGGCACATGCATATCCTCCTCATCCTCCTCCTCGTCTGGTTTAACTTCCTCCTATAAACTCAACTCTATCAACTCAAGTGAACCGTGGCACAACTAACACCATTTAAACCTCACCAGAGGCACCTGAACCCTCCTACGAATGAGCATCTTCCCCCGAGCCAGCGTACAGTGGTGAAGTAGGTGGTTATTCAACTTGAGGTTGTAGGGGTGGTGGTCCCTAGGCAGGAAGAGGTGGGGTGGAATAATATGGGGATGTATTGTCAAAGGCAAGAAAAATACACGAGACTGACTCATAGGAAATACCCCTCAACTCCAACTTCTCTCTTAACAGCAACTCCATAGTGACCGTGGTCCACGCTCCTAAGATATGAAATTGCTTCCCATCAGCCCCTGGATTTCCTATGACCATAAAGTCGTGGTACCGTAGTCTGAACTCGTGCCACGGGGCAGTGAGTGGCAGGGTGCATAGAAGTATACATACGCGAGCAAGCAAATCATAAAACTTTGATAAAGGATCCTGCATATGGGCCACCATGGCTATATGCAGCAGAGAAATGTGAGCAGCTACGGAAGTCCCGGTGCCATGTGAATAGCATATGGGTCTATGGGTGCTCCAGGATGATCCATCTAAACAACAAAAAAATAAAGGGGAATAAGCCACATTCACACACATATATATCCTAGAAAACATGATTCACTTATATCATTCTCCAAAAAAACCTCACAACCTAACTCTCGAACGTCCTACTGCTCATAGTGACTCACTAGTTTAGCTCTGATACCACAACTGTAACACCCCAAAATCTCTAATACCTAATTATCTTAACTTAGTAACTTATTATTTGTGATTGTAGCGGATGTTCTTTGATTGAAGGCATTACCACCGTCCCATAATGGAGCAAGGCTATATGTATCCCTGTATCGCTTACATATTCGCCAGGTTCACCAAACATTAGAAATAAGAAAACACAATTGATAAACTGTACATGTCGTCATTCATTCGATAACGTATCGTAGAATTCTTGAACATTCTAGGAATCCATTATCAAAAACTTATACAACAGCTCTTTTTTAGGAATCCTAACCTATAAGCACTATGAGCACCTGGCTCATTAATCTTCCGTAAAAAACTATAACCCTTGTTCACTTCTTGTTGCATTCTGGCTTGTTAAGAGAAGGGATGTTTGCTGATCCCTTATCTAAGACCAAAAACATAAAACAAGTTCGAATAATGAGCCTAAACTCACCACGTAAAACCCTATGTTTTAAAATAAGTTTTGTATTCGATTTAGTTGGACGACCGCATTTCAAAACATTTTGTTTGAAAACAGGAAAGACAGAAGGTGTAAGTAAAATTGTTTTGCTACTTATTATCTGAAAGTGGGCCCCTGTTGACATCTGAAGCAATCTTGAGATAGTTACACACCTATCAAGCCGATCGGGAAGCCTGAGTTACAGTCGCGGTGGTAAACTAAAGGGTGTATGCCCTGACAGTTGATAACTAATGGGGCCACTTGCTTAGGTGACAAAACATTGCGTCAAATGATTCATTATATGAACATTATATGAATTTTGTATAGTTTGAGAAACATGTGAGTTTTTGAAGAGCACATGCAATGTACGCACCTAGTGTTTGAAGTCTCTTCCCTTTTAAACGGAAAATGTTTGTTCAACTTGAAGAGACAATGGTGGCCTTACTTCTACTTCAAATATGTAATTTTGCGGTTAGTTTAAGAAACTTATTAAATATTTTAGTTTAACAAGTAACTCAAATCCTTTTGGCTCGTCTTTCTGATTATCAATGCACTCATTATTATTTACTTAACTTGACTCTATTTCACTTTGTTTTTTCCCTTTCTTCAAATATTGCTAACACTCGTTTTATAAATGTTATAATAGCGTAATGGCGTAACTCGCCTTTACTTTATTAATATCAACGTTATCACCATTGCCATTCGATTTATTATTGTGAGCTTTGTAACATCATTATGTGTCGCACTTATTAGTACTACGTCATTATTAATCATTATCATTGATGTTATTATTAGTATTATCATCATCATCATTATTATTATTATTATCATCATCATCATCATCCTCATCAGAATTTTGGTGATTTTTTTTATCATGATTATTATTATTATTAGTGTTATTATTATTTCTATTGTTTTTCTCTTTAATTGGTCACAACATAACTGCCATTATACTTTAAACTTTCTGATTACGATACAGCTTAGGGTGACGCCATGGGTTGGTTTCGGGTTCAAATCGAGTCCCAAATCATGCAAGTACCTTGTTGTTGAAATAAAACTACTTGGGCACATTAGGCCAATAAACTTTAAACTCCCAAAACTGCTTATTCCCTACTTCCTTCCTTCTCATTTTTGGTCTCAAAACCGCCCAAATATTATTTAAACAACACTCTTTTAATATCCAAATCTTATTAACTAAGCCCTACACTTAGCTCATAATTTTCAAACATTCAAGTTGTTACATTTCCCTCCATTCTCCTATTCATCTCCTTGACTTGGCAACTAGTTGGTAACACACAACCATACTACAACATTATACACACACATACACCGCAAAATTTTCATTGAATTACCATAAAAAAGTTCATCTAAAATCATTAAAGCATCATAAAAAAACTTGTCCTTCCATCCAAGCTTCCAACCCCTAACCATCAAACTCATGGCCTCAACATACATACATACATACATACATA
>JACYFF010031956.1:55810649-55829021 GCA_017589665.1 Selenicereus undatus
CCTGCTATCCAGCACCATCATTAGCTCTCTAATCCATGCTGCAAGTTGCAAACCAGCCTATTTCCAGCATGCTTTTGTAGACTAATCCCGGCCATTTATGTTAAGGACCTTGACACCTCACCAGATTAGTTTGAATGACTCATTTAGGTGTCATCTTTCCACTGGCTGTATTATTAATCCATGTTCCCTTGCCTAGGCTGATGTAATTAGCTACTGTACTTCTTCTTTTTGCTTCTAGCCATTGTAATTGGTAGAGAGAAGGTCATATATAAACCTCTCTCATGGTGTAAGAAGGCAAATTATGCATTATTGAATCAGAACGTGAGTTTGAACTCAGTCTACTCTCTAAATCCATAGTGGTTGTATCTTGAGTTGGCAACTCAAGTGGTGATACACTAGGTCATTTTAGGCCTTCTTGGTGGTGTTTTTGTATCCAATAAGTTCTAAAGTGACTGCCCAAGTGAGTTTTAGGTGTGGTGTTTCTGTATCACCTGAGCAATCACTTGATCATCTAACTCTATTCGGTTTGTTTATTTCTGTTCACTTCAGTTCTGAGGTTCTGGTCCCTAGTGAGTAAGGCTAGATACATCAAGTGGTATTAGAGCCTTGGCTACTCTCCTAGGACCTTTCTGCAACTTAAACACAACCTCATCTACCTAAACACAATCCCAATTCACAAAGAACCTACAACATGTCTACCGACCTCATTCCAGAGTAGATTGCTGAACAAGCACTCAGGGAGAAGGCAGAACTTGAATGTACAGTAAAGTACGTCCAAGACCAACTTGGCAAGCTCATGAGGGAACGAAGTAGAAGCTTAAGAAGATCCAGTAGTACTAGTAGGCATGAAGACACCAGTTCAGCCCCTTCTAAACAGGAGAATGAAGACAACCCCTTTGCCTTCTCTAGTGATGCTTCCTCTAGAGGCAAAGGTGGGAGGAGCCAAAAGAGAAGGGAGGGAAGTCAAGATGATTTCAGGGTTGATATTCCTGAATTTGAGGGACAACTTGATCTAGACCTGTTTCTGGACTAGCTCCAAACTATAGAAAGAGTCTTTGAGTACAAACATATCCTTGAAGATAAGAAGGTTAAATTGGTGGCCTTGAAACTTAGGAAACATGCTTTCATATGGTGGTCTAATGTGGTGGCTAAGAGAGCAAGAAAGAGGAAGAGCAAGATTAAGTCCTGAAGGAAAATGAAGGAGAAGTTAAAGGCCAACTTCCTGCCAGATTACTACCTGTAGGACAACTTCTTAAAACTTAACAACATGAAACAAGGTAACAAGAGTGTAGAGGAGTATAAAAGAGAATTTGAGCAATTGCTGCTCAATTGTGACTTGAGAGAAGATAAGACACAAACCTTGGCCAGGTTCCTTGTTGGTTTAGATGAAAAAATAGCCCATGTAGTTGGACTCCACCCATACACCACCTTAGATGAATTGAGTTCATTAGCTTATAAAGTGGAGTTATAGAGGATAGTCAAGGGAAAAGGGGAAGCTAGCAAACCCCCTCAAAGGAGCTATTCCTTCTAGAAACCTCTACCATCTCAGCAAAGGCATGGTTTCACTCCTCAAAATAGATACACCTCCCCCACAGCCCCTAAAACACCCAGCAAACCCTTTCCTAAACCCACTGATGCTAGGAGGTGTTTTAAATGTTAAGGCTTGGGTCACATAGCCTCAGAATGTCCAAACAAGAGGGCGGTTACTCTAGTAGAGTGCCAATTTATTTGTGAACACCTAGAAGAACCAAAAGATGATGAGATAAGGAACTCTTCCTGGATAAGGAGCTAGAAGAATGTGAGGAAGGTCTTGATGATGGAGAAATGCTGGTAGTTAGAAGGGCCTTGAGTGGCCTTGCTGCACCTGAAAACCAAGAGTAGAGAAAGACTATCTTTCACACAAGGGCACCATTGGAGGAAAAGTTTGGTCACTGATTATTGATGGAGGCAGCTGTACTAATGTGGCCTCTAAGACCCTGGTGGACAAGTTGAAACTACCTACAGTCCCTCATCCAACTCCATACACCATCCAGTGGCTAAACTAAGGGAAAGGTATTCACATCTCTTCCAAGTGCTTAGTTTCTTTATCAATTGGAAAGGGGTATAGGGATGAAATTTGGTGTGATATGATACCTATGGATGCTTTCCATGTCCTACTGGGTAAACCATGGCTATTTGATAGAGGTGTTATGCATGATGGGAGGCTGAACATTGATTCCTTTATCAAGGACCGCAAGAAAATTACCCCCACTCTCCTTAAGCCCTTTCGAATCCAGAAACCTAAGGACTCACCCTAGTTAGATGTCCTTCTTACCACTCTACTCAGATCCCAACAACAAGAGTTTCAGTCTACTTAGGAACTCATCTTGCTGAACGTTGAGCCAGCCTTCACTCACCTATCACCCTTTACTACAACCTCTACTGTATGAGTTCAAACATGTCTTTCCTACTGAAATACCCCCTGGTCTCCCCCACCCCCCCCCAAAAGATCAATCCAACACAAAACAGACCTTATCTTAGGGTCTATCTTGCCAAATAAACCTGCCTACGGAATGAATCCCTAAGAGACCAGTGAGATTTAAAGACATGTTGATGATCTGCTAGCCAAAGCCATGATTAGGGAAAGTTTAAGTCCCTGTGCTATACTAGCCTTGCTAGTGCCCAAAAAGGATGGCAGTGTGAGAATGTGTGTGGACAGTAGGGCCATAAACAAGATAACCATCAAGTATAGGTACCGTATTCCCAAATTAGAGGACCTTCTTGATGAGCTACATGGTTCCACCGTCTTTTCCAAGATTTATCTCAGAAGTGGGTATTACCATATTAGAATATATGAGGGATGAGTGGAAGACAGCCTTCAAGCCCAAAGGAGGGCTTTATAAATGGTTGGTGATGCCCTTTGGGTTGACCAATGCACCTAGCACCTTCATGAGATTGATGAATGAAGTTCTTAAACCCTTGATAGGAAGGTGTGCAGGTGTGTACTTTGATGACATTCTAGTGTATAGGCAGACTGAAGAGGATCATGCTCAACATCTGTAGCAGGTTCTTCAAATTTTAGCCCAAGAGAAACTGTATGGCAACCTGGAGAAGTGCCATTTCTTCACTCCTCAAGTTATGTTCCTAGGCTATGTCGTATCAACTTAGGGCATTCAGGTTGACGAAGAGAAGGTTAAAGCTATTAGGGACTGGCCAATACCTTTCTCCATCTAGCAGGTCAGAAGCTTTCATGGTTTGGCCTCATTTTATAGGAGGTTTGTGAGGAATTTGAGTCCACTCATGGCCCCTGTTATTGAAGTTCTCAAAGACAAAAGGTTTGAATGGACTTAAGTTGCACAAAGAGCCTATGAAAGCATCAAGAAAAGGCTCACTAGTGCTCCTATCCTTGCTCTAGCTAACTTTACTCAAATATTTAAGGTGGGGTGTGATGCTTCTAGAGTTGGAATTGTGGTTGTCTTGAGTCAAGAGGTACGACCAATAGCTTACTTCAGTGAGAAACTAAGTGATGCCAGAAGGAAATATTCTATATACGACAAGGAGTTCTATGCCATCATCAGGACACTAGAACATTGGAGGCACTATCTGGTTGGTGGGGAGTTTATTCTACACTGAGGCTATGAAGCATTGAAGCTCATCCAGGGCCAACATAAGCTTAACCCCAGGCATGCAAAGTGGGTTGAATACCTACAGTCCTTTCACTTTGTGATCCATCACAAATCTAGTAAGCTTAACAAGGGTGTTGATGCACTTTCTAGAAGATATCTGCTGCTATCTACACTAGGCTTTAAAGTTCTTGGTTGTGTATTCCAAGGAGTGGGATAAGGGAGTTGCTAATCTAGGAAGTTCATGGAGGGGCTTTGGTTGGTCACTTTGGGGTTGACAAGATGATCAATGCTTAAAGAACATTACTTATGGCCAAAGATGACTAAGGATGTTGAACATTTTATCAAGAGATGTTCAACTTGCAAGCTAGCCAAGAATCATGTACTCCCTCAAGGCCTTTACTCCCCCTACCTGTTCCTCAAGCTCCTTAGGAGGATGCAGTTTGGACTTCATCACTGGCCTGCACAGAACCTAGATAAGCAAGGACTCTATCATGGAGGTGGTTGGCAGGTTCTAAAAAATGGCACACTTTATTCCATGCCACACAACATATGATGCATCAAGAATAGCTGATTTGTACTTTAGGGAGATTGTCCGGCTGCATGGTGTCCCCAAGAGTATGGTTTTTGATCGAGACACCAAGTTTTTGAGCCACTTTTAGCTCACCCTTTGAAGGAAAATGGGAACTTGCCTCAAGTTCAGCACTACATGCCACCCCCAAATTGATGGTCAGACTGAAGTGACCAATAGAACTTTGGGTACCTTACTTAGGGTACTTGTAAGGAAGAATACCAAAGGGTGGGATGATCAGCTTGCTCATGCTGAGTGTGCCTACAACAGAGCCCTTAACAAGGCTACCAAGCTCTCCCCATTTTTGGCTGTGTATGGTCAGAATCCTTTGACTCCACTTGATTTGGTTCCCCTTACTACAATCACCAAGTTCAGTTGGGAGGCAAACAAGAGAGTAGAAGAGATCAAGGGCCTTCATGCCAAGGTTAGAGCCATAATTGAGAAAAGCAATGAATTGGCTAAGAACCAGGCAAACAAGCACAGAACGGATGCTCAATTTCAGCTGGGAGACTTGGTGTGGATTCATCTTAGAAAAGAAAGTTTTCCTAGCAGAAGAAAAACCAAGCTCATGCCTAGGTCAGATGGCCACTTTGAGATTCTGGAAAAGATTGGTCCTAATGCCTATAAGGTGGACTTACCTGGTGAGTATAGGGTCTCAGCAACCTTCAATGTGGCTGATCTCAGCCTCATCTAAAATATCTTCTGACTTAAAACATGCATCAGCAACATCAAACCTAGCATCAAACCCAAAAGGCTCACCCACCTTGAGCCCCGTGCATTGAGCAAAAGGAACGGAGTTAGGTAAGGATATAACAACATCAGTATTGTCCCAGGGAAATACAAAGTCAGGTTGCGCATCGCATGCATAATGAGGACATAAATTAGTTTAATGGTCATAAGAATTACACAAATCACACCAAAAAGGTGCATAAAATGATCTAGCATAAAATGCACAATGATCAGGAAATGAATATCTAGAAACAACACTAGCCTTCTGAAATTCAAATGAATCCCAAGCAATCCATTTAAGCAAATACCATGCATCATCAGCATTTCTACCATGAAAATCCCACTACTCTAAAAGAATACGAATTTTACTACTCACACCCTTATCAACAATATCTAGAATTTCCCATTTACCTAAACAATAACCACGTTGAGTAAGAAAAACATTCAAACTTAAAATACCTCCAAAATAATTCATGCTCGAATTGGAGGAAATGGAAAATGGTCATGGCTTTTTTTTTTTCAAATTTTTTTAAAATTTTCCAAAAAAAATTTATAGGGCTTTTTTTTCCAAAGAAAAATAAAATGCTTAGTCAAACCTATAAGGAAAAACCCAATATTCGACACTAGTCCCCGACAACGGCGCCAAAAACTTGATATAGCCACAAGCGCACTGTGGTGTTGTAACAATCAAGGTCGATCCCACAGATACTAGATTGATCTATTGGGCTATATCCCCTTATGATATGCTAAGCAAAATTCTAATTTAAGTGGTTTTGATTAACAACTGCAAATAAACTTTTCTAAATCAAATATGGGAAAAACGCCTAGGAATTTTCGTAGTTATGACAGGGAACTGAATCAAAATGATAAACATGTGCCTTTCTCTAATTGGTTAATTTTGAGAAATTACAATCTATACAGAAATTCAGTCTATTCTTTCAAAATCAACTAAATTTGCCTAAACTAAGCAAATATCGCTCTTTCAAGCTAATTTGACTTAATCTAAGTTTAATATTTTCGATTACTTAATTCGAGTCCTCCCAACTTGACAATCTCTCTTTCGAGATGAAGCAACAATAGGTTCTAATAAAGAGTCCAACAACCAAATGTCACCTCTTAATTTTTCACTCGATTGTTTCAAGTGAGCAAGCAAACTTTGGCCAAAAATCCACTAACAACATGAATGACACTTGACAAAACGAAATCAAACAAATCATGACGATAGACGTTAAAACATGATCCAACTATACTTTCATAAACTACTAAATCCCTAGACAAAAAGTAAACTACTCACACATGATTAAATTAAACATCTATCTACTCTAAAATGATAAATCTAAAGTGGAAAAGAGAAGAAAAGAGAGAAGAATTGGTAAGCCAAAAACCACGCTTGAACTGTCGTGTAAACCTGGGATGGAATCCTTCTAAGTCTTTACTTAAACTCTATCTCTCTCTCTCTCTAATCTAATCTAAGCTAATCTATATCCTAACTAATAAAATATGAAGGAGAATGGAATGGATGGGGTGTCCCTTTTTTGCTGTTGAATGAGGCTATTTATAAGAGAGTTCGAGTGTTCTCAGCCACACGATGAGGGAAAATGAAGAGGCCGGCAATTACAGGCCTGCCACGGATCGTGGCATCCACCATAGGCTGATCGTGGTGCTAGCTGGAACTCAATTCTTCTACTCTTCTTTTCTTCCACGAGCATAGCAACTTAGGGGCATCCGTGGAGAGTCAAAATACATCTAAATGAGGGTCAAACGCGGGGTAAAAATGCATAAAATCCTGCAAAATACATCAAACAGCCATACACAAGCATAAATCGAGAATAAAAGTGTAAATAATAACTTAAAGCATAATATTCTCCTAAAAATGACACAAAATAGCCCTAAAATGATATACATATTAAGCACTTATCAGTTTGGAAATTAGAAAATTGTTAGGTTATTATAAGTTTTAAGACAATGTCATGTATACACATGCAGGTTTCATCTCACTTTTTGATGAAAGCTAGGGGGGAGAGAATTAAGGATCTTTTGAATAGGTGGTACTAGCAGTTTGGGCTAAGGATGACCCTCGAATCTTATAGGCAACAACATTCCCAAGTCAAGGCTGTGACATAATACATACTTTGTGATTCAATGTCGTTGTGTTGGCATTGAAATGCTAATGCTTATATATGATAAATCGCCCATATTATCTACACATGCTGGATGTGTTATTGCTACTTAGCTATATTCAAGTGGTTAGAATGCTTATATTATTCCCATATGACATTTGATATGGTCGTGCATAATATAGAATGCATGTTTATGTTCTAAGTCTTCAGAAAAGTATTCATCTACATGCTTGATATGTTCAACACGCTCACATGTTACCCTTCTTAGAAGACTAAGGGGGAGCAATCTTTCCTAAACTCAAATGTTTATGATTTGCATTGTTTGCTTAATAAGCAAAATCATATTTCTTGATTATTATCCTTCATCTACAAGAATAAGAAATGTTATCTTTCATAAAAAAAGGGAGAGATCAAAATATGAGAACGAACTAGTCATGGAAATGCTCTCAAGTTTACGCTTCTCAGATGGCTACTAGCTCTAAGAATGATGGTTAGAAGTAGAGAGCATCCATAGAAAAGGGTTTAGGTAATCATTCCAAAGTCAATGGGTGAGGAAGATGCTTCCAATAGTCGTTCTAGGGCTAAGGAACGAGGGAGTCCATCTCCTAGGGTTCTGAACCATGAGAGAATTCTTAAAGCAATCAGCCCCTCCGGTGCTCATAATTAGGTATGCATTCGAATACTCACATGGATAATGGCCAGGGGGCTAATGTAGATTATGGTAATTCTGATACTATTTTATTGCGCTCTTGGGCGGATGATATGTTGATCCATGACGAATTAGAAGGGAATTTTGAGCTTAAACATATTACACCGATGAATGCTAGGATGCTAGTGGAGTCCATGGTGGGTCCGAGACATACCATGTGCCTAGTGAAATTGGGAATCCTCATCCTCTTATGCAAAAGTGGGATGAATCATAGGCAAGATTTTGTTGCAAATACGAAACCAAAAATGGACTTAAGCTTGATTTTTATAGCACCTTGTGTTGTTGATAATGAGGTTGTTGTTAATATTGATGACATTATATAGAAAATAACCAATTAGAAGCATGCACTAGTTGGATATTGTGTGGGTGATGCCCCTTGTTCTTCTTCTATGAAGCAATTTATGGACTAACACTAAAAGCATTTAGCTCGGCCGGGGGTGTTTGTGCATCAGAGTGGCTGGTTCATATTCAGATTTGAGAAATGGCATAAGTTTACTGACCCTAAGGGAGTTAAGAATATCATTTTGCGCTTCTATAAAGGATCGTTGAGCACCTTGACTGAAGTAGCTGATTAGATTGCTAGGGAGCCCTACACTAACTTGTGAGCATCACTAGACATTGCTTCCCATACTAATGCAGAAATTACATAGGCTATATGGGAAATCCCTACGTGTAAACCCCTGGAGTCAATGGGTATAACTTGTAATTTTTCAAAGACTGTTGGGGTATAGTTGGTTTATAAGTGTGTGGAATTGTCAAAAGAGTTTTCCACTGCCGATAAAATTCTGAAGCAAATAATACTGCTATTCTTATGCTTATACCTAAAGTTGACTCCCCATCTATAATGCGAGAATATGGGCTTCTTGTATGACATACCATCCTATATAAAGTGATCTCCATGTTGTTTTTAAATAGGCAACAAAAAGTGCTCGGGGATGTGGTTGACTGTGAACAGGCTGCTTTTGTTACAGGAAGACATTTGCATAATAGTGTTCTCTTGGCACATGAATTGATTCATAAGCATGCATAGAAACATATACCTCCTCGTGCAATGACAAAAGTAGACGTTCGGAAAGCTTATGACTTGATAAATTAGGTGTTTGTGGAGAAAGCTCTAAGATTGCTAGGGTTCCTTTAGCAGTTTGTGAGAAAATTCTGATATAGTCATGACCTCCTTTTCTTGCAATATCTAAATGGTGCTTTAGAGGTTGGCTAAAAAAATGGTGTTTTAGACAAAGAGATCCATTGTCTCCCTACCTTTTTATGCTTTGTATGAAGGTTTTTAGTAGAACTTCTAAACAAGGGGTTGCTACTGTACCTTTCTTACACCATCCTAGGAGCAAAAAGTTGGGCATTACACATTTAATATTTACAGATAATTAGCTTATGTTTGTGAAAAGGGAATTATCTGTTTGTTCGAACTGTTACTCAAGTTCTAGATTTTTTTAGGGCTATGTCAAGACTGTAAGCTAATCCCTCTAAATCTTATATACAGTTTTGGGGTTTATCTCACCAAGAATAGGTTGTTGTATTGGGATGCAGAGCATTTGTTAAAAGATTCCTTGTAGGTACCTTGGGCTTCCATTGGCCCTTTCTTAGCTGACTTATAGTATGTTCCAATCCATTTTAAAGAAGACTGTGGGAGGTATTTCAGCACTCATCCTCTAACGTGGTCTTCGATGCATGCAGAATGCAACCCATTAAGTTAGTGTTATTCAATCTACAAGTATTTTAAAGTGCCTCTTTTGCTCTACCTACTCAAGCCATGCATGAACTCACTAATGCCTACAAGAAGTTTATGGGGAATAGGAAGGAGGATGAAAAAAGGAATAACTATGGTTAGTTGGGACACTATTTGTAGGGAGTATAAAGTAGGGGGCCTTAATTTTAGAGAGATTTTGGTATGGAATACAACTTTAGGTCTGAAATTGCTTTACATGCTCAAACTTCAAGATCTTCTCCTTGATCCAAGTAGATTCAATTTTAGTACCTCAAGAATCGAAGTATTTGGGAAGCCCAACCTAAAGCTAGTTATTCTTGAAATTGGAGGGGTATGTTGAAAATCAAAGATGTTTTGTTGGAAAACATGGGGGTCCTCACTGCTCACAGCACTCTTATGGCATGTATATATCTTAGAGGTTCCAGATCTCTAAAGCTTATTCCCCTTTTGGAGATCACTCAAGGCAAGTACCTTGGGCCCCTACTATTTGGTATTCATTAACTTTCCATAGACATTCCTTTTGTGCTTGGGTTGCTATGCATGGCAAGTTGGCTGCTATGCATGTCAAGTTGCTTACTACATGCATAATGGCCACTCTATTTCAAAAGCAAGTTAATTTGTGTATTATCTATAACCAATGCTTTGAAATGCTTCCCACTTATTATTCATATGCCAATATACAACTAGTAGTTGGAATCGTTTAACTTGTTGGTTAGATGTGCAAATCAAAGGTTTAGGTCTTATAACAGCAAAGATCAAAAGGATATCTAGGGTAAAAAATGTGAATTTCATAACTTTAAGGACTTGTTTCTGTGCCGCCATCTATGAATTCTAATAAGAAAGGAATATAAGAAAATTCCATCACAAAACTAGACTATTGAGACAATCACTAGATCTATACAGCTCTTAGTCTACACTAGGATTGCTAAAACATTGGTGGCGATAATTTAAGTTTATTGTTTTGAGCAGGTTAATGACCCTACTGTGATGCCCCTACTTAGGTATGCCTGAGTCTGAGAAGTGTGACCATGCATATTGTAATTTTGTCTCACCTTTTTTTTTTGGAGTAATATATCAATTTACTTTCCTTCAAAGAAAATGAGGAGATTGAAGAATCACCTCAATGTGATGTGATTTTAAGCTTACTATATCTCTATGAGTTTTCATTTTAAGGAGCATTTGTCATGGGCTATGAATTGTTAATCATGAATAGATAGTTGCACACATTCTATCTTTGTGCTATCGATCTCAAGAAACTTTGTTGACAAGTTTGCTAAGTTATTGTTTGCCTAAAGCTTCAACGCTAGAATTCAACCACATTGAGCTCTTATTATCAAGGATATTGGCAAGCATATCAGGAATAACCTTTTAGGGTCATAAAATTCTCATGACATGAAAACTACTTGAATCAGATACAAATGAATTTTATGACATTCTAATCAAATGAGTTAAATCTAAAATTTGGGTAACCATGTAATTACCATGTAATTATATGCAACTTCATGTTAGGAAACCATAGTACAAATTATTGAACTAACTTAATAATCAATTGATAGATATTTGGTCATGGATTTTTCCCTAAATAGAAGAGAATTGCCAGACTTGCTTAAACTTCGTTAATTAAATTATTTTTGATTTAGTTAACTGATAATCTTGCTAATCACCAAAAATTCATTCTTCAAGACGCAAGATTAACTTTGTGGTTTTCATTATATAACTAGTTACAATTTAGAAGCATACAAAGTAGATTCAAATGCATTCCAAACTTAGGAAGGGCTAAAAGTCCTTTATGCCAAGACATAGTTGTAGTGAACATTGCCAAAAACGGAATGTATCAGCATCCTCTAATGGGTCTGAATCTCATTGTTTATAAATAAAGACATTGCTGAAGAAGACAACTAGACAACATGTGAACACATAGAACTCACTTTCATACTAAGTGTTATTGTACCCTTGAGTGAAAAATTTAAAATTCTTGTAATCTTTATGCACACATTTGAGATTCCTTATAAGGTAAGAGGGTTGCAAGAATCATGCCTATAAATAAGAGAATTAACTAAGATAGTCATCCTTCCTAAGTAGAAACTCAAGAGAAATCACTTCTAGAGGTTCTTGAAGGGCGTGTTATTGTCAACATTCTTGGTTGGATGCTTGATTGTGTGAATCTCATAGTAGATTAGTACAAGCTATTTGAATCCTAGGGAAGGGTCCTTAGGTGAGGACGTAGTCTAGCTAGAGGGATCACTACTAGAAAAAAGGTTTCTAGCAACAAAAAAGTTGGTCGTTAAAAGCCTAATTTATTGTCGTTAAAGGCTTTAATGACAAAAAAAATGTTGGTCATCATCCGTTGTTGTTAGTCCCGTCATTAATAGTTTTAATGACAACTTGAAAATTTTCATTGTTATTCTAACAACGATGAAACGAGTCATCGTCGTTACTAGTTAACAAGTTAACAACGAATAAAATATTAATAGCGACCAAATTATTTATCGTTTATGTATAAGATTACAAATAAATAATTTATAATCGTTATCACTAACGACCACTTGGGTCCTATTATTGTTTCAAGGAAGATTAACAACAAAATATTTTCTTGTTAAAAATCGCCATTAAATGACGTAATAATGACCAATGATTTTTGTTGTTAATAATTATATAGATCTAATATCAATTATATAATCAATATGAAGTAACTCAAGTAAATACTAGTAGTGCTAAATTTGAGTATTCATTAATTAAATGGAAAACCACCAGCTTGCAAATATTTGCTACAAAATATAACTAAGACCAAATGCATCCTATCAATTCTAGAAAACAATTGATCTGGAAACTAGAAAAGCTATTCTTAAGTTGGATGTTCAAATACATAGTCTGTTTGCTAAAAAAAGACAGAAAAATTGAATGATCTCGCATTGTCAACCAAAGAGTGGAAATGTGCTAGATGTCGGCATGAGGATCCAATGTCTTCAAGCCTCTACCTAAAAAAAGGACAGAAGAGTTAGACCTCTATTAATATACAGAGATTACAGAAAACATATACACTAAAAGTTTTAAGTACAAAAGTTAACCACATTTGTTAAGTACAATATTTCTAAACATGACTTTGATAATCTGTACAACCAAAGAAGGAGATGGAATTGCCTTCATATGGTTTCTTATCAAAGTTGTCATAATTCATAAGTGCTCTGTATTTTAAGACAAAAATAGCGAAGTGTGTAAATAAAAGAATCATGTTTCCAAGCCATAGAACTACATAGAGATTACAAACTCTATAGAGTATTAAATTGATGTTATGAAGCCCTAATAAGTGAGGCAATGGCCATCAATCACAGCAGCCCGCAATAGTAAATTGTAGGTAACCAACAACAACATACTGCTAGCACCAGTAGTCATGCTATAGTTTACAACTATTAGCAACAACAGCTTAAGCAACACCTACAAAATCTTGCAGCCACCACCAACACATTACAGTGCGAGCAACATAGCCTCAACACTAACATAATCATATAAAAAAGCAAGACGACTCAAATTACCGTACACCACAATACAATACTTCTCTTCAAGATGTCACCAATATTATCCCACTCAAATCCACAAAATATCATCAAAAGCATGTGTGGCCAGTGTAACAACCACAACAACCTAACAACGGTTGCTTGGGGTTGCGTAATAGGCTCGACCTACTCTCCAATTGATCCTTTTTTTAACTACAACATATATGTTTTGCTAAGATCCTAGTATGAAATGCCCTGTAGGATGTTAACTATTCAGGATAACTGTTTTATTTTTCTTGTAGATGTCTAGTACTCATAGCGAACAAAACAAACATGACAACTAGCTTGAAATTAAGAAGATTAATGGTAAACATTGTTTTCACAAGTACCATTTAGAAGGCCACATTGATGTATGCCAAGGCTGAAAGCTTGGATTTAACCAAACCTAACAACATAGAAGATATGTCATGAAATAAAGGTGTGAACCACCAACCAAGACTGAAAAGAGCTCACCACCCACCTTCCTAAAGCCTTAGCACTAGAAGATCAGATAAAGAGCCAAGTCACTAAACACCACCAGTGTTAGGATAAAGTTTAGAGAGATTTTGAGTAGAGAATACTTACAACCAGCAAACTGAGTATATTCAATATCATAATCTGAGTCTTACAATGGAAATCCAGGCTTTTATACTAAGCCATACTTGCTCTAACAACAACTACAACTAAAAATCCAAAGAGAACACAAACAGTAAAAAATGGTTTGAACAAAACAGCCCTAAAGCAGCGACTAAGGCCTGGTCTTTGACACCTAATGGAGTTACCAATCTCTATTATTAAGGTATCGAGCTAATATAGCATTAAAGGATTGATAATGATGGGTTTTGGATGCAAATTGCACCTACTAAACATGATCATTACCCTGGCTATCAGTACCCATTGACCCATTGGATCAATGGAAATTTGATTATAGTTTATGGTGGTTAAAAGCTTATGCTTCATGATCTGAATCCAAAATGTTAGGACCTTAAAGTTAATATTTTTTACACCTTTTAATTACTTGAACGAGCCAAAATGAGCTGCCATGTTAGAGCTAAAATTATCCTTCCCAAAATCGCTGCTAACTAGAGCTGACTGTGTGATCTATTGGGGAGAAATCAAGCAACCTTTATCATTTAGTGGCTTAATTAGGAGCTATCAAAAGAGTGAGGTTACTTTCCAAAAGGGAAAAATGCTCAATGCCTCAAAATAGTTAATTAATGACTGATGGAGCAACTTGGCAATGTACTAAAATCAAACACCTTATTGATCTAAAATGAACTAAGGCTGTTGAGCTGACCTCAAATTGAGCCTTTGATTGCCTATGATATATCCTATGGTGTGCGTCATAGCAAGGACTTCCCTAGGCAAGCCTCAAAATTGAATTGTTTCCCTTCACAGAACTGATCCTTAAGATGAACAATGAGTAATGACTTTCCACTCTTAGGTTATAGGGCTTGTATCGTCCCCTCCTTTGAGTGGATTTGCCCTCAAATCCCCATAGTCAATCTCATCCTCCATATAGGGACTTAGGTCTCCTACATTGAAGGTTTATGATACAGCCATGTCTCGAGGGAGCTCCAGTTTATAAGCATTAGCTCCCACCTTAGCCAAGACCTTGAAAGGGGCATCTCCTCTTGCCATTAACTTGCTTTTCCTCTTAGTAGGGAACCTTTCCTTTCTGAGATGCAGCTAACAAGATCACTAGGTTGATACTCAACCTCATTTCTATTTTTGTTGGCCTTAAGCTTGTAGGCTTCATTGATCTTCTCTATGAGAGCCTGGATTTGTTCATGCAGCCTTTTCATTTCTTTAGCTCTCTGTTCACCTTCATAGCTGACCTTGCACTCAGCAGGCAGTGCACTGAGATCAATAGGAGTAAGTGGATTAATCCCATAGAGTGTAAAGGGAGAGCCGCCGGTAGCTTTAGTTGGGGTCCTACTGTATGCAAATTTAGCATGTGCGAGCTTGAGATCCCACTTTTTCAAGTTCTTCTAAGCTACGGTTCTAAGGAGGGTGGAGAGTGTTCTGTTTGTGACCTAAATTTGGCCATCAGTTTAGGGGTGGTAGATGGTTCTATTTAGTAGTTTGGTTCCTAGCATATGCCATAAGCTCCTCCAAAAGTGGGACAAAACTTTGTTTCTCTATCACTCACTATGGTCTTTATACCCTATGGAGCCTAATAACTTCATTGAAGTACAAGTCAGCAACATGAGAGGCATCATCTATCTTGTGACAAGCCTTAAAGTGAGCCATTTTAGAAAACCTGCCAACAACCACCATAACGGAATCCTTGCCCCTCTGTGTCCTTGGCAAAGCCACTACAAAATCCATGCTGACATCTTCCCAAGGCCTCATGGGAACTGGAAGTGGAGTGTATAGGCCTTGATGGAGCTGGCTCTTAGCTTTATGGCAGATGGAGCATCTGGATACAACTCTGTGAACATCTTTCCTCATTTTGGGCCAAAACAAATGCTCTATGAGGATGTCCAAAGTCTTGTTCAGCGCAAAATGGCCTGCAAGGGATCCTCCATGGGCTTCCCTAACTAATAATTCTCTCAAGGGGCAAGCTGGAACACACAAGTTATTCCCCTTGAACAGAAAATTCTCTTGTATTAAATAGGGTCCTTTGGTTGGGGTATTCTTCATCAATTCTTGGAAGGTTGGGTCTTCAGAATAATAGGCTTACAAGGACTACAATCCTAAAAGTGTTGCTCATAAGACTAAGATAAGAGCATATCTCCTAGAAAGGGTATCGACTACCACATTTTCAGTGCCCTTTTTGTGCCTTGTAAAGAAGGTAAAAGCCTAGAGAAACCCTACCCTCTTAGCATGCCTGGCATTGAGTTTAGGTTGTCCATTGAGGAACTTGAGTGCTTAATGATCAGAGTGAAGAACAAAAACCTTTAGCTTAAGGTAGTGACTCCAGTGATTCAATGCCCTTACTATTGCATAAAATTCTTTGTCATAGGCTAAATGGTTGAGCTTGGGGCCATTGAGTTTCTCACTGGTGTAGGCTAGGGGCTTCCTTAGTTGAGTTAGTACTAATCCAATACCTAACCCACTTGCATCACATTGTACCTCAAACAATTCCTCAAAGTTTAGCCATGCTAAGGTGCCTCACGTAGCGTCTGCTTGATGGTTTCAAATGCCTTATGGGCTGCTGGAGACCATGAGAAACTACCCTTCTTCATGCATTCTTTGAGGAGATCCATGATTCAACTGAAATTCTTGATAAACCTCCTATAAAAAGAGGCAAGACCATGAAAACTCCTCACGGTTATGATTGAGTTTAGAACTGGCCAAGACCTGATTGCTTCAACCTTAGTTTTATCTACTTGAATGCCATTACAAGAGGCCACATATACAAAGAAAGCATCCCTTGGAATAAAGAACTCACACTTTTCAAGCTTGCCATACAGTTTCTGATCTCTAAGAGTAGAAAACACTTGCTTCAGGTGGCTGACATGCTTTTGCTCAGTTTTGCTATACACAAGGATATCATCAAAGTAGACTACAACAAATAAGCTAATATAGGGCCTAAGCACTTCATTCATAAGCCTCATGAAGCTAGTAGGGTCATTAGACAACCCAAATGCCATGACAAGCTATTTATAGAGCCCTTATTTAGTTTTGAAGGCAGTTTTCTACTCATCTCCTTCCCTCATTCTGATATGATGATACCCACTTCTAACGTCAATCTTGGAGAAGTCCTTAGAGCCATGAAGCTCATCCAACATGTCATTAAGTCTAGGAATGGGGTACATATACTTAACTATAATGTTGTTGATAACCATACTGTCAACACAAAGTCTCCAACTACTATCCTTCTTTGGTACTAAGAGAGTTGGTACTAAACATGGACTCATGCTCTCTCTTACATATCCTCTATCAATAAGCTCCTGAACCTACCTTTGTAACTCTTTGGTTTCAGGGAGGTTGCATCTGTAAGTAGGTTTCTTAAGTAAGAGGGCTCCAGGAATCAAGTCAATTTGGCGTTCAATCCCCCTTTTAGGAGGGAGGCTAGAAGGAAGGTCTTGAGGAAAGATATCCTCAAATTCCTGAAGTAAGGACTGGACTAAGGGATAGGGATGTGCAGAATCTATAATGGGAGTAGATTCCACCATTAGGACAGTAAAGATAGGTTTTCCCTTGGATAAAGCTTTCTCTACTCTTCCCCCATTGATAAGTAAAGCACTTTCTCTGAGTTTTTCCCTCCCAATTTCGAGCTTGTGTGTTTAGTTAGGAGCTAGAGGGGTTAGGGTCAATCTCTTACCATTCAGTTTGAAAGAGTAGGTGTTGGACTAACCATGGCGTAGGACATTTCTATCATACTGCCAAGGCCTATTAAGGAGCATATGGCAAACATCCATACGCAATACATCACAAACAACCTCACCCTTGTACTCCCCAATAGAGAAAGCTACTAAAGCTTGATTAGAAAATGTTACCTTATTTCCCTTTTTAAGCCATTACAAGGCATAGAGTTTGGGATGCTCAATATTGCTAAGATTGAGCTTACTGACTAATTTAGTAGAAGCTACGTTAGTACAACTCCCTTCATAAATAATTAGGTTGCAAGTTTTATTAGCTACCTTGTATCTAGAGTGGAAGATCTACTCTCTTTGGTTTGCTTCTAGAGTGGTATTAAGCACGCTCTTGATCATTAGCATTTGTCCCTCTTTTGGTGGTAAGTAGGAGGTCTCTTCTTCCTCCTCTGACTCCTCTTCATCCTCCTCTATCTTCATCTAGTCTAGGTCTTCAATTTCCTTGATGGTGAGGACCCTTCTATTCGGACAGTCTGCTCAAAAATGGCCATAGCCATGGCATTTAAAGCATTTCTTCTGGTTTATAGGGCTTCCTTCGCTATCTTATTGCCCTTCCCCTTGTCTTTGTCTTTTTAGGAGAGGGGTCTGGTCTATAGGAGTTGAAAGTCTTGACTAGAACAGAAGGTTTAGTTGGGACAAAAGTGTTGAATTTATGAGTATATTTCCACAAGAGGGGGGTGAATTGTGGTGTCTGATTTTCGCGTTATAAGTAACAAACACCCTGACTGAGGTTGTTCTCAGATGACGAACACCCTGTTGACTTGTTTGCAGGGGGTGTTTTCAGATATTGCAAATACGAAAATCACCAAGATAAATGCGGAAATAAAGCACACACAATTTTTACGTGGAAAACACCTCTAGCCCAACTGAGGTGTGAAAAACCACGACCTACCTCGTGTAGGCTTTTAACCACTTCACTATAACTGGGCTTAACTCGTTACAAATGTAACACACCTTGCTACAACTTGCAACCACGTAACCTTCTTCCCTAAGAACGGTTACACCACGTCCAAATCTCACCAGATTGGACACGTCCAAAGTCCACACGACTAAGGACCACTCA
>JACYFF010031956.1:55837959-55852370 GCA_017589665.1 Selenicereus undatus
TTTTGATGTGTAGTGGCTTGGGTTCTCTATTCCCTTGACATATACATTAGCTAGCAATTGAGTCATTTGGTTTAAGTACGAGTCGGTTTAAGTTTGAGTCGAGTCATATTTCGGGTTAAGTGATATTAAGGGTCGAGTCAGGTCGGATGAACTTTGGTTCGGGTCGATTTCGGGTTAATTGATTTTTGGTCTAATACACTTGTCATGTAAAAATAAGTAACTTTGTAGAAAAGTTCGGATCATGTATGGTTCGGTCTCAGATTAATTTGAGTTTTGGGTCTGCTTTCGAGTGAACCTATTTCAGTTGAATTGGGTATGAATTTTGATTATTTGATTCGAATTTCGGACTAATTTTATCGGGTGTACTCATAACCAAGCTCCATAGTAAGGTCCGCAAAAAAAGTCACACAAAATTAAATGAATCTTTACACTTCCACACTGCAGAGTACGGAAGCATTTAACTTCCTCCATGCCGCTGCCCAAAAAAAAATACAATGGAAACAGTAGATGTAGAAACCTGTGCATGTAAGAGAGACAGAAAGAGAGAGAGACAGCGAGAAAAACAAAAAATGGTGTTGATAGTGTAATGGGAAATGGGAAGGAGTAAATGTTAATTAGGTGAACAAGAAGAGAGATGCTGCTTTGCTATTGACGCATCTACACCCGGATTTGGAGGGGCCTCTTCAATCTCTTTCCCCAATTTCTCACCGTTTTCCTTTTTCTTGTTTTCTTTTTCTTCCTTAGAATTACTGAGCAAAACCAGGTAAACCCAAATCAAATCATCCTCTCCCACCCCACCACACGCGCCTCCAATTTTTCACATTTGAGCGCCAACTTAAACCCTAGAGAGAAGCTAGAGAGAGAAAGAGACCCTAATCATCACCACTCTCCTTTAGTCCTTGCCCACTACCCCCTCTCCTCATAAATTATTGCTTTCGATCTGTCAGCATTCAAATGCTTACAGTATTTCTCTTTAAGGCTTAGATCTGTTTCCCCATTACTTCTGCATAATCATTTTTTCTCTATTTGTCGTCCCCCTTCTTTTTCTATGTTTCTCCATTATTAGAAAGGGTGGATTTTTGGGGGAATTGATTTGGATGCCAAAGTCAAAAACTTGAAGTCGGGTCCTTCTTGATTGAGATGAGCTGTGTTTAAATGCAAGAACATTTAACTGCGTGAGGCCAAAAGGTGTTCTGAATGCATATTTAAGTGAAAGGAGGGGGCAGGGAAGAGATAGAGAGGGAAAGAAGAAGAAGAGCAACAACAGGAAGAAACATAAGGCAGAAGATGTCAGGGGACAACAGAGTTTATGATCCAAGCAAGCTGCATTTGAAGAGGGAGCTGACCCAAATACGAAAAGCCTCACGGGTATTGCGTGATCCTGGTACATCCTCTTCTTGGAAATCCCCTTTAAGTTCCACTAGATCTGTTTTCAATAGCATTACACCAAAGCCACATCACAATGATCTTCACCACCATCACTTTTGTCGCAATGGTAATGACCCACTTAATGCTCCTAGAAATGATGGTAATGACAATGACAATAATGGGAGGGCGAGAGACAAGGAAAAAGAGAAAGAGAAAGAGAGAAGGGTTTTCCTTTATAATTGGAGGAGCAATAAGTCCTCAAGTGAGATGAGTTTGGCTAGGCTTGAATTAGATAGTGGTGGTGGTGGTCATGATGATGGTGATAATAACAACAATCAGGGACCTTCACTCCCTGGGAGTGATGCTAGTGCAAGTGCTAGTGTTGATGGTAGCCTGAATGATCCCCGGAATGCAGGTGGGGATTCCAAAAGTGATACTTGTATAGCAGATCATCGGCGTCGAGGCCATCACCAGCCCCGACATTACTCTGCAGCATTAAGATGTAGGGACGCGAGGCTTGCATTCATGGCGTCGCCTACTATGGTTAGAAGGGCAGTTGGTAAGAAAAAATCTAGGAGAGCTTCTGCTTCTGTTATTTTGAGGCAGCAATTGCAAAAGCAGAAGCAAAAGAAATCACGTGTAGCTATTGATAGGAACTCTTTGAACACGAAATGCGCACCTAATGGTGTCCCTTCAAGTTCTTTGGCTTTGAGCCAGGATGACTCTGTTAGCCTGGTTGATCAGTCTGATTGTTCAGACGAGTATTGTGCTTCTGAAGATTTGCGTCGAGGCTCAGCTGAATCTCCTTTGCTTTCTAAGCTAATGCATAAGAACAGTCGGAGGGAAGACTCATCTTATACTCTGAGTACCCCTGCTTTGTCCACCAGTTCTTATAATAGATTTCTCTTGGGGAATTGTGGGAATCCCAGCGCTGTTGGATCATGGGATGGGACCACTGCTTCCATAAACGATTTGGATAATGATGAGGAAGACCCCTTAGATTTGCCGGGGCGTCAAGGATGTGGGATTTCTTGCTATTGGTCAAAGAGGACACCTAAACATAAAGGATCTTGTGGAAGTTGCTATTCCCCTTCACTTTCTGACACTCTGAGAAGAACAGGTGGTCGGTTGCTCTGTGGTAGCCAAAACGACCGCCGCAAATCCTACAGATCTTTGTCACGTACAAAGAAGCAGCAGATCCTGTCCCAAATTGCTCAAGGTCGTCTCCCATTGCTCACCAGCAGCTGTGATAGAGGAGGAGATTCGTCACTGGGAACAGGGATCAGTGATGACGAGCTATCTACTAATTTTGGGGAGCTCAATTTGGAAGGTTTAAGCCGGCTGGATGGGAGGCGGTGGTCAACCAGCTGTAGGAGTCAAGAAGGCTTGGAGCTTATGGCTGTTGCTGGGGAAGGTGAAGAGGAAGGCTCATCAGAAAATATTAGGAGCTTAAGTCAGAGATATCGCCCAATCTTTTTTGATGAATTGATCGGGCAGAATATCGTTGTTCACTCACTTATGAATTCTATATCAAGGGGAAGAGTTGCCCCCATTTATCTTTTCCAAGGTCCCCGTGGGACCGGAAAAACATCAACTGCGAAAATCTTTGCTGCTGCTTTGAATTGTTTGGTCACTGAGGGGAGTAAACCCTGTGGGATCTGCAGGGAATGTACTGATTTTATCTCTGGTAAGAGTAAAGATGTGATAGAGGTTGATAGCACAAATAAGAAGGCAGTTGATAGAGTTAGATATCTCTTGAAAAGGTTGTCGATTGCACCCTCATCAGCATTCTTGAGGCACAAGATCTTGTTGATTGAGGAATGCCACTTGCTACCATCCAAGGCGTGGTTGGCATTTCTTAAGTTTCTTGAAGAGCCACCGCCACGAGCGGTATTCATTTTTGTAACTACTGATGTTGACAATGTACCTCGTACTGTATTGTCACGATGCCAGAAGTATCTTTTCAACAAAATCAAAGATAGTGATATTGTCAGCAGATTAAGAAAAATAGTGGCTGAAGAGAATCTTGATGTTGATCCTGAGGCCTTGGATTTGATTGCTTTGAATGCTGATGGCTCGCTACGAGATGCAGAAACTATGTTAGACCAGTTGAGCTTGCTTGGGAAAAGAATTACACCGATTCTTGTTAACGAGCTTGTAAGTCTACTGTCCTGTGTTTCCTCATCGATTTCTGTATTTTTATATGATTGGGAAGTAGATGTCTTGTAGCTGTACTGAATGAAGTGCTAACTCATGAAAAGTTGAATTGGCTTACTTTCTTGTATCTGGTATTTATTGTGCTTCTGGTGCTCTGTCACAGAATCACAATATGGAAGTGCTTTCAATTAAGGTAAATATTTGTAATTCGTGACTATTACCGTGTGTGTACATGCATATGGGTAAAACTGTTAACCTTGGAGGCAGAAGGTCAAGCCCTTGCATCCTGGTATAATAAGTGGTAGACTTTGAAATTTCTTGCCCATTTTGTTTCATTCCCTTAACAGTTTGGAATTAGTTGTGTACATGAAAAATCTATGAGAACCCTGCTCAGCAGTTCGTATTTGTCAAGGAAAACATTTCTGGGAAGATGGTCATTGTTATTATGTCTTCTATTTTCTTACAAGTTAGTGACATAGATAAACTGTTAGATCTTGTAATCTATTGAAATAGGTTTTGTCTCTTCATCCTGTAGTTTCATATGAGATATCAGTGCCTTTTGTCATATTTCATATTTTATTGGAAGTTGTAAACGTTCCTCCTAAATTTCAAAGGATCTTCTACAATGTTCATTAACCACTTGATATTTTCAGTCCTTTAATTGCATCTGATCATGGTAGATGAAAGAGCATAGCATTATATGATAGAACACTTTGAAATTGAATCGTCTGAGGAAGACTAATGATGTTTATGTGTTACTTTCCTATTTGTCAACTATCTGCTAGCGTATTTTAAAGAGTTGTGCATGATCACAAATTCAACAAACATAAGTTTAATATTTTTCAGCATATATTTAGGCTCCTCTCTTCTTTTTAGCATGACCCACATTTTCTAGTCCACATAATGTATTTGTAGACTTTATTGAAGCTACTTCTGAGTTGTCTGTCTGCATTTTGATGGAATTGCATTTTGGCATTGATTAATGGCTTACAGTGCTGCTATGTCTCTAACTATTACTCTGCTTCATTCAGTTCCATGATATTTGCGGCCTAGTTTTCTTATGTTGTTGACATTTCATGGTACAGGTTGGGGTTGTCCCAGATGAAAAACTTCTGGAGCTTCTAGAGCTAGCTATGTCATCCAATACCGCAGAGACAGTAAAAAGAGCTAGGGAGTTGATGGATTCAGGGGTTGATCCATTAGTTTTGATGTCTCAAATGGCCAGCCTTATAATGGATATCATAGCTGGGTCTTACCAACTTGCAGATGCCAAAAGTAGTAACTCATCATCCGGTGAACAACGTTGTAAGTGCATTCAAACTTGGTCCCTAAATCTTGAAATGTTTGTTTAGTTTTGCCTAACCATCTGGGAAATGTGCTCAACAGCTTTTTTTTGTTTTTTGTGTGCATGGAGGATATAGTTTAGTTCCATGTGTTAAAAACCAGTCTTTTTATGTCTACTGTTGGGCACACGTTAACAATCACTAATTTCGACAACAGCAGCTGATGAAATCAACAATATAATAAGTCGATTCCCAAAACTACTAAAAATATGATTGCTTTGAAACTGTGTTTACTTTGTGTAATTGTACTTATTTTAGTTATATGGGGAGTGCACTTATTTTTTTGATTCACAAAATTGCTAATAAGGAAATTAGTGATTGTGAATGTGTGCAATAGAAGATGGGTGGCAACATGAGTAGTTGTGTGGCAACATCTTGTGCTGGGTGGATGTCGTCGTCATTCTTTAAAGAACCTAAAGAGGTCTCCTATTAAGGGTTACCTCCTTCGTAAGTAACAAATGCACCAAAGCTTTCTTTAATGACCCATCTATTTTTTCTTAGTTCTTCCTATCTTATAGTGGATTGGTTTTGATCTTACTGCAATTCCTCACCCATAAATTAGATTTCTTCTGTTATTGTGTTTGAGCCATTTGAGCATTTTTCATGCATTTTATCCATACTAGGAGCCACTCACCTTCTCTCTGATTATTTCATTGCTTATCTTGTCCAATCAAGTATACTTACAAATAAGAAAGCTGATAAGCTTGGTTAAATTGAGTTGAACTTGGTTTGGTCCAGGTTCTCACTGAGCACATTCGAAGCCAACCACAGTTGATCCACACACACACCCCTGTGGCTCATCTGCTTATGTCTGATATGTCTCAGTTTATAGTCTAGAAAGGTTCGCTTTTGAACACCATATCTCTCAATTCAAAATGAAAGAGGCAAATATGTGCATCAATCCCTCAGATATCCAAATTAATACAAAATAAGAGCATAAGAAATCTCCTAATCAAAAGAGAGCATAAGAAATCTGAGAATGACCTTGGGGTATGCTTATGTTCTATCCGAAGCTCAACCTAGCTGAGTTTGAGTCGCGTTAGCCTTGCTTTCAGCTGTATAAGCATCCAACGTGAGCTTGAAATAAACCAAGCAGGCCTTGACCGAGCTATGCCTGAGGACTTCCTGAGCTGGCATAACTTATTTACACCTCTAGCCACATATACAAGAGATCCTGATGTTAATCTCTCTTCCAACTCTTGTTAATGACCTTTTGATGCTTAAAGTGGCATACTATAAAAAAAATGTACCATGTTATTAAGTCATGGACTGTTTCTGTTTGAATCCATGGACCTGCTGTGTTCTGCAAAACTGGAGATTGTTCAAGTAATTTATGGTACTTCTTTGATTTGTTTTCTAGATTTTTTTTTTTGCTGTTATCACGTAAATAACATTAAAATCATTACTTTATTTCCAACTATTTGCTCTGAAGATTTGCTTGATTACAGATGCCTTTCCTTTGATCCTTCTGCCTCCCCTTGCTTGAATCATTGATATAGGCTTTGATGGGATGTTGTGTTCCCATCCTGTGAGTCCTCTTTGCGAGTAATCTAGAGTTCTTAGACACCATTTTTTAAGTGGATATGTTGACTTTGTCATGTATTATTTGCAACTATTTTCCACTTTCATGTAAGTCTTTTAAGATTTAACTTCAGAATTCAGCATTCCCGTTGGATGGATTGGGTACATTTCTCCGTCTTTTTTCTATTGAATTATACTCTGACCACTGTTTTTCATCACTTGTTCCTGGTGCTTTTGAACTATTCGTATGTAGAACTTTGAATCTTCAACCTAAAGGTGAAAGACACGTTCCTTTCGCTAACTGTCATTGTGGGACTCTCATACAGTGTCAGAGACGGAGTTGGACAAATTGAAGCACGCTTTAAAGCTTCTTTCTGAGGCTGAGAAGCAATTGAGAGTCTCGAGTGAACAGTCAACATGGTTTACAGCCACTTTGTTACGGCTTGGATCTGTCACTTCACCCGAGTTCACCCTCTCTGGAAGTAGCAAAAAACAAAGCTCAAAAACTACTGAGGAAGATCCATCTTCTGCTTCTAGAGATGCTTCTGAACAAAAGCAAACATCTGACTCTCTCTATGCTTTGCAGAGATCAGCTTCTCCGTGTTCATTGGCGGCAGTTGAAAATCAAAATTCTAGCCATCCTGAGCAACCTTGCTTGCTCATGGGCTCTGTTAGTTATCATTCTAAGCCCACACACAAGCGCTCTGTAAATAGTGAAGATAGCACTGCTTCACGTGATGATCTCATGGGCGGAAGTATAAAGATCAGACAAGCAAACGTAGATGGCCTTGATGATATATGGTTGCAATGTATTGAGAGATGCCATTCAAAGACTCTCAGACAGCTGCTTCACACTCATGGAAAGCTACTATCTATTGGTGAAGTTCATGGTATGTGTTTGTTTCTGTCTATTCTACCATTTCCCTGTTTTAACATTGTTAATTGAGAGAGCGCATCAGAATGGGTTGATCAACAAAGTGATCAACATTAGAATGGTTATCAATGGTTAGCTCTTTGTGGAGACAATCTCTTGCTTTTCTAGAACAAGGTTGTGTGCACATAGAGCTCCCTAGATCCTACTTTGGCTGGATCACATTGGTTCATTGTTGTTAAATGGCTAGCTCTTGTATGCCAGTTTAACTGGGAATTGGATTGACCAATGTTGAATTGCATAATCTTCTAAGATGAGGAAAGAAGGTTTATATGTAGGCACAAAACATGCCGTGAAAGGTGGAGTTAACAAGACCAAATGAAACTATGAAAGCATCTAACCCTTAGATGCATCTAAAACTCAAATACGATAACATGAACGGTTCCATTGGCTTTATATTTTTAAAAATAAGGTTTTTAATAAATGCTATAATTTGCTAGATTCCTATGAATGATATAACTATGAAGATTAGGGACTCCGCAATCGGTGGGTTTTGTGGCCCATGGGTTCCAAATGTGTTCTGTGATGATATGGCTACGTGGCAAAGGTTTTGAAGTTAAGTGAACCTCGTTTTCACCCTGCGACAACCATGATATCTTGCACGATTGCTGCATTAGAGTGATGTTTCAGTGCCGTGGCCCAAACTGCAAGTGCGGCTAAAACCACATTTTGCAAGGGATGCATTCAATGTTGTGCTGGCTGTTTTACCCTAAACGAATTCATCTTTCATCGGAAAGAAAGCCATCCAATCAAAAATACCCTAAACAAAGATTGAACTTGGCATGTTTGACTTGGTCTTTTTGCCTGGGAGATCCATAGTGGAATATATTCAAGTTTCAAGAAGTTTCTGGGAGCAAGATTCTGCAAATAAGTGGTTGTTGGAGGTGTAGATCTGAATTAAACTTGTCGCGGAATGGACATTACTGTGAATGTTTGAGGACTGAGAGTTATATGATTAGATGACATGAACGATGTCAAAGCTATGTCTGCTTTCAAGATCATGGTGATGGAAGGAGGTTCTTGAACCCTAAGCTTTTCGTGAAAGTATGAGAGCAACAAATGAAATGCTTATCTTAGCTACTGAAGTCAAAGGTAAGAAACAAAGTATCCAATTGATTGTAAGATGGATATCTAGAAGTGGCAGAGTTTGTTACTTTTTGCCAATTTGTTCAAGTGGTGTTGCGTTGGAAACGGTTTCATACATGATGTATGTTGTGCTTGTAAAATGATGTTAATTTGGCATATTATGTAACCATAGATAGACCTCTAGATCAAGCATAACTAAAGTTTCGAGACAAGATTTGCTGCATGAATACAAAATCTTGAGACACTTTTTAGTGTAAAAAGCATGCAGAAACTTGGTTTGAATGATAGTTTATATGTCGCATTGCACTTGGAAGCAGATGACGGGGAAAAAATGTGTATTTGGACTAAAGCAGGTAGCACTTGGTGGCTTTGTAACAGATGAAACTTGTGCAGATGTTGAAATTATTTTGAAGCGCCTAAAGAGGGACTTGTGTGCCAAAATGGTTATAATTGAAATATGAGGTACTAGATGGGCTAGATCTGGAAAAGCCTTGGACCTTGTGGGGAATGCATTGGATGCCCTAATGATATTGCCTGTCTCAATAACTAGGTATGCTGTGAAGTAAAATACCTTAGTGGGATGGAGTAATTTTTGCATCTACAACATGGGCCCAGGGCATTATCATGTTGAAATCTCAATTACTTAACTGTTGCTCTCGCCCTTCCTGCTAATTTTGAATTCCTCTTACCAAAAACGTATTGGAAGTGAATACCAGCATAGAATCCACTTGAAAACCAGCTTTGTGTTCACACCGAATGAGAGGGATAGCTGCCAATGGATAATAATCTATTACGCATTTATTACAGGATCTCAACAGGCAATGTTCTATTTACATGATCTCAACAGCCAACAAATATCTGCCCATTTGAATCTGTCATTGACTAGAGTATCCATTGTGTCTCTAATTGCTATTTTTGATCCAGACCTGGTAAGCAGGTCCCTCAGGCTTGGTCATGTCCATGTTGTGGACATTGGGTTCATACCTTTCTTGGTGAAGTCTTGGCTGATCTGTTATCAGTTGGCTGAGAAGTTCATTGATAAAATATTAAAATATGGTCAATGTAGTCTGGAAAATTTTGGGTCGATTTGGTTGGGTTGAGTCAATTTGAGGTGGGTCTAAGTTGTGTTCTGTTGCCTTATTTTAGGCCTAGGTTGGATCTGGTGTCAGTTCCGGTAGTTGGGTATGGGTTGCCCAAAGCAAAGAAACAGTGGAACGAGCTTTGACTCTGATGGGAACTACATGAAGGCCTGCACCTGGTATTGAACAACTGATTGTTCGTGTGGAGAGGGTGTAGCAGGTCTGCTTTGACTGCTACACTGTTTTAGTAATCCTCTACAAAGTTCAGTGTCATTGAACAAGCCTGCTTTTGTTTTAACATGTGAAATTGACAGCAGTAATGAATGGTGGCCTGAATTTCCTAATCAGTCACGAAATAGCCTGGTGGCTATTCCTTTCCTCACCGGTGATCGATGTTTCTCGAACTTGGCTGCAAGTGTTTGACACGGGCATGTGTCCAGGGATGGGGATCATCCTTTTTTTGTAGCTTATACATATTATTTGTTTAAGTTTCGAGTGTGCGTACATTTCCCTGATTGTCCTGTGTCTGATGTGGATACTTGAGGTGAAATGAAGGGTCCGTTAACCTATTGCATTACCTCCATATTTTGGTAATTATGTTGTATCTTGAGGAAGTTCCCTGCCTAACTTTAGGCTCTTCTGTGCAGGTGTTCTTATTGTGTACATTGCATTTGTGGATGAAGATGTAAAATGCAGAGCCGAGCGTTTCCTAATTAGCATCACTAACTCTATTGAGATGGTTCTAAGACGGAATGTGGAAGTCAGAATCATCCTACTGCCTAATGGTTTGGCACATTTAGGTATTGGAGAACAAGGTAGATCACCTAATAAGTCAAGCCAGGTGAAACCAGGCGAAGCGGTGGGCATGGGAGCCAAAAAAGGATATGGTGATTCTGAGTCTCATCATTGGAATGGTTCTGAAGGGAAGCTGAATGGAGGGACCAATTCATCTTTATTGGCGGACGAAAGATCAGCAAGCATTTTGACCCCGACAAATGCTACACAAGGGATCCCAATACAGAGAATAGAATCCATTATCCGCGAGCAGAGGCTGGAAACTGCCTGGTTGCAGGCTGCAGAGAAAAGCACACCACGGTCAATGAGCCGTCTGAGGCCTGAGAAAAATCAGGTTTTGCCTCAAGACCATACTTACTCCCATAGTCAAGTGGAATTGGTTCATCCCAAGGATTTGCCATCCAATCATTGGGATGATGAGCTTGGCCATGAAATCAAGGCTTTGGAAGTTAATGATGGGAAGGGTCTTCAGAAGGATCTGAGTGGTAAAAGGATTGATCATCCTCCTATATCACCAAGCGTACTGCATCAGAGTGGCTTTGCTGCCAATCTTAGCAAGGAATACCAGTAAGTTACTTCCTGTCCCCTTTTCTTTCTCCTATAACTATATAGTTCTCCCTTTTGCTTTCCCGCATGTTTTGTACTAGCCATAGTCTTGCTACTTGTCAACTAGGGCATGTGCCCAGGTGTTTGATTCGTCCTATTTAACAGTGTTGCATTTTTCATTTTTCAAATGAAGTGCTAAGTGGGGCGATACGCATGTTGAATATTGACGATCCAACAGTGGGGTCTTGGGCTGATCTGAAAACGTCAATTACAGTAGCCAGAGCTACAGAAATGTTCTCACTAGATTGCCCTTAATTTCTTTTCTTTTGGTGCTGGTGCAGTAGGCACTAGGCAGTCAATTCCTTTAAATAGAATCCAACAGATGCATCTATTCATTTAAGTCGGGCTATAGACTAAAGTTGGAAAAAATTTCAAATAGTCTCCCATTCACTTTATGCTTAGACAATGAAAGAAGTGGTCACACTCATTAAAAAAGAAATGCTCCTGCATGCTAATAAAATGTCAATTCTCACTTGTACTACAGGGGATACGAGTCTGGACCTGGGAATGCTGGCTGCAATATGCTTTTATGTTGGAATACCAGACACCGCAGAAAGGGCAAGGTAGAGTGGTAGACTGCACATTTTGAAATCTTTTGCTGCTGCCGTACGGCTGAATTTTAAAATTTTTTTCTTGTGGGTAAATTTTTTTTTCTTTTGAGCTGGGATTGGGAGCGGCGTGCATTATTTGCGTGCCTTGTCCGTGTTGAAATGCCAGACCCTGCAGAAAGGGTAACTGGCTAAGGTAGGCCGTGGGCTCTCCAAATTCTGAATCTTTTTGCTTCTGCTTTGGCGTCCTTTTTTTTCTTTGGTAACTTTTGTCTTTTGGTGCTGGGGAGGGGGCGGGCATTATTTGCATTATTTGCCATGTTTATGGAATATTTTTCTGTCAATAGGTTAACGAGGGGAACCCTGTTCGATCCCGCAAAGGTGGGCGTTTCCTCTGTTTCGGCGAGTGTAGGAAGTCAAGGCAAACGAGAGCAGAAAGATAGCCACTGCTTGCAGCTAAATTTTTGATGTATTTATTCATATATTCACCTTATAGTTTCCTTTCCTATAGAGCCATTGTTGTGGGGGAAGAGGTTGTAGGTGATGCACAACCGTGCCTTCTGAAAAAAAAAAAAAATCCTTTTCTTGGTTGGGATGGGGGAACGCTAGTTTCTTTGATTTTTTTGTAATCATGCAGTGGAGGTAAGGTTTGGACTATGTCTTCAATGATCTTTTCCACCTGAAAAGACATGAGGTGATGTATGATCATCAGCATAATTATTTTGGGAGAATCAGACATAATGAGTTCCATATGTTCTTAAACAGTATGGCTTCCAAGTTTTCCACGTGTCGAAAGCTTGACCTTTGCACAAGGTGACTATTTGGTCGGTAAGTAGTCACCAATGCATCTTATCAGGTATTTGGATCAAGGGTGCAGGAGTTGAATTAGACCAGCTGGTCCGACTGGTTAGACTGTGAATGGACCATGGTCCGGGCTAGAGAGGGTTAGAAGATTGCTGCTTAGTTGAATTGGACAAAACCCTGTTGAACCATTTGGTTTACCCATTAAACGGTAGTTTGAATTGGTTGAACGGCATTTCCTTTTCTTGTGTGTAGAAATTTGCACAAATTACATTTGCTGAGACTTGATTCCACGGTGCTATACTTCTAACTAGGGGTGCGCAATGAACTGAGAATCTATTGGGTTAAGTGGTGCATCCGTTTAAAATAGGACTAATAAAGGTTCGTGTCAACAATGGACTGGGCTAATAGTGGGTTAGCTCATAAGGCATATCAATCTACTTAACACATTAGTTCACATGTTTTGATTAGTTAAGCTTATAACTGATACTTTTTACGTAACAATAATTATTATACACTATTTTTTTGTGCAAATTTGTTCTGTTTTTAAACAGGCCTAAATTGGGTTGTCCATGGGCCAACCCGACTGAACTTGATTATTAGCTTAGTTGTGTATTTTCTAACTTTTTGAACTTGTTTAGTTTAGTTGGAAAATTACAGAGACATTAGTTGGAAAATTAATTTATCAAAAACACTCCTTAGGTGACAATAGGCGGGTCATGGACAGGTCAGGTTTGTTTGGCCCACAACCCAGTCTGTAAACCTAGCAAAACTGACCCGAAATCCGAAATCCGGACCGAACGATCCGGATCCATACCGGAACCGACACCCGAAATGAGATGAATCGATTTGGACCCGAACACCCGAAACAAACCAATCCATAACTGAACGAAACCCCGAATTGTAGCATGACCCGAAATGCCCGACCCAATTTAAATCCAATCCGTAATAAGCCGAATCCGAAGTGAACTGAAAATGGACAACCCGAACTCAAACTGAACCATACTCGATTTAAAACCGATCTGATTCTTATCTGACTTAATTTTACCCGAATAAGTACTAACTCTTTTTGGAGGGTTTTAGTCTTTTCTCTTTTGCGGGAATTTTAATTTTTCAAACTCAATTAGTTGAGTTTAGGTGGGAAAAGAAAAACAACTTAAGAGGGAATGTTTACAAAAGAAATCAATTAAAAACTTAAGAGGAAAAAATAAAATAGTTGATAGTTTTAAGTTTTTCATTTGATAGATATGTAATAAAAATATAAGAGAATTTTTTTTTTGTCAGAATAGGAATTAAGAAAAGATAAATATAATTAATAATTTATTAAACTTATTAAGATCTAGCAATCCTAATTTACTGTTTGATTCACTTAATGATTTAATTCAATGCACGCTATGATTATAAATTTATAAGATCATTATGTGACTACTGTTAAGAATTCCGCACCACTGATTTACGATTCTAAATCATCTTCATAACTTGCTTAATTCAACAAAATCATATTCAAGAAAGTATCGTTGCATATACTCACTTGAATTTTTGACAATTAAATTCCAAGTCTCGAGTTTCGATAACGAGCATTCACAATCATATAAATGTAATGCAAATTGACACATATTCATATATTGTTGTTGCTTTTTTGTTTTGACACATTGAGAAAATACAGATCAAGTTGTTAATCTCACCAAGATAAATCTTTGAATTTTGATGTACGATCACTTAACGAGCTATCATAGAGCATTGAGTCGATTATTAAAAATGTCGACTTGAACCAACCTCTTAATATTTACCAACTCCAAATATGACAAACGTGAAGTTATAAACAATATCGGGGTCTGAATAAAAACTTTATTATTTTTTTTCTTCTTTTTTCATTTTCTAAGGTATATTTGGGTATTGGGGATCACAAACGAGACCATCAACAAACAATCTGCGTTAGGTTAGTCCACTTATTTTGCAACCGTATCAACTCAATTGAGACAACTAAAACTTGGCCAAACGACACCTAATCCTTCGGATAGTTACACGGCGCATTTGATATAGGGTTAGGGCTGCGTTGTATACTTGTATCCGTAACTTACAAACTTTCCCAGTAAATTTAGAACTAACTCCATAAAATTTTCCATTACAAACACACACACACACACACACATATATATATATGTATACATATATA
>JACYFF010031956.1:55872370-55933115 GCA_017589665.1 Selenicereus undatus
TATAGATACAAACATACATACATGCGCGCACACACACACACACACGTATATATATATACAAAAATTACCATGTGAAGGAAAAGGTTGATCATTTAAACGTGAAGTTTCACTAGCAAAATTTGAAGGTAAAATTTAAGGTCATCACTTTTGGGGGGGGGGGAATCATGTAAAAAAATTCATCCTTTAAACATTGAAAGTCATAGATTAGATTCAAAGTTTATTGTGCAAAATCAAGATATTGATTCCTTAAAAATGAAAAATCATTTGTACTCCTCGCCTAGTCGCCTACCCGCAAACACCATATATGTTGTACCATAACAGTTAAGTCTACGTACAACAAATTTGTACATAGTCAAATCTATAAATATATTTTTTTTAAAGAAAGGTCAGACATACAATCTACGATGTCTTTATCTCAAGAGCTCATCATAAATTATCCTCAATGAGAATAAACCCAAGGTCTCGATGAGGAACCGAATTCCACACATTGGTGGAATGAATTGAAAGCCCATATTTAGCTAACTAATCGGCTGCATTATTACGCTCACTAAAAATATGATTTATAATAATATTGTTGAATCTATCTAAGAAGGTAGTGATATCTTGGACCGACACTTGGATTTCCTATGGTACTTGAATTTTCCTTTCACGGCTTGGATGAGAATACGATTATCTCCTTCAATATGAATATCAGTAAATCTTGCCTGCACAGCTATTTTGATCCCATTACGCATTGCTATAGCTTCTGCCACTAATACTGATGCTGCTCCTAGGTTGAATGTTGCCGCCTGTATGAATCGCCCGTCCCAATCGCGGATGATAAAACCTCCTGCCACGACTTGAGAAATTTTGGGTCTATCAAAGTTGATTTTGACGAATCCACCTTGTGGCTTCCTCCATGTTGTCCACCTTGACTGTCTTACGCCTACGGGTTGAATGATGGTGTAGGGATGGTTGGAATGTTTGTGATAGTTTGTATCTTATGCGCCATTCTGCACTTGCTCGTTTTGTCCATAATAGGGATAATCCCGGACTGGATAGTTCATTACGAAATATTTTATCATTTCTAGTTTTCCAAAGACTCCAAATAAGTTCTACAATTCTATCCATCTTAATGGATGGCATAGATCGCTTGATAATGGAGAGCCAATTTTCGATCTTCAGTTGGGAGTTAACTGGAAGATCAACACTAACCCGATTATGATCGCTTGCTAATTGCCAAAAGAGTTGAGCATTTTGGCATCCTAGAAACAGATGTTCTGCATCCTCAATAGCATCGTTGTAGTGAGGACATTAGTGGTCAATATTCATACCCTTAAGGAGTAAATTCCCTCGAGTAGGAAGGGATGCATGACATAATTGCTAGAGGAAGACCTTTAAATTAGGCATAATATATAACTTCCAGATCCAGCTGAAATTCCAGGATTGGGATTTATGCAGATCTAACCCATAGGCAGCCCATGTTGCATATTTAATGGTGAATCCTTCACTCCTAGAGAGATCCCAACAAATGGAATCAGAAATAGGGTTTGGCGGAATTGGTGTTCCTAAAATTGCTTGAATGTAGGATTGATTAAGTAGTCCCTGCAATTTGATAATATTCCACTCTTTAGAGGGTAGAATAAATTGTGCAACAATGAGGGGCTTATCAATGTTGGAAATGTCGGGGACTCACATAAGATCAACCAGACTACGATTGTCACACTAGCTATCTGACAATAAATTAATATTTGTTACTTTACCTACTTTCCACCTTATTCTTTGCAGAATTGTTGACGGTTTCTTAAGATACACTTCCACACCCATGAATTCGACTGGCGAGGCTTGGCTATGAAGAAGTTTTCGTTGTCAGGATACTTAGCCAACATTTGTTCCGTCCAGAGACATTACTGATTGAAAAGTTTTCAGGTCAGCTTGCTTAAGAAAGCACTATTAACAACCTCTATCTTTCTGAGGCCAAGGCCTCCTGATTGCTTGGTCTACAAATTTTATCCCAGGACACAATTGGTAAGCCTTTGATAGTGTCAGATTTCTTCAAAAAGAAATCACGGCTAATTTTATCGATTTTCCTACTAGTTAAAGTCGGCAATTGAAGACATTGGATAGTGTGGGCGGGCATGGCTTCTCAATTTGTCTGAATTAATGCTACTCGACCTACTTTAGAAATATTAGCATTCTTCCAATTTTGGAGTTTGGCTACAATCTTATTCACCAGTTCAGAAAAAGTCTCTACATTTGATAATCCCTTGAAAATTGGGCATCCTAAGTATTTACCCAAATTGTCTTGGTGTTTAATATTAAGGCAAAGGATACTACACGTTAGTCATGTGAACTTGCATTTTTTGGAAAATTAAGAGATGATTTCTAAAAGTTGATGAGTTGTCCTGACTGCTGACAGAAGTTATTAAGAAGGCTCATAAGTTTCTTGCACGACTCAAGGGTGGTTCAACAAAAAAGGAGGCTATCATCAGCGAACAATGGACATGGCAATTTATCCGCTCGGGGTGAAATTTTGAATCATATTCCACTTTCCTTCTTAATTAGTTCTGAGCATATCGCTCGCGTAAGCACTTCCATGCATATAAGAAAGAGATACAAAGATAAATGATCACCTTGCCATAGTCCTCTAGTTGGAGTAAAAAACCCCGACACTTCAACCTTCACAATAACCAAGTAGGATACTATGGTAACACACTGTTGAATCCACATAATCCATTTTGGATGAAACCCTAGCTTTATGAGACTTTCAAATAGGAAGTTCCATTCCACTCTATCATAAGCTTTTCCTATATCAAGTTTGAGTGCAACCCAGGATTTCTTGCCTTTCATAGAATTAAATTTAGTGATGACCTCATGTGCTAATAAAATATTATCATGGATATACCGGTGTGGAATAAAGGCACTTTGAATGGGGTCGATGAGTTTTTCAAGAAGTGGCCGCATTCTGTTGACTAGAATTTTCACAATGACCTTGTTTTATCTATAAATATATAGGATTATCTTGAAAAGTTTATTTTTTTCACCATAAAAATTGTTTCTCTAGGAGTATCTTTTTTGTAGTCTTCATAACAGGTTATCAGTTTGCATGCTAAAATTATTTTGTAAACTTTTGATCAATATGCTGTTGGAATTTCAAATTTTCAATTAAAGATAGCTCTCCACTTGAGAGAATGATTTGTGTACCCAAACTATATTGTTGCTCGAAGATTATAGTGCGTTAATACCATAAAGATACTTATTCACTATGTACCTGCCATGTTTCCTATCCTCTTTATGCTTAACTTGGCAGGTTCTGTAATGCCTTTTGTATTTGTCTCTCAATTACGTATGCTTGTGGTTATTTTTGAATGAATGATAGAATCATTTTGGCGTTGGCTATTCCATGTCAATATAATTGATCAATGGAGCTTTTACGGATGACAACTCCCCTCTAATTCCCAAATGGGCTCTCCTAGGTTTGAGAAAGGGTGAAGAATGATGAATCAAACAAACCTACTAGATCCCCCCGGCCCTCAATTTGAAATAGTCTTGTGTAAGTTCTTAGTCATGTTTCTTATATGTATAATTTTCTTCTTCATGTTCATATAGTATGTGTTGAAGAAAGGTCAGATGTCAATGGATAGTCTTGCTTCCATTGTTATTGTGCGTGCATGCATGAGTGTGTGTGATATGAATAAGTCATATGCAATAATAAATGATGTTTTGTAGTTCTGTTAGTTAGTTGCTAATGTATCCTTTATAGAAGGAACCTACGCCTATTAGGGTTTGGTCTAAGCAAAAGTAGTGTCATACTGATTAAATGATTCTTAATTCGAGTAGGCCTTTGATGGATCAAGTTTCATAATTTTTTAGATTGTTGGTGATATTATATCAAACTCCTATCAATTGAAGTAACAAAGGTCAAGTTACCAAGAGTTGCTTGGAAAAGTAACTCCAAATTGATATTAAGATAATGCACCATAAGTGAAAACAATTTATCTTTACTTGACCAAGTTACTGGTTTTGACATGATCGATTCACTAGGTTGTATACTATGACATTTGTTTCTTAATCATTTTGTAGATCATAAGATAATTATTTTCACTTTTTTTCTTGATCAATTTACAAGTCAGGTGCTTGTGAATTGATGGGTCTATTAGGAATACCAGAACTATTTTTGAGTTTCAAAATTATCATTTTTTGGTGTCGTGGAAGGGGGGGGGGGATTTGAGATATGGGTTCTTGCAAATGGGAGAAGTGGGTCTTTGGAAGTTTTTGTAGGGTAAGTTTATTTCGGTTTCTACTGGTAGCATTGACATAATATACTTCAATTGTGAGCATAGAGGTAGGGGCTCTCTCTTGAATGGTTTTCTTGAATGAATATTCATTAAGCTACACTAATATGGACCCGTTGTATGCACGTTTGTTGGCAATTTAGACCTTTGAAACTTTCACCACAAAACAAAAAACCATGTGAATAAAATTAAATAAAAACAAATTCAATTACCCTTCAAAAAAAAAGAAACTATTTCAATTAACTAATATACATTTTTTTAATGATTGTTTCTTATTTCATATTCCCCCTCCCAAGAAAATATTTGAAAAACCTTTTATAACAAAATGTGCTCTATGTTTAAAATTAATTTTTAAAAAAATCTAAAAAAATTTCCCAAAAAATAACTAACGATAACCAATAAGCCTTTTTACTGAATCAAAGATTCTTTCATGGTTAATTTTTTTCTTCAAGTATGGTAGATAACTTTGATAGCAACTACAGATTATTAGTGGAGTAATCACAGTGCTTAGTACTGTAATAAATTATCGACTATATGATGCAACCCATGATCGACAGTTATCCCACCACTCATCTCTCTCAATTTTCTTTTCTTTATTGACCTATCTATCTCTGTATTTTATTTTATCTTTTGCGAATAAAACACAATTCTTTTTCTGCGTTTAATTTTCTTTCTTCAATGTTCAATTTAAGCTTTTGGAGTCTCATCCCCACTCCCTGTTCATGCTTCTTTGAAACCCTAATTTTTTAAAAGTTTTTTCTTTGAAATCTCCAAAATTCAAGGTGGAGCATACATGGGATGGGCCAAATAAAGCAATCTTGCGTTTAGTTCCAAATTTCCCCTTAGCAACAAGATATGACTGGATTTAAAGGCTAGGCCACCAATCAAGACTAAGGATCCACCAACAATTATTTAAAGGCTAAGCCACCCACAATTCTATAAAGGATTCCACTCAAGACTCACAACCTTTGAGAAAGGATAAAGAGAACTTAAGATTTTGAGAGAGAGAAAGCTTGAGCTTCTTTGCATATAACCAAATCTGATTTTTACAACCTAAGGCCTCCCTTATATAATGAGAGCCTTTAACAAGCTGAAAGAAAGGGGGAACAAGGGGCCTTACACGTCCAAAAAGCAAGAGGACACCAAAAAGCAATGACAAAAACTTAAAAGTGCTTTATGCTTTTGTCAGCAACTTTTCAGTTTACAATTGTCAACTTCAAACAGCTACATCTCCTACGTTTCTTATTAAAACTGAGTGAAATAGACCTTGATGGAAATCTTAGGAAGTCAGATTTCACGTGGATCAAGTGGGCAGCAATTTGGAGCTATCGTTTGGGAGGTATAAGGCAAAAGGTACAACATATGCAGGCTGGGATAGTTTCTGCAGCATTTGGAAAGAGCCTCCACTTGGCCTATTGCTCAATGCCTTAACCTAGAAATATTTTTATGCCCTTTTAGCTGACATTAGAAGGTTCCCAAAAAGTGGGTTTGTAGCATTTTCAACCCATACTAAACATGAATAATCAAGCCCACAAAACCAGGTTAAAACTAGGTTAAATTGCAGCTAGCATATACCTTGCTGTTTTAAGCCTTTCTTATTATCTCTGTGGGTTTAACTTCATTTTGATGGACAAAAACCTTTATAAGGCATCTTCACCTTCCCAAAATAGAAGATTAACACATCCTAAAGGCTTAAGATGAGGTTGGAATTAAACCTCTAAAACAACACATGGGCTAAGTCCCTTTTGATGGAGCTTATGAGCATTAAGGAGGATGTGGGAGCTCTCTTGGATTTGAGTGGGCATGACACTTGCTTCATCCTCACTTTATTCATTGTGATTTGCCCTCAAATCATCACCATTTTCTTCATCATTAAGGAAGGGTGTGAGATCACCCATATTGAATGGAGGGGATACACCCATATCTCTGGGCAACTTTGGCTTGTAGGCATTATCATTCACCTTCTAAAGGATCTTGAAAGGACCATCCCCTCTTGGCATGAGCTTATTTTTCCTCCTTGATGGAAACCTTTCTTTTCTCAAGTGTAACCACACCAAATCCCGGGCTTGAAGGTGATAGCCTTGCGGTGCTTGTTTGCTCTTGCCTTATACATCTCATTAGTCTTCTCAATGTTTGCCCAAATCTGTTGGTGAAGCCTTTTCATCTCCCTTGCCTTCTCTTCGGCCTCATAACTCACTCTAGACTCAAGTGGAGGTGGTATGAGTTCTAGGGGAGTTAGTGGGTTGATCCCATAGTATGATTCGAAGGGAGAGTGGGCCGTAGCAAAACTAGAAGTACAGTTGTATACAAATCTAGAATGGGGAGGCTTGAGATACCACTCCTTAATGCTTTTACTCACCAAGCTTCTAAGCAAAGTCGCAAGAGTTTTGTTGGTGACTTCGGTTTGCCCATCCGTTTGAGGATGGTGGGAGGTACTATACAAGAGCTTAGTACCAAGGAGTCTCCACAAACACCTCCAAAAGTGGCTAACAAACTTTGTGTCCCAATCAGACACAGTGCTCTTAGGGATACCATGAAGCTTAACAACTTCTTTGAAGTAGAGGTGAGCTATGTGAGATGCATCACCCGTCTTCTCACATGGAATGAAGTGAGCCATCTTTGAGAAACAGTCCACCACTACCATAATAGCATCTTTACCCCTTTGAGTCCTTGGAAGAGCAACTATGAAGTCCATGCTCACATCTTCCCATGGACCATTAGGGATAGGCAAAGGAGTGTACAACCTTTGGTGTAATTGACTCTTGGCTCTTTGGCAAATAGAACACTTGGAAATCACCTCATGAACATCACCTCCCATCTTAGGCCAAAAGAAGTGTTCCTTGAGCATGTCAATGGTCTTGTTGATCCCAAAATGGCCGGCTAGACCTCCTCCATGGACTTCTTTGACAAGAAGCTTTCGGATAGGTCCCTTTGGGATACAAAGCTTGTTACCCTTGAACAAGAAGCCCTCTTGAAGAGTATAAGGGCCATACTTGCTGCCCTCTTGATCATTGAGATAGGGCTTGAAATCCTTATCCTCTTGGTAGAGATCACAGATGAATTGGAAGCCTAGGACCCTTATTTCCATCATGGCTAGTAGGGAATGCTGCCTTGAAAGAGCATCTGTAGCCACATTGGTGCTCCCTTTCTTATGCTTAGCCGCAAATGAGAAACTTTCCAAGAACTCAACCCATTTAGCATGCCTTGGATTGAGTTTTTGTTGGCCATTCAAATACTTCAATGCCTCATGGTCCAAATGGAGCACAAATTGTTTTGGCCTTAGGTAATGAGACCAATGATCAAGAGCTCTCACCAATGTATAGAACTATTTGTCATATGTTGAGCAGTTCTTCCTTGAGCCATTGAGTTTCTCACTAAAGTAAGCAAGGGGGCGTTGGTCTTGCATGAGGACAACCCCTATGCCAACTCCGCTTGCATCACAATCAACCTAAAAAAGCTTGTCGAAATCAGGAAGGGCCAACACCGGGCCTCACATAACTTGGCTTTGAGCTTCTCAAAGGCGACATGGGCAACCTTGGTCCACTCAAAGGATCCCTTCTTCATACACTCGTTGATGGGGGCTGTGAGGGTGCTAAACCCTTTGATGAACCTCCTATAGAATGATGCCAAGCCATGAAAGCTCCTAACTTCAGTGATGGAAGTAGGAGTGGGCCATGACTTGATGGCTTCAACCTTGGATTGATCCATGGAGATACCATCCTTGGAGACAACATACCCCAAAAAGGTGACTTGGGGTGAAAAGAACTCACATTTCTCCAATTTCCCAAAGAGCCTTTGAGCTCTTAAGACTTTGAATACTTCTTCTAAATGGTGTAGGTGATCCTCTTGGCTCTTAGAGTAGACTAGAATGTCATCAAAATACACTACCACGAATCTTCCAAGAAAAGGCCTCGAGACTTCATTCATCAACCTCATGAAAGTGCTAGGGGCATTGGAGAGGCCGAAAGGCATAACTAGGCACTCATAAAGCCCACCCTTTGTCTTGAATGCCGTTTTCCACTCATCCCCTTCCTTCATATAGATTTGGTGATACCCACTTATTAAGTCAATCTTGGAGAAGATGGAAGAGCGATGTAGTTCATCAAGCATGTCATCAAGCCTAGGTATGGGATACCGATACTTGATAGTAATGTTGTTTATGGCCCTACTATCCACACACATACGAAAGGTACCATCCTTCTTGGGGACTAACAAGGCTGAAACCGAACATGGGCTCATGCTCTCTCTTACATACCCTTTTGCCATTAATTCATCAACTTGCCTTTAGAGTTCCTTAGTCTCTTGGGGATTACACCTATAGGTAGCCTTGTTAGGGAAAGGAGCACCGGGAATAAGGTCAATTTGGTGCTCAATGCCTCGGATTGGAGGGAGACCGGGTGGTAGATCTTGTGGAAAGACATCTTGGTATTTTGAGAGGAGGGGGTGGATTAAGGAGTGTAAGGGAGTCACTTCCTCACTTTTGTTGATTTCAAGCATGAGTAAAGCTAGAACTTGCTTACCCTTGCTTAAAGCTCTCTCAACCTGTGTTTCACTCAACATGAGAAGGTCTCTCTTTTTCTCACTTTCCACCCCGGGCTTAGTTTTGTGGACTTGGTTTGGTGGTAACTGGTTTAGGACTATCTTTTCCTTATCAATGACCAAAGAGTAAGTGTTCCTTGAACCCATCATGTATGACATGTCTATCAGATTGCCAAGGCCGACCCAAAAGTATATGACATGCACTCATGGGTACCACATCACAAAGAACATTATCTCTATACTTTCTACCAATTGAAAAAGAGATGAGTACTTGCTTAGATACCTTCATGTCGGCACCATCATTGAGCCATTTGAGAGGATAATGCTTGGGGTGTGAAATAGTAGGAATGCCAAGCTTCTCAATGAGTGTAGTAGAGGCTACATTAGTGCAACTTCCACCATTAATGATCAAGTTGCAAACCTTGTCTTGTGTGGTGCACTGGGAGTGAAAGATCATGTCCCTTTGAGCCTTGTCATAAGGAGTGTCTTGGGTGTGTAAAACCCTCCTCAAGACAAGTAATTCACCTTCATCGGCCTCAAGTTGAGTCTTTTCTTCCATGTAGTCGGATTCCTCTTTATGAGCTTCCTCTTGAGTCTCCATCAATAGGGCCTCTACTTCCTCAACTTCTTGCATGGTCATGACTCTTCGGTTAGGATAATCATATTGGAAGTGTCCATACCCTTGACATTTAAAGCACTTCTTGCCCTCAAGCTTCTTAGGCAATTCCTTTAGTGAAGGAAGAGCCACATATTTGGCCTTATCAACCCGTGAGGTGCCTTCGGGTTTATGATGAATGAAGGGTTTGAATGGGGGTTTTGAACTTACTTGCTCCTTTGGAAATGGTTTGGTGAAGACCTTCTTTTCCTTCTTTCTCTTCTCAACTTTGAGAGCTAATTTAAAGACATCATCCAAGGTGAAATAGGTTTGAAGTTCCACCTTTCTTGCAATAAGAGGGTTTAACCCGTTGAGAAACCTAGCCATGGTTTGCTCTTAGGGTTCATAGATGCCTCCCCTCAAAAGGAGTTGCTCAAACTCCCTCGTGTACTCACCGACACTCATATTGTTTTGCTTGAGTGAGAATAGCCAGTTGTAGATGTCTTGCTTGTAACTGTCGGGAAGAAATCTCTTGTTCATAAGAGACTTAAGCTTTTCCCATGAGTTAATGTTCCTTTTTCCTTCTCTAGCCCTTTATTTCTTGACATTTTCAAACCACAAGGAGGCATACCTTGTAAGTTTGAGGCTAGCAATCTTAAAACTCTTCTCATCATCATAGCCTTTAGCTTCGAAGATTTGGTCCATGACTTGAACCCATTCAAGGAACTCATCGGGATTCAAGTTGCCATTGAACTCTGGTGGCTCAACCTTGATATCTCTAAACTCATCCATAGGAGGCAGTCTACCTCCCCTTCTTGGATTGCTTTCCATGCTTGAGTCACTAGAGAAGCCTTGTTCATCCCCAGGATCACTTGGCTCTTGAGCTCTTTGGCCTCTTTGGAGGGCCATCAATTGGTTAGTCATTTGCTCAAGTTGCCTACTAATTTGCCTCACACTTTGTTGTAAGGTTAGAATGGCATTGTCTTGTCTCATGACATGAGCTTGTTCTAGGCTCATACCTCTTGGTACCCTCACTGGTTGGGGAGAATCAATGGAGGGGTTTTCTTCATTAGACATGGTGAAAGTGGGAAAGGAGAAGAGGAGAGGTTAAGGCTCGGACAGGAGGAGGCACGGTCGTTCTAAGGAAGCATGGTGTAGAAGCAGGCTGGGAGACGGGTGGCACGGTCGTGCTTGGGGGCACAGGGAAGCCGTGCTTAAGTTCTGGCAGGTGAAAGAGTGGCACGATCGTGCTTTATGGGATGGGGTGGTCGTGCCGTGTTCCTGGCCATGTGCACGGTTTTTGTGGATGGAGAATTTGTGGGAGGTTTTGGTGGGGGCTTGTGCTGGGCTATTTTGTGGGGGTTCTTTGAGGAGTAAAAGAGGGAATTTTGTGGAAGAAAATCAAGTATAAGCTATCGTTTGTGGCTTTAAGGAAGTGTTTAGCCAAGGTATGTAGAGAGGGTTAAGTTAGCGAGAGATGTATAACTTCAACAAGGATTGTTCACAACAAGGGTGAAAGAAAAGGTTGACAAGGATGAAACTAAGTAAGGAAATGTGATATGAACTCAAGAACACCAACCTGGATTAGCTCTAATACCAAATGGAGCATACACGCGATGGGCCAAATGAAGCAATCTTGAGTTTAGTTCCAAATTTCCCCTTAGCAACAAGATATGACTTTATTTAAAGGCTAGGCCACCAATCAAGACTAAGGATCCACCAAGAATTATTTAAAGGCTAAGCCACCCACAATTCTATAAAGGATTCCACTCAAGACTCACCACTTTTGAGAAAGGATAAAGAGGACTTAAGATTTTGAGAGAGAGAAAGCTTGAGCTTCTTTGCATATAACCAAATCTGATTTTTACAACCTAAGGTCTCCCTTATATAATGAGAGCCTTTAACAAGCTAAAAGAGAGGGGGAACAAGGGACCTTACACGTCCAAAAAGCAAGAGGAGACCAAAAAGCAATGACAAAAGCTAAAAAGTGCTTTATGCTTTTGTCAACAACTTTTCAGTTTACAATTGTCAACTTCAAATAGCTACATCTCCTAGGTTTCTTACTCAAACTTAGTGAAATAGCCCTTGCTAGAAATCTTAGGAAGTCAGATTTCACTTGGATGAAGTGGGAAGCAATTAGAGTTACCGTTTGCGAGATATAGGGCAAAAGGTACAACATATATGGGCTGGAACAATTTCTACAGCATCTGGAAAAAGGCTCCACTTGACCTATTACCCAATGCCTTAACCTAGAAATATTTTTATGCCCTTTTAGCTAACATAATAAGGTTCCAAAAAATTGGGTTTGCAGCATTTTAAACCCATACTAAACTTGAATAATTAAGCCCACAAACCGGGTTAAAACCAGGTTAAATTTTAGCCAGCATATACCTTGCTGTTTTAGGCCTTTCTTATTATCTCCGTGGGTTTAACTTCATTTTGATGGACAAAACCCTTTAGAAGGTCTATTGACCTTCCCAAAATAGAAGAGTGACACATCCTAAAGACTTAGGATGAGGTTGGAATTGAAGCTCCAAAACAGCACATGGGCCAAGTCCCCTTTAATAAAGCTTGTGAGCATTAAGGAGGATGTGGGAGCTCTCTTGGGCTTGAGTGGGCATGACACTTGCTTCACAAGGCTTGTTAACACCACAACACACGCCACTCACCTTCTTGAATACAGCTATTGCCGCGGACATATTTGTGCTCTGTCACTCTTCTCTCATCCACAATACCACATGATTAGTTTATCAAATAACAAGAAATCAATTTCATCTACCTTAGTGAAGGTGGCGGGCTTAAACTAGAGACAAAAATATCATTCCTTAAATAAATAAAAAAATTTAGTGAAGACAGCTTTTGTGTTGGTGGCTATGAAATTATGTAGAGGATTACTTCAAAAACCAAGGCTTCCAAGATTCCATCCAATTTGCCCGTCTATTCTAATACTCTATCGCAGATTTTTTAAATTAATAGTTAAAAATTAGGGATTGAGATTTAGCTATCCATTGATGAATTCAGAATTAGACCCAATTTTATTTTTTGTAGAAAACTATCGTTTTTTTAGGGGGGGGAGCTGAAAGAAATGGAGATTTAACATCTTTACAGGAATATAATATGAATGAAAGTAGAACTTATCAAAAACTCCATTTTTTGTTTTTCAAAACAATTTATACTAGGAGTAGTTTTTATGGTGATAGGCGATAATAATACAATGAAATATCAGGGTTGCTTGGTATGAAACCATGAGTACAAATTGACAATCTCATAGCAGAAGAGAACAGAATAAGATGTTTTATTCATGTTTTATTAGGTTGGTTCAACTTTGAAATTCTATCAAATCTGGCAATTTTTCTACGAGAACGAAACAGAGGAACCCAAGGAGGCAAGGATCAATGAGGAAGAAGGGGACAACGCAACATTAGTGACCGAATTTAAAGGCAACCCTTTCGGAAGTTCTTCTTCACCCTTGCCATGAGAGCATTATCTCCGTTCTTCTACCTAGTAGCTCTTGGTTCCTATGGCCTTTTTTTTTTGGGTTTGGGCGTACAATCCGTTCCCATGGCTGTGAATTAGTTCTCTTGTAAGAAAATTCCCCATTATTGCCCAAAAAATCATATTTGCTAAGCTCCCCCTCCCTCTTCGTTGTTTGATATCTCACATCAGTGCAAGCAGAGAGGAATGGAGAGGAAGAGAAGATGAGCATGGGGAGAGGATTGGGCAACCGCGCAGGAGACTAGGAGTAAAAAGCGCGCACACACTTTAGGGAATTAGGGGAGAGAAAATAATTTATTAAGTTACCTATTGTTGTACATGTGAAAGGTAGAAATTTTCAACGACTCAGATTTAGTTTGATTTGATCAACGGTTCGCATTACTTAAATTAATCAATTATTATAATTGAAAAACTTTTCAACTATGGTAGAATTTTCTTTACTGAATATTATGCGTAAAGAATATAACTTGGCGATAAAGTAGAACTTAATGAAATGATTGAACGAGTAAAAATATTTTTATATAGGTAAATTAACAAAGACCTTTATCTCTACTCTCACCTCTCGGCCACCATCTCCTTACAACAACCATGGCCACTTAGACACAGGAAGAGCTTCTTTGATGTATTTGAGCTTCACTAAGGCAAGGATTTGTAAAAGTGAATCAAGAATGCATTTGGGTAGAAGGAAGAATGTAGAACCAAAGTAACCAAGAACCAAGATAGAATTCAAGTGGACTAGCAAGGGTGATTGAAGACCCACCTTGGTTTGCACACTTGGGCAATCTTCTTCCTTCAACTAAGCTACAGAAATGAATCACCTTTTTAGTTGAGTTAAGAAGACCTAGAAACCCACTTGAGGTTGCCAAACACTCAAGATATAACACTAGGAATTTTGAGAGAGAATGGAGAGAGTTTTCACAACTCAAAGTTCAAATTCATTCAAAAGTGTTCTTTTACAACCTAAGGCCTCCCTTATATAATGGGCACCTCTAATAAGATGAAACAAAGGGGAACAAAGGGGCCATACACGTATAAAAAGCAAGAGGAGACAAAAAAGCAATGACAAAATCTGAAAAGTGCTTTATGCTTTTGTCAGTAACTTTTTAGTTTACAAAGGTCAACTTCAAACAGCTATGCCTCCTAGGTTTCTCACTCAAATTTGGTGAAATAGACCTTGTTGGAAAGCTTAGGAAGTCCGCTTTCACGTGCCTCAAGTTGGCAGCAATTTGGAGCTACCATTTAGTAGATATGGGGCAAAAGGTACAATATATGTAGACTGGGATAGTTTCTGCAGCATCTGAAAAAAGGCTCCAATTGACTTATTTTCTAGAGACCTAACCTAGAAATCTTTATATGTCCTTGAATATGACATATTAAGGGTTCCAAAAAGTAGATTTGCAGCCTCTTAAGTTCACCTTAAGCTTGGGTAATCAGGCTTGCAAAATCGGGCCAAATTCTGGCCGAACTGGGCAGCAGGTCATTGGTGTTGTTTATGATGTTTTTGACCATTGCTTGCACTTATTTGAATTCCTTGATGGTGCTGGGCTCTTGTGGTATGGAGGGGGAGAGGTTGGAAGGGTTATGAAGATGGTCCCCATCATACTCTCCGGTTTGATTGGAGTTTGAGCTCAAACTTGGAAGTTCTTCTTCTTCCTCATAATAAGGACTTAGGTCGACCACATTAAAGGTGGCGGAGACTCCATACTGACCAGGAAGGTCTACTTTTTATGAATTTGGACCAATCTTTTCAAGCACTTCAAATGGGCCTTTCGACCTTGGCATGATCTTTGACTTGCGTTTGCTTGGGAATCTTTCCTTCCTCAAATGGATCCAAACCAAGTCTCCGGGCTGAAAATGAACTTCTTTCCTATGCTTGTTGGCATGTGACTTGGCTTGCTTATTGGACTTTTCAATTCGTTCCATCACTTTGGCATGAAGCTCTTGGATTTCCTTTGCCCTCTTTTCGGCCTCCCAACTAAACTTGGTTGGACTTGGAATTGGAACCAAGTCTAAGGGAGTTCTTGGATTGTAACCGTACACCACTTGAAAGGGGGAAAGAGTTCTAGCCTTGCTTGGTGTTTGGTTGAAGGCAAACTCGGCATGGCCAAGCAACTCATCCTACCCCTTGATGCTTTTCTTGACTAGAACCCGAAGCAAGGTTCCCAAAGTACGGTTGGTCACCTCCGTTTGACCATCCGTTTGTGGGTGGCAAGTTATGCTAAACTTAAGATGAGTGCCTAGCTTTCTCCACAAAGTGAGCCAAAAGTGACTCAAGAATTTGGTGTCCCGATCCAAGACCATGCTTCTTAGTATGCCAGAAGACATACAATCTTCTTGAAGTAGAGATTAGCAATATGAGAGGCATCATTTGTGGTATGACATGCCACAAAGTGTGCCATCTTTGAGAACCTATCCACCACCACCATGATGGAGTCATTGTGTCTTTGCATCCTTGGCAACCCGGTGATGAAATCCAAGCTTACATCTTCCCATGGGCCATGTGGAACCGGGAGGGGAGAATAGAGACCTTGAGGCCGAAGGTGACTCTTGGCAAGTTGATAAGTGGAGCACCTTCTTACAAAATGTTCCACATCTTTGGACGTGTTTGGCCAATAGTAGTGTTCCTTGAGCATGGAACACGTTTTCTCAATGCCAAAATGTCCGGCCAAAGCCCCACCAGGGAGCTCTTGAATCAAGAGTTCACGAAACCCATTCTTTGGTATGCATAGCCGAGTTCCTTTGAAGAGAAACCCACTCTCCAAGTGAAATAAACTGTGGGCATGGATAGAGCACTTCTCATGGGTTTCCTTGAAGTCTTCATCTTGGGCATACAACCCCTTAACAATCTCAAAACCAAGGACTTTGGTTTCTAAGGTAAAGAGTAAGAGGTACCTTCTTGATAAAGCATCCGTGCCCTTGTTCATCTTTCCGGCCTTATGGTGGACCACAACATGGAAGGCTTCTAAGTACTCCACCAACTTGGCATGCCTTGGGTTGAGCTTGTGTTGCCCTTGGATGAACTTGAAAGCTTCATGATCCAAATGGAGTATGAACTCTCCTCCCACTAAGTAGTGCCTCCAATGTTCCAAAGCTCTCACAATTGCATAAAACTCTTTGTCATAAGTGGAGTACTTCCTTTTTGCATCATTGAGCTTTTCACTATAGCCCCTATCCCCACACCGGAAACATCACATTCCACTTCAAACACTTTAGAGAAGCTTGGAAGGGCAAGAACGGGTGCACTAGTGAGCTTGCACTTGATTTTTTCAAAGGCCCTTTAAGCTTGTTTGGTCCACTCAAATCTTTTAGCCTTAAGCACCTCGGTCATGGGGGCAACAATGGTGCTAAAATATCTCACAAACCTCCTATAGAAAGAGGCTAGGCCATGGAAGCTCCTAACTTGTTGAATTGAAGTAGGAGCGGGCCAATCTATGATTGCTTGAATCTTGCTCTTATCAACATGAATTCCTTGGGCCGACACAACATAGCCCAAAAATATAACTTGAGAAGTGAAAAAGTGACACTTCTCTAAGTTTCCATAGAGCTCCTATTGAGATAGAATACTCAAGACTTACTATAGATGGTGGGCATGCTCCTTTCACTTTTACTATACACCAAGATGTCATCGAAGTAGACAACAACGAACTTGCCAATGAGGGGCTTGAGGACTTGGTTCATAAGCCTCATAAAAGTACTTGGTGCATTTGTCAACCCGAATGGCATAACAAGCCACTCATAGAGACCTCCTTTAGTCTTGAAGGCTGTCTTCCACTCATCTCCTTCATATATCCGGATTTGATCGTAGCCACTTCTAAGATCAATCTTAGAAAAGATGGTGGCTCCATGAAGCTTATCTACGAGATCCTCCAACTGTGGAATAGGAAAGTGATATTTGATAGTGATTTTGTTGATTGCTCTACTATCCACACACATTCTCATTGACCCATCTTTCTTAGGAACAAGCAAGGCCGGCACAGCACATAGGCTAAGGCTTTCACGGATTAAGCCCTTAGTAAGAAGCTCATTCACTTGCCTTTGCACTTCTTGAGTCTCTTGAGGGTTCATACGGTAGGCCGGCTTGTTTGGGAGGGTGGCACCGGGAATGAGCTCTATTTTGTGCAGTACAAATCTTTTGTGAGGGAGGCCATGAGGGACCTCACTAGGGAAGACATGTTCAAAATCTTTGAGGAGAGGGGAAAGCAAAGGATGGGAAGAATCCTTACCTTCGGTCGATTTTTGGCCTAGTAAAATCCTCCTTGAAATCATCATATTCATGGAGTTGGGAATGGAGTAGGGTGGTGAGAAAGACATCCATGCTAGGAGTGTCTTGAGGCCTTTTTTGTGAGGTGGGTTTGAGAGGGGTGAGGGTGATCTTTTTGTGGTCTCTAGTAAATGTATGTGTTCAACAGATCATTATGCATCACACTTTGATCAAATAACCATGGATGTCCCAAGAGGACATGACAAGCATCCATGGGCACAATATCACACCAAATCTCATCTTTATAGTTCTTACCAATTAAAAAACCAAGTAAACAACGAGAAGAGATTTGCAAGCCTTTAGCTTGATTGAGCCATTGTATGGTGTAAGGGCTGGGGTGTGGAGAGATCGAAAGCTTGAGCTTGTCCACTAGAGTCTTGGAAGCAACATTAGCACAACTTCCACCATCAATAATAAGAGAGCGAACCTTCCCTTTCACGGTACACCGGGTGTGGAAGATGTTCTCCCTTTGCTCCATGTCATGGTGGGAAGCAATACCACTCAAGGCTCTTCTTATCACAAGCATTTCTCCTTCATCGGGTCCCTCTTCAACTTCTTTAAGAGCTTCCGTCATGAGAAGCTCCTTTTCTTCCCCATCATTCTCATCATCTAGCTCCTCATAAGAAGCTTGATATTTGGCCAAAGTGACAATTCTTTTGTTGGGACACTCGGAAGCAAAGTGTCCAAGGCCTTGACAATGAAAACATCTCTTCTTGTCTCCGGGCTTTGGAGGTTGTTTTGAGGGGGTTTGAGGGGGATTTGATGGAGGGGGTCTTGTGTTTGAGTTTGGAGTTGATTTGGGAGGGTAGTATGAGGGCTTTTGGAAGGGGTAAGGACTGGGGTTAGGCTTGGAGGCCATGCCCTTGCCGTTGACTCTCTTTTGTGACTCCACTTTGTGAGCTAAGACACTAAGCTCATCTAAGGAAGTGTAAGGGTGGAGTTCAACAACGTGAGCAATTTCATCATTCAACCCACTTAAGTATCTAATCAAAATTTGAGACTCGTCCTCTTTCAAATCACATTTCAATAACAATTGCTTAAACTCTCTAGTGTATTCTTCTACACTCTTAGACGCTTGTTTGAGATGGTGGAGTTTAAGGATGTTATCTTGCAAATAAGAGGTAGAAACTTGGACTTAAGTTTGGACTTCATTTTCCAAGTTCTTATCTTCCCTTTACCCTTCCTAACTCTCTTAGTCACAACATTTGACCACCAAATGGAAGCATACTTTATAAGCTTTAAAGTAACAAGCTTTACCTTTCTTTCTTCGGGGATGTCCTTGAACTCGAAGACTCTTTCAACGGTTTGAAGCCAATCCAAGAATATATCCGGATCAAGTTGACCTTCAAATTCAGGAATATCCATCTTGAAATCACTGCAGCTTCGGTCTTAAGGCCTATGATGCCTCCTTGATCTCCTTGCATGTACATCCTCTTCTGAATCACCAAGGGAATTGCTTTCATCATCCGAAGCATTCGAGTCCACTTGCTTGCTTGTGCTTCTTGAGCTCCTCAAAGTGCCTCGCCTTTCTTGCATCAGTTGACCAGGTTGAGATCGATAGTACTTAACTTGGGCTTCTAGCTCGGCCTTCTCTCCAAGGGCTTGCTTGGCCACTTGTTTGGGAGTAAGACTAGTAGACATGATGTCTTTAGAGTGAGGAGTGGTTGTTTTGGGACAGGAAGGGGGTGGCACGGTGTGGGCGTGCACGTCGGCTGAAGGTGAATTTTGTGGGCTGGAATGTGGCACGGTCGTGTGGGTGGCACGAGGTGGTCGTGCTGGGCTGCAGCAAGGGGGAGTAGTGTTTCTGGAGGTGGCACGGTCGTGCCACTGTGGTTGTGCTGCCTTTCTGTTTTGACACGGCTGAAAATTTATGGGAAATGTGTTTTGGCTATTTTAGTGGTTCTTGTGTGTTGGGGATGTGTTTAGGTGATGGAAGCTTAGCCAAGAGGGTAGCCTAAGCTTTGATACCACTTGATGTATTCAAGCTTCACTAAGGTAAGGATTTGCAAAAGTGAATCAAGAATGCATTTTGGTAGAAGGAAGAATGTAGAACCAAAGTAACCAAGAACCAAGATACAATTCAAGTGGACTAGCCAGGGTGATTGAAGACCCACCTTGGTTTGCACACTTGGGCAATCTTCTTCCTTCAACTAAGTTATAGAAATCAATCATCTTTTTAGTTGAGTTAAGAAGACCTAAAGACCCACTTGAGGTTGCCAAACACTCAAGATATAACACTAGGAATTTTGAGAAAGAATGGAGAGAGTTTTCACAACTCAAAGTTCAAATTCATTCAAAAGTGTTCTCTTACAACCTAAGGCCTCCCTTACGTAATGGGAGCCTCTAACAAGCTGAAAAAAAGGGGAACAAAGGGGCCTTACAGGTCCAAAAAGCAAGAGGAGACCAAAAAGCAATGACAAAATCTGAAAAGTGCTTTATGCTTTTGTCGGCAACTTTTCAGTTTACAAAGGTCAACTTCAAACAGCTATATCGCCTAGGTTTCTTACTCAAATTCAATGAAATAGATCTTACTGGAAAGCTTAGGAAGTCATCTTTCACGTGCCTCAAGTTGGCAGCAATTTGGAGCTACCGTTTGGGAGATATGGGCAAAAGGTATAGCGTATGCAGACTGGGATAGTTTCTATAGCATTTGGAAAAAGGCTCCAATTGACTTATTTCCTAGAGACCTAACCTAGAACTCTTTATATGTCCTTAAATATGACATATTAAGGGTTCCAAAAAGTAGATTTTCAGCCTCTTAAGTCCACCTTAAGTTGGGGTAATCAGGCTTGCAAAACCGGGCCAAATTCTGGCCTAACTGGGCAGCAGGTCATTGGTGTTGTTTATGAGGTTCTTGACCATTTCTTGCACTTCTTTGACTTCCTTGATGGTGCTGGGCTCTTGTGGGATAGAGGGGGAGAGGTTGGCAGGGTTATGAAGATGGTCCCCATCATTCTTGCTGCTCATCTTGAAGAACAAAAAATCGATCGCGGTGAACCTGCTGTTGAAGACGAGGACGATGATGAAAAGAGGATGAGGATCGTGAGAAAGATGATGAAGCAGAAGGGGTAGAAGATGGTGACGCTAGCAGTAGGTCAAAGCAGACAAGAAGCGAAAAGAAGAGTCGAAAGGTGATGGTGAAGCTACGGATGAGGCCCATTACTGGTGTCAGTAGCGTCACTATGAAGAAAAGCAATTACATACTATTTGTCATCTCAAATCCTGATGTCTTTAAGAGCCCTGAATTAGACACATACATCATATTTGGCGGGCAAAGATTTAAGATCTGAGCTTACAATTGCAAAGCCCCGCTGCAGAGTAATTCAAGGCTCACGACTTAAACAATGTCATATTGAGGCTTGAGATATCTGCCTTGGCCTAGGTAGAGCTAGGTAACAGATCAGGTCGGGTTGGGTTCGTGTTCATGTCGAATTTAAATAGATTGAAAATTCCTCAACTTGAACATAACCTGTTTATTAAACGGGTTGAAAAGCCTTGACCTATATCCATTTAGTTTTTAAAAAGGTTGACCCACTTAATTCATTTAAGATGTACAGGTTGAATTCAGTCGCCTAATTACCCATTTACATATTTAACATTTTCAACTAATACGTAATTAGATAGTATTAAAAATTAAATTTACATATCACGTTAAAGAATTACCCTCTAAAGCTCCCCTGATTCATCATAATTCACATTTTTAAAATTTTTTGTATTGTTAATTATTTAAGAAAATGGTAAACAGATAAATGACAAATAGGTATATGAGTTAAGTTGTTTAACCCATTTAATTAAATGGGTTAAATGGGTACTTTTCATATCGAGAATATGGACCTGAACTTAACCTATTTAATTAAATGGGCTGAATGTGTCAACCTATTTAATTAAACGAGTTGAAAATGTTTTATACTTAAAACCACTTAACTTCATGTCGATTTCAAAAATAGTATAAAGTCAGCTTTGCCCAGCTCTAGGCCTAGGATGACGAGGAAGTTGATGAGACCGTGGTGGAATCCAAGGATCGATATTGAGTTGGTCATGACGCAGGCGGGAGTTTCGCAGGCAAAGGCGGTCAAAGCACTCAAGCTGTAAAGGGCGATATTATGACTGCCATTATGGAGTTGACCAATTGATGAAAGATCAGAAGTTCATTTTCTTTTTTTTATGTCATGTAGAGAGTTGATAATTAGTATATTTCTGAATCACAGGTTTGTAATTGAGTGATTTTTGGGGGGCATGTTTCTCTTTCTTTAGCTGTTGTATCAGTAGAACCATATGATTATCTAAATCCAAATCCAATATCCCAAGAATATTGTGATGGAGATCAAGTCATGATTGATCATAGTCGTATTCCTACTGTCCAAGCAGTCTAAGAAAAGTGTCAAAAAGCACAAAGATTAATTCAAATGATCAAGAACATGTTAGCGGCCCAAGCTGTTTTTGAATCCATGCGGCAGCCTAGTTTTGTGAGCTTGATTATTCAAGCTTAAGATGCGTTTAGGAAACTACAATCCAAATTTTTGGGAACCTTTTGATGTCAGCTTTGAGGACATGAAAAGAGTTCTAGGTTAAGTCATAAAGAGACAAGTCAAATGGGGCCATTTTCAAAATGTTGCAGAAACTGTTTTAGTCTATACTAGCTGCACCTTTTGGCCTATATCTCCCAAATAGAAGCTCCAAATCCCTTCCAACTTCAACCATCTAAAAGTTTACTTTCTAAGATTTCTAAGAACCTTTGTTGGACCTGATATGAGTAAGAAGCCTAAGAGATATGGCTGTTTGAAGTGGGAAGATATGATTTGAAAAGTTACATATACAAAAGCAAAAAGCACTTTTCAGCTTTTGTACTCTCTTACTTTTTGGTCTTCCCCTCCCCTTTGGCTACTTTCCTAGTATTCCTAGATTGTTTGTAATGGCCATAAGGCTCCTTTGCTATTTATTTGCTGATTTTAAGGTTCTAAAGGCAGATTTGATTGTTAATGAAAGATAGAGATTATTGTCTCACTTTTAACCTCTCTCCTGCTTATCTTTGATTTAGCTAATCAAAGTGGTGTTCAAGTGACACTACTAGAAATTTGTTTATTTACGACCACCCATTTACAATGGAGGATAAAAACTGTTGTAACTAGTGTGTTTTTAAGAAGGAAAATTATTTCCGTCTTTAATATTTTGCTACTTATGATAGATTAATTTTTCAGTCCTAAATATTGTATGGTGTCCGTCCTAGATAGAAAATAAAGCGGGAAGTGGGAATGATGAACGAGCCCTTTTTACTGAAAAATTGAAGTAGGCACCTAGCTAGAAAAAGGAAAAAGAAAAAATTGAGCAGCTTACCTTTTGCTCTCAAACCCGCGATGACAATTTCATTCTTCGGTCTGAATTGAAGCTACTCCTCCTCTCTTCATTTCTGAAACCCTAGAATGGAGATGTCTTCAATTCCATGTGAAAACCTTAGAATGGCAATTTCTTGCTAATTACACTAGAGATTTACTCGTTTTATTGGTTGCCATTGCCAGCATTACTGCTGCTGTCGAAGTTCGAACCTCCTCCAGCCCTCATTTCTCTTCCCTGTGGGCTTCTGCTCTTACTCTGTTACCGTTCATCCCTACTGCCATCTGTCATATCAACGGTGTTCAGGTGGGTGATTATTCATTATCCAATTCCAATTTTGTAAAACCCTCACTCCCATCCTCCATCTGCTTGAGTTCTTGTCTTTGTGTTCCTCATTTTTTGTGATTTGATAGCTAGATTTGATGAAAAGTGCATTTTCTGCTGAATCCTCATATGAGTCACTCGTTTATCTCGCTGCAATTGCTCATTTAACCATTACTAAGAAGGTTTCTTCAACAAATCCAAGTACCCGAACTAGGGCTTCCATTGATTCGCTGCTAGCAAGGTTTGTTCAACCTTCTACCCTGCTTTTCATATATAGAAGGCAAAATTGCATCATGTATCACTTTTTTGAGCAGTTTTATATTTGAGCTATGTTATAATTGTGCCTAAATTCTTGGTTTACTAAGAAATGCCAAATATTTATAAGGGATTTGGGCAGAAAATATCAAATGTTTGGTAGGCTTTTTTTTTTGAATCCAACGAATAGAGTATTGATTGTCCCCTAGTTATTCTGTACCGATTGGCATTATTAGAAGCATGTCAATGGGTAATTGATTCATAGGTATTGTGAGGGAGCAAGTATCTGTGGGCAATAAATGTTTTGACCAATTGATTCCACATAATAGACATGATGAAACAAGTGTTCTGAGGCCTCCTATCTTCATTTACAAAATGCCTATGTGTAAAGAATTTGAGCAGTTGTGTTACTCCCAGAACCTTTATTTGAGCAGTTGTGTAAAGAATTACTCCTATAACCTTTATTTTAGCATTGAGTTATCAATTGGATGTTACTTAGAATCCCAAGTTAATGGGAATGAACACAAGCTTAGGGTTGGCAAGTCTATGTCAGAAATTGATATCAAGGATGAGGAATTTTCAGGTTTAAGACTGAAATTAGAGGAGTTACTAAGGTTTAGCTGGAAATTCAGTGTATTCTCATGTTGATTATGCCAAGAAAGGGCATATTCAACAACACAGAAACAAAAATTACAAGAAAAAGGGGTATTCAAATTGTGTTAATAATTTTTTGACTTTCTTTTAGGCTACTCTATTATGTGCACTGGAGTTCTTTTTTTTTAGCAATTATGTAATAATTTTACTAGATTTCATTACTTATCATTCATTTCATGTCTTCATTCTGTGAATTGGTGCAAGGGTAGGCTGGTTGTGCAATTCACTCTTCAAATTCTCACTTATCTCTCTATTAGAAAGAAGTGGTGTTGATTTCTTCATACATTCTCTCCTTTGTTGGTCCCAGCTCTATTAGAATTTGAAGGTAAGCTATTTAAGTTGTTTAAATTTCATTTAGAGAAGTTCTTATCAAGTCTAATTTTGTTAGAGTGATCTAAGTTCTATCTTGTATGTTGAGTACTAATTAGTTTATATTTACTAGGGAAGCTTCATGAAGAACAATAATTGTTAGAACCAGTTGTAGAATATTTCTTTGATATAAAGTAGTACAATCATTATAGGGTAATGAGCATGTTAGATATGAAGTTGTGAATGGTTCAATTTCGATTGCAGATGAGTCTTTATTGATTAGTCTTCTTTACTTGTGTTACCCAATTTGTCCACTACCTCCACATTTTACTTACACATGAGTTTTTATTTATTAGTTTTGATAGGTTTAATGAACGTCTGTATGATTGCTATGATCATCATGGACATGATAACAAACATTGTCATTGTTAGTGAAATTATAATCTTGGTTTTCCTGTTAGTGAAAATGAGATACATTCCATGTACTTTGGTGGGAAATCTCCATATATAGGTCTCCTGCAATTGGAATTAGTTTCTTTAAAGAGCACTGGAATAAAGGCCATATATACTTATAATTACATAAGTACTTGATGAGCACTGGAATAAAGGTCAGGGACTGAAAAAGGAAAACTTAATTAAAATAAAACTAAAGAGGAGGAATCCAATGTAGTGGAAATGGTATGGTGAGAAGAGCTATGATTAAGGGGCTTGACTATTCAAAGGGGCCAATGAATGATATAAACACCATAGAGATAGAAATGGACGTGGGACCCTCTAATTAAAGGCTAACAGCCACATCATGTCTCTCTCTTTTAACCAGACCCCCCCTTGGTGTTTCAATGTTTTCTTTATCTTCTTTCTTCATCTTATCAATATCTTAGACTAATGTTTATTTGCTTTGCTTTTAGTATATATTTTGTGATAAAAAGGCCATGGTCACTGCACTGACCTGTGAGTGAATGTGATGGCCTTAGGGAAGAAAAGCTTGTAGAAATATGCTTTATATTGATGTGATTTTCCCCCCTTCTTGTTTCTCTTTAATTTGCGTCTGCAGAGCCATCAAAGCATTTTCTTGTTGTCCTCTTGGACTGTAACTTTATAATGCTATCTATAGTTGCTGCTATAAAATCTTTATTAGTGAATGATGCCCTGCTTCATGAGACTAACAATGTGATTTTTGAAATTGCAGATGCTTTTAGATTTTAAAATTACTTTGCACTTCCATTATGGGAGTAAATTTGAGGAAAGGCATAACAAAATTTTTTACATAGGAGAGATTGGTTGTACTAAACTTGACTATGACTATGATAAATTGTCTTTGATTGAGTTGGGTTCTTTGTTGAAAGAGAATTGCAATTATAAGGGCAATGTGACTGAACTTTGGTGGAGGAGTTCTAGAGGAGGTGGTGAGTTGTGAAGGATTATTGGTGACAAGGAGATTGTAGATATGGCACCCAAACTTTGAAAGTTCAATATAGTCCATATATATGTGATTGATAAACCTCTTCAAGGGCTTACCTTGCCATTGGTTACCTATAACTTTGTCGATGAAAATGAGGTCATAGAACAAAACAACAACCTTGTTGAACCTTCACTTACTACAAATGTAGAGCATGCTGGGAAAACCAATACGACTTATGCGCCTCAGACTCCTATAGAGTTACCATCGACAAGGAAACAACTAATTCGAAGGTCATTGTTTACTTTAAGATAGAATGGAAATGTATCAACTCCTACTAATGGTAGAGATGGTCAGAAATATATAAGCAAAGATATCTATTTTTGGGCTTGATTTTTGAGTGATATTTTCTAGAGTTCTTTAGTGAATTGTCAATGTCTTGTCCTTGATTGTTTGGTATTAATATTAGTCAAAGTTTGTTGATGAAACATGTTTTTCCATTGTATTTGGCCATAAAAGTAGACATTGTTTGAGAGCATTGCCCTCTTTATTTCATCTTTACATATCCTCGTTTTATTTGTTTTGCTATTTATGTATAGGTACTACTAATTACTTTATTTGCACAGACATGGCACCTAATAAGAGTTTGATGGCTCTATCTTCTATTGATCGTGTTAGTGAAGAATATAACGAAGGAATTAAGGACTTCCTTTCGTTTGCATTTGATCAATTAGGTGAGGCAACCCAAGTTATCAAATGCCCATGTGTGAAATGTTGCAACTCCAGTGAGCATACAAGAGATGTGGTTGAAACACATCTTATAGCATATGGGATTCTTGAAGGTTACACAATTTGGTATCATCATGAAGAAGGAGCCGATGAACTTGAATCTGACGATGATGAGATGCAAGAAGAATTTTATGTAGAGGAAGATTTAGACGGTGATTCTCAAAGTGATGATGAAATAGATGAAATGATTAAGGATTTATTTCCTATTTATTATGGTCTCACTCAAAAAGGTGTTGAGATGGGACCATCAAACGCAGTTGATTGTACGGGGAAACCTAATGATGATGCAATTTTTTTTTTAGGTTAATAAAGGACTTTGAGCAACCTACGTATCCATGCTCTAGTTATTCTAAATTATCTACAATGGTGAAATTGTCGCATATTAAGTCCCTTGGTCGGTGAAGTAATGAATCATTTACTATGTTGCTAGAGTTTCTAAAGAATAAGTTGCTGTCGTCTGGGTCTAAGCTAGCAGAGTCCTACTATGAGGCTAAGAAGGCAATTAAAGCCCTTGGACTCTCATACAATAAGATTAATGCCTGTAGGAATGATTGCATGCTATTTTGGAAAAAGATGCAAAACTTGATGCTTGCAAAGTGTGTCATGCATGAAGGTGGAAAGATGAAAAGCATAGCAGAGAAGAAAAGAGAGAGGAAAATGGGAAGAAAATTTCAGTTAAGGTTTTACACCATTTCCCATTGAAACCATGACTTCAACGTCTCTTTATGTGTTCTAAGACAACAGCTGAGATGCGCTGGCATTATGAGGAACGCATCGAAGATGGAGTTATGAGGCACCCCGCTGATTCTAAAGCATCGAAAAATTTTGATGAACTTCACCAGGATTTTGTGTTAGAACCACATAATGTCAGGCTTGGGTTGATGAGTGATGGGTTTCAACCATTTTCCAACACATCGACTCCTTATAGTATTTGACCCGTGATACTTATTCCATACAATGTGGCTCCAATTGGAATTGCATGAAACAAGCCAACTTTATATTATCCTTAATCATTCCTGGTCCCGAGGGTCCTGGTGATGCAATAGATATTTACTTGCAACCCTTGATAGAAGAACCGAAGGAGTTATGGGAAACAGGGGTTGAGACATATGATGCATCTAAAAGGCAAAATTTTAAGCTTCATGCAGCTTTATTTGGACCATAAATGATTTTCTAGCATATGGAATTTTGTCTGGATGGAGCACCAAGGGAAAGCTTGCTTGTCCAGTGTGTCATAGGCACACTCACTCTCTAAGATTACAACATTGTGCAAAACAAGTTTACATGCGCCATAGATGTTTCTTGCCTAAGAATCTTGGTTGGAGCAAAAAGAAAGATTGGTTTGGCAATGTAGAGTTAGAAGCACCTCCTATCCCACTATGTGGAAGCGATGTTGTGAACCAGGTACGTGATCTAGAGGGAATTCCCTTGAGCAAAGCTACTCATGTGAAAGTGAAAATTAACCATGAAGAAAAGGGGCGATAATTTGAATAAGAAAAGCATTTTTTTTTTAGTTGTCTTATTGGGAAACCAATTTACTAAGGCATAATTTGGATGTTATGCACATTGAAAGGAATGTGTCTGATATCATTCTCGGAACTATCATAGGCATGAAGAGAAAGACGAAAGAAGCCGCCATGTCTCGATTAGATTTGCAAGCCTTTAATATTAGGGCATATTTGCATCCTCGTGAAAAGGGTGACAAGCTTGAGCTACCACCAGCTCCTTATGTATTATCTCAAAAGCAAAAGCAAGAGTTATGCAAGTTCCTTAGGGAAGTTAAGGTACTGAGTGGCTTTTCCTCAAATATCTTTAGGTGCGTAAATATGAAAGAATGTAAGATCTTAGGATTAAAGAGCCATGATCACTACATTGTTCTCCAAAGATTACTTCTCCTAGTTATACGCACAGGCATGCCTATGAAGGAAGTAAGCGAGGCAATTATTGAAATGTCTATGTTTTTTAATGTTTTGTGCGCTAAGACATTGAAGGTAGAAGACTTGGAGGCAATCAAGGCTCAAATGCCACTAACTTTGTCCAGGTTGGAAAGGTGGTTTCCTCTGGTATGTTTTAATGTCATGTTGCATTTGCCTATCCACTTGGCAGATGAAGCTATCATTGGTAGGTCAGTTCAATTCCGTTTGATGTATTCAGGGGAACGTGATCTCTTTAGACTCAAGTCACGTGTTCGTAATAGGGCATGTCCGGAGGGTACCATGGCGGAGGGCTATATTGGATATGAGTGTATGATTCTTTGCTCCAGATACTTACATGGGAATGAGACGAAAGTAAATCGTGTAGGGGGGAATGATGATGGTGGTGTCAAACATGGCAAGATGCTAAGCATTTTTTCACATCCTGGAAGGCCACTTGGAGCAATAAAGATGTGCCACATGGATTAGAGGGAAAAACAACAAGCCCATATATATGCTTTGATGAATTGCCCTGAACCGTTACCTTTTATTCAATAAGTTGCATCTTTTAAATAATTTTGGCTACTGTCATTTTATTAGGAGCAAATGCTAATCCTATATGTTCTTTAGAGAGCATTATCTTACGCTGGAGAGTTGTTCAAAGGAGACGATGGAGGATGAGAAGAACAACCACTTTAAGGAGTGGTTTAAGACTAAAGTGGGTTATTCACTTGAGATAAAGTGTTTTGATATTTGTTTGAAATTATATCTTATTTGTATATTTGATTTTGTTCTATGGGTGGAAGAGTTGCAGGAACAAGGAACTTGCCCTCATGGGGAGGAGCTTTTATCATTGGCTCAAAGGCCTACACCATATGTGAAGACCTATACTGGTTACATTACTAATGGATTTAAATTTCACACACTAAGTAGAGAGATTGGTGCAAGGACACAGAATAGTGGAGTTCTTGTGGTGGGTAATGCCGGAGATGGAGAACCTAACATAGACTATTATGGGATACTTACAGAGGTCTTCAGTTTGGAGTACATAGGGGGTTATGAGGTTGTATTCTTTTAGTGTAGATGGTGGGATATAGATCCTAGGAAAGGAGTCAAAGTACATAAATTTGGCTTTGTCAGTGTAAATTGTCAACGTCATTTGAAAACAGATGATCCTTTTATGCTAGCGCTCAAGCATCACAAGTTTTCTATGTGAATGATATTAGTCAAGAGGGTTGGCATGTGGTGGTGAAGGTACAACCTAAAGATTCATATGAGTCAGCTCTTGAGGAAGATAAGGGACAAGCAAGCATAGAAGAGATCGATGAAGCTTACAAACAGAGCATTTCATTTAATGCTGAACTTGCTACATCAACATCAAATGAAGACTTTGAATATGCTAATGCGTACTATAGAAATGATGTACAAGCAGAGTCTGTTGATATGCCTTCGTTGCCTAGAAAAACTAGAACATCTAGGAAAAAATGAGTTATCACTAGCTATTGATGGCTACCAGCCTTCATTATTTGTTCTATTTTGAAGTTTGAAATGTTTTCATTTCCTAAAAAAACCAAACATTACATATGGTGAGATCTAAGTTTGTGTTTGCTGTTTATCATAAATTGATTTATGCTGTAGCTTTATTTTTTTCCTATATTACACTTACATTTTTTGTATTTTTGATATTCTGATTTATAATTAATCTTGTAATTTCTTATCTAATTAGGGAGCACGACACCTACAAGGAACAACTCAGCAAAGGCAAGGTTCCTAGCACCCGATTTCCTATGTCGTGGACGCTTATCATGTTTGAAGAAGCCTTCCTGCCCTAAATCTTCAGTTGGACAAAACCCAAGTGAACAACATCTTATTAATGCTCTAGAAGGTAGATCCCAAGATGAGGCAAATGCAGAAAAGAAAAATGTGGTAAACCTTATACCTTTCACTATTGTATTTGTTCGTAATTATATATTCCTACATAGGCTATAAACCATCTAAATTTTTGTTTGATGTTAGAATGTGTTAGAGCAACTTTCAATTCATAACAACCAGCAAGGTCCAGCTTGGTAATGAAGATATACCCTTCATCTTAAAGCATGATGATCTATCTATTGAGAATTACACACCCTTAACAACTTTTCTTTATTCATAAGCTTGACTCTGTTCGTCTAGAAGCACAAAACCAGAATGATGGGGCAACTGCACAAGAGGATAATGATACAAGAAATTCACAAAAGGATAATGATGCGACAAATGCACAGAAGGAAAATGTGGTAAGCGTTTTTCCTTTTACTGTTTTATTTGTTTAAAACTATATGTTCTCATGTGATTGTTATCCATCTTATTGCGTTTGACATTTGTAGAACGTGTTAGCTGAGCAATTTGTTCAGAAAGAATTACAAATTCTAAGCTGGTAAGGAAGACATATTCTCCTTTTAAAAGCCTAAGCTAGTATTTTGAAGTTTTCATAATTCGCAGATATTTTGTCTATTAGAAATTAAATACCAAAATTGTTCCTAATTTTAGGTTCAAGCATGACATCCTGCAAGCACAAAGTGATAAGGAAAAAAGATGTGAAAATTCTGCAAGTAATGATGCTTTGATAGGTGGTGGAAAGCAAACAGTTACAAGGAAAGCTATTAATCCATATGAGAATGATTCTCCAGATAATGAAGGTGTTAAACAGTTTGGCGCTATTCTTTTCTAGTGTGTCATTTCCTGTACTTTTAAATTTTTTTAAAAGAATAAACTTGACATTTTCATTGTGCAGCTCGTATTAGTGTTGAAAGAAGAAAAAGAAAGTGAGGCATTGTTTCAAGACCTAGAGGAAGGAACAAGGTTAGCTGAGTGGCAACTCTGAAAGATGGGCAAAAACTTGGAGTAGCCTTCTACAAGGGTCGGTGGGTGAAAACCAATACCCTCTATCAAGACATAGCGGCAAACTTATTCGTGATCATAACATGTTACCGATCAAAGTGCATAGTTGGAATGAAATCGATTCCAAAGATTTGGGCAAACTATGGAATGCTATTCTAGTATGATAGGATGAGTTGTATTTACTTTCTATTTACGTTAAACTTATACCTTGGAATAATGCATGTGCAAAGTGAGATAGATATTTTGTTTGTTTGGTATGATAGGATAAGTTTGAAGGAGGTGGTCTTGAACATCATCGCACCACCATCATACAACAAGCAAGGAACTTATGGAACAAATGGCGGGGGCAAATGAAGTAACTACACCTGAAAAAGGTATCTAGTTTGGAGAAAACACTCTCTCCGAAGAATGTACCTAAAAGCTTGCTTAAGGAAGATTCGGAATGGTTGGTGTTAGAGCATTATACAGACCCTGATTTTCAGGTACATACTGCGAACTATGGTAGTTGAAGACAGAATCATTTTCCATTTTTTTTTGGTTACTCTTTTACATACGTTTATTCTTGTATAACTTAAACAATGTGAATTGTAGATCAAGAGTGCTGTAAATTCTAAAAATCGAGCTCAGCGGACAATGCTTCCTCGTACTGGCAGCAAGCCGATTCGGTAAACCATCTATGAGGAGTTGGTATGTGTGCAAATAAAAAAAAGCGACCCTCTCTTCTTTTTCTATATGTTTTGGGTACGTTGCTTCGTGAGGAAGGGGCGAAATGAGAGTTCAATAAGTTATATGCTTAACATAAGCTGCATGGGTTTGAATTAGTATGCGTCTGTGAATATGAAATGAATGGCTATTGGTTTATTATTTGGTCGTAAAGTTTTTTTTGACTATATTATTTTTGGCCTGTGAAGTTGGAGGTCTTGATAGTTCATAGAGGCTTTCGAGTGGTAAAAAAAATTACACGTCAAGCATTATTTGACTTTGTTCGACATGTTACAATACGGGGCAAGGACGGGAAAGTACCAAACATTGATGAGATCTTTAAAGCAACCCGAAAGAGAAAGGATGGCACATTGAATGAAGAAGATGCAGCATTATATGTACAACATATCTACTTATTTTTGCTGTGAACTATATATTCTTTTTAATTGTTTTGGATTCTCATTCATGTTCATACCTTTGTATTTTTATTTTTGTAGGATTAGATTGTGGATGAAGCTGGAAAAAATCCATCGATGTCTTAATTTGAATTGGTAGAAAAATGTTTTGGACCTCAAAATCAAGACCGTGTAATTTGCTTTGGAGGCGGTGTAAAATCCAAGGATATTAGTGGAGCTAAAGCGAGTAAGGTAGACCTGAAAGCTGAGCTTCAACAAAAAAACAACAACTACTTAGTGAGTTGGCAAATAGAGTGGTAAACATCGAGCAGCTTGAAGCATCACATCAAAAGAAGATTTCAGACATGGAAGCTGGTCATCAAAGAGATATAGGAGAGCTTCTCAAGGAAATCAAGCTTCTTAAGAATGTTGTTCTTCCACAACAACATAGCACAACAACACCATCTTCAGCTCCTTAATGTGAAATATAAATGCTTGACGACGTGCTTATGTTTTTTTGGATGAATTTGGTAAGTACACTTTCACACATGTTTACTATGGTTTTGAAACAATGAGAGAGATGCATATCATGCTGTGGTTAGGCACTGTGGGTTTTAGAAAAATTGGTGTTGCAACAATGGTTAGATACTGCTACAGGATTTTGGAGTTTATTAGTTTGGGTTTGGTATCACTTTTGTGGTTTTCCCTGTGGCCGGCGAAATCTCACAACATTTGGAAATTTTGATATGGAATTAATAATTATAGTTTAGGACAATATTAGGACATTTTGATATGTTGTGGTCAGGTACAGTGGGTTTGTGGGTTTTCCCTGTGCAGCGAGCTTTTTGGGGCTTTTCTGGTTAAAATGAGATAGAAAGAGGCTAGAAGAAAGCCAGTTCTCTTGCTAAGCTTTGGTTGCCATTCTGATTCTTTTATTCTAGATAAGATACTTCTCTCGTGAGGGGTTAGTTTAAACTTGCTTCCTAGCCTAGTTATAGTCAAATCCCAACACCAAAATTTTCAACTAGAGTGTTGTTTCTTGCCATGTCCTCTTTAATCTTGGTGGATGTGAATCCTAGGTTACAAAAAGTAATAGTATTATACTTTGGTAATAGTATTATATTTTGGTATTTAGTCAAGTTGTCCGAACTCGATTGACTCTCCTATGCTTTTCTTAGAAGTTAAAGTAAGTTGTGCTCGGGTACCATGGGTACTGTGGTTTTTCACTTTGGTTTCGAGCTTTCCTTTTCCTTTTTTTTGGCTTGAATTGGTTGCAAAAAGGCATTGCTATAGTGGCCATACCCTTCTTCTCTTCTTTTCTCTTCTTTCTCTCTCTGGATTCTCGAAGACCCCCTCTTACTCCAAACTTTAAACCCCCCCACTCTGTCTAATAATTCCATGGGAAAGAGCCCTTCAATTTAATTTAGATGTCAGAGTTCTCAATTTTTAATTATATTTTGCTTTGTGTAATTGATTGTGTTTTTTTTTTTTTGGTTGTTGAAAATTGCAGCGAACCCAATTGTGGTGTTGATTTTTGGGTTGAATACTTGAATTACTCGAATGGAGGATACATCTGGTACTCCTGTGGGTTAAGTTTGAATTATGGTGTTGATTTTTGGGTGTTGGTGATGTATAATTTTATTCCACGAAATTTTCTTCTGAATTTTTTCTGTGAAGTCCATAGAAGGCCTAAAACTGTCCCTGTTATGGAGCAGGCTTTTTGGGCCTTTTCTGGTCAGGTAATGTGGGTTCTCCCTGTGCAGCGAGTTTTCTGGGACTTTTCTGGGCTTCTCGGTGGTGAATCAGTGAGGCCAATTTTGGGCTCGAGGCCATCTATTGCACCTTACCTTCCTCTTTTGAGTTGTCTTCTTAGTGTGGCTGGTGAATAAGTGAGGCTCTTCTTCTGCTTTCTGTTTGTTCAGTGCAAACCCTAACTCCACATGACCATGTAAGTGCCTCCACTCCTTTCTCCTTTCAATTTTCCCTCATCCTCCTTCCGCTTTGTCTCGAGAGCCATGGAAGTGGTTTCGATCTTTCCTTTTCCTTTTTTTTTGCTTGAATTGGTGCAAACAGGCCCCACTACAGTGCCTTCTTCTCTTCTTTTATCTTCTTTCTCTCTCTGGATTCTCAAAGACCCCCTCTTACTCCAAACTTTAAACTGCCCCTCTCTATCTAATAATTCCACGGGGAAGAACCCTTCAATTTAATTTAAATGTCTGAGTTTTAAATTTTTAATTATATTTTGTTTTGTGTAATTGATTGTGTGGTTTTTTTTTTGTTGAAAATTGTAGTGAACCTAATTGTGGTGTTGATTTTTAGGTTGAATACTTGAATTACTCAAATGGAGGATACATCCGGTACTCCTGTGGGTTCGGTCACCTTTAGACCTTTAGATAATGTGTCCCTGTTACTTGAATTTTTCATGTGGTCATTTTGTGTCTAAACTAATTGTGGGTGTTGGTGATGTACAATTTTATTCCATGAAATTTGCTTCTGAATTTTTTCTTTGAAGTCCATAGAAGGCCTAAAAATGTCTCTGTTATGTAGGTGTGAAGTCTAGGATGATGTGGATGATCGGGTAGGCCATTTTTTGGTTATGGTATATGAATTTACCATCACGTAAATGAAGTCCAGGATGCTGCTTATTTTCATTGAAGGATAGGCCATTTTTTGGGGTAAATAGGTTGGGTTTAGGCACGTCTTTTTGGTTATGGTATATGATGATAGTTTGGATATGTGTATACATTAATTACCATCTTTTGGATGACGTATAATTTCGACAACATTGCCGTATTGCAATCTTTTGAATGACTTGTATGGTTATGAAGACATAGCTAATTGTGCATGTCTATCTATATCGCCATTAGCGATTAACATTTTAGTTTTTGACAAGGAATTAGATTGCAGCAACCGTTTTCCAACCTTTAAAAAGGTTAAGCTAAATATTTTGTAAAACATTAAAAATTATGCCGTCTATGAAGGAAATGGCGGTCATAAATAGATTATTTTTTGCGGAATTTAAACAAAATGAGGACAATATTAGTGGTACAGAAGGTGTTGTTAGTGTCAGACTTTTTTATAAAGGAATTCAAAAACCGTCATAAAAAGTATTACCTTCTGGGATGGTTTAAAAAAACCGTCGTAAAAACTAATTATGTCTTTTACGACAGTTTGATCGTAAATGACCTTCTACGACAAAGCCTTCTACGACGGTCCACGACAGAGCCCCATACCATTATAGAAGATCTTCTACGACGGTTCCATGAACTTTCTACGACAGATTATTCCTTCGTAAAAGGATGAATTTCTACTAGTGTGAGTCTTAATCAAACTTAGGGTAATGTCATGAGATTAAGAGCCCTAGTTTGCTAAAGGTGGTGTATCTTATCCTTTAACAAACGAGCTTATACCTCTCACTTTGGCTTTAAACCGTAACTAGTAGAAACTAGTTTCGGTTCCTCTTCTTCCCCTACTTTAGTTTTGCTTTGTTTCGAACCTTGGTGCTTGAAACTCTCTTCCCACAACCTTGGCACATCATCTCGCTACCAAGTAAGGTGTGGAGGAGGTGTGGGAGTCTGATATAACAGTCTTATCCCTAAATTGTAAAATTACAAAGAGACTAGTTCCTATTAACCTTAGATTGAAAAATCGTAGACTAGCTACTACTCCAAAGAAATGAAATTGAGGAAGTTTAAAGAGATATTTTCGCTTTAGTCTTTACAATCTATAATAGCTGGACCCTAACCCATATTTATTTATTTAAATCATGTTTATTTTTTTAATTAATCATGGTTATTTATTTAATTGGTCACGGTTATGTATTTAACCAAATCATGTTTATTAATTCAATTACACCCAATTTATTTATCGAATGAATTCCATTATGTTATTTAAATTTTCCACATTCATTTATCGTATTTAATCATCCCGATTGAAAGATATTTCATTTTGGGTCCCACTTTGCAATTCAAGTTTCATTGGTTGTCAATTTAACTTTCGTTGTTTGATTAAATATCGAGTGAATCGATATTAGGCCTCGGTAAGCATGATTCAGCGATTATTAAGCAATTAAATTTAATCATCACAGTGGGGAAAAATTTATTTAGGCCCTCACTTTGCAATTCGGGTTTATTTATTTATTTATTTATTTACTTATTAAAGAAAATTTTGGGAAAATTGATAGTAGGCCCTAATAATTATAATCCAATTGATTTAATTTATTTTTCCATATCATCACAAAAATTTAATTTCAAGTGACATAAAAACGTTATCATTACAAAGCATTTTATTCTCAAATCCAACTTATTTCGATCCAACTTGAAGCCCAACAAGTGTCCATTCTTTAACCTGACTAATTACCATGATTAAGCTTAACCATGGTTGGCTAAATAGTCACTTTTCTAGATAAAATTTCAGCCAAGTGTTTGATAAATCAAAAATTCGCAACCAAAACTCCAAACCCATTTTCCCTCGCCTCTCTTTCTCCTCTCTCTCCCTCAACACGGCCAGCACTGTTCCAACACTATTTTGGACAGTTTTCGGCAAGTTTTCGGTCACCTCTGACCTCCCCAAACACCCTAACAACTCTAGCCACCATCCTCCATCCTCAAACCATCAAATATTACCTCCATCTCTACTTCTTTCAAGATCAAAGTGAGTAACCCTAAACTTGTCTCTTTGGATTTTTGGTTTTGATGCTTGGTTTGCTATTTATGGTTGTTGATCATGTTGGATTAATAGAATCAAAGGTTATTTTGATGTTTTTATTGATTGAAATAAGCTTGGAGCAAGCTAGGGTTTAAGGGTAATCATGTTCATACAAGCTTAACATAAAAATGTTGGATTTTGATTATTTTATATTTGGTTTGGTCATCTTTTAATTATTGATGTTTATGATGCTATTTTTTGGTGATGGGAAGGACCGAAGCTTGTTTACATGCTGTTAACGAATGGTTTAAATTAAGGATTTGTGTGAAAAGAGAGGGAATAGCTAAAACAGTGAAGGCTAGAAATTTCAAGAAAACAGGGCAGAATTCGGGATTAAAATGGTAATGATCGACCCATGGGAAAATTATTATTTTTGGTGGTTAGATATTTCAGTGTGTTAGATTTCAAATGGCTTTTGAATCGCCTTAATCCGAGGTCTGTGGAAATAGTTATGGTCGTTTTACCAAAACTGTGCTGAATGGACCAAAACTGACACACTTGTGTTTTAACCCCATTTTGTGAATCCTATTGTAGGAATCATATTTTGTTTTGTGAATAAAAGTTTTTTGGAACTTCTTAATATTTTCATATTGGGGTTTTAGGTCTCCATTTGAGGTCAATGGTGAAAGTTATGAATTTTTGAAGTGTCTGACCCGCTTTGGTGCAAATTGGGTTATTATTACAATTTTTGTGCAACATATACTTGGAGGGAAATTCTGAAAATTTTACTGTAGATTTTCAATATTATTTTTGAATTTCCCATAATATTTCATGAATTATGGTTGATTATTTTGAGTTTGGTGATTTTTGCAAGCATTTTGAGTAATTATGTAAAGAGTACTAATAAAGATTGAGTGAGACTGATCATGCATTCATTTTGTGTATTTTGGGCCAAGTAAGGTCATTTAAGGGGGAAATGAATATTCATGGACTTTCATGGAGCTTTTAGCTTGATTAATGAAAAAGAAGAAGACAAGTATACAATTTGGGAGCTTGTTTATGAGCTTTGAATCAATTATGGATTTTACAAAGAAAATACCAAGTTTAGTGAGCTTAATAGCTTCTATTGAGTTCAATGACTCATTTGGGGTGGAATTCTGTACCTAATGGATTTATGAATGAAATATGGGAGGTGGGGAGAATTTTGGATCAGAAACAATATTTATCAGGTAAGTTATTGCAGTTTATGCTATTTTGAACCAAGATATATCTCTCTTGGCCTCAAACCTTTACTACTTTACTCAATTCAGAATGTATCAAATGTATTTATCAAGCCAATCTAGTGTACTCGTTGTTATCTTGAACTAATTTATACATCAGCAAGCCTTAAATCCGTATCAACGACCTATCTCGTAAAAGGCCACAACCATTCTCTCATTTGTCACCATCAAGGCTTTTCCCCTTGTAATCTCATTTCTCTCATTATGGACTATTTTACTTTCATTTACTTTATATCGGATTTAATTACTTTTATTAATTTAATTGAAGTTATATTGAAACACCTAAGTTATGTATACCATTTAATTACTAAACTTCTATTACACATATTTACTCAACTATGTGAGTAAGGATCATTTACTGACTACACATACCTACAATGACATTTATGATACAGAATCGAGGCCTAGTTATCATTCCCTGTTATGCATAAGTGTTATCAAGTCAGAACATATTTATCACGTTAGATGACATTTATGAAACAGCTGACGTTTAACAAGTCAGATGATATTTTTAAAGACCCAAGGTACGTCCATTGCTTGTATCTTTAGAAAGCATATCCTGTTTATCAAGTTATAACTCTTAATGAGTTTATCAATGAATCAGTTTATACAGTGATTTTCCATTTAACTTTTGACCTCGTCAGTTATCATCTATAGGGCGTCAGCTCATCATTTACCCGCGCGGCTTCAGGCCAACTCTTGATCAGATTGGCAAGTGTACACCTATGTGTAGATCATATCAATGCAAGAGGTTCACATCCAGGTAATAATGAGCAATTCAGTTTCATATTACTTTCATTTTCATTGTCACTGCGAACTAAATGAATTGCAAAAGTGGGTACCCATCAACAGTGTTTCTACACTCTTTTTACAATACAGGAATGCATGTACTGAGTTTTAGCTTATATTTTCGAACAGTTTTCATGTTTTCTATTTTAGGTGATGAAGTATCACATGTTTCTCCATTTAGCAAGCCCTTTTCAAAGTCATCATATGCTCACAGTGGATTTCACATAGCATGAATGTTGGGATCGACCTCAGGGTCAAGTTGGGTTTATATTCAATATACTTGTGTAGTGTGGAGAGCAAGTCAGCACATGGTATGATTAAGTCGATGGTATTGAAGTTGAACTATTAAGGACTTTGGTCTTGAGGTGTTTCAATTTAATAGGCTTACTGATTGTGAACATGAGTTGCAAGATTAAATAGTTTCAGTGAGCCTTGTTCTTATCAGGATGGCGGAAGCGCCTTCTATTATTAAGTCTTCCGCTGTAATTTTCAAAAAATCATGTCATTAGCGTTTTGGGGGCGTTATAGATTTGGTGTCAAAGCTAAGGTTTGAAGGGCCATTGTGATCTATAAAGTGTTTATGAGTTAGCTATCAAGATGTGTATGAGTTATGTTGGACCAGTTAAATGAGCTATTGACTATAAATTCATATGTATGGGCATATATGGAGGAACCATTTCCATATGGGTGACTCAATCATTTGGTAATATCCTGAGATTCAAGCATTAGCAAAGTGGAGTGTGGAACCATTTGGGTCACCTACTAGTGAGGCATGCTCTCATTTATCTGTGAGTTGTATTGCATGTTTCATTTCTCTCATTTGTTTAAATTTTTGCATTCATGCAATCCGGGTGTGTGACCCATTGAGTTATGAACTCCGGCGTGTGGCTGTTGAGCTATTGAAGTGTTTCTCTCCATTTCAAGTATCTATTGTAAGGCTTTAAGCCTAGGTTTTAGTCAATTTTTAGGTGAAACTTTGTTCGTTTTGCCCCAGGATTTGAGAGTCCTATTGAGGTGTGTTAATATACCAGATCTTGGATATAGTGATGGTTGAAACCTGATGTTGGGATATCGTTTGCAACTTCTTAAGAGATTAGTATAGTGTTAAGTTAGATGTAAACCTCTAGATGAGGAAATGCCTTGTGGGGCAATATCTTTGAGGTGAACCAATATGAGATGAACACTAAAATGAGTGCTTATGTATGGTGATAACAATTAGTAGCTTATGGTGTGCTACTTGGAATTATATGTGTGGTACAAGTAAGATTAAGTTGCCATGTATAGGAATTATCTGGTCTTGACACTAAGACCTTATATCAGCAATGCTCCCATTACTTCCTGTCATTGACTTATTTCTGCCCTAGTTACCTTGAATTGTTCAGAGGCATCATTCTTTGCCACTAACACTCTCTTGATTTGTAATGGAGTGTTTATGAAAATTCTCATACGTGGTCTGTGGAGAGTTCTTCAAACACATCTACATAACCTTTCTTATAGGCAATTCAAACCTTGACAATCATAACCGTTTATCTCTCTGCTTCCATAATGGAACCTATAATGACCCCTGCTATGCGCTACTGTGTGATTTGCAGTTCTTACTAAGCATATTTGACCCATTCTATTTATAGTTTAGTCATCACTATGTTCATATTTTTACTGTCACCTACTCTAACTCCTGGCCTCTATTTAGGCACTATTCACTTATTGCTTGCAAAGCCTCTGGTTGTGTCAGACCCAATCATTGAGTGCCCTTTCAACAATTAAATATATCCATATTGTTCGTGTTTCTATAGTACCATAACGTCATGTTGGTTTACTACTATATGGTCGTGACTGCATGTAGTCACTCAAGTTATTTTGGCAATTCTTTCTTTACTAGTACAACCTATCTTGTTAATGATAAAAAACGATTTGTGCTATTTCCATTTGCCAGCAGTTTCGGAGTTTATACGCCTACCCAAGACTTCCATTTACTACAAAATGTGTTATTGATAGATGTCATCATGTTCAGTCATAAGACTGACTCCTTCATCTTGACGTAATGTCCTTTCAAACACCAGATGAATAAAATTTTCCTTCTGGTAGTGTTGACCCTTGTCTTCATCATTTTACTCACATAACGATACCGTATGACTTTTCAAAAGCTGCTTTGGTAATTTGTTACATTTCTTCACCTTCAGTACTTAATACTTCCTCTAAACTTCATAACACCGTTCATTTACTTTACTATCATGACCATCATGAACAAACTGCATGTCTTGTATATGTAGGTAATTTATATGTCTTACCTCTTTCATTATGAATCTTTGTCCTTTCATTCATTCAGCTTACATGCTGGTCCTTTATAACAAATAAAGAAATATCTTTGCAATTGTTCATGCTGTGGTTACATCTCTCTACACTTTAGATCTTTCCCCGATCATTTCAATGTACTGAGACCAGTAGGTAGTTGAATGTTTATCTTTTATACACATGCCTCTAGTAGTGTTGTTGGAACCATATTCACTATACATTCAATCCAGTTTGATTGGCATATTTGGTATCATTATAGGGGTGAACTGACTGTATGCTTACAGGACTAAGATGAAAGGTAAGGATCTTAAGGTTAGCTTGAGAGATGATGATTGACTAAACGTGTGTTTCTATAGACCGAGGGAAGAAAATCCATATTCCCGCCCTAATTATACTGTGCAAGCAAGTGAGTTATCGTGTTAGTAATGCATTGAATATTAATGATATGCCAACTACACTCGGCATATACATATCTATAATTATAGTTTGTGAATTTAGAGATGTTTCATCTGAGGACTTTCAAGACTGTTTTCCCTTAAGAAACATTGATTTTCAAATCAACTTAGTTCTAGGTGCTCAATCCATTTTCAGAGCCCCTATCATATGACCCCTAGCAGAGTTCAAAAAACTAAAGATTTAGTAAGATGAGTTGTTATAGAAAGGAGTTATTTGACCAAGTGTATCACCGTGGGAAACCCTAGTTTTATATGTGTGAAGAAGGAAGGCAGAACCGTTTGGTTGTGTACTGCGTACAGAGAGTTAAACAAGATCACTATCAAAATAAGTGCCCTATACTTTGAGTAAATGATTTATGGGATTAACTACCAACAACATAAGTCTTTTGCAGGAATGATTTAAGGTCTAGATATCACACCTAAACCATGCAACCACAGTTTATCTTTTACAAGAATGCCTTTTTATAGTAATTCTTGAAATTGTTTGCTTGTCTCATCTTCAAAACTTGATACTATCCAATGTTGTTTTATCTCCCCTGCTTTTTAACCTGATATTTCCTATTAGCATGATCTTCCATGTCTTCGCAAACCCATTGTTAAATGCACAATACATTTTTTTGTTCGATCTTATATGGTTGTCAACATTCCAGTGCTCTCGAACTTCACCATCTTTATTTCATGATCATGAGTTGTAGTCCATTCCGCTGAGAGCCGATTCACACATCTACGCTACATCTCATTTATTCATAATGAAAAGCTCGTATAACTTGTTTTGAACTCATAATGTAATTCAACTCTCATTGGTGTGGATGATAGCGATTATCATAATCCTCTTACTCTCCTTATTTTGAACTTTAAATCCCACACATATATCTTATATTCTGATAGATAAACTTCTGCATTCTCTATTCAATCTTATCGTTGTACTTGAATTGACTTCATATCAGTAAAGACATGTTCCTATTGTAGCTTGTTGAATCTATTTATCTATCCATTGGCACTGTGCTCGTCCAATCCCTTTATCTATCCATTACACTTTGCTTGTCCAATCTGTCTATCTATCTATTACACTTTGCTTATCCAATCTTTATTGCACATTGTTTGTCCCATCTATCTATTACACTTATCTTGTTGCTGGTGGCTATGAAGTTACCTAGCTGAAGCCCCACAGCTTGTCATCTTGTTTCCAATTCATTAGTTAGACCCAAGAATAACCGGCCATCTTTCTCCTTGGCTGATTATTTATTGGACCCTTTATGATCCATATTTATATATCACAATTCTTGTGGCATTATATTTCAAAATTCATGATACACTTATGGTCATCTTTATTCTAACTACCCCATGTTAATCCCTCCTTTATAAATCTTTTCTAGTCTCATTGTTTATTTCTTCTGCTCCTAATGACTCATTTGACTACCAATTCCATCATTTTTATCTATGGCCATGTTTATTCTAGCGTTTATTTCAGACTTAGAGTAGATTTTAGACTAGTCTGATGGGGGAAGATCATGTGGAGCATTAAGAACATCATATGTGGACTTTTTGATAAGGGCATAATCTCAAACAATGTCGAGCGGTATTAGAGTAAGCTAGAAGAAGCATCGAGAATAATGAGACACTTCAAGTACATGCTAAGGTGACACAAGGACTACACAAGAGTCATATGGTCATTTTGACCAAAGAAGGAGACAATCAAAGTTCAGATGAGATATAAAGTATTCCAAAAGGACTTCTCCAGTCAAGGGTGTCAAGAGACTGAATATCAGAGATAATTGAGTCCTTGTTACGTTGGGCTTTATGAGTCAGTATGAGAGTACTTCTTAAGAAATACAATGGTTTCCATACTTATTAGTGGTCAAGACAGAGAACCAGCAGAGTAGAGTACCTCCTTTGTAGTAACAAGTTTTTCTTTTGATGAGAATATCAATTTTAGTGTAGTCACTGAGGATCTAGATATTCAATCGCAGGATTAAGCAGCTATGCACTTTGGGCTAATCATACCTCTTTGGAAGGAAGCAATGAAAACCAACTATCGATATTCGAGGCAGCTTTGCATACATGAATAAGCTTCATAGGTTTCGAGGACTAAACTCTTTAAGGGGGGAAGGTTGTAATAGCCCGACCCTAAACCATATTTATTTATTTAAATCATGTTTATTTGTTTAATTAATTATGGTTATTTATTTAATTGGTCATGGTTATTTATTTAACCAAATCATGTTTATTAATTCAATTACACCCAATTTGTTTATCGAATGAATTCCATTATGTTATTTAAATTTTCCACCTTCATTTATCGTATTTAATCATCCCGGTTGGGAGATATTTCATTTTGAGTACCACTTTGCAATTCAAGTTTCATTGATTATCAATTCAAGTTTCGTTGATTGATTAAATATCGAGTGAATCAATATTAGGCCTCAGTAAGCATGATTCAGCGATTATTAAGCAATTAAATTTAATCATCACAGTGGGGAAATATTTATTTGGGCCCTCACTTTGCAATTCGGGTTTATTTATTTATTTATTTACTTATTAAAGAGAATCTTGGGAAAATTGATAGTAGGCCCTAATAATTATAATCCAAGTGATTTAATTTATTTTTCCATATCGTCACAAAAAATTACTTTCAAGTGACATAAAAACATTATCGTTACGAAGATTTTTAACGATAACGTATTTTTTCCGAACCCAACTTATTTCGACCCAACTTGAAGCCCAACAAGTTTACATTCTTTAACCTAACTAATTACCATGATTAAGTTCAACCAGGTTGGCTAAATAGTCACTTTTCTAGATAAACTTTCAGCCAAGTATTTGATAAGTCAAAAATTCACAACCAAAACTCCAAACCCATTTTCTCTCTCCTCTCTCTCCCTCTACATAGCCAGCACTATTCTGGCCAGTTTCTGGTCAGTTTTCGGTCACCTCCGACCTCCCCCGACACCCTAACACCTCTAGCCACCATCCTCCATCCTCAAACCATCAAATATCACCTCCGTCTCTACTTCTTTCAAGATCAAAGTGAGTAACCCTAAACTTGTCTCTTTTGATATTTGGTTTTGATGCTTGTTTTGCTATTTATGGTTGCTAATCATGTTGGATTGATAGAATCAAAGGTTATTTTGATGTTTTTATAGGTTGAAATAAGCTTAGAGCATGCTAGGGCTTTAGGGTAACCATGCTCATACAAGCTTAAAGTAAAAATGATGGATTTTGATTATTTTAACTTTGGTTTGGTCATCTTTTACTTATTGATGTTTATGATGTTGTTTTTTGGTGATGCGAATGACCAAATTTTGTTTACATGCTATTAATGAATGGTTTGAATTGAGGATTTGTGTGAAAAGAGAGGGAAAATCTTAAACAGTGAAAGCTGGAAATTTCAGAAAAACAGGGCAGAATTCGGGATTAAACTGGTAATGATCGGCCCATGGGAAACTTATTATTTTTGGCGGTTAGATATTTCAGTGTTTTAAAGTTCAAGTGGCTTTTGAATTGCCTTAATCTGAGGTTTGTGGAAAAATTTATGGTCGTTTTACCAAAACTATGCCGAATGGACCAAAACTGACACACTTGTGTTTTAACCCCATTTTGGGAACCCTATTTTGGGAACCATATTTTGTGTTGCAAATGAAAGTTTTTTGGGACTTCTTAATATTTTTATATTGGGATTTTAGGTCTCCATTTGAGGTCAATGGTGAAAGTTATGAATTTTTGAAGTGAATTGACCAGCTTTGGTGTAAATTGGGTTGTTATTGCAATTTCTGTGCAGCGTATACTTGGAGGAAAATTTTGGAAATTTTATTGTAGATTTTCCATATTATTTTACAATTTCCTGTAATATTTCATGAATTCTGGTTGATTATCTTGATTTTGGTGATTTTTGGAAGCATTTTGAGTAATTGTGTAAAGAGCACTAATAAAGATTGAGTGAGATTGATCATGTACTCATTTTGTGTATTTTGGGCCAAGTAAGGTCATTTAAGGGGGAAATGAATATTCATGGACTTTCATGGAGCTTTTAGCTTGATTAATGAAAAAGAAGAAGACAAGTATACAATTTGGGAGCTTGTTTATGAGCCTTGAATCAATTATGGATTTTACAAAGAAAATACCAAGTTTAATGAGCTTAATAGCTTTTATTGAGTTCAATGATTCATTTGGGGTGCAATTCTGTATCTAATGGATTTATAAATGAAATATGCGAGGTGGGGAGAATTTTGGATCAGAAACTATATTTATCAGGCAAGTTATTGCAATTTATGCTATTTTGAACCAAGGTATATCTCTCTTGGCTTCAAACCTTTCCTACTTACTCAATTCAAAATGTATCAAATGTATTTATCAAGCCAATCTAGTGTACTCACTGTTATCTTAAACCAAGTTATACATCAGCAAGACTTAAACCCGTATCAACAACCTATCTCAGAAAAGGCCACAACCACTCTCTCATTTGTCACCATCAAGGCCTTTTCCTTTGTAATCTCATTTATGTCATTGTGGTCTATTTTAATTTCATTTACTTTATATCGGATTTAATTAGTTTTGTTAATTTAGTTGAAGTTATATTGAAATACCCAAGTTATGTATACCATTTAATTACTCAATTTCTATTACACATACTTACTCAATTATGTGAGTAAGAATCATTTACTGACTACACATGCCTACAATGACATTTATGAAATAGAATTGAAGTGCAAGTTAGCATATGGTATGATTGAATCGATTGTATTGAAATTGAACTATTATAGACTTTGGTCTTAGAGTGTGTCAGTTGAACAGATGTTGTGATTGTGAACATAAGTCCCAAGATTAAATGGTTTAAGTGAGCTTTGTCCTTATCAGGACTGTGGTAGCGCCTTCTATCATTAAGTCTTCCACTGCATCTTTTCATAAATCATGTCATTAGCAATTTGGAGGCGTTACACAATCCAAACTGAAAAATAGTTCAAACTTGTCTTTTCAGCTATATAATTTCGAACACAAAAACCATGTGGTCATTGTATCGCAAAATCCTGATGAAGCAAAGCACTCAGGCTGGCGCTGTCTATCTTTAGACCTACTTGTGGTGCATATTTTTGTTTGACTAACAAAAAAAAAAGACAATACACAATGATAGAAAAGCAATTAATAGAAGCTCTATAAAATTAGGAGAGGTAAATACATTCGTGGAAGACTACTACAACTTTTTCTTTCTATTCTTAATTTATTCCTATAAACAAAATGTAGATTAGGGTCTGTTTGGATCCAAAAAAGTAACCTAAAGAGGAAAAAATTATGGAAAATCAAAAACATTCCCATGTTTGGAGTGAGGAAAAATGAAAGGAAAAAACAAAGAAGAAAAGTTGAACGAAAATTAAGAAAATATAATAGAAGATGTTCTCCTCACAAAACTGTGAGGAAATACGGTGGAAAATCTTTAAAGTCCAGCTAGACCTAGCAAATTGGTCATTTGATTCAGGTACGGATTGGGTTAAGTTTAGGTCGAGTCATGTTTCGAGTTAACTAACACTTCAGGTTGGTTCGATTTGGGTCAGGTGAACTTCAATTCGTGTCGATTTCGGGTCAATTGATTTTTGGCCCAATACGCTTGTCCTATTTGTAAAAAATTTGGGGTCGGGTATGATTCGGTTTAGGTCAACTCGTGTTTTGGGTCCTCTTTAGGGTTAGCCTATTTCGGATCTCACGTATAGGTACAGGTCATTCGGTTTGAGTTTCTAGTCTCGGGTCAGTTTTGCCAAATCTAAGTCCAGCCCAATCCCCTCCCCTTCACTTCGACTCTCAATTCTTCACAAAACCCCCTTGCTCTCACCCTCTCTACTCATAGAACCCTTGTGTCTCTCACTCCTCTGACTGCCAAGCTTGCTCTGGCGACACCCTATTGTCGTGAATCTTTATATCAACATATCTCATTTAGTAACTCTCTTCTCTCTCTCTCTCTCTCTCTCTCTCATCTGGTAACTCTCTTCTCTTTCTCTGTCTGTGTCTGTGTCTCTCTCTAATTATGTGATTTTAGGCTTCTATGAGGGGTTTAAATGGGGTTCTGGTGGGGAAATTTCTATGGATTTTCAAGCATTCTAGAGCTATTGATGGAGTTCTGATGAGTTTGTGGTCAATTTTGCTGATTTATTTTGAGATTTCTGATTGTCGGGATGAATATGATTGCCATTTTTTGACCATTTTTCTTGGGCATTTGAGTATCTAAAGTGGACATGTGATATTTATTGTTGGGCAGTAGGCACCTCTCATCATTTCTATTGTCTTCTTGGGTGTCGTTATTTTCTGGTTTCAATTATTACCCAATTTGAGAAGGAATCAAAGAAGGGGGATTTTGTTTATCATGACTCTTAGGAAGTGAAATTCCAAAAATTATCTTCAAAGAAGTCTATGCGCAATATTTGTAGTTAATTTGTAATTTGTGAAAAGGTAATGTTGAATTTGAGTTGCTAGATAGTCATATATACCCATACCAAAATCAATGGATATCCATCCAATGTTGATGTCCATCTAGATTGATTTTTAGACCTCATTATGCCAATCATGATCAACGCAATGTTGGTTGCTATGGAGAAGTGCACTTAGGAACCGAGGGCAGAGTTTAGGCAGTCAATGGTGGAGGTGATACTCAATAATCGAATCTCAAAAACCAAGGATTTGAGTATTTATTGAGTTGTTATCTTCAGATGAATTCAGAGAAGTTTAGAGGAGTTATATTAGAGGCTTTTTATCAGGTTTGTAGTGATATTTTCTTGTGCTGTAAATGCTAATATTGATGTAATTGTTGTTCATATCGCTAGGAGTGGTGGTTTTTACTCTGAAGGTAATTTAGATTATGTAGAAAATCCTTGAGGAAAAAGGGTTCTAACTATTATCAGTTGAGAAAATAGCTACTAGGTACTGAGTGACCAATCTTAAGGTTGAAATATGAACTTTGCTGGAAACACAATGGTAACATGCATTTAGCCTCTCAACAACACTACCCTCTAAGGGAAATTTGCATAAGAATAGGATTATCAAAATATGAATATATAGAGAGTTTAAAAGTAGTGGAGAGCTTACACATGCTAACTTTCCCTGCTCAAGCATTTGGTATATGAAGCCAAATTAATCACTACAATTTTGTGAATGGGTGGTTAAATATGGCTAAGTGAGCAAGCTAACTAAAGTTCATAAATAAAGGATTTCTGCGTATTTTCCTATCTTATTCAAATTTGAAGGTTGGTGTGAAGATATCTTGATATTTCATTCTTCAACCAGGAAAACTAAAAAAAGAGAATTGCACTGTGCATCAAGAAAGATAAGAAGCACTTATATGTAGGTGTTGCTTGCATTATGTATTAATGGCAATTTCTTGAGTTTGTTCGAAATCAACATTGTGTCGAATTGTAATGGTTTAGTTGTTAATATAATATCATTTTGATGTTATATTTCTAGGTTGAACATTTGAGTGAGATTTCACAAATAAAGGTCTACGAAGCCCTTTCTGCCAACCCTAACTCAGCTAGAGCATTCCTTGTTTGGTGAGTTGCTTGTCATGAGTTGTGGTTGAAAGTCCAATTTGGCAATGACTTCTTAGAGTAGCTTGGGATTTTGGAATTTTGGAGTCCTTAACTCATTGATGTTTATAGTTCTGTTTATATTACTGTTGTTATTTTCAAGTAGAACTCGGAATTTATGGATAATTTAATTTGAAGTTATAAATTTATATCGATTCTTGTAAACTTTTGAACTATAACAAAAATAGGGAGTTTAAAGTACAATTTTGTGTTGGGAAGGGAAAGTTGGAGAGGCCACCCAATTATGTGTCCCCCCCCCCCCTAAATTTTTTATGATGTGGTTTTGGGCAGTTCCATTGGCATTGGCTAGCAACGGGGACTCGGAGATCACAATTGAATCTTAGCAAGATATATTTTTCTTTGTTTCATTCATTTTCCCTAGTCCAAATATAGAAAAAAAAAGTTTGTTGGAAAGTTATTTTTTTTCCCTTGTATTTTTTTCTCTAATCCAAGCAAGAGAAAGAAAATGACTTTGTTCCTCATTTTTTTTTCTGCTTATTTTTTTCCCTTTCAAATTTCTTTCCACTTTATTTTCTTAGGTCCAAACAGAGCCTAAAAGTGTATCCATATTATGATTACTTTAATTTTTTATATTAAAATCTCCATATTTTTATGGTGATGTCTTCCATTTAGTTACACAACATCATCTTGAATTTGTTAGTTATTTAAATTACTTGTTTATATAACAATTTCATATCACTGCTATAATTATTTCGAATAATACAACAGTCACTGTTAGAAGTCAAAAACACCATGAACCCACAAAGTGAATAATATGAAGGGAGAAATTACTATATTTCTGATCTATGACAACTATACAAATTAAATATACACAAAATAAACAAGAGTTGAAACTTGAGATACAATTTAAACCTAGAACAATAAATTTGTGACCATATTGCAATTTAACTGGCCAATTATAAATCCAACTTTCAAACTTTTCGTACCCGATAGTTCTCCTTTTTCATTGGAATGAGCCACATAGGTAATACAATACAAATGTCGTACAACAAAGAAGGGGTAACAACAATTCTCTAACAAATAACTTATTTGATATATATCAACAAAAGTAGTAGCCAAATTAGAATTACAATAAGTCCAAATTATATCACTCCTTAAAGAGGGTGAATTTAACGGGGAACGACAACATCCAATTCTTGTTACTGAATTTAATAGTGTCTGACGAATCTAAGTGCATTCTTGTCCATGACAAACATGAAACCGACTCCTACATTTCCTCCTCTATCTCGTTTTTGGGAATGCAACAATGTGAAGGTCATGCCCAAAACCAAATTATAATACATTTAGGAAAACAAATTTTCTTTTGAAGAGGGAGGGGGATTGCTCTATGTTGAGTTATTATATTTAAGTTTTGATGATAACAAATCCAAGTGTAAAAATTTGTCCAAGTAATGTTGCTCCAAACACGATCTCCAAACAGGCCTAACTGGTGTTTGTAATCTTTATTGTATTAACTGGTTTGCTACATGTGAGAACAAGTCTTCAGAACAGGTTTCAATTGGTGATTCTATATTAAGTCAAGAACGCCATCTCGACAGTTGATTGTAAGGCATGTTCCTGAACTCTGGCAATGCAAAGAACAACCCCAGCAAACAAGGTGACCTTGATGTTCACAGCAGCTCTACAAATGTTGGACAAGATGATTGGTTCAAAACAAGAAGTCTTGGGTATATAGGTTTTATTTATTTAGACTCTTGTTAATATGCCAATATTGAAAATGCTTTTTAAACACCTCTTGAATCGGTATTTGCGCTAAGTGCTTCAGAACACCAGTTGCGAACAACCCTGCAAACAGGGTGCCTAGGGTGTTTCTGAACTGAAGTGGCCATACCCGGTTATCTTTGAAAATTCATTTCGGTTGGCCAAGATCTCCAGAATACCCTCTTTAAACTACAAGATTGCTATTTTTCTGGAAAGGATATTTCTTGAAAATATTATGAGAGATTTGCGAAAATAAGTTTTTGGAGATTTGCCAAAACTAAAAGATTTCCTTTGCCCATATTTTCGGATAAGAAAAAATTTCCTAAGCTGAGGATTTCTGGTTGCCTTTTGAATCTTCTTCACGGCTATGGGAAGATAAGGGCTATCTCTTAAGATAACAAATCCCTTATACTTTGGGAAAAACTTGTCACTAGCCGTTGGGGAGTATTTTTTTGAAAGATCATTTTCCATACTTAGCTGATTCTCTTGGTTTTGACTATTGGAATTTTTGTTTAAATATAGCATTTTACTCCCATTGAAAAATACACACACAGAGAGAATAACAAGAAAAGAAAGCAAGAGAAAATCTAGAAACACAACATATGCAAAAAGCAAAAATTTCAAAAGTGGTTTTTCTAGTGAAAAGAATTTTTTGAGCTACACTTGAGAAAAGAAAAACCGACACAAGTTGTGTTTAAACTAAGCTTTCAATATATTGGCATACTAGGACTTCATTGTACCTTACATCTGCTTAAGACAGAAGCACCCAGTAAGGTATTTTGTAACCATGATCTTGAATAAGAAAAGTGAGTGAGTGGTCCTCAGTCGTGTGGACTTTGGACGTGTCCAATCTGGTGAGATTTGGACGTGGTGTAATCTGCCTTAGAGAAGGAGGTTACGTGGTTGCAAGTTGTAACAAGGTGTGTTACATTTGTAACGAGTTAAGCCCGGTTTAGTGAAGTGGTTAAATCCTACACGAGGTAGGTCGTGGTTTTTCACACCTCAGTTGGGCTAAAGGTGTTTTCCACATAAAAATTGTGTGTGGTTTATTTTCCGCATTTATCTTGGTGATTTTCGCATTTGCAATATTTGAGAACACCCTCTGCAAACAAGTCACAAGGGTGTTTGTTATTTACAATGTGAAAATCAGACACCACAATTCACCCCCCTCTTGTGGTAGAATACTCACGATCTTAACAAGTGGTATCAGAGCAGGTTCTCTCACAAAAGGCTAACACCTTGACAGATTCTGAAGATGAGTACACCACAAGGAATTCTTGAAGGGCAAACCAGTACTCGTCCACCCTATTTCAACGGCCAACATTATAGTTGGTGGAAGAATAGGATGGAAAACTATATTCAGGCAGAAGATTATGAGTTATGGATGCTCATCAAGAACGGACCCCTTGTTCCCACCAAGGTGCTTGAAGATGGTAAGACGGTTTCCAAGGAACCTAAAGAGTTTGATGCTGAAGATTATAAGAAAATGGAGAAAAATGCCAAGGCCAAGAAGCTACTATATTTTGGCCTAGGACCCGATGAATACACTCGCATCTCTGAGTGTGAATCAGCCCAAGCTATCTGGAACGCCCTGCAAGTTGCTCATGAAGGTACGAGTCAAGTTAAACAATCTAGAATTGAGCTACTTATGCGACAGTATGAGTTGTTTGATATGGGTGATCGTGAGACTGTGATGGATATGTATACACGGTTTACCCACATCACAAACGAGTTAAAATCCCTGGGAAAGTCTTTCACCACTGAAGAGTTGGTGAGGAAAATCCTCAGAATTCTACCTCGTACGTGGGAGGCCAAAGTAACAGCCATCCAAGAGGCTAAAGACATGAACAAGATCACCCTCGACGAGTTGATTGGTAATCTCCAAACCTATGAACTCCGAAAGAACTCACAACAAAGAGAGGAGCAAAAGAAGGATCGTGGGCTTGCCTTGAAAGCACATGAGGACACTGACTCTGACCTTGAAAATGAAGATATGGCCTTAATGACCAGAAAATTCAAGAAATTCTTCAAAAAGGTCAAGGAAAACAACAAAAGAAAAACTTCAGTAAGTTCAGAAACACCCCCAAAGAACAGCTCACAGGGTGTTTCAAGTGCGGCAAACCAGATCACTTACTCAAAAATTGTCCTCTGCTTCGAGAAGATCAGATGCCTGAACATCCTCGAAAACAGGGTCGAAAACACCCTGTAAACAATCTGGGCAAGCGATTCTCGAAAGCTATGCTGGCTGCTTGGGGAGATTCCTCTGAGGATGAAGGAGAATCTGAAGCTGAAGAAGGGGTCGTAGCATTGATGGCACAAAGTGATTTAGATTCAGATGATGAATCAACAATCAGCTTCTCAGACCTCAAGAACAAGGTACATGGTCTTAACAAAGCTACTTTAGAAGAACTTCTATATAATTTGATAGACACCTGTGCTGATCTAAAAAGAGAAGTTCGTGACCTAGAGCTTGAAAATGAAATTCTTACAAATGAAAAACTCGGTTTACATGAGAGTATTAACGTGCTTAGAGAAGATCTCTTTCTAAAAGAAGGCGATTACACTCAAGTAGAGGAAAAACTCTCTAAAGTGGAAGAAACAGTTGAATCCCTGCTAAATGAAAAGCAGAGCTTGAATGCCACCATAGAAAAATTGGAAACTGATCTTGCCACAAACAACTGTTGGAACAAATCCTCACAAGCCCTTGATTGGTTAAACACTCATCACAATAGAAACAAAAAGGGACTTGGTTACAAGCACAAACGGACCGTTTACCCAATACATAGGAAGTATGTGGGATTACCTGAAAACATCATTTGCTTTCATTGTGGTAAAACGGGTCATTATAGATACACTTGCCCTTTGAGAAAACATGCCAATGAAAAGAATGAAAGGTATGTGAAACAAATCTGGATTAGAAAAGATGAGCTTTACATGTCTAAAAGAATGGGACCCAAGTGGATCTGGGTTCCCAAAACTAACCCGTGATTTGTTTTGCAGGCTGAAGTGAGAGAGAACAACCTTACGAACAACCCCACCAACATCCTTGAAAACAGGCGGTTGTGGTTTGTTGATAGTGGGTGTTCACGGCACATGACTGGTGAAAGATCAAATTTTCTCTCACTTACAGCTTTGAATGGTGGGAGTGTAGCATTTGGAAACGGCAAGTCTGGGACAATTGTCGGTATAGGTAATATTGGTAAAACTCTCTCCCACTCAATTGATAATGTGCACTTAGTTGATGGGTTAAAACACAATTTGCTAAGTGTGTCCCAACTGTGTGACAAGAACAACCTAGTACTGTTTTCAAAAACACATTGCTTGGTTGTGAATGACGACACAGGAAATGTTGTGTTAAGGGGGAAGCGATGTCAAAATGTTTATAAAGTTTGTATTTCCACTCTTCCCCAAAATAATCTGACTTGTTTAAATGCATTAAATGATGATATAATGCTTTGGCACAAGAGACTAGGTCATGCGAGCCTTACTCTTTTAAACAAACTTGTTTCTAAGGACTTGGTTGTTCGACTACCTTCCATCAAGTTTAATGATGACAAGGTATGTGAAGCTTATGCAAAAGGAAAACAAGTTAGATTGTCTTTTAAATCAAAAAGGTGTGTTAGCACTACCCGACCTCTTGAATTATTACACATTGATCTATGTGGTCCTATGAGGATATCAAGTAGAGGTGGGAAGAGGTATGTACTTGTCATAGTGGATGATTACTCTCGATTTACTTGGACCCTGTTCTTGACCTCCAAGGATCAAACTTTTGAGAATTTGATTGCCCTTCTCAAAAAGGTTGAAAAGAGAGTAGGACACTCATTGGTTAGTTTGAGGTCTGATCATGGTATTGAATTTGAAAATGCAAGTTTTACAAACTATTGTAATAAACATGGTGTTGATCATAACTTCTCAGGCCCGAGAACACCCCAACAGAATGGGGTGGTTGAGCGCAAAAATCGCACCCTAGAAGACATGACTAGGACAATGCTTATTGCTAGTGGTCTTCCTAGGAACTTTTGGGCAGAAGCTTTGAACACATCTTGTTATATTATGAATAGATGTATGATTAGACCTATTTTGAACAAAACTCCCTACGAACTCTTCAAAGGCAGAAAACCCAACATTATGCATTTAAGAACATTCGGTTGTAAGTGTTTTGTGCATAATAATGGGAAGGATGCTTTAGGAAAGTTTGATCCCAGGAGTGATGAGGTAATATTTCTCGGTTATTCTTCTCAGAGTAAGGCATACAAAGTCTTTAATAAAAGAACCTTGTGCGTTGAGGAAAGTGTGCATGTGCTTTTTGATGAATCTAACTCTTTCAATGAGAATAATGCACAGGATGAAGAGTTTGAATTAGGTCTTGTCCAAAAGGAATTGTTGAACCAAGAAAAACAAGGTGAGAACACCCTGAAGAAAACAGGTACAGAAGCTGTTCCTCAAAATGGCAGACAAGGTGAGAACCAAACCGGGGGAAACACCGTTGAACCATGTTCGGAACCATATACTTCAGGAACCAGCTTTCAAACAGGTGCAGAAACAGGATCAGGAGGTGTTCTTGAGCCTGATCCTACACACACTTCAGTTAGAACAGAACATGTGTCTGTGGATCAAATTAATACAAGACCATAGAAGCACCATAGTTCGCACCCTCTTGATCAAATCTTGTCAGATATTAATACTGGAGTGCAAACTAGATCTAAACTTAAGAATTTTTGTGCTTTTTATGCTTTTCTTTCTAACATTGAGCCAAAAAGTGTGAATGAAGCTCTTGCAGATTCAGATTGGATCACGGCTATGCAAGAAGAGCTTCATCAATTTGAAAGAAACAAAGTGTGGCACCTTGTACCTAAACCTGCAGAGAGAACAATTATTGGAACCAAGTGGGTGTTCCGAAATAAGCTAGATGAGTCAGGAACAGTCACTAGGAACAAGGCAAGGCTGGTGGTTCAAGGGTACAATCAAGAACAAGGGATTGATTATGAAGAAACCTTTGCACCAGTTGCTAGAATTGAGGCTATTCGAATCTTAATAGCCTTTGCAGCTCATATGGAAATCAAGCTATATCAAATGGATGTGAAAAGTGCATTCCTAAACGGATACCTTAAAGAAGAGGTGTATGTCAAACAACCCCCTGGTTTTGAAAATGGTGATTTTTCAAATCATGTTTTTAAACTTGACAAAGCACTTTATGGTTTAAAACAAGCTCCAAGAGCTTGGTATGAACGGTTGTCAAGCTTTTTGCTTGAAAATGATTTTAGAAGAGGCAAGGTAGACAATACCTTGTTTCTAAAATCTAAGGGGGAACATTTATTGATTGTCCAAATATCTGTAGATGACATTATATTTGGTGCAACTCATCATGATTTATGCCATGAATTTTCAAATATGATGAGGAGTGAGTTTGAGATGAGCATGATGGGTGAGCTTAACTTTTTCTTAGGCTTACAAATCAAGCAAACTCCAAACGGCACCATGATCCATCAACAAAAGTATATCAAGGAGCTACTTAAGCGTTTTGGGATGGAGTCGGCTAAACCCATAGACACTCCTATTTCTCCTTCAACCAAGTTGGTTAAGGATGATGGGAGTCCCTCAGTTGAGGAGAAACTTTATAGGGGCATGATTGGGTCACTCCTATACCTAACCGCTAGTAGACCGGATATTGTTTTTAGTGTTGGTTTATGTGCCCGTTTTCAGTCTAGTCCTAAAGAGACTCATCTTAAGGCTGTTAAACGGATACTAAGATATTTAAAGCATACACCTGATTTAGCTCTATGGTATCCTAGAGGTTGCAATCTTGATCTTGTTGGATATGCTGACGCTGACTATGCAGGTTTCCTAGTTGATAGAAAAAGTACCTCAGGTATGGCTCATTTTCTTGGACCTTGTTTGGTATCTTGGGCTACCAAGAAGCAACATTCAATTGCCATGTCCACAGCAGAAGCTGAATATGTTGCAGCAGCTTCATGTTGTGCTCAACTGTTGTGGATAAGACAACAGCTTAAAGACTTTTGTGTTGACATTGGATGCATTCCTATTTTTTGTGATAACACAAGTGCAATTAATATTGCCAAAAATCCATGTCAACATAAAAGAACAAAGCACATTGACATTCGACATCATTTCTTGAGAGATAATGTTGAAAAGGGTTTAATTTCTATGAATTTTTTGCTCAACGGAAAATCAAATTGCTGATATATTCACTAAGGCACTAGCTAGAGATCAATTTGAGAGAAACAGACTGGAATTGGGGTTGGTGAAAACACCCTGAGAACACCTGTTCTCATAGGTAGATCAAGCTGACAAAAACACCTTATAATACCTGTTCTATTCCCTTGTTTGCAATTCTTGTTATTAAAACAGTGGTCTATGCTTAACGAATATGTGTAGTCTGTGTGCTATTATGATTATATACTGCTGTCTTGGGAGATGGAGAAAGAGTATTCATGACAGACCTTGGAATGAGAGAAGCATGTTCAAGAACAGGCGGCTCAAACAGGTATGCTTTGATTGTCATTAATGTATGCTGCTTGCTTAAATTCTAGGTGTTCCCTAGGTGGCCCTTCATAACGGGTGGGGAGTTTAAAAAACCCCCTTGCGTGCGTCTGTCTTCCCCGTCTTGCTCTCTCTCTCTCTCTCTCTCCTCTGTTCTTGCTTTCAAACCCTAGCAAAACCCTCAAAACCCGAAATTCTCCCTTGCGTTAATGGCTCCCAAAACCGATTCTTCATCAATCTCTGAGAGTAACAACATAATTATACCCTCGATTCCGGCTCCTCCTCGCCCAATTATCCACACAATCTTCGGGTATCTCACTCAGTTAAACCTCAAAAGTATTGGGCTTGATTTGAATGATATTCCCTACTCCTTTGGTTGGGAATTAATGGTGTATGTGGGAACAATCCCTTGTCCCATTTCTTCTGTAGCAGGTGCTGGTTCTTCGAGTTTCCAGGACCAGTTCTTGGAGAACCTAGAAACCATCGTTGGGGATTTTGAGCCCTGTTCTTCTGCACTATTCCCGGAAACAACTCAAAGAACAGGGGATGTGTTCTTCGATGATCTGTTCATGGATCTGAAGGAGGATTCTAGTGAGAAAACAGGAGAAAGTCCGGTCCAAGGGGATGACTCTGTTCCTCTAGTCTCTCAAACTGGAGAGAAGAGGCAAAGGGTAAAGATGGTGGCTAGGCGCACCCGAACGCCAAGAACACGACCACCACCAAGGTCGCGCCCCTCTCTAACTCCCTCTTCTCCTCCTTCTCAACCTTCTCGTAAATCTGCGAGAATAGACTTCAGATCAACCCCCAGATCCTCTAAACCCTCTACACCTATCATCGAGGAGATTTCCTCTTCTACTGAAGGGTTCTCGAGTTCTGACTCTGAAGACACCACCTTCAAACAGGGGACACCGGTGTTTTCCGAGTCCTCTGAAGATCAAGCCCCTCCAAAATCAGCCACTAAATCTGCTGTGAAGCCCTCTCCTGCAAAAACACCCCTCAAGTGAAAACCTAGAACAGCCCCCCTACCACAAGCTACCACCTCTGTTCCTGCCTCCAAACCCCAAAAGCAGTTCACTCCCTCTCCTATGTCTGACAAACATGCGCAGTTGCTTAAGCGCAATGTCGTCAGGGGGAAGATAGTGTCTGTAAGTTTTTTTGAGGAACAGGGTCTGGGGGTGTTCTTGACCAAGCTTCAAGCCCAGGGCTGGCTTGATTTGTTTGCAAACACCCAGTTGGGGTATTCTGTGCCTGAGTTGGCTGAATTTTATGCCAATTGCGAGGTCACCGAAGGGGTGGTGACAAGTTTTGTGAATGGGCAAAGCATCAAGGTTGATGCGCCCACACTTGGGAAAATTCTGGGGGTGCCCTCACAAGGTTTTGCTGTGTATGTGAGGGAAGATAAAACATCCCTGGAACCAGCCAGGCTCCTGGAGGTGTCCAAACGCCTCAGTCAGAAATAGGGTCTGAAAACACCCTCCTCTGTAAAAAAGGGTGATCTGATCCCTCTCCACCAACTCCTTTTCATGTTCGTCATTAAAAACGTGATTCCAAGGGGTCAAGGGAGAAACTCAGCAGACCTTTTTGATCAGTGCCTAGTCGACTTCTTGGATAGGGAGGAACCCATAAATCTTCCGGCTATCATGACTCTCCACATTGGGCGAATTGCAAACACCACCCGGGCTCATGATCTCGGGTATGGGTTTCTGCCGACGAGGGTGTTTGAGCACTTTGGAATAGTGGTCACACGGCGAGTGGAGGCCCAAGTCGTTGATGCAATTGGGATTGACACTCTGCTAGGGTGTGGCTATGAGATTGGCAAAGGGTCCGTTTCCAAACAGGGTCGTCGACCACCTCGACCACCTGTTTCTGAGCAACTGTCCATCAAGGTTGAGGTTGTTCTTGAGGACAATGCTCGCCTCAGGGATGAGCTATCAGCTGTCAAGGCTGCTCTTGCTGAGGAACAAGCCCTCTCTGCCAAACGCCATGAAGACTTGCTTGCTCTTCTCTCCACCCTTGCCCCTAGCATTCCTCCTCTACAATCGAAACCACCCCCTGCTCCCTGATTGTCTAGGCTGTTTTTGTTTTTTTTCTTTGTTGTTTTGATGCAATTGTACTGTTTTGCTTATTAATGAAATATCTACTTGCAGTCTCTCTTACTTGTTGTTCCTTCTCCTTTATACTTGTTATTGCTTTTTAATGATGCCAAAAGGGGGAAGAAGAAGAGAAACACCTACCTATTGACAATGTGACAATGTATGAATCTGAACCTGACCTTGACTTACGTGGATCCCTATCAGCATTCATTTTTTTTGTCAATATGGTCACTTGGTTTGTCATCATCAAAAAGGGGGAATTTGTTGAGTTATTATATTTAAGTTTTGATGATAACAAATCCAAGTGTAAAAATTTGTCCAAGTAATGTTGCTCCAAACACGATCTCCAAACAGCCTAACTGGTATTTGTAACCTTATTGTATTAACTGGTTTGCTACATGTGAGAACAAGTCTTCAGAACAGGTTTCAATTGGTGATTCTATATTAAGTCAAGAACGCCATCTCGACAGTTGATTGTAAGGCATGTTCTTGAACTCTGGCAGTGCAAAGAACAACCCCAGCAAACAAGGTGGCCTTGATGTTCACAGCAGCTCTACAAATGTTGGACAAGATGATTGGTTCAAAACAAGAAGTCTTGGGTATATAGGTTTTATTTATTTAGACTCTTGTTAATATGCCAATATTGAAAATGCTTTTTAAACACCTCTTGAATCGGTATTTGCGCTAAGTGCTTCAGAACACCAGTTGCGAACAACCCTGCAAACAGGGTGCCTAGGGTGTTTCTGAACTGAAGTGGCCATACCCGGTTATCTTTGAAAATTCATTTCGGTTGGCCAAGATCTCCAGAATACCCTCTTTAAACTACAAGATTGCTATTTTTCTGGAAAGGATATTTCTTGAAAATATTATGAGAGATTTGCGAAAATAAGTTTTTGGAGATTTGCCAAAACTAAAAGATTTCCTTTGCCCATATTTTCGGATAAGAAAAAATTTCCTAAGCTGAGGATTTCTGGTTGCCTTTTGAATCTTCTTCACGGCTATGGGAAGATAAGGGCTATCTCTTAAGATAACAAATCCCTTATACTTTGGGAAAAACTTGTCACTAGCCGTTGGGGAGTATTTTTTTGAAAGATCATTTTCCATACTTAGTTGATTCTCTTGGTTTTGACTATTGGAATTTTTGTTTAAATATAGCATTTTACTCCCATTGAAAAATACACACACAGAGAGAATAACAAGAAAAGAAAGCAAGAGAAAATCTAGAAACACAACATATGCAAAAAGCAAAAATTTCAAAAGTGGTTTTTCTAGTGAAAAGAATTTTT
>JACYFF010031956.1:55958115-55983106 GCA_017589665.1 Selenicereus undatus
ATATATATATATATATATATACACACATACATATATATATATATACATATACGTATATATATATGTATATACATATACGAATATATATGTATATATATATATATGTTTTTCCTTCTCCTAAATCTGTAGCATTAACTCCTCTTATATTTGTTTGTCGACTCAAATATTTAGTAATTGGACATCAGAAATAACTAATATGCTGAAATAACTAAGATTAGGGTATTTGACTATGGTTTTAACATTATTGGGCTAATTTTTTGAGATTGACTTAAACGGGTTCCTTCTTGGAGAGTTTTGGATAGCTTATATGTGTAAATGATTCGTTTCTAAGACATAATTTAACCTATAGTCCTAACCACTTTTATGTATGCTTGTTCGGTAGTTAGTACTTCAATCAAAAGGATCGTTAACTAGTAATTTCTAATTCTAAATATTCTAAGCATTCAAAACATTTCAAAAATATCATTGGCTAAATTCATTATACCCAAGGTAACTTTAAATTCTTGCTCGTTCCATAAATCATAATTGAGTTATATGTCCCCAAACCTTTAGAATTTAACATCTTCCAGCCTTTTTCCTTTTCTAAATCAAGAACAACATGATTCCAAATCATAAGATAAGTTATAATTACTTTTTCCCCCTCCAAAAGATGTAACAGACTTTTCACATTTGGAGTCGCTTACCGACGTGTTTGAAAGAGTAAATGTTCATTAGTAAAACTAAACTCCCATACTCATAACTCCATCATCAAATTACAAAACCTACACGAAATATATTTAGGCATAAATTGCTCTCAAACCCCCTTATCTATATTGTATATTTATTTTATTTTGGTTGAATTATGTTTCTTTTTTTAATTTCAGTTAGATTACTTTCTGCTCTATTAATTTGTTCGATCAATTTAATGGAGCTCCAATAAACTCTTTTGTTTCCTTTAAATATCTTCCAGTTTGTTTATTTGTCAGGTACAACTTTGGTTTTCTATACATTTCAACAATTTGTTAATAGGAAATCTAAACACACACACACAACTTTCATTCAAATTTTTGAAAAATCTCCAACCTTTGAAAAGATTTTTAAAAGCACTCTTTAACATTTAGTAAAAATAATGACCAAACTTCATGTTTTATTTGTACCTTATTAATTAGAGAAATTCTTAAATATTTTTATTTTCTAAAGTGAAATATTCCTAATTTTTTGGAAGACACAAAAGTGGAGGGAAAATTTTAATTTAGGAGGGTATAACTTAACATTTAAAAGGATATTTGGATTTTAATATTCTGAACTTTGGTAGGTTTGCAAGCCAATACTATTTACCCTAGTGCCTCAAGTTGTTGACCTTGTTACTTGCAATAATCCATACTAAGGAAAAACAAATCTCAGTGCCCCTATGTTAGCTCACGGTTGCTTAGTTCTTTGAAGATTGGATTTTTCCAAATAAAATGAATGAAAGTTCGAAGCGTTAGGCCTATTTCTTAAGGTTAGATTATTGGCTTCCAAACCCCCAAAGTTCATATCAATAAAATCTAAAATCTTATTTGAAATGATTTAACACCATAGAGAATAAATTTTTCAAGACAATTTATATCATACTCTTGAAAGTAACAACTAATAAGCCATGTCGGACTTTTCCCATTTGTATTTGTTCTATGCAGAAGTTTTTGTATGTTTGCTTAGTGTCCTATAAGAGTAGCTAGCTAATCTTTAGAAGTATAATTTAGGGATTGAGTTCAATGCTAAAGCCCCCCCAAAAAAACCCCATCATTTTATGACTATATTATGACCAAAACAATCTTGCTTTGCAATATAAGTAAACTACAAATCTATATTTAGATTTGACACGTTACACATTGAGAACTTATCAAATCACTTAGGATAAGTTATCTAGATTAAACATTGCAGGCTTTGAAAACTTTTTTACATTTTAAAATTTAGATTCTAGGCTTTTTTTTTTCCAAATTTGTCTAAATTTCACATTCCTTATGCTAATTTCTAAATTTTTTTAATTAAAAACAAGAACTCTTGATCAAAAGTGTCGTTGGGATTTGATAATTACTCGAAAATGCTACTACTTTCTTTTTTCTAGCTAAGCGATCCATGCATTATGGTTTGCAAATATGTATTAAAATGCCACTGTTGTTGCCTGCAATAGATTAAGTAATAACATAATATTTTTAACGAGTTTTAAGCTCTTAGAAACTTGAAGGGCAGAAAAGAAAAGAAAATTGAAGATGACCCTCCTAAGTTGATAACATGGGAGATGGAGGAGGGGGAGAAACTTAGAAGGTGAGAGGTGTTTTTAACTTTCTAATTCTTATGGGTGGGGGTGTGTGGGGTGCATGATAGAGGAACCCTAAGGATACAGTTGTAGTTCTGTATTATTTATATTATTATAAATATAGAATTAGGGGCGTCAATTGTTAGAGGAGCATTCCCCCTAAATTATGATTTATTGTATCTAACCCAATTGCCTAAAAAACCCTAACACTCCTAATTGGCTGCCCCAGCTTCCTCCCCTAGTAACTTGTGCTCCACTGTGATTGAGCTCCTTCCCTGCCATGACAACCCAACTGAGAGCATCCTTCTGTCTTCAGGACATGTCCTTCATCGAAGAGGTCTCACACCAGGCACCACCACCATCCTCAACCATCGCCCAACCCCTTCCACTACTGTGAAGCCCTGTTCTTCCAAATGAACCACCACTGTCTCAACCTCTTGTTTAGCAGCTACTACCACACCAGCTCTGTCCCGGTCAATCGCCCTTACTCTCTCTACTCACACCACTGCAAATTCGGCTGCAACTAAGGGGGGCCTGCTTGCTTCTCTTCACAACCTACTTCTTTTCCTCTACTACCTCATTGCCAAGCCCAGCCCACTCTTTCGCCAGCTCAACCCAACCTAACTTCCACCCGAATTTCTTCATGGGGTAGCTCAATGATCTTCCACTCTCCGCTCCTTCAGAGTCTCTCTAAGCGCAGCCCAACCACACTTCTGAACCCATGCCTCCTCCTCCCCTAATGTCTCCCACCAGGCCCATCTCCTCTCCGACCCACCATGCCTTTTGAACACGCCTTGCACAGTCACAGTAGCCATATCATGGTAGACTACCATTTCATTCGAGAATGTGTATCACATGGTGATCTCATCAATCATTATGTTCCCACTCAGCTTCAGTTTACTGACATCTTTACTAAGTGATGTATCTTCAAGGGAATGAATGAAAACTAAAGCTAGAAATCAAGAACACACGGTTTTGCAAACTGAAATCTAGTTTAGCTTCCTTGAACCCATGTAGATAATCAAAGAGGATGATAGAACTAAACTGATGTTTGGATACAGAAACACCACCAAACACTAGTTTAGGGTCCCTAAACTTTGATTAAGATACAGAATTACCACTTCAATAAAGATTAGGACTTACTTGCACACCACCTTAATCGACCAAATTAAGGATAAGCAAGTGAAGTATTTGAGATGAACGAAAGCAAGACTGCTCTCAAATTGGTTTTTGATTCAAACTTTGATTTTTTCTCAAAATGGCCATGAATAGCCTTAAGTTACAAACCTAGCAAGCACCTAAGCAAGCAACCAAGCACCTAAGGTTTCCTTCCTAGGGAGGAAACGTCTTAAACTAAGCTAATCTACACGATTAGCACTAACCCGTGTAGTAGCTTGATTAATCTAGACTAATTACAATCCAAATAAAAAGGACAGCAAAGCAAATGATGTTTTCATCCTTGATTACAAGTAATTAAGCCTAATACAACCAGCAATCTAGCACAATAGAAAGGGAGCAGCCATAAAGTAACATCCACTTTTTGGCTAGCCAATTAGCTTCAAGAGACATTCTTTTGCTGATTTTGCTTCCCATTGGTTGCTCTTCTCAAGACAACTCCCTTTTGCAGCTTGATGATTGATGTTCTAGAGGCCTTGGGACATGTGCTAATCTAGCTACGAGCCGCAGACCCACAGATGAAGGTAAAAATAGCTAGCAGCATCAAACCAGGTGCATGGGCAGGATTTGACCCAGTGTTCAGACCTGATTTTAACTTAGCAAAAGTGGTCATGATTTGGATTTTAGGCCATGGGGGAAACCCTTAGGGTGTGTACAAACCCTCCTTGCAAAGAAATCAAGGTTAAATCATGTTTAAGTAGGTGAAATCCACTAAAACATTTAACCATGCAGTTTCAGATCAAAACTGGCCGATTGAACAAAATGCCTTGATCTCCTAACTTTCTTTATGTATGATTAGAAATCAATTCTTGGACCTGAAAGTAGACATATTGAGGATTCCAAAAATGCAAAAATATCATATTTAAGCCACAATGTAGCTTAAGTTATTATATGAACAAAATCGGGCATATTCTGGCCATGTAACCCGGTTGCTTAAGTTTGGCTCTTCTCCCCAATTTGAGCCATTGCTTGAACTTTGGAGGTTGTAAAGGACCTTGCTAGACTTATTGGACCTTCTTCCTTGTCTTGGTTGGTGGGGACTCCATCATCCTCCCCTTGTTGGGAAGATTTGATCCTTAACTCAACAAGGTAATCATCGGCTTGGTAAGCACTCAAATCGGTTACATTGAATATGGCTGAAACTCCATAGTCACTTGGAAAATCAACCTTATAAGCATTGTCATTTATAAGTTCAAGTACCTCAAATGGACCATCGGCCCTTGGCATTAGCTTGTTCTTCCCTTTGGATGGAAATCTCTCCTTCCTTAGGTGAATCCACACAAGGTCTGTAGATTGGAACACCACCCTTTTCTTATGCTTGTTGGCTTGAGCCTGATATGATGCATTAGCCTTCTCAATTCTTCTCCTTACCAACTTATGAATCTTCTAAATTTTCTCTACCCTTGAAGCTGCATCTGCACTTAGCTTTTGGTCTAGGGGTCGTGGTGTAAGATCAAGTGGACTAAGAGGATCAATCCCATAGACCACCTTGAATGGAGATAGACTAGTAGCCTTGCTTGGAGCCCTGTTATAAGCAAATTCTGTATGGGGTAAAAGCAAATCCCAAGCCTTGGCATGAGGTTTAATCAAAGCTCTTAGGAGTGTTCCTAAGGTTCGATTAGTAACCTCAATTTGCCCATCAATTTGTGGATGACAAGTAGTACTATACTTGAGTTTAGTACCTAACTTCTTCCACAATGTAATCCAAAAATGACTCAAAAACTTGGTATCCCTATCAGAAACAATGGACCTAGGAATACCATGTAATCTTGCCACTTTCTTGAAATACAACTTAACAATATGTGTAACATCATTAGTTTTGTTGCATGGAATGAAATGAGACATCTTAGAAAACCTATCTACCACAACAAAGATAGAATCCTTGTTCCTTTGGGTCTTAGGCAGTCCAAGAATGAAGTCCATGTTTACATCAACCCAAGGTAAAGTGGGAATAGGTAGGGGTGTGTATAAGCCGTGGGCTAATGAGTGACTTTTGGCTACTTGACAAGTACCACGCCTCTTTAGTATGTCTTGAACATCTCTCTCCATGGTTGGCTAGTAATAGTGCTCCCTTAGCATAGTGAGTGTCTTGTTCTCTCCATAATGACCAGCTAGAGAACCCCCATGAACTTCCCTGATTAGAAGCTCCCTTGTGCTACACTTTGGTAAACACAACCGTGTACCCTTGAAAAGGAATCCCTCCTGAATCAAAAAGTCTCCTTTGGGGTGCTTGGAACAATCAACATACAACTCCCCAAAGTCTTCATCCTTGTCATATAAAGCTTTGACATGCTCAAAACCAAGTACCAAGCATCTAATTGAAATAACAAAAGATACCTCCGAGATAGAGCATCTGCACCTTAATTGAGTTTTCCAGATTTGTGCTTGATTATGAAATGGATGAATGAATAAACTCAACCCACTTTGCATGCCGTGAGTTCAACTTATGTTGACCTCGAATGTACTTCAAAGCTTTATGGTCAGAATGTAAGAGAAACTCACTTGCAATAAGATAATGAGTCCAATGCTCTAAACATCTCACAATGGCATAGAACTCCTTATCATAAGTGGAGTATTTTCTTCTTGAATCACAAAGTTTCTTACTAAAGAAGGCTAGAGGTTTACCTTCCTAAGTAAGAACACCACCTATGCCAACTCCTGAGGCATCTCATTCCACTTCAAAGACCTTACTAAAGCACGGCAAAGACAAAACAGGTGCTTGAGTAAGTCTAGTCTTGATCTCTTCAAAGGCAGATTGAGCTTTTGGTGTCCGCACAAATGATGTACCCTTGATAACTTCAACCATAGGAGCCATAATAGTGCTAAAACCACGAATGAACCTCCTGTAGAATAAAGCTAAGCCATGGAAAGCTCGAACATCATGGATACTCCTTGGAACTGGCCATGACCGAATGGCTTCTACCTTGCTCTCATTTGCTTTAATGCCATCTCCAATAACAATATAACTAAGAAATATAACTTCAGGAGTAAAGAAAACACATTTCTTAAGGTTACCAAATAGCTTTTTACGTTCCAGAACAAGCATTACTTGAGTTAAGTGATCTTGATGCTCATGCTCATTCTTAAAATACACCAAAATATCATCAAAGTATACTACCACAAACTTTCCTATGTATGGCCTGAACACTTGGTTTATTAATCTCATGAAAGTACTAGGTGCATTAGAAAGACCAAAGGGCATTACCAACCATTCATAAGGACCTCCTTTAGTCTTGAAAGCTATCTTCCATTCGTCACCTTCTCTAATTCTGATTTGGTAGTAACCACTTCAAAGATCAATCTTGGAGAACACCTTAGAGCCATATAACTCATCTAGCATGTCTTCAAGTCTAAGTATAGGGTACTTATACTTGATTGTGATCTTGTTAATGGCCCTGCCGTCCATACACATTCTCATTCCACCATCCTTCTTAGGCACCAAAAGAGCTGGAACCGCACACGGGCTTAAAGACTCACGGATCAAGCCTTTACCCTTCAATTCTTCAACCTGTCTTTGTATTTGCATGGTATCTTTTAGATTCATCTTGTATGCTGGTTTGTTTGGTAGGATGGAACCTGGAATAAGATCAATGTGATGCTGAATATCCCTCCTAGGAGGCAAACCCGTAGGTATCTCCTCAGGAAACAAGTGACAGAGGTTTTGAATGAGTGCTTTGGCTATGGGATGAATGGGTAATGGACTTTCTGGTTCTTCTTGGATGCTCAATATCCACTCTTTAAAGGCTTTAAACTCATGTTCGAAAGCCTTTAATATAGGTTCACTGACGGACAGTAGCATTTCAGCTTGTTTGGGCTTATTTTGTGGCTGAATTTCCTGGAGTTTAGATGGGGGTAAATGGGCTAGGGTGATCTTCTTGCCATCCTTGGTAAATGAGTAATTGTTTAGGTAAGCATTATGCATAACCTTACGGTCATATAGCCATGGTCTCCCTAAAAGCATATGACATGTATCCATAGGAATAACATTGCACCATAACTCATCTTGATAGTTCTTTCCGATGGAGAAAGAAATCAAGCACCGAGAGTTCACCTGAATTCCCTTGCTTTGATTCAGCCATTGGATGTTGTAAGGGTGTGGATGAGTCATTGTTTGCAAGCCTAACTTCTCAATCATGCTAAGAGAAACCACGTTTGCACAGCTCCCTCCATCAATGATTAGAGAACACACCTTTCCTTGGACAGTACAACGAGTGTGAAAGATGTTCTCTCGTTGCTCATCTTTAACTCCTCTTTGGTTTCCTAGAACTCTCCTCAAAACCAAGAGTTCTCCTTCATTAGCCTCTTCCACGACTTCCTCTTGAGTTTCCTCAAGTTCTTGCTCACTTTCATCTTCATTTTCCTCCTCTTCAAAGCTCTCCTTCACGGCTGCCCATTCAGCTAGCGTAACCACCTTTCTGTTTGGACAATCTGAAGCTATATGCCCAAGTCCTTGACATTTAAAGCACCTTCAATTACTCATGGGGTTAGGATTGGGTCTATTTTTGAGGTGTTTGGGTCTTTTGTGGTGCTAGGATTCTTTGTGGAAAGGAAGGGGATGGATTTTGTGGCTTAGGAAAAGGATTGGAACTCCCCATGTTAAAAGGTTGGTTCCGGTTGAATGGCTTATGGCTTTGTGGTTTAAGGGGTTGTCTTGCCTTCTTTTGTTGCTCCACTTTGTGTGCCAGCATGCAAACATCATCAAAAGATGTATGAGCTTGCAATTCAACCACATTAGAGTAACTAGGATCAAGTCCTCCCAAGTATCTAACTATGGTTTGCTTTTCGGGCTCTTGAATGTCACACTTGATTAAGAGCTTCTCAAACTCATGTGTGTATTCGTCTACACTCATATTGCCTTAAGTAAGGTTGTGAAGCTGAGAATAACAGTGTTGGACATAAGTTGGGGGAAGAAAACAAGACTTAAGCTTAGACTTCATTTTATCCCAAGTACAGATTCTAGGCTTCATTTCCCTTACCCGCTTAGCACTTAAGTTTGTCCACCACAAAGATGCATATTTTCTTAACCTTCAGACCACTAACTTGACCTTTTTATCTTCAGGAACATCTTTTTATTCAAAAACTCTCTCAACAGTATGTAACCAATCAAGAAATTCTTCAGGATCAAGCTTACCTTCGAATTCACGAATCTCCACCTTGACATCGTTGGTGTTTGCTTGCATCCGTGGCTCTACTCTAGTCATTCTGGTTGGTTCCTCTTCACTTGAAGATTCAACTTCATGACTAAAGACTTGTTCATGCCTTCTTGGTTCAGATTGAAAGGTGTCTTTATTCAGTTTTTGCTTTTGCTTCAAAACTAAACCTAGCCGCCTTCTTAGGTACTCATTTTGTGCTTGAGTCTCTTGATTTCTTTGAGTATCATCTTGAATCTTCTTATCCAGCAACTCATTTTGCCTCATTATGGCTTCAAACCTTTCTTCCAAAGTCATGCTTGTCGAACTCATACTCACATAATGTGTTTACAATCGAACTAGAAGTGAAACTAGAAGTGTGTTTGGAAATGGATGGATGAATGAATTCTGGAAGTGGGATGGACGTACCAAGCCAAGGGGAAACCTTTGCACTGATACCAAATATGATGTATCTTCAAGGGAATGAATGAAAACTAAAGCTAAAAATCAAGAACACATGGTTTGCAAACTGAAATCTAGTTTAGCTTCCTTCAACCCGTGTAGATAATCAAAGAGGATGATAGAACTAAACTGATGTTTGGATACAGAAACACCACCAAACACTAGTTTAGCGTCCCTAAACTTTGATTAAGATACAGAATCACCACTTAAACAAAGATTAGGACTTACTTGAACACCACCTTAATCGACCAAATTAAGGATAAACAAGTGAAGTATTTGAGATGAACGAAAGCAAGAATGCTCTCAAACTGGTTTTTGATTCAAAGTCTGATTTCTTTTCTCAAAATGGTCGTGAATAGCCTTAAGTTACAAACCTAGCAAGCACCTAGGCAAGCAACCAAGCACCTAAGGTTTCCTTCCTAGGGAGGAAACGTCTTAAACTAAGCTAATCTACACGGTTAGCACTAACACGTGTAGTAGCTTGATTAATCTAAACTAATTACAATCCAAATGAAAAGGAAAGAAAAAAAAATGACGTTTACATCCTTGATTACAAGTAATTAAGCCTAATACAACCAGCAATCTAGCAAAATAGAAAGGGAGCAGTCGTAAAGTAACATCCACTTTTCGGCTGGCCAATTAGCTTCAAGAGACATTCTTTTGCTGTTTTTGCTTCCCATTGGTTGCTCTTCTCAAGACAACTCCCTTTTGTAGCTTGATGATTGATGTTCTATAGGCCTTGGGACATGTGCCAATCTAGCTAGAAGCAGCAAACCCACAGATGAAGGTAAAAATAGCTGGCTGCATCAAACCGGGTTCATGGGCAGGATTTGACCTGGTTTTCAGACCTGATTTTAACTTAGCAAAAGTGGTCATGATTTGGATTTCAGACCATGGGGGAAAACCTTAGGGTGTGTAGAAAACCTTAGGTTGTGTACAAACCCCCTTGCAAAGAAATCAAGGCTAAATCATGTTTAAGTAGGTGAAATCCACTAAAACATTTAACCGTACAATTTCGGATCAAAACTGGTCGGTTGAACAAAATGCCTTGATCTCCTAACTTCCTTTATGTATGATTGGAATTCAATGCTTGGACCTGAAAGTAGACATCTTGAGGATTCCAAAAATGCAAAAATATCAGACTTAAGCCACAATGTAGCTTAAGTTGTGAGATGAACAAAACCGGGCATATTCTGGCCGTGTAACCCGGTTGCTTCAGTTTCGCTCTTCTCCACAATTTGAGCCATTGCTTGGACTTTGGAGGTTGTAAAGGACCTTGTTGGACTTATTGGACCTTCTTCCTTGTCTTGGTTGGTGGGGACTCCATCACTAAGTCTCTTCCTATAATGACAATTTTATTTCTTAAGTCCAATATGTTTGTGCATCTGTCCATACAGATTGAGGGGGCGTCATAAAGGAGCCCTAAGGATACAATTGTAATTTTGTATTATTTCTATTAATATAAATATAGAGCCAGGGCCTCCCAGTTGGTATAGCAATATTCCTCCCAAATTGTGTTACAGTATATAATATTAGGGATTTGGAGGATAGAGATGGAGAATTCTCCTTGAAATTGGCTATTAATTAGGTCTAATTCAATGGGAGATCGAAATTCCATGAATGAGCCCTGCATTATTCTTGAAATTTTGTTGATATTAAGATGGAGGAGAGAGAATTCTTACACTAGAACATCTTTCAGGCTCATATGGTTGAGATCTATCGTAAAAATAGAAGGCAAAACAGATGATTAAAAAAAAACCATTTGTAATTATACATATTTAGATCGAGACAGTAGTCTGAATCTCATCTGGGTCCTCAACAATGGTGAATTTCCATTACTGAAGAGTTATGTAAGCTCTTCTTCAGCAAGCACTCAACAATGTTAGTGACCATTGTGTTGGTTGTTGTGATTGCGGTTTTGAGTCTAACGCATTAACCCCTCCATCTCAGACCCAAACGCCACCACCTCTAACAACTGATGCTTATTCTAATGCTACCAACAAAAGTGGGCTTGGCCAAGCTGAAGAAGGAAGAGAAGCAAATAGACAAGTGAAATGTGCCCATGTTTGTGATGGGGACCATCCTTTGGAGCCCCTTCAAGACCATCCATTAAGCCCACAAAAACCCCAAGTATCAAAGAAGTAAAGGAATTTCATGTCTTGATTAGAAACACCCTAAAATAGCTCCACAACATTGTGCTCAGTTCGTACGAAAATTGGCCCGGATTTGTGTATCTTTTGGGACTAGCTACTGAAGGCATTGTTGACTGCCTTAACCACTCTCATTAAGTTTAAGGATTTATATTTTAAATAAAACAATTTACAAAAATTTTGGACATCAATTGATTGGTTAACCAACAGGTTCTTTCTAGCAGTGCAGTTCTGGTGCAATCTGGCATAGGTCAGAATGTGGGGGAATTAAGTTGATCAATTTAATTCCAACTTCTACGAAACTTTAGAGCATGAAAGAAGACATAAAAATTTATCAAGTAACATGCCCAAATTTCCCCCAAAGCACCCTCTTGAGCTTCTATGATCCAGCTGAAAGTACAAGGAAAATCCCTTTTATGGGGTTACATACTAGCCTTGTAGAAGTGACTTGTTTTCGTTCCTTGAATTATGCAACTTGCTGATTTTGAATTTCATTGATGTAATAGGATGCTTTGTAAGCTTGACACCCTATTTGATTGAATAATTAGCTCTGATGAGGTGACCAAGCTAGATTAGGATTAGCAACATTATACTTAGGGAGACTGATTTGATCTTTAGCCTTCCCAAGAGTACCTCTCGGCCTATGGATGACTTTTGGGGGTTTGAATGGATGTTAGGACTCGTATAAAGCCAACCCCAATTTCATTTTGTAAGGCAGAATTTGATGAATGAATATTGAGTTTGAAAACTCTCTCTCTTAAATCCTAGTGTTGTATCTTAAGCTAGGCAACACAACTAGGTCTCTAGGTGATGGAAGTCTGCAAGGGAAGGAGGACCCTAGCTATGAACTTCCAAGAACACAAAGGAAAGAAGGGAGAACTTCACGAAAAGAGGGAGGCACGGTCGTGCTTATGGGCACGGCCAGACCGTGCCAAAACTCTGGTTATGGAAACCGTGGGTAGCTAGTTTGCACGGTTGGGAGAGATGAGAAAGATGTGATGTAATTAGACTATTAGGAGTAGTCTAAGCTTTGAATGAGTGTGGGAATGGAATGGTGGAAGGCTTATTTGAGGGGGAAGAGATGGGAGTGTGTTTAGGAATGCAAAGGAAGATGAAGAACACAAGGAGAGCTTGAAAAGAGTTCACGGTTTTAAGAAAAACCAAGTACCCTTAAAGATCTTCTAGTGTTTTGGATAGTACTAAGCTAGGTGATTAGATAAGATACACCATTAACCACTAGCTTAGGGCCCTTAACCTTTGATTAGGATAAGATACACCACCAAACCAAGGATTAAAACTCTCTTTGATCACCACTTAGTTTGGCCAAAAACTAAGATAAGCAAGGAAAGTATTTAGGGAACTCAAGACACAAAGTCTTTTCTCGCAAATTAACTTCAAAGTATATGTTACAAAATGAACACCTAAGGCTTTTATATGGCCTTCTAAAACACATAAAATGAGCTTTCATTCCAAGCTAGGAAAGTCATTAAAATTCCTAATACTAACTAGTACACGGTTAGGAGCTAATTTAATACAAACCAAAAGTTTAAGGCCTTAAATACAACTTAGCACTAATATAAACCTTTCCTAGGCATTAGGGAACCTTGGTGAGTCAATTTCCTCATTATTAAGGTAAGCCCCTCACGGTTACACCTCAAAAAGGCTGCTGGATACTTGCTTGACATGTGGTGCTAGGGTGGCCGGTTGAATGCTTGCAAAATGGTGGCCTTTACTTGCTCCCACGTGTCTTGCTCTTGGATGGTTGGGTGGAAGCTGACTAAGCAGCTCAAAATAAGCAGGTGAACATGCATTCACATTAAGCAAACCCACTTAGGAAGGAAAACCTCCTAGCTAAGCAACCGGGTATCTAGGTGCCGGTTTCTGCTTGGTTTTGTCTTCCTGATTTGACACCTCAAATGCTGAGTATTCTGGGATTTTTTTTACATGGTTGGAAACCTCAAGATGTCTAGAATACCCTCCATTTTGAATCAAAGAATTTGGACTTCGTTTGCCCCTTGAAAAAGCTAAAATGCCCAAACTGTGCACAACCGGGTTCAAAACAGCACATGACTGAAAATCAGCTTCGTTCCCTAACCAAATGAACTCCAAAATTGATAATTCCACTTGGACTTGAAAGCTAAGACCTTAAGCTTGTAATATCACCAAAAATTGGAAGCTTAAACTTGGATTAAGCTTGTGAAAGCAAGTAACAAAAACCGGGTATTAATCCGGATTGAAAACCGTGTGCACACTCTTGATTGTTCTTCATTAAACGTTCCATGGCCGTGCACTTGGACTTAATTTCATGATTATTTAGGACCAATTGAACATTAGTGGACCTTGTGGATGGACCTCCATCACTAGGTCTTTTCATCTCATTTAGGGGGTGAATTATGTAACCTACATGATCTAAGAAGATTCCCCAAGTGTGAAAAAAAGTGACTCCTTATATTATATCTTGTAATCTCACTTGTTTACCTCAAGTTTGTGTATGTTACAACATTCTGTTTCGGACAACCTAAATTTTGCCTGTAGTTATCCCTTTTGTTTCTTATCTTTGGAGTTGTTAGTGAGACTTGAATATATCAGTTTGAGTAAGTTTGAGAGTTGTGTTCAAATGTTTCGTTGAATTTTTCTTTTTGAGGATTTTGGAAGAGTAATGTGATTTGGCTTCCAAGACTAGAGGGGAGAGAGACAATGGGGAGAGAGAGAAAGAGAGAGAGGTGGCTTTAGCCTTTTATCATTGCATTTCCCCTTTCTTTTCTTTTTGTTCACCCTTTAAAAATAATTCAAAACTAAAAAAAAAAAATTGTTGTAACCAAGAAAAAATGTTCAATAGTGAATTTTTTATGACTTAACCAGCTATAACCTATAATCGAGGCATTTTAATACATACTTACAAAGTTTAGTGCCATAAATAAGGCCCATTCTTTTCGTTGGAAAATAGGGGTTGTAAAATGGGTGAAGTTGGTTGAAGTGGGTTGAAGTTGATATTTTTTTGTTGAAGTAGGTAGAAGTAGGTTGAAATTAGTTGAAGTTTGTATATTTTTTATATGGTAGGTATAAGTTGGTTAACATAGTGTGTTGAAGTGCATTTCAGTTGGTTGAAATGAGTTAAATTTGGTAAATTGAGATTTACCAACAAAAAGAACAGAGCCTTAAGTATGAAAAAAAAAGGTTAATGGCTTTAAATAATCCACAATTGAGTGGCATTTTTTGTAAGAACTAAAGAACTAAGATACAAATGCAACAAAGCTTGTACATGATTGGACCAAATTCGGTCCAAATTCGGACTGGACCGAAGACCGGCATGGACTGGACGGGATCGGACCGAACCAAATGAATTCAGTCCAGTCCACGGTCCACAAATTTTTTTTATTCGGTCTTCGGTCCGGTCCACCAGTCTGGACCGAGGACCAAATAAAAAAATTTTGAAAATCAACTTTTTACTTGTTCAATTTCAATTTTCTTTTGCAACTTCTAATTTCTTAAATATTCAAGAATATTAATTTGTTTTTCATGGTAGAAATATGTTCAAATGGTTCATATTGAAGCAAATATAAGATATTCATATCGTAAAATTTGCTAGCATAACAATTTGGTCCGGTCCGATCCGTTTATTTTCGGTCTAATCCTTGACTTATTCGGTCCGACCCACAGTCCATAACTTCTCTCTTATTCAGTCCTCAGTCCATCCCGGTCCAAATTTACATCGATGAACACCCCTACCAGACATGGACTTTATGCTTATAGACACACGGCGTCATGCCACATACCAAGTACTAAACAAAAAATTAAGTAAACCAAAACACTGACACAAATCCAATGAACACAAAAAAGCAATACAAATAAAGGAGAATCAAATGCAGTAGCTAATTTAGACATAAATATTAACCACAAAAATGAATAAATTATAAAAACGTGAAAGTAAGAAAATAAATCATTAATATAAATGGTATAATCATACAAATAAATAAAAAAATAAAGTTAAAGAATAAATAGATAACAAAAAACAATTATACATATATTCTAAATCTAAATAAACAAAAACAAATAATATAGCTCCTTTTACAAGCTGATTAAACCAAACAATGGAGCTTTCATTTTACTGCTCAAAGAAATCGTACCAATGCCGACTACATGCCGCTGCTGTCATATTACTCTGTATTCATAGATGAACTTACGCAACGTACATTGCCGAATCTGGTGAAATGTTCACAAGCACAAATTGAAGTACACACTGCACATATGACCGTTATCAATGTAAAACTCAACCGTCCAAACACAAAATTGAAGATAAGTAGCACAAGCACATCATATGTAAGGGTATATTTTTTTCCTCTTTCTTTTTTTTTTGGGGGGGGTTGGGGGGGGGAGGAGAGGGTGGGACGGGAGGAATTTATGTAGGCAATCCAATCAATCTTATTTCTCTCTCGAAGGAGTGCCCCCTTCTGAACCAGCAATGGCAGGGTTTGAATCCATCAAGCTGGCAGCTATGGCAGCCTTCAGGTCTTCATCCTCCATGGCAATAAGCTCTGCCTCCGAAAATGATGCAAACTGGTCAGTGGGCTGTTGTCTAGTTGAGTCAACTTTATTCGATGACTCACCCTTCACGTTGCATGCCCTTAGTATCCTCACACAATCTTCAGGAGTCAACCATTGGCCATAACCATTCGAAGATTCAGATGATGAAAGAGGGCACTCCTTTGGGAAGTTTCCTCTGACAAGGAAAATACTCCAGCCAGCACCTTTCAGCGAGTCAAGGCAGGCTGAGAGATAGAACTTGGAAAGATGCTCTGGGGCTGCATAAAGACTGTCAAAGTTATACCACTCCCCATTTACCTTTCTAATGCAAAACCAGTGATCCTGCAAATGGCAGATAAAGGCATTTTCCAGCACAGGATCAATCTGGGCTGGTTCTGCCACAGGCGAATCTAGAGGGATGACCTGCAGGTCCCACACCTCTAATGCCTTCTGCAAAACCTGCATTATTTGCCAATAAAAAGCAAAGCGAAGTAATAAATAAACCCTGAGCAACATAGCAGATGTAAATTCTATAGGGAGATGATGAATTATGGTGCATCTCCCACATACACTAAAAGCAGAAACCAGATTTGTAATGGGTAAAGCAGAACATCCATGCATGATTTATAAAGAATTGAGAATCAACTCTTCCAAAGTAAAATATAAAAAAAAAGCATGGAGGCACTGGCGTGAAGAAGCAGAAGGATAAAGTTGATCTGTGCTGAAAAAAGGAAGAGTTGGAGCTTCGGTGGCGTTTTTGTTTGGGGGGGGGGGGTCACCAACATCTCTGATCACCATATATTGCATTTGTTGTAATCTAGAATAGGATTCACTTTCAGTTGCCTTTATCTGTGTCCCTTTTTGTTTGCCCTTTCATACAAGACGTGCACAGTACTCTTATCTAAGTATTCCCGACCAAAAGTTTTATATTTCTACTGCTCAAATGTCTTATCAAGTACATTCTTGTAGCTCTATTTATTAATCTTTGACGATTTATTTACATGTTCTTAAGACTAAACCACTGTTCATTTTTGTTTCTCATCAAATTTGTCATTAAATGTTTTTGAATTCTACTAAAACTCTTAAAACGTTTCTTGTGGAATCTCCCCTAGACAGCAGCTCCAGTGAATACACATAATGCTGTATTTCTGCATCTCTCAATGCCCTGCTTTGGGAGGATCAACACTAGATGATGTTTGCTGTAACTTTAGTGGCAGGCAAATGCATTATGGGTAGCAATCTAGTCATCATGAGGGCAAACGCATTCAACTTCTAGACAGAAGACGTTGGCTATATCAGAGCAAAGCCACTAAACTCTTTGAAGTACATTTGAATGTTCAAAACAAAGTCCGAAAGCCTTTTGTACTTCAACTCTTCATTTTGCCCCAGGGATCCACATTGGATACATACAGTCGGACACGGGTATGGACACTTGACCCGTTATTTTGGACCAAAAATGTTAAAATATTTCTTTAGAAAATAGCTGAGTCTGATATGAGACCCTTGTCAGGCACTGGACATTTCAACATGGATATGGTTGAGTCTATGCAACATAACGAAAGCCATAATTTCTAGACTTGTTGTAACTCGCTGGCTAAAGGCTGCAGCTTCAATGCACAACTTGGAAGCCCACATAGCACATCAAAACTGAGTCACTAAGAATATCCTATGCATTTCACCTATCTCTGGAGGTAAGGGGCAATATACAATCCTTGTCCTTTCTAAGCAATGCAGAAAGGCAAAGGAAATACAATAAATGGGAATTCGAATTATCTGGCTTAATTATGAGTTCTTGGCCACTTGTGGCACTAAATTATCAGTCCCCCTGCCCCCCAAGTAGTGCCACTAAGTTATTCTTCTTTTCTACAATAGCATTATGTTTTCAATTTGAGTTCATAGTTGCACTAGAGGACCTAATTACTTCTATAGCCGGTTATACTTAGATCTTCTGAACTCTTTTGGGATGTAAAATGTTAAATAGCTAAACAGAAGAACAAAAAAATGCAAAAAAAAGAGTTAATAAAATCCATGTTTATCCATTCTATTTACACTTCCCACTCTCTAAGTCCACAAAAGAACTCCAGGCTTCAAATAACGACATGAAAATGAAAAGATTTTCTTCATATTATTCATATAGTAAATAAAGAAAGTCATCCACATTGAAACAAGCCTTGTAAAACTCAAAAGCAAAAAAATTGAATATGACCATACATATATACAATTAGTTTCTTTAGTGCCACTTTGAATCCAAATTGAAAAACATAGTGCGTATGGAAAAAAATAACTTAACGCCCCTATGAAAAAAAAGTGATGACTTGGTGCTACAAAAGGCCAAAACCTCGCTTAATTATCATTTAACCATTAGCTACTGTAACTAGCTTGGCATTCCCCTTATTTTTCTGTCTAAAAGGACTTAGTCATCACAGCCATAGTCATAGAGCTCCTGATAAGATGAAAAAAAAAGTCTAAAATCAATTAATTATGTAACAATATTGAATCTTGAAATATATTGTATTTTTGTGATATCTTTTGGGTAATTTTGTCATACATGTCTATAGGGTAATGGATTTGGTTGTTAAGCGAATCAGCCGCACTGGAAAAGTTTATAAAGTTGAGCGAACCGTGTTTTCATCCCACAGCAACCCCTATGCAGCCAATTGCAGCATTAGAGTGCTTCCAATTTCCAGCGAAAATTATGTCATTTTTTAGAAACTGTAGGCCAACACAGCACCACTACAACACCTCTATCAAATATTCCACACTTCAACATGTATATATTTTTAATCTATGGTCGAGTCCAAGTCACATAGACTGGAGCTTTATAGGTAGAATATATTTCCTAGGATATTATGACATACTAATGATTAATAAGTGGTTACATAAATTAAATGTGATTATTGCAATTTCTTTTCTCCCTTTGCTTCCTTCTTTCAATACCCTCTTTCTCTTAGTTTTTCCTCTTTCTATACATCCTTTTTCTTCCAAGTTATTATCTCCAAGTTTTATACTCTCTTCTTCCCTTCTCTAGCTCTCCTTCCCCTAGCCTAATCCCCATCAGTTTGGCATCAAAGTCCAATGTTGTGATCTTCACTTATTCTGCTGTTAAGTCGTTTGCTTTGGTTTCAAAATTCAATCCCCATACATCACATGATTCACATTATAACCCAATTTCACCATCAGAAACCGAATATTTTTATCTTCAGAAGGGTGGCACACGGCCACCCGGGGGGGGGGGGGTTCCAGAGCAGTTTGATACAGTCGCTGTCAATTTCAACATCACAGTTGGTGGAACCTCTCACAATTCGAACTTCTGGTTCTTGCAGACCTAAGCGAGCCTCCAAAGAAAATGCGAAAGGCACGAATTTTTTCCAGGGAAAAGGAAAAATTCAGAAAGCTTCACAGAAACTATGTTTTTTGCTTGTTTATTCTTGAACATTTGAGCTCTCCTCACTCCAACAACGTACTGAAGATTACATCTAATTTGTCCAACTCAATCTCCATCACACCCGTACCAGATGCCTAGCGCCTAGTATGACACAGGAGCTTAGCAAGACATTGTGTATTAGTCCTCTGGATTTCGAAGATCCAAAAACTGGCCATCGATACAGTACAAAGAAGAGTGAGCATCGTAACCAAAACAGGTTCCCTCCAAATTTCATCATATCTGCACAATTTTATTAGTAGTTTTTCCTATAAGAAGATGGTTTGGAAGTCATCAACTCTAGCCCAGTCTCCACACTCGAAATTCTCAATTTTACCAAGTAAATTTCGCAAATATCAGAACCAACGAACAAAACTTGCAAGATCCACTATCAAATTTTCCAAGGATCAGTAGCAACACCCTGAATCATGCCTTCCAACTTCCATCAGATTGTACGGTAGGTTTGGTATAAGGGAATGAACTAGTTAAGTTGAGGCATTTGGGGAACCCTTGAAATTAGTAACCTTATGTGGACAATTATGGTATCAGAGTGGCAATTTCATTGGATTTGATCCGCAGGATAAGAAAGTTGTTACCACGATCTTTGCAGGTTGCTCATCTGGTCGAATTCAGCGGGTATTCTACCAGATTTGTCTAAAACGAGAAGATCAAATGCAAAATTATGACTACTTCAATTCCCAATCCCACCAGTTATCAACCCAACCCAGCCTAAGCTATTGCATCAAAGATAAGGATTTAATCCCCTCAAAAAATATGATTTCCCCAGTAACTAGCGAACATCCACAAAATTAATAGAACCAAAACCTCAAAAAGCAAAAAAGATTAATTGAGAGTTACCTGGATGCTAAAATCACCACCCAGGGAAACGTTGTGGGACTTTTCAGGGTCGAAGTCACCACCAACACTACCATCCATCATCACTTGTTGTTCCTTGCGATCGAGATCAACTGCAAGTGCCGCCAAATCAAACTCGGAGAAGAAAGGTCCCTGTAGAACAGTATTAACACAATGTACAGCGCAAAGCTTCGCTTCTTGGACCTCGTGGTAGAGCATTCCGCCATTGCTCGAACCTTCCATTGTTTCCCTTCCGTCCACACCTGTAACGCGCCAACCATATTAGGGCAAATACTCTTCTAAAGTCGCAGGTAAAGCTGGCAAAACTGATCTGGAAGGCGAACCTTATATTTGATATGATATTCGAAAAATGCTTATCTGAAAGTAGGTTCGAAATTCGAATTAATCCAAACCAAATCATACCCGATACGAAATTTCTGACAAAATTGCTCATTTCTGCATGAGAAGCTTATTCGACAAAAAATCAGTTGAAACAAACTCTATCCGAACCGACATTCACCCAACCCAAACCGAACCGACCCGAAGCGTCTCTTGACCCGAAACACGAACCAACCCAAACTTAACCTGACCCGTACCCAAATCAAATGACCTATTTGCCAGGTCTAGTCACAGAGGAGTAAGTTATTAGTGAGGATATCAATGAAACTTGTATTCATTTAAAATTCGAAAAATTCACCCTATCCAAAACTCAAATGTGTGGTGAAAATGGGTATTAGTGCAATATGTTCTTAAGTTAAGGATGAGTGGTAAAAATGGGTACGAAGTGAGTGCTAAAAAATAGGTATTGGTACAAGTACAAGTATGGTATGACCATCACCCAATCCATACCTGCACCAATTTACATTAAGATAAAAAAATTATTTTTGTTTTACGTTTTCTCAGTTGAAGTCCGATCCAAACCCTTTTAGCAAAAAGTTAGTTAATAATGTGCTTAATTGCACATTTCTAAACAACATATTTTCAAAATATCACCATTTCGCCATCTTGTAATGGCCCAAAATGTATATCATACTTAGGATATGGGTTGCATATAGGTATTAATTTTCATTTTATATGTGCACCCGAATAAAACTCACAAACCCGTAAAACCTGATGAGTATGGATATAGGTTTGATATTTTAATACCTAATGGGTATGCGTAGAAGTATGGATACGATTTTCGAAAACAAGTATGGGTGCAGGTACGACTCAACCCCGTACCTGCCCATTGTCATCCCTATTTATTAGCTTCAATTGCCAAGCCATAGCCATTACATTCTAAACAATTTTTCAATGTGTCAATGTGTCCCTTTTTTTGGTTATACAGCTAATATGTAAAAAATTATACTAAGGTATCCTAATGTTTTATAAAGCTGTTTTTAGGTCCCTTACGATTCAAAAATGATTTCTAGGTACCTTAAATTATTCTATCATATTTTTGGTGACCCGTTTACGGCCCAGGCAGTTATGAGATGCAAGAGAAGACAAAGGTACCTTTTTTTATGTCGCGAAGATAATAAATGTTTCCTAAGTTTTTTTTTTTTTTAAGTTTGAAAAAGGAATACTAATAAGCAAAGATGAACACTATCTATATGAAAAGGTAGATCACTTTTTTCGCATCACACTCCACCTCATCTACATTTCTCTTTCTCTCTCTAAAGGAACCAATTGCGCCATTACTGGCGACGAAAGAAGGCTTGATAATAGCTATTCGAGTGAAGATCATCATAGAAAAAAGGGCGATCCAAAACTCATTTTTAATTTCAGTTGTTTGAGAAATGTATCCCTTCTTGAAATTCTCTTCGAAAATGTCTTCTTCTTGGCTTGAGGTTTTTCAATGATTTTGCTTGAGAAACCTTTATGTGGCTATGGTGGTTGATTTAGTTGCAAATTTGTTTTATTTCTTTGTTCATTTTGTCGAATGCATGTTGTTTAGTACAGAATGGTTGAGTTTTCATTTTAGGGTTTTAACATGGGAATTTTGAAATGAAGTTGTTTAATTTGTTTGGTGGTCTTGATTGTCAAATTTTGTGGCTCTAAGTTGAGGGGTGTAATATTTAAATCCCTTTGTGAATGTCAATTGCTTTTGGTTTAATTTTAGAGTTTGTAATGATATAATGGGTTCTTATGTGCGAATTTCTTGATGAAGTTGTTTTATCCGTTTGAGGCTATTTACTGCTTTTATTTGAGGGTTACAAGTCCCTTTCTAAATATGAACTACTTATGCTTTAACTTTAGGGTTTATACTAATCTATCTGGGTTGCTCTATGGTTTGTTTATGAAAACATTATATAATTATTCATTATAAAGACAAGATGATCCACCTCCCTGAATTTGATATTAATGAATATCAACCTATTGAGTTGTATCATGATGCTAGGGTTTTATCTAATAAGGCTGGGTTTGTTTTGCCGAAGTATGCAAGCTTTAAATGGCATCCACCTAATAGGGAAAATCAGAGATGACCTCTATAATTAGGTCGCTATTGGGAGGGGACATAACATGGTTGCATTCTCAGTTATATGATGGACCTGAAAAACCTTCTACTATGCAACTTATTATGGAAAGCATTAATAGGAGTAGCAATGGTGTTAATCCACACCCCCAACCCCAAGTTCCTAACGTCAATGTGCAGGGGAATGAGAATGATTTAACTCTAACTCAAGCAAACAATTAGGCAAATAAATTAATAATGAACCTAGCATCCTAACCTTTGACCCCTGTCAAGCTTCTACTTCTTGTCAAACCAAGCCCAATGAGTAACAAATAGCCCCACAAAGATGCAATTCTATTAAGCCTACTTCACACCCTAGAAGGCCCTTGACAAGGTCTATGGCCCCAATTTGGGATAAAGATACCTCTTGCAGTTCAGAGGTCTATCCCAATGTAAGTGCGATGCCAATAGAGATACTCTCTCTATGCTCATGAGAAAGCCATGGAAAATATCAAGGAAAATGATCATGGGGCTTACCATTGGCTTAGAGAAAAAGAACCTTTAGAACATTGGGTCAAGTTCAAGTATTGAACCTGACAAAACTCTCAAATGTGATGACAATATAATTTTGTATAGAGTGTTAATCATGCAATCCTAAACTATAGTGGTAAACCCATTTACATCATGTTAGAGGACATTAGGAAGCTTGTCGAAAGGAGGTTTGTTAAGAGATTTGAAAGAGTACAAGCATGGGAAGATAGAGTACTCCCACATGTTCAAAAAAGGTTGAAGCTTTGCAATGTTGTCCATGCAAGCCATGGGGAGTTTGGTGTCACTAACGGGAAAACCAACTTCATAGTGAGGTTGAGAGACAAATTCTATGATTGTCAAAGTGACAACTTACTAGTCTACCTTGCAAACTTGTTGTAAGTATATTTTGAGGATGAATGAGAAGCTAAAAGGTACATTTTAAAAATGAAGGAGAAGCTGGAAGATACATTTTGAGAATAAAGGAGAAGTTGGAAGACTATTATGAGTATCATTTCACAGTTACTATTTACAGGAGCTTGTACAACTAGAGTGTGCATCTCATTCCCTCCCCTATTATGTGGGAGAATATGATATCCAAAGCTTGATCTACCGTTTTCATAGGTGAAGCAAGGTAGACCAGAGAAGCACAAAAGAAGGGACTCTCAATCGCTACCTGATATAGGTTCACAATAATTAGGAAACAAAACCCTTGGATCTGGCACTGTTAGGTCTATGTATTACAGTTGCAATTTTGTTATTTAAATTAAATTTAGTTAAAGTTAAAACATGAACTTATGAATTGTCTTTATAATACTAATGCATAACCTACAAGTAGTTAGCCCATAATTGTGCAACTTGTGGGAGACCAAGAGATGAGTATGGAAGGCTATTGAAGAAGACAAAAAGGAAAGAAAAAATAGATGAGGGAACATAAAAGCCCACGTGGAAGGCTAAGGAAATCAACAATAAACTCTCAATCAACAAACAGGTCCTCCAACTAAGTCAAGCCAAGCTGCTTGACTTGGTCTATGTTGCCATCATTCCCGTGTTTTTCTTTTCCTATTTTTTGTTTTGGAACTACCTCTGTCCAAATTTGAAACTTTGTCATGCAAAGGCTATTGTTTTTGTGTCATATAGATGATGGCTGAAACAAATGCCCTTAGATTGTTTTGTGTTGACTTTTGTTTTATGCATGGTGTGATAAGGTGCATCGTTCCCCTCTATTTGGGGTTGATTATTAGGTGATTGTACAAGGATGAAAGGTTATTCTTGGAGGATATATGCCTATGTGTTTTGAAATGGGCCAAAAAAATGTGAAAGACAATTTTAAGGTACCTAAGAATTATTTTTGAAAAGCAAGGGGCCCAGCCCATAAAAAAGTTTCATAATACATTAGGGTACCTTTATGTAATTTTTTGGATAATATTACTTTATTTGTGATTCTTTAACAACCCTCATCTTCTCCACAATATGTTTGGAATGACACTAAAACAGTGGAAGATATAGGAAGAGAGGGAAACGAGGTCAATCAACCCATCTTTCCTTATTTGGGAAACCCCATTCACTCTACTAAATTTTTAATCCCCTCCAAATTGAGAGGGAATAAAGGGGAGGGGAAGAAAGCGTCAACAATAATAATTACACACTTTTTCCTTCCCCATTAGCCCCTTATCTTTTTAATTCAAACATGATGATTTTAACTAATCTCCTTCAACCTCCATTTTAAATCCAAATAAGATAAAGTTATGTCCCCCACTATTCTTTCCCCTCCCCTCCTTTTCCCTTCAATCGATTAACCTTACCCTCCCTCACTTATATCCAGCATACCAAATGCTCCAGAATATCAGGTTAATGAGTGCAAACTAATTTTTAGATTACTTGGTCATATATTATTCGCTGTTGGACCACGCCCCCCTAACACAAAAAAATTCAGCTCAGCATGCTTTAGCAAACTTTTAGTTGGCTTCCGACACAGGGTAACTAAATTTTCTTTCGACTTGAATAATCCAAAATAAAAACACACACCCAATA
>JACYFF010031956.1:56029796-56041917 GCA_017589665.1 Selenicereus undatus
AAAAAACAAAAATTTAACAAAATTTTGATAATTTCATAAATTATCACACATTAATTATATTCTGATTATTTTAACCCATTGCAACCCACCACATAAAAAATATACCCACTTCAACCTACTTCAACCTACTTCAACCTATTTCAATCCACCTAAAAAAAAATACCAACTTCAACCTATCTCAATCCACCTCAACCAACTTCAACCCATTTCACCCTTTTGACTCACCCAATTTACCCACGAAAAGAACAGGCCCTAAGTTGAGTGGTATGCTTAGGTAAGAAGTTAATATGCTGGCTTTTTTTACCAAGTTTATTAGTTGAGTGGCAATTTTGGCTATAGGGACTCTATTTAAGCACAGTGCAGGCAAAAATGAATGAGAGAGCTATTTCCCACTCCCTCGAATATTGCTAAAAAGGAACAGGACCTTGAACTTCAATAGAGGACCAAGCAAATTGAGACTAAAACATGAACTCTTGAAATTAAAGACAAGAAAATGGAAATGTAACAGTGTAAATCACGTGCAAATGAAAAGAAATAAGAAACTCACTAACCAATCAAGGCCGTAGCGATGGACGCAATGGAAGTCCCAATTGTTGTGAAAACCACTCTATGCCTCTCGAAAGTATCCTGATCGGGAAAAACGTACTCCGATAATTCGGCAAAAGAATCAAGACCGAACAAAAATCCCAACTTCCCAAGTTTAAGCATGAAAAGTGAGAAGTGGAAACCCCCACCAAAGAATAACAGATGCCTAATTGTCGATTGCACCCATCGTATAAATCCATCAAAACAGATAAATTTGGGGAAATCAATATAATAAAAGCAAAACACACTTTGGTGGACTAATAGGTTTCCTGAACAGCGGACCAGGAATTTGCAGCTCGTTTGTTCAATTCGGGCATGTCCACCGACCTCCAAACTGAGGTCTTAATCATTCTGAGTCGCTGTATACTCTGCATTGAGCTCTAGATCTGCAGCAACCAGCGACCAAGGTGATGCGGAGGAGAGGAGCAACAACGGAGGGAAGGTTAAAGACGTGAAAAATTCTTCAACCCTTCTTAGTACCTCTCGTTCTCGGTTCTGTTCTTCCCAATTAAAAAGAATATTATTGCACATTTGGGTTAATTCGTTATAAGCATATTAAACTTATTATTTATTTTAACCTCTTTTAATATACTTGAGTCTGCTCAAATATACTAAGGTCCTGTTTTTTTGATAGTTTAATAAACCCAACTCGCTCATTTCTACTGCCATCCACTCATTCCCTCCTTTCCCACATCTTTCCACACTTTAAAATAATAGCACTCCTTCTCACTGCTTTCCACTCTCGCCTACTTTCACCTACTCCTTTCCACTCCTATGTATAACTATTATTTTTCATATTTTGAAAACTTTTATAATTTATGTGATTTTATGTAAGAATAGTATGATAATAATTATGAAAAGTTTTATTTATTTTTCGGATGTTATGGAAATAGTTAGTCGTACTGGAAATTATAGATGATGTAATTTTTGTGACTGATACATATTTTGGATTTGATTCTTTATATAGAAGAGATTTTTAATTTTATTTTTATTATGTTGGTTTCGAAATATTTATTGTAGGTTAGCAAAGCATGGATGATTGGTGCTGTATGTGTAACAAATTTATTTTTTGTTCATCGCAATTTGGGGCCAAATTTGTAGATTTTTTTCCGGAATAAAGAAGGAATGTGTAAATTTTTTGCGTTGTTTGTAATTCATAATAGGAAGTACAGATGTATTGTACGTGTATTTTGAGCGAATATTTTTTTTCGTGTGCGTTAGTAACAAAATATTGGAGGTTCTTCACATAAATTGCAGATAATTGTTTCTCATGTACTGAGGGCCTTTTCGTTCATCTGGAAATATGGGTTGGTAAATGGGTGAAGTTAGTTGAAATTGATAGAAGTGAGTTAAAGTAGGTTGAAGTGGGTATTTTGGGTTAAAGTATATATTTTTTAGTTGAAATAAGTTGAAGTTGGTTGAAGTTGGTTGAATTTTTTTTGTATGATGGGCAGAAGTTGGTTAAAATACTGAAAAATGGGTTGAAGTTGGTTGAAGTTGGCTGAAATTGGTTGAAATTGACTGAAGTTGGTATTTTTTTTGAAGTTGGTATTTTTTTATTAAAGTTTGTGATGTTGCTTGATGTGAGTTGCAGTGGGTTGAGATTGGTAAATTTGGATTTACCAACAAAAAGAACAAGGCCTAAGCATATGTGTATTTTTTTCGTTGTTCTTATTTGGTTAATATATGAAAAAAATATATTCGTAGTTTGTTTTACGAATAAGAAAAATTACAATTTTTTGGAGATAACAACAGCCACGAAACAATATTTCGTACCTGAGTCAACAAAAAAAAATATTTTTTCAGTCTAAATTTTTTTTATCATCTGTAATTACTATCACAAATAAAAGATTACATTAAAAAAACAAAATTCATAACTTATATCAACTCTCCTACTTCTTTCAACTCCTTCTCATGTATTTCCACTCCTTTTCACTCCTTTCCACACTTAAAAAAAAAAATCACTCCTAACCACTCCCACCCACTCCTTCCCCCCTTTCGTACTCTCACTCATCCCACACCTGCAATTTCCTAACGAAAAGAACATGGCCTAACTATCAATCAAACCTACTTCAATTTGCTCTAACATATTCAATTTACTAAATTAAGTCAAAATGCTCCAACTAACTGACAAAACTTGCTTCCAAGCTTCTCCAATTTACTTACTACTAAAACCTACTCCAAGCTCCTCAAAGCTGCTTTCTTTTCATCAAATCTGCTCAAAAACTTGCTTCAACTTACTCAAACCCGCTACTTACTTATTTAATATGCTCATAATGAATAGGCCCTTGATTATGAGCCAACGTTTTGGAACCAATACATCCAAAGGAGGAGGATAAAGCTTTTTCTCTTAGGAGAATTCACCTCATACCCATGTGCACAAGGTTTTCAATTTTTGGCCAGAAGGAGTATGAATATCATGTTGTGTCTCAATTTGTAAGCATCAAAGCTGCTTAGAATACATCTGCACAGTTTTTGTTTATCAAGATTAAGGCCATGTTTATTATGAGTATATTAGATGAGCAGACAGTAGGTTTGAGCAGAATGGGACAGATTTGATTAGGTTGGAGTAGCAATTAGCAAGTTCGTGAGTAGGTTGGAGCAGGTTTGATAAGCAGTTAACTGGTTTGAGCATTTTGAAATATATTGAATCAGGCAAGTGTGATTAGTAGTTAACAGGTTTGAGCTAGTTACAACATATTGGAGCAGATAACATGTTCAATATGTTCATATAGATGCCTAAAAATGGTGTCTCATCTTTAATTACCCCATGACGAAAATTATACCCTAATATTTGTGTTTAGGGGCCAATAGACTAATCTCCGAAAAAATAAGTCTAGAACAAAAAAGGAAAACAAAATAGAGGGCGAGAGAGGCTTGCCCAATGGGCCTGACCTAGATAAAACTTAGCATGTTCCTTATTTTTTTTGCTTTTTTAACTCCTATATGTCTAAATGGTGATTAATTAATCAAAATCCTAGGCGAATTAATTCACTGTGTTTAATTAGTTAAATCCTAGATGCATTAATTCTCTTATTTAGATTAACTTTAAAGGAACTAGGATTGGATCTCCTTTCTCTAGACCTATTCAAACTATTCCCAACTGCTATAAAAAGGGGACTGGCCCCTAGGGTTAGGGGTATCGAATTAGCACCAAATTTCCATCAATAAGAGTACTAAGAAATTAGAGAGAAGCGAGCACCAAAAGTTTATGCGAGAAACACTTTACACATTGAAAGCATTGAGAGAGAGAGAGAGAATTGGGTCACTCATTAAAAGATGTCACTATGCTGGCTTTCCCGGTAAATCAGTTGGGATATTCAAAGGGCGTAATCAATACTTTCTTCCTTACTTTTAGCTTCTTTCTCTTTATTCCATTTGATCTCGAATTTGGCAAAGATGTAATCTCTAATTAGCCTAGTTTCCCACTAGCAGTAATTGTTTGCTTTATTTTGTTGAAGTTTCTAGACATGACATTGTACCTTTGGTTTATATTATTTGATATCATTGATACTAATATGCTGCATGGCTGTTTGATATTGCAATTAAGATCTAGTTTTCCATATTGATTAGTAAATGTCGTGAATGATGACGAGCAACGATGTGATGCATTCCATCATGTAATCGTACCATCACCCCTAAATCTAGATTCTTGGTTCGAGCCTATGGAGTTAAGATGGTCCCCACACTTGGAATTACAAGGGGCCTTCCAAAAACCGTTTGAAGCAAATAAGTTGTACCTTTCAACTATACCTTTCGGTTGTCCTAATCATTTTATGGTTCACTTTGAAGAGTAGATCGGGTTTGCAATTTTTCCGAAAACTTACTGGCAGCTCTAAAGTTTCGTACTTTGCTTATTTTTTTCCTTTTACTTTTATTTTCTTGAATTGGGAAAATTGGTTCGGCATCCTCTGGACCAGGATCCGGGCTCAATTATGGATAAGAACCAGGTTCCTGGATCAAATATGCTGGCCAGATTCCTAAACCAGGTAGTAGTTATTGCCAGGATCCAACCAAGGGAGGTGGACCAAGCTTTGGTCCAGGAACCTAGCCAAGTTCCTGGATCAGATCCAAGGTCCAACTCATTGGGTTGGACTTGTAGTGTTGCGGAAATCTGCCTCTTTTGCTAAAAAAAAAGATTTAATCTCAAACACCTGGCAAATGACTCTGAGCATTCGTGGAGAACCGCACCTGGGATAGGTTTCCCGAGGTTGTGGCCCTTACAGTGGCGTCTCCACCAGGGAAATTATTAAGAAAGATGGCGAGATTTGAACTTCAATACAAGAAATTATTTTAGTTACATAGGTATTAGGGATTCTTGCACTAAATGTCTTGCACAAATAGGATTAACAACGTTTCTATGATTAAACCCTACCACTACCACTAAAAAAAAAAAGCTGATCAACTTAGTGGTTTCAGTTAGGCTTCCAACTGAGCCTTCAACAGTTTCACCCACTTGTGACACACTTACCAGTCCATATGACATAGGGAATTAAACGAAATGATCCACCCTTCCCATGCACCCTATACATGATGTACAAAGCATTTGGATCGTGAGAGATTTGTTCTAAGTCTTATCTGAACCTCTTGAAACTTAGAATTCTGGCTTAGGTGGAACTCATATGTGTGCTTGAGTGTGTTCTTGTATAACTCAACAACCCTAGCCCTAAGGACTATGCATTGATGCTTTAGGTCCTAGGAGAGCCCAAGTTAGGAAACATCAAGCTTGGGAGCTAGGAATAAAAGCTCAAGCAGCTTTGGGGCCCGTTAAGCTCTATCAGGCTTTTGACCTCGAACCCGAATAGGTTCTAACCTCAGTTTAAGGTGTAAAAGGTTGTAATAGGGGGCTCAATTGAGTTTAAAAGAGCATGGCTGGTTATTCAAAAAGGAAAAAAAAAACTATTTGCATGCCAGTCTGTGTTTAGGGAAGGGGTAGAATTTAGGCTTATTTTTAGAGAACTCGATTGGGATACCTACAATTGGTTGGCACGGGCTTGAGTTAGAATTTAAAGGGAAGAAGTTAGATTTGGTTCATTAGGGATTCCTATAATCTATTTGTGTTTGCCAGCATCCAGATTTAGGAAAAACAGGTAAAGGTCAGGATATCAGTTTTGGGGTCCCAACAATACTCCCAGCTAGTATCTTGCAAGCAAGTCCAGTTTAGCAAGTTTGTTGTTAGTCAGTGTTCATAGGGTAAAGTTAACATTCTGGGCTATAGGTATTATCTTTTAGTTCATGCGTTAGGATGTTTTATTTGGAATTCTTAATTCCATTTCGAAAAGTATTTAGATGAGTTAGTCTAGAGCATTTTTCATTATCTATCAGGATAAGGAAGATTAAAAGGTTATACGAGCAAAGTCCATCAACTAGGAGACTTCTTTCCTGAGAGCAATCTGAATAAACTTCACATGTTGGGTCAAAGTCAAAGTCTAGATCCAAGTTGAAGTCCACTGCCTCATCATCTCCAACAGTTGGGAACAAGGATATTACTCAACTTATGAAGATGATGGAAAAGATGCAAACTAAAATAGAAAAGAATTAAAAAAAGATGGAGATAATGGTCACCATGCTGTAAAACCTCACCGAAGAATCCCAAGAGGAGAACTCTGAGTAAACCCATGCTAAAGAGGGGAAGGATGATGGAAAGAGCGAGTTAGATATTAAAAAGAAGAAAGAAGTGGAAAAGAGCACTCCCTTAAACCGATCCACGAGTAGATCGAAAAGAACAACTACTTAAGGAATCTTTCATGATTAATAATTACTTTAATGACTATGCAGGATTAATTTTAATTCCAAGAGGGAAGTTACATCCAAAGTTCACTATGTAGGCATCAAGTTCCATGGAACTAAGAATCCTTATCATCGTTTGAGGAACTTTGTTAGTTAAAAGGGATTGATAAAGACATCTCCTACATCATATTTCCTTGGACCTTTAATAAGTATGTGATGAGGTGGTATAATGTTGTGGATCCACGAAAGGTCATGAATTGGGATGATAATTAGAGAGAGTTCTTACACCAACAGTCATACAATGCTGACCTCCCAATAACACTTAGAGAGTTAGAGTTAATCATGCAAGAAGCAAAAGAAGGGTTTTCTGACTACCTTGCCATATAAAGGGCGAAGGATGCTCACATGGTGGGCCGACCTTCGGAAGCCGACTAAGTGAGACTATTCATAAAAAACCTCCAACCTACATATAGGAAGCACCTGTGCTTCACACTATTTGAAAATTTTACTACGTTGAGGAATGTAGGTATGCTAATAGAGGAAGAACTATCTAGAGAAGCATCTACAGAGACTGTAGCAAATGGAAAGACAACTACAAGAACAAGGAGAAAAAGTCTAGCAGCTCTAAGGAAGTACATGTGATAAATCGTTACACTGAGGATACCCCCATAGGGACCATCTACACTCAAGCTCTAGAACGACTGTTGGCCAAAGGAAAAATAGATCTTCCTGAGGCCAAGCAAAAAACTGAAGCTCTTAGGTAGTCCAAATCTTTTGATCTAACAAAATATTGTATATATCATTGGGCTTAGCACATTATTGAAAATTGCTGGACTTTTAAGGATATACTAGAGAAGGTGTTTAAGTTAGGGCAACTCCTGTTGCCTAAAGCAGCTTAAAAGCCCAACAATGATGAAAATCTACTTGGAGATGATGAGAGCATATTTGCTATCAGTAGTGATTAGGAAAAGAACTAAGATCCAGCCATGTTCATACAGAGCATTCACAAGGCAAAGCCAATATTCAGAAGTTCATGGCTTATGGGAAAGCAATGAGGAGAATGTATATGAAACCTCGCGAGTTTATTTGCCTGCAAGTGATGATGAATTTTAGGGGAAAACAAAGAAGAGGACTTTTGGGGAAAGGAAGACCAAGTTAAGGTCCAACACCTTACAAAAGCTAGACAACACCAAGTCAAAGAGGGCCTACAATAGGCCCTAGAACAAAAAAATAGGACGATAGTCTAAGAAGAGGATCTCATGCTAAAGTAATTAAAGAAACTTAAAGCTAAAGTAGCTATTTGGCAACTCCTAGTAGCTTCTCAAAAGCACAGGCAGCTCCTAATAGATGAACTGAACAAGATCGACCTATCCCCTGAAGCTACGCTTGAAGAAATGATAGCTTCAATTACTTTTGATAAAGGCACCATAACCTTTAGCAATGAAGATCTTCCAGGGGGGGTTCCGACGCACAATAACGCCTTATATCTTATTGAGATATGCCTTTCAAAATACATACCGCTCTCCTAGGTCGATAATGGGTCAGCTGTGAATGTTCACCCCAGGAGAACTACTAAAGGGTCGAGAATCAAGCAAGACCAACTCTCAGCACCTTCAACATACGGAGCACATGATAATTCAAAAATGCTAGTTTTGGGCACAATTCTCCTCCCCATTAATGTAAGTCCTGTTGAAAAGAATGTGGAATTCCAAGTTTGGATAGTCCAACTATCTTTAACTTGCCTTTGGAAAGACTATGGCTTCACAAGCACCAGGCAATTCCATCTACACTATGCCAGAAAGTGAAGATGCTAATAAAAGGACAAGCAGTCACCATTGAAGGGGACAACTTATGGGGTACAATCACTAACAAGGGAGCAGTGCTGAAGATAAAGTATAATTACAATGATGAGGAGCTTTATAACTTTTAAACAGTGGCGGTCTTGGAGAAGGACCAGACTCCTTTCGACATTGATCCCTATTCAAATTTAAATGTGAAAGTTATCCTTAAAAAATGGGGATAATTCCTAGGGATGGCTGTAGAACAAAGAGCACAAGGTTGGCCTACCTAGCCCTTAACTCCAAAGGAAGAATACAAATTCGGGTTAGGGTGTTATCCCACTCCTAAAGAAGTCGCTAAAGCCAGATAAGAAGCACAAGCGCGAAGAGCTGCTGCTAGGAAAGGACACCAAAAGTATTACACTGTAAGACCTTATCCCCACACTCTTTATGGAAAATTTCTTCTTAAGGGGATAATTTTCCTTTCTATGGCTTTGCCAAACCCTGCTACATAGAAGACAAAGGTATCTAGGTGCATAGGTTGGAGGTATATAGTGACTGCCAGCTGCTAGAGGAGGAAGCGCTTACTACTGCAAGAAGAGACCAATCCACTTATGACTGGATCCACCTAGCTGTAAGCAACACCTTCAAGATCCTATTTGGGAAAAATTATAGGAAATAAGAAGACCTTGTTGTCGTTCTGTCCCTTGCCATGTCCAGCATGGTTTTCATGTCATAAACTTTATCACCGAAGCTAGTGCTAAAGGCTGTAAGCAAGTGACTTAGATAGCTCAATAGGAAGGAAAAGTGTTCACTCTAGCCATAGGGGGTAGTTTAGAAAAGTCTAGGATAGATTCTAAGAGTTAGTCTTCATTTTCAGTTTCCCCAAACTCAATATTAGATGTACCCATTTATGATTTCAACAAGATGAACTCTTTCGCTTGCGACTTGTCTCATTCCTTTCCCTTTGAATACTTTGCCTCTTATAATCAAAACGAAGATATAACTCCAAAAGATTTAATCAAAGCATTGGAAGATCATGAAAATCAAACCTTTATAATCAAAGACACAATATTAATCAACTTGGGGAATCTTGAAGAGTCCTGATAGCTTAAAATAGGATAATCACTAACTCTAGCGGAGTAAGAAAGCTTTACCTCACTCTACGAGAGTTCATATATGTCTTTGTATGGTCCTACAAAGACATGTCGGGCATACATTGAGATATCACTGAGCATAAGATTCCTCTCGATTCAGATGTTAAACCGATAAAACAAAAACTCTATAGGATGAAGCCAAAAATGAGCCTTGAAAATAAAGGAAGAAGTGAAAAACAGTTGGATGCAAGGTTTATTAGGGTTGCACATTACCCTCAGTGGGTAGCAAATATTATGTTAGGTTCAAAGGAAGATGGAAGGGTTATAATTTATCTATATTTCAAGGATCTTAATACGAAAAGTCCAAAAGATGATTTTTCACTACCACATATAGATATTTTGATGGATAACATTGTAGGACATGCTCTCCTTTCCTTTATGGATGGGTATACCCGTTATAACCAGGTTAAAATAGCAATATAAGACATGAAAATACTACCTTGAATACCCCTTGGGGAACTTATTTCTACACTATGAAGGGTTAAATGCTGAAGTTACCTACCAAAGAACGGCTATTACCCTACAACATGACTTATTGCATAAGGAGGCAAAGGTATATGTGCATGATATGATTATAAAGTTCAAGGAAAGGGATAGACAAGTTTCGACTCTTTGGAAGTTCTTTACTACACTCAGAAAACAAATATGTGCTTGAACCCGCAGAAGTGTGCATTTGGGGTCACCTTTGGGAAATTGTTAGAATATGTAGTCAACCTTAGGGGAATTGAAGTCTACCCTTCAAAGATCAAGAAAATATAGGAAATACCACTGCCTAAGACTTAGAAGGAAGTATGATGATTCTTACGGCGCCTACAATACATCAGTTGTTAGGATACATAGTCAACCTTAGGGGAATTGAGGTCGACCCTTCGAAGATCAAGACAATATAGAAAATTCCATCACCCAACACCGAGAAGGAAATACAAGGATTCTTAGGGAGCCTATAATACAACAACCACATCAGATTAAAGCTAACGATGGCATGTGAGCTCATCTTTAAGAAATTGAAGAAGGGAGTAAAGTCAAAATGGGATGTGAATTATTCGATAAAATCAAGGAGTATCTTTCCAATTCACTGGTGTTGGTACCTCCACAACTTGGCATTCCCCTCATTCTCTATCTCACAACAACGACCACGGTAATGAGGTCTATGCTAGCTGAGAAGATAGAAGGGGAGGAAAGGGCTATCTACTACATGAGTAAAAAGTTTCTTGAATATAAAACTCACTACACCCCCTTGGAGAAAGCCTCTTTAGCCTTAGTTTGTGCATCTAAGAAGCGTAGACAATACATGTTAACCCATACAGTACATGTAGTAGCACTGATGAACTTAATAAGATATTTGCTACAACAACTAGTGAGAAGTGGCAAGGTTGTCAAGTGGGCAGTGTTGGTATCAAAATTCGAGTTACATTACATCAAACAGAAATCTATTAAAGGAAGAGTCGTGCTAGACCTGCAAACAGAAGATCAAAAGAAAGAAACCTTCAATTTCCCCATTGAAGAAGTTCTTCAAGTAAAAGACTAGGTATGGATAATGTATTTTGATGGGGCATCAAACCAAATATGATTTAGGGTAGGCATCCTTTTAGTATCTCTAGAAGGGTTACATACCCCTATCTCAATTAAGCTTTATTTTGAGGTTACTAACAATGTGACAGAATACAAAGCTTATATTATTGGGTTATAAGTCGCCATAAAAATATGAGTAAAGAATTTGTGGGTCTATAGGGACTTTGATTTAATAATCAATCAAATCTCATAAAAATGCAAAGTGAGAAGTGAAGCCTTGGTACCAAGCCTAGAAACAAGTCATTCGGGTCGGGTTAAGTTTAGTTTGGGTTATACTCAGGTTAATTAATTTCAGCACGGTTCGGGTTCGATTTGGATTAAGTTCGGGTTTATCAAGTTCGGTTAAGGTTTAGGTTCGGGTTCGGGTATGGTCTGGGTGAAGTTTGGTTCGGTTTAACTTTGGGTCAAGCTCGTTCAAGTCGATTTGAGCACGGGTCGGTCAAAGTCGGCTCAGGTAGATTTCAGTTATAGGTTTGGATGAATTTTGGATTGGATAGAAATCGAATCAGGTTGCTTTTAGGTTGGCTAGTATTTCAGGAAGGTTAGTTTATATGTGGAATTGATTTAGCCTTTGTGGGATCGACCTTGATTTGCTACAATGTCACCATGTGCTTGTGGCTCTATCACATTTTTGACGCTATTGCCGGGGACTAGTGTCGAGTAATGGGTTTTTCCTGATAGGTTTGATTGGCATTTTGTTTTTATTAAAAAAACAACCAAAACAATTGAAAATTAAAAAAATCATAAAATTATAAAAAATAGTGGCAGCTTTCCATTTCCCCTAATTCAAGGATGAATTATTTTGGAGGTATTTTAAGCATTTAAATGTCTTTCTTGCTCAAAGTGGTTATTGCATGGGTAAATGGGAAATTTTGGACATTGTTGATAAGGGTAAGAACAGTGAAACGTGTGCTCTTTCAGAGTATTAGGGTTTTCTTGCTGAAAGTGTTGATGGGGCATGATGTTTGTTTGAGTGGATTGCATAGGATTCTTTAGAGTTTGAAAAGCCCAGCTGTGTTTCTGGATATTCATTCCCTAATCCTTGTGCATTCTATGCGAGATATTATTATGCCCCTTTTTGGTGTGATTTGTGTAATTATTATGACCATTCTATTAGCTCGTGTCCTTATTATGCATGCTATGCACAACCTGTCTTGGCATTGCCCGTGGATAATGCTAATGTTGTCCTTACCTTACCTGATTCATCATTCCCTTCAGCTTAGTACACGGGGCGCAAGGCGGGTGAGCCTTGTGGGTTTGTTGCTAGGTTTAGTGTTCTTGATGAATGAATGTTTTGAG
>JACYFF010031956.1:56064573-56097696 GCA_017589665.1 Selenicereus undatus
TATTATTATTATTATTATTATTATTATTATTATTATTATTATTATTATTATTATTATTATTAGTATTGTTTTATTTATTTTGTGGTAGGTTTAGTGTTAAACATGAAATATTTGAGCTTTTATTGTAATTTTATTTTTTATATGAGTGAGTAATTTTTTTTATGCTTACTATAATCTTCTTGAAGCCATGCCAAATTAATTATTTTGAAACAAGTCTTGTGTTTTAATGCCTAGTTGATTTCTATTCATGATTCTTTAGCGATTAGTGCTAATCGTTTATGAAATTTGTGTTAAATCGATTAGAATGCATGATAGTTGATTAAATACAATTTCGATTAGTAGTTTAGAAGATTATAATACGTAAAAGTTATAATCTTTTAGGCCTGGGTATCACCCTAATTAATCATGGATGACTCAAACCCATATCTTTTAATTAGGTAATCGCTTTAGATATTTGTTAAATCGATTTGCTGGTAAATTGGTTACAAAGTGTTAAATGATGTTTTTCTAATTCTTAATGCTCTAATTTGGTTAAATTTTTGCGCTGGTGTAAAGATTATCAAATTAGTAGGGTTTATATTAGGGCTGGCCCTAAGTAAACTAAAATCTAAGGAAAAACAGGGAAGAACTGCTGGTGGATCTCTTCTACAATTTAACTCATGAATAAAATTAACTTGTGTGTTAATGATAAATATTAATTTGCATGGTGGATTGAGATTATACTAAGTATTCTTCATAAATTTGATAACTTTTGATTATTATCTATTGCTTAGAATTAATTTGATTAGTTTGTTGATTTTTGTTCTAATTTTATTAGCTTCAATATAATTTCAATCAACCCCCCCCAAAAAGTATAGTCTTTTAGGAGTGTCTAGGTAATTTTAGATAACTTAGATTTTGATTTTTAGAGTGGTTATTATTTTAGATTGATTTATATTCAGTTTTAGTATTTAATTACCGGTTTGTTCGAACTTAGACTAAAAATAGTTATTTTAGTTATTTTTAGATTTTAATTAATTCCTAGGGTTTATATAGTGTCCTAATCTGTCCATATTCAAATTTCGTAATTTTGGGAAATTATTTGATAATTTTTCAGATTTATTTTGTGAAATTGGTATGTGCAGGTTTTTAGGTAATTAATTCTGAAAATTTAGATTTTTAATTTTAATTTACGATTTTTAGGTGTTTTTAATTCCCGAAAGTTGTGTCCTAGGATTAGGGTAATTTTATTTGTTATTTTTGTATTTTTATTTATGCAGAATATTTTATTTCCAATTTCAGATTTAATATTCTGTTTAATTATTCTGCAGTAATTGACTGATTTAATTTTCCTGAATTCAGTCTGAAATTATTCTGAAGATATATGCTTATAAAGTTGAATAATATTAGTTTAGGTTACTGTTTGTTATTTTTAATATTTATTTTTCTGATTATTATTTGCTGTTTTGATTTTTATTAAAATTTCAGTTATTATTCTGATTTTATTTTTCTGGATTATTTAGGAAATCTTTTTACTGTTTTATTTCCAGAATATGATTCATAATATTTAGGAGCAGCATTGGGTATTTATCTAAATTTTTATTCATTAGATTTTAATTATTTTAGAATTATTAAGATTAGATTTAGTAAATTGGATTAATAAAATCATTTAGGTTTAAGCTAGCAATTTACAACAATCTTTCCTCGTGGATCAATCCCTACTTTTGTATGCTATAAAAATTATTTAATAACCGAAGTAGTGGTTAAATTTGTAGCTTTCGACAAGCTTTACAGCATCTCACCCAATTAATCAAATATATATAAACAAATTGGCCAAATTCACTCATAACAAATTAAACGCAAGGTAGATTGAATCAAGCCAAATGAGAATCATCCACAAGAGTGATAAAATTAGGATTCAAACATAATGGTTTGGTTAGCAAATCCCTAGACTAAAGATCTACTCACTCATGTTAATTGAAACAAAATCAAAAGAGATTAAATTAAGCATGATTCAAACTACAAATCTAAAAGGGTTCAAGAAGTAAAAGCGAAGAGAAATGCTCATCAACAATGGAAATTCTTCAATTGATATTTTTATCTTCAAAGCTTCTCTTGTAAAAGTTGCAAATTCCTTCCCCTTGATCTTCTTTTGCTCCAAATCAATAAGAAAAACATAGAATTTTGGGAGAGAATAGGAGATGGGATGTATAATCCTCCTTTCACGCGGTCTAGAAGAGCCCTAAAATAGCCAATCCTGAGCACCCTCAACCACAAAATGGGCCATGGAAACAAACTTTGAACACCTCTTACCTATTTTCCAACAACTCATAACAATCACCCCATTAACAATCATAAGGGATCCAATATATAAGCTAAAGAGAACAAATCCCTCAACCCACAAACCAAGCCAAACCATAACACCAAAAGATTTCAACACCCCAAATACTAACTCCCCATCAAAATATCAAGAAGTTAAACCCAGTAGTCTTGGCTTAGGGATAAGATACATGTTTGTCCAAGGGCTATAGGTAACGATTCACATTGACAGACATGGATAAGGCTCAACGCGGCCAACAAAAGGGTATATCAATTGTAACAAGGGTGATCATTTGGTTAATGTGGCTGAATATCATATTTCAAAGAATGCCTCGATTATTTTGCCTAAATGCACATGCTCAATGATCTTGAATGAGAGTTAAAGCAAGTTTTAGAGAAATTAAATCTAGAAAAAGTTACTCATGAAAGCAACGAGACTAAAATTGATGAATTAGTCTTGAAAGCTCAAAGTCTCATGGGACTTCTACCAAAGTTGCAACCAGCTCATTAAGATACAGATGCCAACATTCATGCTAAGATTCATGGGGCAATCAACTCGCATTCAACACTGTGGTCAAGACATGAAGCACATTTGCAAAACTCATTGCTAAATAATTCTATTCACAATTGGGCATACAAAGGGTCGAGTCAAACTAAAGAAGACTACCTAGTCTAGAAAGTTCATCATTAGAGGATTTTTTGCTTTTTTTTGTTTTGTTTTTTTTTAATTTTTTGTTTCTAAAATGCAAGCCTAAATGAAAGTAAACAAAAAATGAAAAACTACCCTAAATGTCATGCTTCTAATGCACAAGAATGCAAAACTACTAGAATGGAACTAAATGCATTAACTAAATGTTTTAGCTACATGAAGTAAATCCTAAAATGGAAAATGAAATGCAATCATGAACAATATATACACATGCTTGAACTAAGGAACCAGGCACCAAAGGCCTTCATAAATGTCAGCAACTCCATATGCTTGGACAAAGCATTGTCCTTAATGCAAACACATATAGAGAAAAGGTAAAGGAAGAAGCATGAACCAATCGGAAAGGTGGAAGAGAAGAAGGGTGCGGTGGATGACTTTGAGAGACATGTCAATCTCTCCATGTCTCAAGACAAGTCTTAAAGTCTTGGAAATACTGGGTCTGGGAGGCTATCATCCCACAGAGCTTATCATGTCACCCTTGGACAAAGTCACGAAGAGTAGCGTGTTTAGTTTCAACATAGATTCGTAGGTGGGACTGAATAGGACTTGGTACCGATCCATTTTCATAGAACCGGGTCTAGGATTTTTGGAACCGGTCCAGGAACCAGTTGGGATCAGGTTCAGAAATGGGTAATCTATTCCTAATGTTTTCCTATTTTGTTTTATTTCATTTCATTGAAATTTTCGGCTTGTAGTTGTGACTTTGTGAGAGAACCAATACACCCAACAAGCTAGCTAATCGATCGTTCAAAATCAAATTTAATAGAGTGGCTCCTAGACATTTACCATGCATTAAAGTCTAATTGTTCAGCTAAAAAATAGCATTTCATTAAGCATAAAAAAATACCATCTTCTCATAGTATTATACATTAATAAAAAGATTTAGTAATATCAACAAGTAACTGGGTAACACAGACATTTTTGTTTAAAAAAACTGATTGGACCGGGTCAACGGTTCGGTGCCAGTTCCAAGTTTTCAGGACCCGGCTTCAGACCTAATTACAATCGGTTCTAGGATTTCAAAACTAGTCCCAAACCCATGTTAATCAGGTTTGGGTATGGACCTGGAGGGTTTAAACCGGATCCAGGTCTGGAACTGGGTACCCGATTTTGTTGCTCAGCCCTACTCGTAGGGAGGCTTGCTCCTATTGAATAGACCTAAGGGAGGCTTAAACTTCCTTATAGTTAGTGGATGAAGGTTAGGAGGATGAACTATTCCTGCCATGGTAAGTAGGCGAGGGTTTAAGTGGCGCACGAAGGATAATTTCAGTATCACCAGGTAACCATGAAAGGTTAGCTCGATGAAGTAAGGTGGTCCTATCAACATTAGGCAGCGACAAAAGCTAGTTCCTAGGGTAAATCCAACACAACCGCCTAGCCTTCATCTTACAGAATTTCATTTGTTCAAAAGCAGCGTCATCAGGTCATTCGAACCCAGGGACTCGACCCTCGGTGTTAGGCTCAATACCTAAAGATCTATCAATGCTAGTGATGAGACCGCTAATGATTGTCCTACTTGTAGTACTTATAGCTACATTGTACAATTGGAGAGCTAGGAAAGACCGCGGGTTAATCTGATCACCACTGATCATACTAGACAAAAATACATCTCAGACAATGTAGGGATATTCAGACTATTATCCATAGCAAATACACCACATCAAAACATGCTTTGGGCCACCCGGATACAAGGGTTCTTGATGAAGGTTACCCTTACATGTACTCATGTTATACATATGATCCCAGGAAATCTCAACATGGTATGCCTTTAAGTAGATTTCATACGCCACCATCCACAAGGTGTCACTAGATTTGACTTGATTGTGTAATGTCTTTGAAACATTAGTTGTTCATATCAGGAAAAACCCAATATTTGATAAATCCCTAGCAACTCCCCTAAAAACTTGAGCAACCGTACGGTGGCGTTACAGCAAATCAAGGTCGATCCCACAACGATTGGGTCAAGCTATCGGGCTATGTTCCCTCACGATAGGCTAAGCAAATTAAATTTTAAGATTGAAACTAAACTAATGTACTATCTAATTTAAGGGATAAATATTCAAGGAATTAAGTCAACCAAGAAATTGCTCAGTTCAAGAATAGATCAAACACTTTCTCCTTAATTAGGAAATTTCAAGATCAATAATCGAGGTATTACAACCCTCTTTCAAGGCAGAGCAAAGTACTCAAATTAAATCAATCATCAATTCTCACGAATTCTCGATTAGTTTAGGTTTATCAGGCACACGATTATCATTTTAGGTCTCTCGATTGGTAATTCTTTACCAAGACATCACACAATCAAGTCAAATCTGTTGATTCCGACATCAGAATGCACCTTTCAGTACTTCACCCAATATCTAATATAAGCAAGAAGGCAATCAAACTTCTTGCAAGCAATTCAAACTCCAGACTTGATGAAAAGGCACCAACAATTTAAAAGCACATCAAACAATTAATTCAAGAACGTAGGCAATCATAAGTTCAACATCAATCCCAAGATTCATAACTACAAATTAACATGAGTTACATAATCTAACCTATCAATCTAGACAACAATAAATCTAATGGAGAAAAGCGAAAAAGAAGGGAAATAATCGTCAGCCCAAAAGTGCTTGAATCTGTCGATTTCAAACCTGATCTCGCTTCCTCGTGAATCTCCCTCTTCTACTTGCTCTCCCTCACTCTAAAAATGGAGTCTAATTCCTAACTAGATGGTGGTATCTCCTCCCAAACAGAATGTACAAGACCAGGTATATACTGTGAAAATCAACGCAGAAAATCGTCAAAACCCGCAATAGTCGGACAACCGTGAGGAAAGCAAGCAGTCACGGGGGAAAGAATCCATCACGAACCGACAATGAAACTCTGCACATACCATAGGCACCACTACGGTTAGACCGTGGCGCTCACTATCACGTTTGTTCTCTTTTGATTCATCTGCTACTTTTTCCTAGAACCTTCTCTACCATGGTACTGACCACGATGTGTCCGCGTTTGATGTCGTTGGGCCTCTTTTGCTACCCTCTTCGATCCACAAGGCCTCAAAATCGTCATTCTACTCACATAACTTGGCTCACAAGGTCAAAATCGCCAAACACTCTCAAAACTAGCAAAACCAAGCGTAATACTAGAAATAAGGGATAAATTACCCAATTAAGCACACCAGAGCCCTAAAATGACACCCAAACACTTATGTAATCCTATGCAAATATGACATTCATCAATCCCCAGTGGTTAAACCTTTGGTTGTCCTCAAGCAAACACTAGATAATCGCGACAATGGGAGATGCATCTAGTCCTAAAAAACATAACAACCTCCTCAAACTAGTCAACTCATGACACATCACAACCAAGAATTTCAACCAATGACAGCCCCAAATAGTGCACAATACATTTCAAAATTAGGAGAAAGTGGATGTTTTCAGATAAATATATGACCACGTGTTAGATATCAAACTTGATCACCCCCAAAGAACCACAAAGCGCATGATGCAAGTGCAAGGAATTACAGAGCTACATAGGCTGGTAGAACCTCAGTTTTGGAAAATGTTGAGCACTCTCACTCATGTGTTTGAAATATGACATAGGTTCACTCAAGACTCATTCCAAAGATGCAAACTACCATATGCTTGCAAAGACCCTTAAATTCTCTATGACTAGAATGCAGTGTGCACATGACAATCAAGAGGACCTTACATAGGTTATAATAAGGGCTAGAGGCATTAAGGGAAAGGAGTGAACTAATAACTTTGGGCAATGTGGAGCTAGGTAGGCAAATTACTAGGGAGTGGCCAACAAAGCACCAAGTACTCATGAAGTTTACCAACACTTCAAACCCCAACAATACAATGAACACCCTTCACAAATTAAGTAGGAAATGAGTTGACTAATAAGGAACACAAGCTATTTACATATCTAATGCCAATCACGCATTCATTCTGTGCTCTCTTTTTTTTTTACATTCTACTTTTTTTGCAAAATATCGTTTTCTTTTTCTTTTCTTTCTTTTTTCGTTTTTACTTTCGGAAGATGAAATAAATCTCACCTATGAAAGGCATATGACCACCACTTATCAACTAGTAACTTAATACATAGATATGCAACCATAACCTCAATCAACCCCATAAGCTCCTACAAATAAAGTTGAAGTGATGTTTTATAGAATTGGCTTAAGGATAGGAGTATGAGTACGACCAAGGGCTAAAATGGAAAGGATTACAACAAGAAAAGGGTCATGAGCTTAATAGGGTTAGCAAACGGATTAACATGTAACTCAAGGGTAGGCTATTTTGCTATATGGCTAAATTGACAAAAGAAAGAATGCCTCTATCATATCATCAAATACGCACATACGAATGTAGTTTTGAGCAAGAGTCAAGTCAAGTTCTAGGGATGCAACGTGAAAGAGCCACACACATGCAAGGACATGAGAATAAATATGATGAATTAGTCCGAAGAAGGCTCAAAGTCTCACGGGATAGCTACCAAAGTCTAATCTAGCTCATAAAATGACTATTACGTAGCAATGTTTATGCTAAAGACTCTAAGGGGCAACAAAATTGTCAATCAAGACAAGGGTTAAAACAACAAATATTTACAAAATCTTCATAAATTTTCACACCAAAAGGGTCACTCATCAAAATTCCATCAAGCTCACGAAGACCATCATGCCTAGCAAAAGCATCATTAGAGAGCATCTCAAACCAATCAACATCACTGCTCCATGCAATCCTGTATGCAAACCTAAAATGCAACACACCATTGCAAACAAAAGGAAACCTAGAGCTACATGCACTAAGAAGTATCCAAACTAAAAACAAAAATGGAAAACAGAAAACTACTCTTCCCCTATGCTTAGATAAAGTATTATTATTCGAATGAAATAAACGAGGAGAAAGAAAAGGGACAACAAAAGAAAGCATTCTCACTAGGTTAGGTGCTGGGCACACCTAAGCTAAGGCCTCTTCATAAATATGGTAAATGAAGCATCAACCACTCCATCACAGCTTCAAGGCTCGACTCATCACAAAAGACGTCGTTAATGCATGTAGAAGCTTGTCGAATGCCGCAGCATGGGATTCGCAAGGATGACAGTATGAGAGCATAGGGATAATTACAACAAAGAAAGTCAGTGCTCTCTTTAACAAACCAAATTCCATAGAAAAATCAAAGAAAGTATTCCATATGATTTTTCTAGGCGCATTCAGTAGGTACATGCACATGCAATATGGGTCAAGGGAGACATTATACCCAATAAAGTAACCTAGGGATACAAAATTATCAGCATTTCCACTAAGCACATGAAGCATTTTGTCCTCACAACCCAAATTAGCAGCAACTTCACAAATCATAGGATTATCAATAGGCATATCAATGTAATTCTCGGGGAAAGGAAAGGGTAATGAACAAAGGGGGGAAGTATGTGAATGAAGAAGGGGATTGGGTACAACACTATCATCAAAACCAAGGTTAGGAGACTCATGAACAAACAAATCATATGACCCGTCCAAAAGAGTCTCACCTAGATCATGCACCTTATCTAAAGTACCTTTCGACCTAAAACATGTATCAATAACACTCAACTTAGTAACTACCGCAAAAGGCACACTTGCCTTGAGCCCCATGCACTCAGTAAAGGAAAGGATGAATCAAGTAAGGTTAAGATAACGTCAGTGTTGTCTATGGGTGATCCAAAGCAAGGTTGAGCATAATATGAAAAATAAGGGCATGAATTTATATCATGGTCATAAGAATTACACAAGTCACACCAAAAAGGGATATAATAAGATTTAGTGTAGAGCACACAAGGATCAAAGAATAAATATCCAGAAACACAACTAGCCTTCTCAAATTCAAATGAATCCCAAGCAATATAACCAATCAAATACCATGCCTCATCAATATTTTTACAAAGAAAACTCCAATGCTCTAAAAGAACACGAATTTTACTGTTCATGCCCTCATTAACAATGTCTAAAATTTCCTATTTACCCACTCAATAACCACATTGAGGAAGAAAGACATTTAATCATTTAAAATACCTCCAAAATAACTCATACTTAAATTAACAAAAATGGAAAATTGCCACCGTTTTTTTCCTCAAATTTTAAAAATTTTTTTAATCTTCAAAATTTTGGTTTTTTTTAAAATAAAAAGAAAATGCTTAGTCAAACCTATCAGAAAAAACTTGATAGGGCCGCAAGCACATGGTAGTGTTGTAGTAAATCAAGGTCGATCCCATAGAGACTAGGTTAAGCTATCGGACTATGTTCCCTCATAGGCTAAGCAAAGTGAAATTTGAGATTGGAATTAAACTAATATGCTATTTAATCGGATAAGAATTTAGGATATTAAGTCAACCAAGCAATTACCGAGGTTAAGAATAGATAAAGTACTTTCTCTTTCAAGGCATAGCGAAATACCTAAATCAAATAAATAATCAATTCTCATCGATTCTCGATTAGTTTAGGTTCAAGACATCACATAATTAAGTTAAATAAGGTGATTCCAATATTAGATTTCACCTTTCAGTACTTCACTCAATATATAATACAAGCAAGAAGGTGATTAAACTTCTTACAAGCAATTCAAACTCCAGACCTGATGAAAAGTCACCAATAATTTAAAAGTGCACCAAGCAATCAATTCAAGAACACAAACAATCGTGAGTTAAACATCAATCCTAAGATTTAAAATTATGAATTAACATGAGTTACATAATCTATTCTAACAATCTAGAAAGGAATAAATCTAATGGAGAAAAGAGAAGAGAAGGAAAAGAATTTCTCAGCTCAAATTTATGCTTGAATCCGTCAATTGCAAACTCAATCCCGTGTCCTTGCGAATCTCCCTCTTCTACTTGCACTCCCTCACTCTAAAAATGCAGTCCAATTCCTAAGTAGATGGTGGTATGTTCATGCATGTTCACATCATTGGTAACCCCCTTAGGCCCCTCAAGTTGTTTGCCCCCTTTTAAAATCATGGCATTGCATTGCTCCCTAGGGTTATGTTCGGGCTTACTAGAAAATCTACTGGTAGGTTTGGATGAAGAGGTAGATTGTTGGACAATTTGAGCTTCTAACATTTTATTATAAGTAGTAATCACATCAACCTTAGAGGCTTGTTGTTTAATGTACTCATCTTGCTTTTGTTTTTCCACAAGCATACTCTCCATCATGGCCTCTAAGTTAGACTTTTGTGGAGCTTGCTAAGGGTAAGGAGGCCTTTGAAATCCACTAGGTTGTCTAGCATTCATTTAAGGCATAGGGGGATTAGGCATATATGAGAAACTCGGGTTTTTCCTCCAACCCAGATTATACGTATTGGAAAAGGGATCATTGCTAGGTCTCGGGTTGTAACTGTTGACATAATTGACTTAGTCACTAGTATTTTGGGTAAAGGGACTCCCAGCTTGGCAATTTATAGTCAACTGGTAAACAGAACCACAAATTTCACATGAAGGGAAGGGGCATTTGAACTCACAACATTCACATTGAAATGGTCCAATCTTTAATTCATAGCATCTACTTTAACAGAAAGTAAAGTACGACCATCAACTTTTAACTGACCTCCAACCCCCTTGGGTTAGCCTTTTTCATTAGACCATTTATAGTTCTTAAGAACCATCTCCTCGATTAAGTCATAGGCCTCTTCCTCTGTTTTGTTCATCAATGTGCCACATGCTGCCACATCTATGGTAGACCGCATTGGTTGAGTGACTCCATTGTAAAATGCTTGAACAAGTACCCACTTTTAAAGACCATGGTTAGGGCACAATCGCAATAAGTCCTTGAATCACTCGCAAGCCTCATAGAGCATCTCGTCCTCCCATTAAGCAAAAATTACAATTTGATTTCTCAAGCTCGTTGCCTTACTTGGTGGGAAGAATTTGGCTATGAAGGCTGTGGTGAGCTCATCCTATGTGGTGATACATCGAGGAAGCAAAAAAATGAAGCCATGCTCTCACCTTATCCCTGAGTGAGAAGGGAAATAGCCAAAGTCGAATGGCATCGGTAGAAACCCTGTTGAGCTTCAAAGTGTCACACACCTCTAAAAAGACCGAGAGGTGTAAATTGGGATCCTCCAATGGGGCGCCTCCAAATTAGGATTATTGCATTATGGAAACGAAAGATGGCTTGAGCTCAAAATTGTTGGCTTCCACATTTGGACGAGCAATGCTAGATGTGATGCCTTGGACCTTTGAGGTAACGTAATCCCTGAGTATCCTTCTTTGGTCTCCTTCTCCATCGGCCATTATAGTAAGGTCTCATGAGTCCGCGCCTTTATTTCTTTAACCATTACTTCTTCCTCCTCAAATGAAAAGTCCGTCCAATCTCGGGATCGGGTTCGTATGGGATCGGATTTCGCATCTAAGGGCAAGATTCTACAAGAGCCAACACACACACTAACAGAGCAAATAAAAAAAAAATAAACAGAAAGAAATGCTTAGTCAATCTTAAAAGGACTAACTTGATATTTTGGCAAATTTGGTCCTTAGCAACGCCGCCAAAAACTAGATGGTGGAATGTGAAAGTGGATGGAATGGAAAGATAAATGATGGATGAAGACAGGTTTTTATTGCGAAAATGCTCCAGCCAAATGTACAAACCGCCTAGAAGTCGAACAGCCGTGAAGAAAGCAAAGTGACTCAAGGAAGGAGGTTCACCACAGTCTAACCATGGTAAACACCACGGACCGCAGCCACCACCACAGCCAAGCCATGATGCTATCTGGTTGAGTGGTTCTCCCTTATTTGTCTTGCTGCTTTTCCCTAGAACTTCCTAGACCATGACACTGGCCACAGTTTACTAATTTTAGGTGTCTTTCAACCTCTTTCACTACCTTCTTTGATCCACAAGGCCTCAAAATCATCATTCTACTCACATAACTTGGCTTATAAAGTGAAAATATGTGAACATTCTAAAAACAAGTGAAGCCAAGCATAATGGTAGAAATAAGGGCATAAATCATACAATTAAGCACACTGATGCCATAAAGTGACTCCCAAACACTCATGAAATCCTATAATAGTCACTCCCCCATGCTTAAACCTCTAATTGTCCTCAAGCAAACAGTAGATAAAGCCAACAAGAGGAGATACATTTAGGACTCAAAAACATAACAAGCTCATCAAGTTGGGTAACTCATAGCACATCACAACCAATAATTAACTCATAGCACATGATGGATATCAGCCCATGCAATCCTTAATTAGCCATAATCATTTTTTAACTTTTTTCAGGTCTAAGTTGATTCATCAAGTTAAACTTAATTTGACTTTGATTTCTTTACTAAGAGAGTTTATTGACATTCCGATAAAATTAATTATGCAATTAAATCAATTTTAAATTAAGTATTTTTTTCCGAACTTTTAAAGGACTCGAACTAGAAGGTCTTGGGTTCAGGCTAGCAACATACCCGATTTTTGTGAGCTTAACTACTTAGGCCTATTTGAGGTTTAAGTCAAATATGTTGTCATGGGGTTGAAGTTTTAGAAGTTATATTTCCAACAAAACAAGTTTTAGCTCATTTGGACTTCATTTGCCCATCCAAATCAGTCTCTAAATCCAAACTGTCTAAACTGCCCGTTGAGACAAAATAAGTCTAGTTTTGTATATTGTATTCCTTAGACTTCTTTTGGGTTTAAGTCTGAACTTTTTACACATTTTGGTTCCTTTATGTCTTAGCTACAAGCCCATGTTGAAATATTTGGATTACGTGCTGTAAATTTAGAGAAATAGGTACATTTTGTAAACCGTGTTAGAATGGTTTACATTCTGCTCGGTTAGCTAAACTAGGCTGATTTTATATGTAAAACCCAGTTTAGGCCTAATTTCTCATTAAGGAGGGTTTGTTGACACCTTGAGGTTTCCCCCATGCAAGGAAAACAAACTAGCTAAGTAAAAACAAAGGAGAAACCAATGAAAAAAAACTGAGTAAAAACGGCTCCGTGTACACGATTTCTTCTACCTAAAGTTTTCCTTCCTAGATATGTTTTGTTGAGCTGCCCTCTTGGCTACTTAGTTCCATGACAAGACTGGTGACTCACAAACACCCTCACATGCATCTTACCAAGTGTCACATGCATGTTGACAAATGTCGAGTTACTTCACACAAGGGAAAGGACACTAAGAGCATTCTGATTAGAATGCCAAAAAGGGGATGCATGCCACCATCTATTTCTCTCTCTTCCATGGCAAAGGGATGTCCAAAAGCTAATTAAGTGCTTAATTTTGAGTTTAGTTATTAATATTTTGTATTACTAGACACACTGTTTGTAATTAGCTTAGTTAAATATGCTTTGTAAATTGTATTAGTATAAGCTAGTTTAGAAGCTTTTCTAGTCATGAAGTAACCTCCCCAAGAGGTTTCCTAGTGATTAAGGCAGCACCAACTTGTGTATAAGAAGCCAAGAAGCTTCATTTTGGCAATCAAGTTGTGAGTTTAATAAAAGTTAAGCATTGCTCCCTGAATGAGTGTTTGGAATCCTCTATTGCTTATCTCTAATTAGGTCGATTAGAGTAGTAATCAAATGAGTCTTAATCCTTGATTTGGTGGTGTTTCTGTATTCTTATCAAGATTAAGGGCCTTAAGCTTGTTCTTGGTGGTGAAATCTGCATCCAAGAATAGGTTTAGTTTTCACTAGATTAATCTTTGGTGGTGATATCTATATCCAAGGATTAGTTTAGCATCTATCCGCTCCATACGTTTTATCTAATTCACATCTAGCTATCACGTGTTTCTTTCTTTGAGTTTGTCCCTTGATTGTAATCTTTCATGGTTTAACTTACACTGTTGAAGAGAGTTAAGCTTAACCCCTGATGGATACATCGTTACATTCAGAAGAAGGTGGATGTTTTCAAAGAAATATACAACCACAAGTTAGATATCAAACTTGATCACTCCCAAAAACCACAAAGCACATCATGTAAGTATAAGGAATTGTAGAGCTAAATAGACTGGTAGAACCTTACTTTTTAAAAATGTGGAACACTCTCACTCATGTGTTTGAAATATAGCTTGGATTCACTCAAGTGTCATTCCAATGATGCAAACTATGATATGGTTGTCAAGACTCTCAAATTCTCCGCCACTAAAAAGGCAACGAGCATATAACAATGAATAGGAATTTGTATCGTCTATAATGTGGGCTAGATAGGTTAAGGGAAAAGAGAGGACTACTAAATTTAGGTGGTGTGGAGTTATGCGGCTAAATGACTAGGGAGCAACCAACAAAGGACCAAGAAACCGTGAAGTTTACCAACACTCCAAAGCCCAACAACACACATCCACGACGAGTTAAGTATGAAAGGAGCTAACAAAGAAGGAACACATGCCATTTACGTGTCCAACACTAATCACTTATTCATTTTTGTTTTCTTTTTTTTCCTATTTTTTTTCTTTTGCTTTTGTAGCATGATTTTTCTCTTTTTTTCCCTTTTTTTAATTTTTTGGCAAATCAAATAAGAATTTTAATTATTGAAAGGCATAGAACAACCAATTGTCAACTCATAATCTAATACATATATACACAACCCAAATGAGAGGGAAACACAACTAAATGCTCAATAACATCAATCCCTCAATACACCAACATACCGAAGCCACATTAAGCTCAAATACTCCCAAAACCACTCATTACATAGATGAAGCGCTGCTCCATAGACTTGGCGTAAAGATCAGAACATGTGTTTGGCTAAGGGTTAATATGAAGGGATCACAACAAGAAAAGTGTCCAAAGAAAAATGTCTATGTCATATCATTAACTATGCACATGATAATGTGGTCTTGAGCAAGACTCAAGCCAAGTTCTAGAGATGGAACATGGAAGAGTTACACACATACAAGAATATAAGAGTAAATATGATGAATAAGTCCACATAAGGCTCAAAATCTCAGAGGACATCTACCAAAGACTCAATTAGCTGATAAAATGACTCTCATGTACCAACATTAGTGTGAAGGACTCTTAAGGAGGAATAAAGTTCCCAGTCAAAACTAGGGTCAAAACAAGAAATATTTAGAAAACCTTCACAAATTTTAGAGCCAAAAGGGTCCACTTATCAAATATTACTCGAGCTAATGAAAACTAAGGTGCCTAGATAAGTATCATCGGAGGCATCTCAATCCAATCAACACCACCTCGACATGCAATCCTATTTGCAAAGCTAAATGCAACTAAATTGAACATGCTAATCCAAACAAAAAGAAATCTAAAACTATATGCTCTAACATGTATGCAAACTTAAAAACCAAAATGGAAAACATGGAACTACCTTTCCCCACGCTTAGATAAAGCGTTGTTAATCAAATTAAAGAAAGTGAGAGAAGGGAAAGGTAACAAAATATAAAGTTCTCACTAGGACAGGTGTTGCATATAGCTAAGCTAAGGCCTCCTCGCCAACGGGCCAAATGGAGCATCACAATTTCAAGACAGATCCACCAAGTTCGATGCTGTCAAAACACGCAGCAGCTTATCAAACTCAGTGGACAACAATTTAGAAAATACAAGGTCAGAGAAAATTACCAAAATCACACCAAAGACAATAAGTATTCTCTTAGCCTTTTCAAAGGCCTTAGAAAAATAATCGGAAGGATTAAAGAATGTAGTCCACATGACCTTCCTAGGCAAGTGCTCTAGGCATACACAATAAGGGTCAATTGAGGGATCACACCCTCTAAAGTAACCTAGGGACTCCACCAGGAACATCAAACACGTTGTCCTCTTAGCATTACAAATCATAGGATTACTAATGGGAACACCAATGTAATAGTCAGAGGGAGGAGAGAGTAATGAACAAAGAGGGGACGCATGAGAATGATCAAGGGGATTAGAGAGAACACTAGTACAACCCAGGGTAAGAGACTCCTTATACACAAACACATCACTTGACCCCTCTAAAGGAGTATCAAGTAGATCATGCACCTCATCTAAAATATCTTTCGACTCTAAACATGCATCAACAATGCTAAACCTAGTAACTCCCCCAAAAGGCTCACTTGCCTCGAGTCCTGTGCATTGAGCTAAGGGGAAGGATGAACCAGGTAAGGTCAAAACAACATAACTATTGTCCCTAGGTGATGCAAAGTCATGTAGAGCATAGCATGCATAATAAGGAGACGAATTTATATCATGGTTAGAAGAATTGCACAAGTCACACCAAAAAGGGGCAAAATAAGATCTAGCATAGAATGCACATGGATCAGGGCATGAACATCTAGAAATAAGACTAGCCTTCTCAAACTCAAATGAATCACAAGCAATCCACTCAACCAAATACTATGCCTTATTAACACTTTTACCACAAAAACCCCAATACTCTAAAAGAACACATGTCTTAATATTTACACCCTCATCAACAATGTCCAAAATTTGCCTTTTAGTCACACAATAACCACTTTAAGCAAGAAAAGCATGCAAACACTTGAAATACCTCCAAAATAATTCATGTTCGAATTGGGGAAAATGGAAAATTGCCACCGTTTTTTTCAAAAAAATTTATTTTTTAATTTTCAATTTTTTTTTGGGTTTTTCTTCAAAGGAAAAAAGTGTTTAGTCAAACCTATTGAGAAAAATCCAATATTCGACATTAGTCTCCTGCAACGATGCCAAAAACTTGATAAAATCGCAAGTGCATGGCGGTGTTGTAGCAAATCAAGGTCAATCCTATAAATACTAGATCAAGCTACCGGGCTATGTTCCCTCAAGATAGGCTAATCAAGTTAAAGTTTGAGATTGAAATTAAACTAATCTAGTATCTAATTTAATGGATAAATATTCAAGAATTAAGTCAACAAAGCAATTACTCGATTCAAGTGTAGATCAAGCAGTTTCTCTTTAATTAAAAAAATTTTCGACCGATAATCGAGGTATTGCAACCCTATTTCAAGGTAGAGTGAATCAAGGTGAATCCCATAGAGATTAGATCAATCGAGGTATCGACAAAAATCAAACACTTACCTATGCTGGGGTAATTACTTGGTTGACTTAATCCCTTGTTCTCCATTATATTAGATAGTAGATTAGTTTAATTTCAATCTCAAAATTTAATCTGCTTAGCCTATCTTGAGGGAATACAGCTCCGATAGTTTGACCTAGTCTCTGTGGAATCGACCTTGATTTGCTACAATGCAACCATTCGCTTGTGGCCCTATCAGTGCTACAAATCCCCCTTTCGTAACCATAAAATCAAATAGTAATAAATAAATAAATCGAAGAGTCGTACCTAGTCAACATAAACCATAGAATAACTTTAACTGCTTGATTCTATATTTCCATTTTTGTTACTCGAATGACTCAAATCCTTATTAAGTGATTCTTTCCGAAATTACAAATGCATTATTTCATTTTTTTTAGACTAAGGCTTTATCATTTGCTTTCGCCTTTCTCATCCTAAATATCAAGTGAAATTGTGTAGCTAGTATCATCACTTCCAACTTTAAGTTTGATTTAGATCGAGTTAGAATCAGGTTGGGTGAAACTTAGATTCATATGGGTTTTGATTTAGGTTTGGGTCTATGTTATTCGTGTTTGTGTTGGATTAGTTCTGGTATGAATCGATTTGAGTTTCATTCGATTCGAGTCATTTCAGGTTCGGGTCTACCTCGGGTTAGTAAGATTTTAGGTCAGTTCGAATTCAGTTCAGATCATTTCGGGTCCATACGATTTCGAGTCAGTTCAGTTTTGGGTCGGTTCAATTTTGGGTTTTGGATCAAGATCTGTTCAGCTCTTTCGAATGTCAATTCGGGTGTGGTTTCAGGTCATTCAGCTCGGGTCATTCGGTCGAGTCAGTTTTGCCAGCTCTACCTGGCAGCACACTAAGATCACCTGGTGGATCTTACCAAGAACTTTACCAATATTACTTATACTTACCAAAGTTGGCTTCAATGATCAACATTCCTAGCAGCATCCATTTGATGCCACTAACAATCGAAGAAGAGATAAGCAAACTTACTAATATACCATTGAGGCATGTAGTGTTGACCTTACTACTTGGTATTACAAGATTTACTAGTATTGAATTAAGAAAGAATGCCCGTCAAGTCATCCCCAAGAGCTTAAGGGACATTAAGGTTGTTAGCTTCGCAATAGTTTGAGGATAAAGGGAAGCCATACAAGAAGACAGATACAGGCATAAACTTCCTATGTGTAACACAGGAGGAAGTGCAAGAAATAATGAAGGAAGTTCAAAGTGGAGAATGTAAGCCACACATGAACGAACGAATGCCAGCAAAAAAGGTCCAAAGGATGGGGGATTATTGGTTCAACGTCGAAGCTGACTCCTATGTATATGTGAGAGGATGTCATAAATACTAAATAAGCACTAATTTACAGCACCAACCTCCCTCATTTCGCTCAACAATCACTTCCTCATGGCCTTTTTCAACCTAGAGAACTGATATCATCGGAAAGCTGATGCTAAAAAGGACAAGTGGCCATGAGTATGTGCTTATAGCAATAGATTGTACCATAGATTGGGGACGAAGAAAGGGGAGAAGGAGGTTTTTAAACTAGCTAGGGCGAGGGAAAGAAGAACTAGGGATTTAGGAGTCGTAAGGTGTATTAAGGACGAAGAGGGAAAGGTGTTGACTGAGGATGCTGAAATTAAGGAGAGATGGCAAAGTTTCTTTGCTAAACTCCTCAATGGGGAAGGGGGGAGCCGACTGTAGTTCGGGCGGAGAGTGTAGCGATTAGCGTGCGCGCAACAGGATAACAAAGGATGAGATCAGGGAGGCCTTGAAGAAGATGGCGAATGGGAAGGCAATGGGCCCGGACCAGATACCAGTAGAAGTTTGGAAGTGTATGGGGGAAGAGGGTCTAGAGTGGCTCACAGAGCTTTTCAATGTTATTTTCAAGACCGCCAAGATGCGCAGAGAGTGGAGGGCCAACACAATCATCCCACTGTACAAAAACAGAGGGGATATCCAAGATTGCAATAACTTTAGGGGCATCAAGCTGCTCAACCACACTATGAAACTGTGGGAGAGGGTGATTGAGAGAAGGCTGCGAGAGGAAGTAGAGATTTCAGAGAACCAATTTGGTTTCATGCCAGGCAGGTCGACCATTGAGGCGATCTACCTCCTCAGAGGGCTCATGGGCTTGTTCAGGGACAGAAAGGTGGATCTCCATATGGTGTTCATTCACCCGGAGAAAGCGTATGATAGAGTTCCAAGGGAGGTTTTGTGGAGGTGTTTAGAAGAGAAAAGGGTGTCGCCCGCATATATTCGTGTAATCAAGGATATGTACGAGGAAGGGCGGACGAGTGTTAGGACTGCGGGAGGGGTCTCCAATGACTTCGCTGTTAGTTTAGGCCTGCATCAGGGCTCCGCTTTAAGCCCGTTTCTTTTCGCATTAGTTTTCGATGAGCTCACTAGAGGAATCTAGGACGAGGTGCCCTGGTGCATGGTATTTGCAGATGATATCATTCTTATCGATGTCACTAGGCAGGGGGTGAACGACAGGTTGGAGAGTTGGAGGCATATGCTAGAGGCTAGGGGCTTTCGGTTGAGTAGATCGAAAACGGAATACCTACACTGTTGTTTCAGCGGGAGAACAGAAGAGGGGGGAGAAATCGTACTGGATGGGAGGGCCATACCGAAGGTCGCAAAATTTAAGTATCTGGGCTCGATCATCCAGCAAAATGGGGACATTGACGAGGATATTAGCCAGCGGATTAGAGTGGGCTGGCAAAAGTGGAAGTCAGTGTCAGGGGTGCTGTGTGACAAGAGAGTGCCCATGGGATTGAAAGGAAAAGTCTATCGGATGGTACTTAGACCGGCTGTTCTCTATGGATCAGAGTGTTGGCCTCTAAAAAAGACGTAGGTCAAACGGTTGATGGTCGCTGAGATGAGAATGGTCAGGTGGATGTGTGGTTTTACGAAATTGGACAGAATAAGGAATGGAGTAATCAGAGGTTTAGCTGAAGTGGCCCCCATAGAGGAGAAGATGAGGGAATCGAGGCTCAGATGGTTCGGCCACGTGAAGAGAAGTGTGGCCGCCCCTGTGCGTAGGTGTGAGTTGATCAACCCTCCCGATGGTAAGAGAGGGAGGGGTAGACCGAAGAAGAGCCTAGAAGAAGTGGTTAGAGAGGACCTGAGAGTTGTCGGTCTTACGGAGGACATGACTCAGGATAGGAGGCTGTGGCGAGTCAGGATTAAGGTTTCGGATTGTAGGGGACCGCCTCCGTAGGGGGCAGTAGCCTAGGCGGCGTAGGGCGGGTAGGTGTTTTTGGTGTGCTTATCTGCAGGTCGTGCTTTTCTGGGTTGTGACGGCACTAAGCGCCCCTGGTTTGCTCAGGTACGTATCTACTCCCTCTTTATTTGCTATCCGACCCCTTTCCCCTTCCTCCTTTGCTTACTCAGTAAATGGTTTCGCAATCGTTTTCTCTATAACCCTTTTTCTCAAAACCGTTTTGTGGGTCGTATGGAATCAACCTCTCTATGGGTAGGAATACCGGTAGAGGTAAGGTTGCCTACAGCTGGATCTCCCCAGACACCGTGAAAGCGGGACCCACACTGGGAGTTTGTTGTTGTTGTTGTATAAAATGGGTCGTAGTGGCTTTTTATGGTGAGATTGCTTCAAAACACATGGCTGAGTTCCTCATCAATAATATTATATGCAGATATGGTGTACCTCATGAATTAATAAGTTATGAGGGGAGTCATTTCAAAAAGGAAGTAGCGTTCTATTCAAGAAATGCAAAATTCAGCATCATATGTCTTCCCCTTATCGTTTTGAAGTAAATGGAGTAGTTGAAGAAGATAATAACAAGATTCATAGGATAACTGAAGAAATGCTTGAGAACTACAAAGATTGGCCTGACAAGCTACCTGTTTTAGCAATGAAGTCAAGTCTAGAGACCTACAAGAGGGCGACCTATTCCTAAAAGAGATAAGGACTCTAACAGAAGAAGCAAAGGGAAAATTCAGACCCGGGCACATATATCATAAAAACCATCTTACCAGGTAGAGCAATAAAATTTATAGATATGAATGGGCAGGAATATACATAGTACACAAAACTTGATCAGTTAAAGAAGTATTATGCCTAGAAAGTTCATTCTTCACTAATGCCTATGACAGGCTTGAAAAAGAATATTATGCATTAGAACCATAGTAGGTTCAAAAGGCCCATACTAGGCTTAAAAGTAAAATAAAATAATAACAATAATAACAATAAAAATAATGATAATAATAATAATGATAATAATAACAATAACAATAATAATTAAAAAATTAGTGAACTACGAAGGCCAGATTCCCCAATGCAGATACGTAGGAAGCCCTAAACGGGCCGACCTAATCACTTATTAATTTATTGCCCATGCTTTAGGGGCAGACTACTAAAGCCCAGAAGGAATAGCCCAATCTATTACCCTGAGGGCCAGGTCAGGTTCCTTAAAGAAACTAGGCCTAATTCCTTAAGGAAAGAGGGTCCGATCCTTGGTGAACTAGGGCTGGGGCCCCTCTAGGTGAACTGGGCCAGGCTTTATGAATGGGAATTGAACTGGGTCATGGAATTTGGAAGTTCAAATAATTTAACGACTTGCAATAACAGTAATAAGAATAAAACTATAATACTTTTATTGCCATTAAAAATTCTAAAAAAGCATACAAATCAAAAGAAAAGTCCTAATAGCATGCCACTATGAAAAAGCATTAAAGCTTTATTTTAAAACAAGAGGCAAAGCTAAATTCCTAATCCTTCTTTAACTTCTTGTCCTCCTTGACTTTGGGTATTGTCTTAAAGGGTAGGATGCTTAGCTCTCTTTCTTCTACTTCGATACGAGTCACACTTGGTCACTTTTGTTTTCTTACTCTTTAGGGGGTTGGCAACATTCTTCTTAGCATAGAGAACTTTCCTCACCTCCGCATAATGTTCATTCATCCACTCCAGATAATGCTATGAGACATATGTAGATCACTAGATAACCAACATCATAATGGTGGGTTGATAAAGCCAATAGTCCACCTAAGACTTAATATGGGAAGGATCATTCACGTTGCTCCTTGGGGCAACACAATCCAATGCAGGGATAGATTGTCTATGTCCAGATTGTCTCATTAATCACCCTAGGAAAAAGTAAGCTTACCTCCCATTGACAAGCCAATAAGACGAACATAGGCACTATCTCCTAGGTTGCTGTAAGGCTCGCATTCTTTGTTTTCCGTTAAGCTAACTGTATTACCTTTTTATGTTATAAATTCGTATTTTTAACAACTATATGAGTTAAATTATTATCGATGTGCTTATGGGAGCTATAATTTTATTAAAAAGGGATTATTATTGCTATTATTCATTTTAAAATTAATTTGTGCTATTTGTGCCTTTAAATTATATTGATAGTTTAATTAAGTCGTTATTTGATTTAGTTAGTCGTTTCTCGAATGCGATTAGGTTGTTAACATTAGAATTAGTTTTAAAGTTTATTAAAATTGAACCTTGACGTATTTGGGAACGAATAATCGGTGAGAGATTTTAGTAACGATTGGGTTTAGAATAGGAGGTTGCGAGATTGGACTGACAATTTTAGTTGACTGAGCTTTTTAACACAAATGAAACTCAAAAAAAAAGGAAAAAGGGACATAAGGGGCCGAAGCCCCTTACTCTATTAGGACACACACGTGAGAGTTAGGGGGGTCTCAACCCCAGCCTCGTCAAACACACCACAGCGAGAGAGAGAAGAGAAGGTGAAGGGAGGCCGACCAACAATGGTGGCACCCCCGGTGTGCGCGACCTAGCAGACATAGGGAGAGATCGAGCAAGGCTGAGGGAGCGAATTGAGAGTGGGGATTGGGATTTAGAAAGGGCGTTGGCGACGGTGGAGGTTGACGACAAGGGTCTCCAGTAGGCGTGATTTCAGCGACCAGCACAGCCGGCCGAGACCACCACAAAGAGCAGCAGAACCGGGTCTGGGCATGCTGATTTGGGTCTGTGTCGGGCTAGGGTTTCAATTGCATCAATTGGGAGTGCATTCGGGACTAATTGGATCGAGGATTGAGGTTTTCCATCCCTCAAAGTTGAGCTAAAGCCCGTAGGACGAGTCATAAGCTTGGAGTCCAGGTGGGTGTTTCTCGCCTCGTAAGTATTAGTAATTTCGAAAATGTTTTAGCCCTTAAGTTGTGATGCCTGTTAGTTTAGAATTAGTTAGATTAATCGAGAATCTGATGACTGATTACGCATGGTTTATTTCGACCGAATTCAGCTTAGATTATGCATGTTTAGGCTGCCCTAAAGGTGTTTAGAATTAAACTGATCATACGTCAGAATATGCTGCCTGAAAGTAGCCTCGAAGTATATATGAATACCTTGAATCGATGCATGTTAACATAGTCAATTCATGCTTGAAAAATAGCCTTGAAATGACCTAATAATGCTTCAAATCGATATATGTTAGTTTAGTCGATTAATAGATGAAAATGGCTTCGAATCGGTACATGTTAGTTTAGTGGATTAATACTTGAAATGGCTTCGAATTGACATACGTTAGTTTAGATAATCCGTGCTTATAAGTGGCTTGAAATAACCTAAGAACTTTTCGATTCGATGCCCGTTAAGTCAACTAATCCATGCTTGAAAACAACCTCAAAGTGACATAAAATCGTCCTAAATCGATGTATGCTAGGTTTAGTTAGTTTATGCCTGAATAGTAACTTTAATATAATGAACGAATGCCTTGATTCATATTATGCTCAGTTGGTTTAATTAGGCTTGAATAGTAACTTTGATATGATAAATGGAACCCTTGAGTCGATGTTTGCCTAATTGGTTAATATATGCCTGAATAGTAATTTCGATATAGTAAACGAAGGCCTTGATTCATATGAGGCTTAGTTTGTTTAATTAGGCCTGAATAGTAGCTTCGATGTAATAAACGAAACTCCTGAATTGATGTTGCTTAACTAGTTATTTTATGCCTGAATAGTAATTTGAAATGACATACAAATGCCTTGATTTAATGTTTGTTTAATTAGTTACTTAATGCTTGAATAGGAGTTTGAAATGACATGTGAACGCCTCAATTCAATGTTCACTTAATTAGTAATTTAGGCTTGAGAAGTAACTTTGGAGATAATCTTTGAATGATGGAGCGAGCATGTTTACCCCTTAATTGCAATACATGAATGTAATCGAGTTTCATGCCTTGTTAGTTTAATTCAGCTTGCTAAACATTCGTTTCAAGTTAATGCGATATGAATACATATATATGTATATATGGTTATAACTGTTGGTTGTAGCACATTGCGGAATGATATTTGCTTGATCGGTAAGTTATGTATTGGTAAGTTTACATATCGCCTTTCAGTATGACATAGGGGATTTGAATGCTAGATTGTGAAGTTGAGATCGAGATGGTAGTTGGATGGTTTGAGGTAGAACTATGTGTGGTTCGAGGTTTCTTGTGGTCAGCGTTGTGTGAGGGGGGAGCATGGGTTGTGATTACCACAATCATGTGGATTACAAGGCCATGTGTGGCTCATTGTGCTGAATTGATTTTGAAGTGCTTGAATGCAATACATCTATCATACTCCTGGGAGCATATGCTCCCACAAGCCACATCATCAAATATATATTAAGAAAATAAATATATGACAAATACACGCGTGAAATATATATATATATATATATATATATATATATATACATGTGGATAACGAGAGTATGTGCTCCTGGGAGCACATAAGAAATTGTCGCTTGAATGTGATACATGTGGACCCCTTTTCCCTTCCATGTCATTAAGTTTCTTGTTGCGAGTGAGGGTGAGTTTGAAAAGTGAAGTTTTCATGTTTTTAACCAATAGTAGCCATACCTATTAGCGAACGATGGCCTATTTCAACTATGTAAATATAATTTTGGGAGTGAACTCGCTTGAACGGGGGAATCCCTAAAGAAATTAAATAAAAAGAGAATGCGATGTATGAAAAAAGATTTCGTTGTGAGAGGTAGCAAAATTATTAGCCGTTATGGTGCATACGCTTTAAATTGGCTAAGATAATGTGCTTCAGATAATATGATATGAATGGTATTAGCCTAGGGGATAAGTCCTGGTACTAGGAAACCCTAGAAGACCCTGACAAGGGTAATGTAATGGTCCAATATGTTATATGTAGCCGTCTCGGGAGTAAGAGTTTAAGCGTGAGCGTTAGGCATCACTATGGGGTTGAGAATAGATCTCACCCAATCAGCAGCCTGTAATAATCTTATGCCAGATGTATTTTCCTAATAAGCGAAGAAAAGCAGTCGGCACTACGCCAATTTAAGTACTTCAGAAAGAAAGTTTTTATGGGCCATTAAGAGGCCAGATGAATGCAATTGAAAAGCTTATAAGGGTCAGTATGCGACTGATACGAAAGAGATTTCCTTTAAAGAATATGAGCCTCAAGAGGCTAAGAAAAGAGTTTTTATGTGCCTCAGGAGGCCAAATGAAGTGTTTTCAGTAAAAGAAAGAAAGCCTTATGAGCATATTTCATGCATACCATATGAATGAGATTTGAATGAGACTTGAAATGTGTGTGTGTCTTATGCATAGCATATGAATGAAATGCCAAGAAAAGTATGATTATGAAAAGAGATAACCTTACGTGCACTACATATGAATGAGGTTTCATGCATAGTTTGAACATAATGCTAAATAGTTATGTTTATGAAAAAGAAAGATCCCTATGTTTAAGCTATGAAAGAAAGTTTCTTCGCTTAGCCCTCGATGCTTGCTTATGTGTTTAAGTGCTTGTTAGTTAAGGAATTTAGGGGCCTGAAAATGAGTTTGAACAGCTAAGATGAAGTTTATGGATAGTGATCCTTCATTGAGGATTTAAGAATGCCTAATATGATAGTAAAGTATGAATACGTGATATGTGACTACTAAAGATATTATTGCTTGCAACGGTTTTGGTTTTAAAGGGGTCGGGGGACACTCACTAAACATGTGGTTGCTCATCCCACTACTTTTTCCCCTTTTTTCCCAGGTTTTCTATATGATAGGAAGAAGTTGAGTTAGCTATGTCGAAATGGAAGTTGCCCCTGCTTAAAGGGAGTAAAGTGGGGCCATAGTGAAGTAGTCTCGCAACTTGATGTTGTTATAGAATGTATTCTTTGTTTGTAAACGAATGTAAAACAAGTATTCTAGTTCATGTAGTATATTCGGTTCAGGAGTTGCTATGAATGGCTATGTGTGCCGACCATCTTATTAGTCAGTTGTCTTTTTAGTGGAAATCAGCTAGGTTTTGTGATGAAAACCCCAGTACTCCGGTTGTGTGAACCGTTGAGTTGTAACTTTAACTTTTCATATATTAATGAATTATTTTGTTTGAAGTACTCCGAGCGAGTAGCTCGTTGAGTTATGAACTTCGACGTGTAGCCGTTGAGGTTCTTTTAAAATGTTTTACGCTTCCGTTGATTTGCAGGAGTTATTGTAAGGCTTTTAGCCTGGAAGCGGTCAGTTTCTAGGGGAAACTCTGTCTGTTTCGCCCCGAAATTTAAGTAGAAAGTTAAGAAAACGTAATGCTCTTGGCCCTAGGGGCTGGGGGTGTTACATTTGCTTATAAGTTAACGTACACCACACTAGTAGATTGCCCAACGGAAAGAGCGATTCTTCTCAAAGAAGCTAATCTAGTTGACATAGGCTAACCCTTCAACGATCCCCTTTTGCAGTATAATTGGGAACTTAGGTATGCATCGACTTTCTTAGGAGCCTCAATTAGCCTCAAGTACTCCAACAGTCAAGCTGCACATAAATAGGAATAAAAACACAAAGAAAAGAGTTCGAAACATACCCAAAAGGAATGTATCAAATGTTATAGTCCCAAATAAGGATAAAAAACTGAAACCACAAAACAAAAAAAAATAGCAAAGAAAATGCTAATCCTAGAGGGAACCCAACCGTTTATTGGTCCAATGGGCCTGAAATTCTACATACAGTAGTAATAGGCTTTACGAGCAGAATAGTTAAATGGTGACGAAGATGGTCCATACATATTATGGTTTCAACAACCACAAGTGGCATACTCGAGAGCCACCTATGATAAAAAGGCCCCGATAAGGCAAAGAAGAATAGCTCTATGATTATAAACACCCTCAAGAGCTTTTATATTCCCTTTTTGAAAATAAGAAACCAAAGACATAAAATCCACCTCATCCCTGATGAGCACAGTATAGACATCCTCCTTACTTAGACTTAAGACACAACTATATTAAGATGATAGATCTTTCAGGACAAATGGAAAAACATGAGGGCAATAGAGCAAAAAGCATATGATAAAACTAAATTTGAAGTTAAAGGGAAGAATTCAGATCCTTAGAAACAAAAGACATGAAGTTCAAAATCCCAAAAGGTAAAAGCATCTCTACAGAATTCCTTTGATATTTTGACTTGGCGAAGGCTAAGAAGACTGTTCAAGCGAAGGCTCTTAAGTTCATGCTTATCTATGGTGTCAAGGGATGTCAGTCTAGAAGTGAAGACCTTTCCAAAAGACATTGCATTTATTGAGATTGCTCTAACAACTTATGAGAGTCAAAGGATGGATAACCTCTATCTATAGCTGCATGAAACAACTAGTTCAAATCCAAATAGATTTCAGACAAGTTAGCAAACAAGGAACCGGCCGGTTCTTGTTGCCATACAGTCATCTTCCGAGTCTAAATTGGACTGGGTAGGATGCGTAGTCCAAATTGGACTTTGCTATATTGGCCTAGTGGACAATCTAGCTAGATTCATTGGCGGTCCACTACTCCATTTATTTGTTTCATTTTTCTTCCTCCTGATTTATAAATCCTATTATTTGTAATTTGGACATTATTCAATGAAATTCCAAAATTAATACTTAGGACCACAGACCTCTCAGTACTTATTATGTCCTTTTGTTTTCATTTTTGTTTTATTTTTTGGAGAAATGGGGGCTAATTTGCATTAGAGTCATCTTAGGATTGCATAAGATTTATATGAAATTAATGTTGCATTAGAGTTTAACTGCATTATATCATAACATCATGGCAAAAGCGTCATACATAAGTCTAATAGGTCGCCCCTACTGATCATTTGGGAACCCACTGCTACTTCAACCAAAGACGTAGTCAACATAGCTTGAGGTGTAACTAGAATCGATCGAAACATGACTTGTACCTACGTCGAACCAGGGATTGCCCCCTCCCAGGAGTGGCATTGAGGACCATCACACACCACTTCGAAAGAGGGATCACTATAGAAATACAGGGTAAATAGGGTTCCTTAAGGAAGCAGGCATAGCATAAGGATCTTCGAGATTGTAGACTTGAAGTGGCTCCAGCTCCAATGGTGACTCTAAGTGTAGGCTCCCCTCTCTTATACGAGAAGATTCAGGTACATCTTATGCTCTCAAAGAAATGGGGCTTGTGGCGCATAACATCATCTTTAGAACCCTTTTTTTACAAAGGAAAAAATGTTAGCAAAAATCAACTTAGATTTTGAAAGGTGGTGAAATCACCTCGTTAGTTTGAGGGTGTTTGCAAGCGAAAAAGTTTACAAATGCACTCCTCACTTAATAGAAGCAGTGCGTTGGCATCCTAGGATTTTACCGATTACACTAAAAAGGACGAATAGTCAAGAGGTTCATGGCTTAACCTATAATGACAAGGTGATCAATGTACTTACCCTAGTGAAAGTAGGAGGAAGTGGAAGTTCAGGACATTTCGATTCTCGAACCAACGAAACCTCTACATAGATTACAAACTCCTCTTCACTAGTCATATTAATGTTTAGGCTCAGTATAGGAGCATTAGTAGTTGTCCCTTGTAAAACGATTCATGAATATTAGGATCATAAAATGTTAATAGAAAAAAGGGAAGTAAAGGAAGAAGAAATACTAAATGAGTCATGATCTGATGAAGATGGGTAGCATACTCACTAACTTGGTTAATAAAATCGATAAAACGGCAGCCTCCTATCATCTCTGTCATGTCATCTAGAAATAGATTCCTAACATAAAACATCGATTGGGTTGGATTCATAGGGACGAAAGGAGGCCACTAGTTGGTAAGTTTAGCAATTACTCGCCCACCCAAGTACCAAACAACACTATATGGTCCTTCTATAAGGATCCATGCTGACTGTAAAACTGGGCTATCTCAACTTCTATAGTTGAGACATGATTCTCCCCAGGCCAAAGCTGAAAATTAGGTAATGAGAAATGACATAAGTAAAAATGGGAAATAAAAGGGGAAAGGTTTACTACCTCAATTACACTTCATAAACCCTCAAGGGTTATGCTTATGTGATGCTCTGCATGAGTTTGCTCAGCCTTCCCTACTTTGCAGCACAACCCACAATCAAGAGTTGAAAACTCAAGAACCCCCAGTTTAGGTTTCTCGCCGTATTTAGGTTGACAAGGTTGACGAAAAAGTGAAAGTGGTAGTGATTAACCAGAATAACAAAAATGGTCATACTAAGAAGAAGAGCTAAAACAATATGTGTAGCTTTGGGAGAAGACAAAAAGTTTGCATTTTTTAATCTTTTTGTATAATTACCCCCTTCCCATACATGACAAGTTAGGAGCTAGCATGGACACTATTTACCTCTTGTGTTGTAAACTAGGGATAAAGATGGATCCTAAAGGAGAAGTGAAATATGAGGAGTTCAATAAGTTGCATGAGGATCAGATTCAGAAGCATGGTGTTGACAATCTCTCTCTGAAGGAGGCTTATGTTGAAGTTGTCAAACAGAAACCTGGCTATCATAGAGGACTTGGGCCTAGACCGGTGCCACTTAGAAAAGGTAGAAATGGAGGGGAATCCAACCAAATAAGAGTCAAACTCACTGCCCAGTTACAGCAACTGCAATAGAAGGAGGCTGCATTGCAGGGTGAATTTGATGAGGTGAAAGCTGCCAACTTGGAGCTTAAAACAAACATGGAGCATATGCAGAAGGAAGCTATAGAGAGAGAAAACAAATGGAAACAAGAAGCAATTGAGAGGGAGAATAATATTAGAGAAGAGCTCTTTGCTCTCATAAGACTTTATATTCTACGATAAATGGTTGAGGTAGCTTTCTTTCTTTATCCCGCTTGTGTTTTTTCCTCTCCCCACTTCTTTCTTCTTGTTCTTGTTCTTCTTCTTTTATCTCTCTCTCTCTCTCTCTCTCTCTCTCTCTCTCTCTCTCTCACAATCTCTCTTCCTTCTCTCTCCCTCTCTTTCTCACACATTGGGCTTGCTAGGTCCCATGGAGTTGATGATCATATGTGGAGTTGTTTATTTGTAATGGTTATGTAAACATGTGTAATGTTTATGGCCTTGTTGTAGTTGTGTATGGTTTGAAATTGTGTTTTTGCTGGTCTTATGGTCCTGTGTTCTTGTGCTAGCTGTTGTGGTTTTTGTTGGGTCATTGTCAGTTTAGTGTAAGAATTTGTTTTTTGTTGTGATTTTTAAACTAGGTCTTTAATTTGTTTTGCTTCACAATTCTTTGTTGTTAGATATTCGCTTGTTTCTAGTATGCTATCACTACCCATGTCATTTTTTTTTTTATTTTTAATAGCAATGTGTTGAAGATGCTATATCTTGGTAGACTTAGCAACACTGTTACTTGGGAGTTAGCTAGAAAATGGAAATTCTCGTTTGATTTAATTAAGACTTCGGTGCCCCGTGGCTGTATGCCTGATTTTGATGATTTTGTTGATTTTATCTTGTGGATGGGCAAATTATTGTTAAATTCTATTTGATGAGTGAATATTTGTATCTTTTGTTCACATTTTAGGCACTCTCTATAATTTTCTACTTTGGATTTTTCTAATTAAAAATGTTTTGATAAAGTCCATTCAAGAGTCTAGGCTTAAGAGAACCAAAATAGGGTTAACCAGTTGACATTATCATTGTGTAAATAGATAAATATGCCCTTCACTAATCCTGCTGATTGATTGCTACCAAACTGCATCCCTAGTTTTTTTGTAAATAAGTTTACAGAATTGATTGTAGTCTTATTGAATATTGAGTTCTTGAACTAAAAAGTCCTCGAGCTATGATGATGAGTTAATAGTAATGAAGAAATCTAGTTGAGAACTTGATGTGAAATGGTCAGGTTGAGTGTATATGAATTTATTTTAAACAAAATCTAGTGGAAGTTCAAACACGGTAAAACCAATACCAAAGCACCAGGTCACACACATGCAACCTTGTCATGGAAACAAATAGAAAACAGTGGACTGCTAATATGAATGTCTCTATTATCAGCATATTTATTTCCCATTCTATTTGGATAATTTATGTTGTTCCTTTAGCTCTATATTTAGATGAACACGCTGAATGCTTCAACTAACTGGCTAATCGGGTTTCCCAAAAGAGTCATGACCAGAAAGTAGACACAGTTTTAAAGTATATACATAAGTATCTGAAAAGTCTAGAGAATGTGATTTCTGGCACTCAGATTTGACAGTTAGTAGTTTGTGGAAGTTGTTGTGCTAGACTATGATCAAATTGCTGGCAAATATGTTTGGAGTAGTAATGTAATATAATTTACCTGGTTCAAGACAAACCCATAGTTTAATTTATTGTGAGTTGCTGCTGGCATGGCCTATTGGTATCAGTAACTTTGAATAATGGGATATCATATAATTTTGACAAGGTATTTCTTGTTTAATATGACATAACCAACAAGATTAGAACGTTTTGGCTTATTTTGTCTAATTTATTGTGCTAGAAGATGTAAGGTATTAGGATTGTTTGGTTTATTTTGTCTATGACCTTTTAATTTGATGTTTGGTTGGTTATCTTTTAGGCTCTCGTGAGTTCTATTTGCCTATTAGTTGACCATAGCTTGTTGTAGAAGTTGTAAGGCTTGTGTATTTTCATGTTATCCTCTTTTTTTTTTACCATGGCTTTTTGTTTTTTTAGGATCAGTTGGCTTCAATTGACTTTTGGTAAGGAAATGCTATCGAGGGATATATCATTCATTTTGCACATAGCAGCATGAAGCCTTCCAGTAAACTTTTAATTTTGCACATTTTGGAGGTTGGGTATATATGTATTTTGGATATCTTTCATATATACTGGAAAACTATGGTTTTCCAAAGTCTCGTCAATGTTAGAAACTCCTCTTATACAAACCTGCGTAATTGGAATGTGTACGTAAATGTTCTCCACGATAATCTTTGAATGACAATTATGTTTTACTATTTTATCTTATTTCTACGATAATAATATCGAAATATGTTATGAATTGATTATTGCTATCCCTTCCGATCTAGCCCTAACCCCCCCAAAAAAGAGAACAATTTGGCCACAACTTTTCATTGCACATGGGCCCATAGAAGGTGCCTATACATGAACATGGGCTACAAAAAATGAAAATGAAGTGCACAAGGACCTTAAGACCACGAAAAATAAGCATGGCCTTATCATAGAAATGGCCCATAAAGCAACAAATGAAGCCCAATAGGCAGGTGGCTACGTTATTTTTCGTGGTCCTCGCAAAGGAGCGATGGAAATATATATTTCGAGGTGCATCGAACACCATCGGCGGCAATAATTTTTGTGGTCTAATCCATGGAGATACACGTCGAGTTAAAAATTCGACGCCAAGACAATGGGCATCGTAGGTTGAATGTCGAACTCCCGGCGAAATTATTTTTGTCACCCGGGTCATGAGGCCACGAAATTTTGACTATGGCCCATGAATTCTACCGTGATCCAATCCTTTTTTTCTTATAGTGTCAGGCAAGGAATTGGAAAGCTACTGGGATCCTTCAGCTTAGCTGCAAGCTTGTTTTGGATCGCCGCACTACATTCTTCAGTCAAAGCTACAATTTCATGTTCTTCAAGCTTTCTTTTGTTAGACAGAATTTCTTTCAAAAATTTAGCATATGAAGGCCTTTGAGTTAGGGCTTTAGGAAACTGAATGTTTATGTACTATTTCTTAAGGACTTCTAACAACTTCCTAAATTGCATATCAAGTTTTGCTTTAGTCATCCTCTAAGGAAATGGTAAAGGTGGGGTGTAGGGCTTTGGGGAAATGATCTTATGTAGCATTTGGTTAGATGTCATATAATACGCATGTAATGGAATTGATTAGGCAATGCAATCACTCATGTAATGTAATGAAATGATAATTACATTACAATGTTTGGTTGTTTCTTATTATGCAATGTAATGAATC
>JACYFF010031956.1:56098105-56118926 GCA_017589665.1 Selenicereus undatus
TTATTATTATTATTATTATTATTATTATTATTATTATTATTATTATTGTTGTTGTTGTTGTTGTTGTTGTTGTTGTTGTTGTTGTTGTTGTTGTTGTTATAAACAGGAAGAACAAGAGATAGAGAGTAATGATATTGTTAGGTTAGGGGGGAGGGGCGAGGAGAGAAAATATAGTACAAAAAGGGACAATGAGCCAATGGCCATACAACATTGGAGACTCTAAGTAAGCTAAACTTTGGTCATAGAAGGAATGTAATCAAAATTGTATAGCAAATTGTTAAGTAATGATAATTACATAGGTTGAAGTAAATGTGATTGCAATGTAAATTTAATTGCATTGCATAACCAAACATGGTAATGGAATCATTATTACATTGTTAATTGTATTACATTGTTAATTGTATTACCACTTTAATTACATCAAACCAAACAAGTCATTAGGGTCCTTGGGAACAACATCAGGCTTATGCACGACATCATCTATTACCACCCTAGAGGGCGAGGACATCTCTTCCTCAAGATTCTCAACATGCTCATTGTTATCATGTAACGACTCATCGTTGGTAATCTCCTTAGGTCCGTCTAATTTTTTTCCTCCTCTCAAAATCATTGCATTGCATTGCTCCCTATGGTTAGGCTTAGGCTAGCTAGGAAGCCTATCTAGTGGCGTAGAAGAAAAACTAGCTTGGGCAATTTGGGCTTCCAACATCCTATTGTGAGTTGTAAGTACATCAACCTTTGAAGCTAATTGCTTAATATACTCATCCTGTTTTTGTTGCACCATAAGCTTACTTTCCATCATTACTTCTAAATTGGACTTTTAGGGCATTCGAGAAGGGAACGGGGGTCTTTGAAAACCAAGGGGTGGTCTAGCATTCATATAGGGCATATTCAATGGGTTTGGATTAGACCTATAGGAGAAATTCAGATGATTCTTCCAACTCGGATCATAGGTACTAGAGAAAGGGTCATTGGTCGGTCTCAGGTTGAAGTTTTGAACATAGTTAACTTCACTAGGGTCTTGGAAAAAAGGGCTCCCAACTTGACAATTCAAAGTTACATGTTCAATAGAACCGCAAATTTCACAAGAGGAAGGGGCACTAGAATTCACAACATTAAGATTCATTCGGTCCTGTCTTTGAGTCATACCATCTACTTTAGCAGAAAATAAACAACTTCAAGCTTACCTCAAACCCATTTAGGTTGGCCTCGTTCGGTGGACCATTGAAAGTTGTTAAGTGTCATCTCCTCAATTAGATTATAGGTTTCATCCTCAGTTTTGTTCATCAAGGTTCCTCCTATTGCCGCAGCAATATTAGAGCTCACAGGGTGGGTCACACCATTGTAAAAGGCTTGGATAATCATCCAACATTGAAGACCATGATGGGGGCATGAGCGCAAAAAATCTTTAAACCACTCCCAAGCTTCGTAGAGCATCTTTTCATCTTTTTACGTGAAGTTGGTGATCTGATTTCTCAAGCTTGATGTTTTGCTTGGAGGGAAAAACTTGGCGAGGAAGGCTCTTGTCAACTCCTCCCAAGTGGTAATACATCCAGATGGTAAGGAATGTAACCAAGCCCTTGCTGTTTCCCTTAATGAGAAAGGAAATAAGCATATGCGAATCGCATCAGCGGAGACTCTATTAAGTTTTAACATATCGCACAACTCTAAAAAGACCGAGATGTGTAGATTCGGGGCTTCCAAAGGCGTTCCTCCAAACTGGGATTGTTACACCATCGAAATGAGTGCCTGTTTGAGCTCAAAATTGTTGGCATCAACAGTACGGCGAGCGATGCTTGAGGCAATCCCTTGGACTCCAGGGGCAACGAAATCTCGAAGTGCCCTTGTTTGGTCACCTCCTTCTCCCTCCATGTTCGTTGGATTCCTTCTTGTCCCGTGCCTTTGTTCTTTAATCCTTTGCTTTTACCTCCTGAAGCGAAAAGTCCTTTTAATCTCAGGATCAGGTTCGCACAAGATTGGACTTAGCATAAATAGGAAAACTTCTTGTAAGTACTATCACCAACACTACTAGCGTAATCAAACAAGATAATAAAAAGAAAACAAAAGTAAAAGGCAATAAAATACTTAGTTACTTTCGTAAGACTAACTCAATAGTTAACAGATTGATCCCTGGCAATGGCGCCAAAAACATGACCACTGCCGCAAGCGCACAGGTAGTTATAGTATAGATAAAAAGATCGCTCCTCAAGAACCAATGAATCTATCGAGTTTCGTCTGCCAAATTATGCTAAGTAAAATTCTAATTCAAGAGGGTTCAATTTAACAACTTCTAATTCACTTATTTTTAAATCAATTAAGGAAACATGCCTAGGAATTCATGTAGTTATGAAAGTTGATTGGATCAAAATAATAAGCATGTGCTTTTCTCTAATCGACTAATTTTGAGGATTTGCAATCTTTCCAAAAATTTAGTCTATTCTTTCGAATTCAACCAAATTTTCGTAAACTAAGCAAAAGTCATTCTTTCAAACTAATCTGTCTTAATCCAAGTTAAACATCTTTGGTTATACTCTATGTCCTCCTAACATGCAAATCTCTCTTTCGAGACAACATTATGTAAGGTTTCATCAAGCAGTCTTGCAATCAAATGTCACCTTTTAATTCTTTACACAATTGTTTCAAGTGTGCAAGTAAATTTTGGCCAAAAATCTACTGACAACATCATAATCACTTGATAAAACGAAATCAAACCAATTATAAAAATAAGCGCAATTCTTTAGATTAAAACATGATCCAACGATACTTCCGTAAACTAATAAATCCCTATACCAAATAACAACTACTCGCTTATGATCAAGGATTAAACAACTAACCAATGTTTTGCAAAATTTGAGCGGAAGGGCTTGACTGAGAATAGCCTTTAACCAAGGGTTTCAAACCACCTTAAGATCAAACACTAACGCTCAAGATTTCTCACCAATACAAATACCAAACTAGAAATCTAAACTAAAAAGAAGCAAAAATTTGAGAAAGAAGATAAACTATGCCATTCTTCCTTGCTTTCTTTCTATATCTCTATGCATGTGACTTCTCTTCTGCGGCTGAATGAAGCCCTTTCATAGGAGAGCTCAGATGTTTTAAGCCACATAGCCTGTAATAGGCCGATCCTAAATCATGTTTATTTATTTAATTAATCCATGCTATTAATTTTTCACATTTATTTATCTCATTTAATCATCCTAGTTGGGAGAATTCATTTTGGCCCCACTTTACAATTCGAGTTTTAGTTACCGTAATAATTTCAGGTGAATCGATATTAGGCCTGGGTAGATATGAATAGGTGAGAAATTATTTTTTATAATGTCACAAAATTTAAATTTTTAACCATGCAAAAATTTGAGCTCAAATTCATTAAGTTTGGCCCAATTCATTTGGGCCCGATCTACGGCCCGATTCATTTTGGGTTCAAGTTGTGGCCTGAAAGTTTTGGTGTAATTAAATTAACTTGATTATCATCATTATGCCTAATTATCATTCGCAAAAAGCCATTTTTTGAGTGGATAAATTTTAGGCAAGCATCAAGATAATAACAAACCATTACTTTCCACCAAGTAAAAATCCTGGTCTTCTTCTTCCTCTCTCCACACCCACATGGCAAGCCCCCCTTGCTGAAGTTGCTGCAATTTTCAGCCCTCTTGCCACCACTCCAACCACCAACTGGCTGGCCTTGTTGCCACCATCCACCATCCACACGTCCTCCAACATCAAACACCACCTCCCACTACCCCTTCCTCTTTAAATCCAAGCATAAAGTGAGGTAAAATCCTATTTTGATCTTATTGTATTTTTTGTTTGTATGATTGTTCTAGTTAAGATTTAAGCTCTTGTGATCAAATTAAATGTTATTATGCAAATTTTCTTATTTTTAGGGATGTTGGAGATGGTGGAGTTGAGTGTGAGCTTGATCAAGCATGTATCAATCAAGAGAGTTTGGATTTGTGTTTGTTTTGTTTAATTGTCGTGATCTAGCATGGAGAATAAGTTTAAAGATGGTTGGTGATCTTAGTTTACTCATTTATGGTGATTTGGATGGAAACTTGAATGTGGCATGACCTACAGTTTCATGATTATACATTGTTTAGCTTGATTTTTGGAATCAAGTATGTTATTTAGATTGAATTAGATGTAATTTAAAGGTTGGATGTGTTATTGACTTAAAAGCGTGGTTTAAGTGAGTTTTATCAAAATTATTGGATTATGGAAAATTCCATAAGTGGCCAAAAGAGCTTGCTTGAATTATTAATGCAAATAAGTGAGGTTATGGAAGCTTTCTAAGTGTTTTTGTGCAAAGAATTATTATAAAACCTATAAATATGATCATGTAGTGATTTTGAGCAATATGGCCATTTAAGGTGATGAGAAAGAACAAGGCTTTATTAAATGATTTTAAGGAATGATTTTAGATGGGATTTATGTGAAAAGAAATGAGAAAGCAAAAGCAGTGTGGCTGTGAACCGGCAGAAAACAGGGGTCACTTCGCCAATAAACTGGTAATGATCGACCTTTCCAAAAATTGTGATTTTTGGCGGGTAGATAGATAAGTGAGTTATCTTTTAAATTTTTTTTGAATCGCTTCATTATGAGTTTTGTGGAAAATATTATGGTTGTTTTTCCAAGACCGCGCAGGATGGACCCAGGCTATGCACAGTTGTGTTCTAACCCATTTTTAACCCTGTTGTGGTAATTACGTTTTACACTATCAATGAAAGTTTTGAGGGAATTTCTAAGATTTTCATATTAGGGTTTTATAGCTCAATTGGAGGTCGGGTGTGAAAGATATGGATTTTCTATTTTAGACCTTCAAATGATAATATAACGGAAGAAAGAAATCATGACATTTGAAAATATTATCAGAAATTTCTATATAATTATGGATATTGCAAAGAAATTACAAAGTTTAGCGAGTTCAGCAACTTTAATTATGTATAGAAGCTCATATGGGTTGGAAAATCGAGTTACATGGGCATGGGAATGAAATTTGAGAAGTGGGGAGAGTGATTACTTAAGATCGATGTCTATCGGGCCAAACTAGGGTTATGTGAGCTTTCATGAACCTCACAACACCCCTCTTGGAATTAAACCTTTTATTATTCGTTTCAGAAACATTAAAAACCCATATTCCATTTATATCCGTTGAAGTCCTTTCGTTATTACCTCAATTATTTCATTTTGGTCTATTTTGCTTCAATTTGTTTTACTTTGAGTTCAATGACCCCAACTTATTTATTTTTCAAAATCATATTAGTATAACTTATCCTCTATTGAATTGTTTGAATTGTGGATTCGCCTTTTATTAATCAATTTCCATAAAGTTATAAATTATAGGAGTGAAAATTGTTTACTAATTGCATTTACCTATAACTACATTTCTTAAACAGAAACGGGGCCTACTCTATCATTTCCAATTGTACTGAAGCATTATCAAGTGAGATTGGATTTTAAAGACTTTAGGTACGTTCATTGCCTATATCTTTAGAAATCAGCACGTATTTATCAAAGTTATCATGCTTTCGTACATACATCGATGAATCAATTTACACTGTGATTTGTCACATAATTAGTGATCTCGTCAGTTATCAGTTACAGGGCATTGCCCTTCAGTTACCCGCGTGACTTTAGGCTAGGTCCCTCGATCGGCTTGGCAGGTGTACACCTATCCATAGATCATAACAGCATCAAGGGGGTTCACTATCAGGTAATAACTAGCAATTACAGTTTACATTTATCTCATTCACTGTTTTAGCTTAAAATGAATTGCAAAGCAAACGCCCAACCGATTTATGCAATGATCATTTCATCGCACGGAATGCATGTACTTAGCTTCGGCTCACAGTTTGAAATATTTTTCAGGTTTTGTTTTACGAAAATGACTAGTGAAACGCCTTCATGATAACAAACCAACTGGAGAAATAAGTTGAGCAAGGGATCTGAATGGATCAACAGTAGTATCATACATATCCATCAACTTTGGTGTCAAAGCTGAGTTTCTCCTTTGCTTAGTATTCATGCCCACACTTCCAGAATCATTCCTAAACGCAAACCCCATTCTATTCAAAGTAACTCGGTTACTCTATTACTGCTAGCATGAGTATAAAAAAGAAGCTTGAAGCTATTTTGAAGAACAACCAAGCTAAGAACATAGGGATTCTAATCAAGAACTTAAGGATTCTAATCAAGGACATAAGGCTCAAAATGAATACTTGAGGAAACAGCTTGGTAACTTTATGAAACAGAAGCAAAAGATGTACATTGAACCTACAGGTCACGAAGAGGAAGAACAAGAAGCAAGCAATCCTTTAAGCTCATCTAGTGACGGTGAGCTAATAAGGAGAATAAGGATTGAACCAAGACTCCAAGCCAACTCTAATGACTTTAGAGTTGAGATACCTAAATTTGAGGGCAAACATGGTCCATATGACTTTCTTAAGTGGATGCATACGGTAGAGAGGATCTTTGAGTAAAAGGACGTTGCTGAAGGAAAGAAGGTCAAGTTGGTTTCTCCTAGGCTAAGGAAGTACACCTCTTTGTGGTGGACTAACTTATGTGCCAAGAGAGTTGGGAACCGTACAAGCAAGATTAGGACTTGGGAAAAGATGAAGGCTAAACTCAAGTCACGGTTTCTAACCCCAACCTATATTCAAGGCAGGTATTCTCAAGTCTATAACCTCACACAAGGTGGCCTCAGTGTTGAAGAATACACACATGAGTTTGAGAAACTCATGATCAAAAGTGAAATTTAGGAACCTAAGGAATGAACCATAGTTAGATACTTGGGAGGACTTCAGCCTAAGTATGCTAACGTGGTTGAATTACAATAGTTCACTACTTTTGATGAGGTATGTGTTCTTGCTCATAAGGTTAAGCAACAATGGCAGACTAAATAGCCCTTTAAACATGATTTTACAAAGCCTCCACCCCGGAACCCACCCTTTAATAAGGGGATCCCTACCCCATTTCCTAAGCCTACAAATCCTTGCCCTTCCATTCCACATAGAACCCAAACTCAACAACAGAGCCAGCCCCCTCAAAATAGACCAAATCCTAGTCCTTTAAACACTAGAAGGTGCTTTAAATGCCAAGTGCTTGGAAACATTATTGTGGACTGCCCAAACTGGAAGGTGATCACACTAGCCAAATGGAAAGCCATGGAAGAGCATGAGATTGAGGAGGAAAATGAGAAGGATGTTGAGGGTGATCTTGTGGAAACTCAAGAGAGTGTAGAGGAGGGAGCAGATGAGGGTGAAATGCTGGTTTTGAGTGGCCAGAAAGGTGATAAAGACGAGCAGATGGAAAACATATTCCATACCCGTTGTACGGTTCAAGAGAGTTTGTTCCTTGATCATAGATGGAGGGAGTTGTGCCAATGTAGTTTCTCTTAGCATGATTGAGAAACTACGCTTGCAAGCCACGACCCACCCCCATCCATACAACATCCAATGGCTAAACCGAAGCAAGCAATTATAAGTTAACTCCCGGAGCCTTATTTCTTTCTCCATTGGAAAGAACTATCAGGATGAGTTATGGTGTGATATTATTCCCATGGATGCATGCCATATCTGGTTAGGTAGGCCATGGATGTATGATAGAAAGGTAATGCATAACGGATTTTTGAATACATACTCCTTTTCTAAAGAAGGGAAGAAGATTATATTGGTTCCTTTATCCCCATCTGAGCTCCACAAAAGTAAACCTCAAAAAAGGCCTGAACATTCTAATTTGCTTCTCATCTTTAGTGAACCACTTTTAAGGGAAGCTTTTAAGGAGTGGATTTTGAATGTTCAAGAGGAACCAAAAAGTCCCTTACCAAGCAACCCCATAGCCATTTCCCTAATCACTCGTTTCAGTCACTTGTTTCTAAAGGAGATACCCATGGGTTTGCCTCCCAAAAGAGATATCCAGCACCACATTGATCTTATCCTAGGTTCTATCCTTCTGAACAAGCCAGCTTATAGGATGAATCCTAAGGAAACCATGGATATTCAAACTCACGTTGAGGAACTAATTAATGTCCAATGCGTTAGTTCGTGACTCTTTAAGCCCTTATGCCGTACCAACTTTACTAGATCCTAAGAAGGATTGCAGCATGCGTATGTGTGTGGATAGTAGAGCCATAAACAAGATTACTATCAAGTATAGGTATCCCATACCTAGACTTGAGGATATGCTAGATGAGTTTTGTGATATTGATCTTCGAAGTGGATACTACCAAATTAGAATCTAAGAGGGAGATGAATGAAATACGACATTCAACACTAAAGGAGGGTTATATGAGTGGCTAGTTATGCCATTTGGTCTTTCTAATGCTCCCAATACATTCATGAGGTTAATGAATCAAGTATTCAGACCTTAAATTGGAAATTTTGTGGTCATATACTTCAATGACATTTTGATTTACTCCAAGAACGAGCAAGAGCATCAAGATCATCTTATCCAGATTATGCTAGTTCTTAAAAGTGAAAAGTTGTTTGGTAACCTTAAGAAATGCACCATTTTCACTCATGAGGTGACTTTCTTGGGTTATATTGTTATTGGTCAAGGTATTAATGCAAATGAGAGCAAGCTAGATGTTATTCGGACATGGCCTATTCCACAAAGCATACACGATGTACGAAGTTTCCATGGCCTTGCATCTTTTTACAGGAGGTTTATAAGAAACCTCAGTACTATTATGTCTCCTATGACATAGATGATTAATGGTACACCCTTTAAATAGACCCCTAAAGCTAAATCTGGCTTTAAGGAAGTGAAAAGGAGACTAACTTAAGCATCCGAACTTGCTTTGTGATGCTTTGAGAAAGTCTTTGAGATTGAATGTCATGCATCTGGAGTTGGTATAGGTGGTATTCTTACTCAGGAAGGTAAGCCATTGGCCTTCTTTAGTGAGAAATTGCGTGATTCAAGGAAAAAGTATTCCACCTATGATAAGGAGTGTTATGCGATTGTGAGTTGTCTTGAGCACTGGAGTCATTATCTTGTGGCTAGTGAGTTTATTTTGCATTCTGGTCATGAGGCTTTGAAGTACATTCAAGGCCAAAATAAGTTAAACACATGCCACGCCTAATGGGTTGAGTATCTCTAGTCATTTCACTTTACAATCAAGCAGAAGTTTGGGAAACTCAATCTAGGAGCTATTGCATTATCCAGGAGGTACTTACTCCTATTCTAGTTAGATGCTTGCATACTTGGTTTTGAGCATCTAAATTATCTATATGCTGATTATGTATACTTTAAGGAGTTGTTTTCTGTGTGCCCAAAGCACCCCAAAGGAGATTTCTTAGTTCAAGAGGGACTTCTGTTCAAGGGTACACGATTGTGTATTCCTAAGTGTAGCACCCGTGAGCTTTTGATTACAGAGGTGCATGGAGGTTTTTTAGCTGGACATTATAGAGAGTCCAAGACTTTAATTATGCTGAGGGAGCACTACTACTGGCTAGGAATGGAGAAGGATGTTCAAGACATCTTGAGGAGGTGTAGCACATGCCAAGTGGCTAAGCGTCATTCTCTTCCCTATGGCCTTTACACACCTCTACTAGTCCCTACACTTACTTGAGTGGATGTAAGCATCAATTTCATTCTAGGCTTTCCTAAAACTCAAAGGAGCAAAGATTTAATCTTTTTTGTGGTGGATAGCTTTTCCAAGATGGCACAATTCATACCATGCAACATGAACAAGGATGCTACACACTTCACGAAGCTGTATTTTAAGGAGGTGACCAGATTACATGGTATTCCTAGATCCATTATTTTTAATAGGGGTACTAAGTTTCTTTGTCACTTTTGGATTACCCTATGGAAGAAATTGGGTACTAAACTCAAGTATAGTACCGCTAGTCATCGATAAACTGACAGGCAAATTGAGGTTAGAAATTAAACCTTAGGAACTGTCCTAAAAGCTTTGATTAAACCTAATGCCAAGGCTTGGGATTCGCTTTTACCACATGATGAGTTTGCTTTTAACAAAGATCCCCACCAAGGCTACTGGTCTATCCCCCTTTAAGGTGGTTTATGGGAAGGATCCCCTTAGCCCCCTTGATCTTACTCCACGACCCTTAGACCATAAGCTAAGAATGGATGCAACAGCAAGGGTGGAAGAAATCTAGAAGATTCATGAGTTAGTAAGGGATAGAATAAAGAAGACTAATGCATCATATCAAGCCCAAGCTAACCGGCATAGAAGAAGGAAGGCATTTCAACTGGGAGATCTCATTTGGATTCACTTAAGGAAGAAACATTTTCCTTTAAAACACAAGAACAAGCTAACGGCAAGAGCTAAGGATCCATTTAAGGTCATGGAAAAGGTAAATGACAATTCTTATAAGGTGGATTTACCAGGTGACTTTGGAGTTTCAGCCACTTTCAATGTGGCAGATTTAAGCCTTTATCTTCCAGACAACTACCTAGCAGATTTGAGGATGAAATCTTCCCAAAAAAGGGAGGATAATAGAGTCCTACCTAGCCAATCTAATCAGGATTCTCAAACAATTCAACTAAGCCCCAATTCATCGTTCAAAGTCCAAAGGATCACTCACATTTTGCAAGGGGATCAAACAGCCACATTTGGATTCAAGGCAGATTTTAAGTGCGATTTTGTATTCTTGATTACTTAGGCCTTCATGAGATTTAAGTCCCTAATTTGTCCATATCATGGTTCCCCAAGTAGTTATCTACCTGGTCCAATCAAGAAAATCAAGTTAAGTCAAGCGCATATTGAATAACCAGGTCCATTTTGCAAATTGTGCTGGTTAAAGCCAGGTTCTGCCCGGTCCGCTTTAGCTGAGAGTCTTTACTAGAAAATGAAGTGATAAACTTGAATTTGCATTAGGAAGAGTTAGACGACCTCCTGAGGTTTCCCCCTATGGAAGGAAATCCAAATCATGCTCACTTTTTGCATGAGATATGTCGTGTCCAAAAAGCAGCCTGAAACTGCCCAGTTCTATCTGATTGGTGCATTTGGTGGTTGCTCTTCTTTTTGCCTTCCAACCAAGTAGCATCATTAGGCATTTGAAGGAAGATGAGACACAATTATAAGCCTTTCTACTCAGCCAAATGAAGAACCAGTGAAGAACAGGAAGAAAACGCATAAACACTCCTATTGGGTAGCCGTAAAGTAAAAAGGAACCAACAGCTTTTCTCTTTTCCTACACACTTAGCCAACAACTTCCTTGCTTATTTACTTTCTTAATATTGAGTTTAAGCTTAAACATAAAGGTTAACTAGACTCAACGATTGTAATTAGTTTGATTAAGCAAGGTTTGTACCTTGCTGTTTTAGTAAGCTACATTTCACTTTATCTTAACCGATTTAAGGTAGGTTAAAAGGTTTTCGACCCTTGAAGGAACCCCCCTAATCCTACTAAGGCAGCTTGTTTGTGTGTGTATAAGGCCTTAGGGAGTCACTTTTGTAACCAAAATGCTTTACACTTTGAATGAGAAAAGAGCTTTGCTCATCTGATCAAATCGAAATACTTAGCTTGCTTATCCTTACTTAGGCCGAGTAAGGTGGCGTCTAAGTGAAATCTTAAGCTTATTTAAGTGATGTGTCTGTATCTTAATCAAGTCTAAGGGCCCCAATCTTGTCCTTGCTGGTGTTTTCTATGTCCAAGATTCAAGATTATTTTCTATCTTTCCCTACATTCCTTTTGGATTCCATTGAACTTAAGCTTAGAATTCAGTTTGTTCTAGCTTAGCTTGCATTCCTCCTTGAGTGTGAGTTTAGTTCATTGACATATCCATCAAAAAGCAAGCAACAACACTGGTTTAGCAGGCCCCGTTCCCATAATGCTCGAAAACTTCAAATAGCTAATTTATTTCATTGATATCGTGCACAATATTGCAATCAGTTCATTTGGCAACACTGTGATGGGAAACCAAGGATCTACACTGGTGTGATAGTGCTTTATTTAGCTTGTCGTTTCTTTTTTCAAAGCATTTCCTTTCCGTTTCTAGTCATTTTTTATTTTCACTTGGAATTTCTATTTTATTTCATTAAGTGTTGTCATCGCACATTATTATACTTTTGCTTTTCATATTTCTAACCAACTATTTATTTTAATTCTTCCCTCATATCGTTCTTGTTTTTTTATTTTTTATTTTCCCTTTTTATAGAGCAAATTTAAACACAACATAGAGGGAATGTAACCTTAGTCTATTTTCAAGCACCTAGTCTATCCTCAAAGGGTCAAGCATGCAAAGTCAGTTGGACAACTCACTCCAAGGTGTGTTTTAATCCTGTGTCTGTTTGGGTTTTTTTTTCTACTAATTATCATGTCCTACTTCACCCCATCGGTGGTATATTTTTTTGATGAAATGAAATTTTGATATAGTGTGAATAGAACTGGACGAATTATAGTAATTTATTTTCATGAAAGAAATACAAATAGATATCGAACTTATGATATCCAAATAAAAGACATATCAAAATATTTGTAACTCTTTAAATAGTCAAATTTGCCTTTACATTGAAATCAATTTACCTTTTCCATAGAAAAAGGGAAAATTAATTACCTTAATTGCCTTCATGTCTGATCGTTTATCTGAGGTTTCTATGAATACTCATGGTTTTGAAACAATTTTTACCTCCTACCTTTCCATAAACCAATCCAAACCCCTAAATTCAACAAATGCCTTTTATCTATGTGAATTTAAAGTTATAAACAAGGTTTTTTTTTCATAATAAGGATTAAAATCATGTAAAAATAGAAAAAAAAAAGGCGAGGAAATAAGAGATAAAATTAGAAAAATAAAATCAACGTTGAATCTCAACCATTATTAAAGTTAAGGAAAAAAATGTTACTAATGATTTTTTGTAATATTTCTCTATATTTGTTATGCTTTCATTTTTTTTCTTGTTATTTTTGTGATTTTTAAAGGTCTATTATCTTCACATGCTCTTCTTCAATTCATTTTAAATAAGTTATATTAAATTTCACCTTTCATTTAATTTTTTTTGTTGATTTTATTAATGCTCAAAAACTTTTACTTCTATTTCATATTTATTTTTTGTAATTTTCTTTTTTTTTTCTCATACTTTTCTTATTTTAATAAGATGTCTTATTTCATCGCATAGTTACAACTTACAATTTAGATTTCCATGAAAGATATTTTCACAAATAATTATTCCATGCAAGACAAAAGGGGCAAAAGCTATTTCTAAAGTGTGAGAACTAAAATAGTGTTTCACATACATCAAAATGAGTATATGTAAATATATGTATCTTATTCATATCTATTACTCAAGATGCTATCTTCAACCTTGACAAGCACTTCTTGTTCAATTTATCGCGTTGTGAACATTGGGATATAATATTTCAATGAATATTTTAAATCACCCAAAAATAGAGCACATGCATACAATCTCTACATGGAAGAAGCCAAGGGTGACTAGCGGTGGAAAAAGATAGACCCTGGCAAAGAGATTGTGCATAAACACTACTCAGCCAAATAAACAAATTGGCTCATAAACATGTTTGGTTTTCAATTGTAGTGGTTATTTTTAATAGACTTTCATAATAATAACTCACCTATTTTATTTTTTGCATATTTATAATATCTTTTTAGTAATTGTTAAACCTATATTTTATCTATTTTTTCTTATCCAAATTCCTTTTGTTCCTTCACTTCGCAATTCAAAATCTAGGAAATTTGGTTATTTTGTTCACAATCAGTTGACTTGGCTTAACTTCTTGTTTTGTAAATGTTTTGTGATTTGAGGGTCATTTTACATTAAAGGAGCTAAGAAAAGGAAAGAAAAAAGAAATCAAGCGGAAAGCTGAGGAGAAAATCGCGACACGGCCCACCGTGTAGTTCTACACATCTATGCTAACAATTAAAAGTCGACAGGAATGATACTGGTTGTCATGCAGAACTTCAATGATGTGCAAGATCCCAGCAAGATTCCATACCCAAATCCAAGTAGTGAGATGAGCTGTCGAGCAATTCTACATGTGCACCTGGTGCAATCTTTTGGAAACTTTTGTTGACACCAAGTGTCATGCTATTTTGCACGCCCGTGCAGCGCTAATAAAACTAACTCGCCGTCTCTTTAAATGAAGCATTTTAGGGTCTTAAAAAGATACTCTCTTTCATTACTTTCAAAAACAATAGTTTAGAGGATTAATATAGTAGTTTTAGCTCGAAGATTATTATTGGAGAACTTCTAAGATTCTAGTTCTTCCGATCAATCAATTCTCAAGAACTTTGTTATTAAACCCTTATTTTATTAGTTCTTGTTTGTTATCGCTTGTTCAAATTCATGCATAGGATTTGAAAATCTAGATTTGCAATCATGATAATGTTTAGAAGCTAAATCCTTTTCTTAGGCTGGGACTAGTCCCTATTGTGGTTTATTGGCCATTTGGACTTGTTCTACGCTTGCAATTGGGTTTCTCCCTAATTGATCGCCACTTGTTTGATAAGAGACTCAAAAGGGCTCTCATCTAGGGTTTAATTGCGTTTGAGGGGATCATTTAAAGATGAAGCCTAACTCTAGTGTGGTTTAGTGAATAACTAAGATGCTAATATGAAAATAATTAGCGTCTTAATTAGGAGTTTTGATTATTCAATCTTGTAGTCTTTAATTTCTAATATTGTGGAAATAGATAATTAGAGCTTTTGTACTAGTCCATTGTTCTTTGAGAGAAGGCATATGCAGGTGTTATTGTGTAATCTCTCCACTCCAATGCATTCATGAATAAGTTTGAAGGGATTGATAATTGACCTGAAATTGTAATAGTGTGGTAAATCCCAATCTACGCTTTTTAGTATCTATTTTCTCCTACCAAGAATCATTCATTGCATTAGTATAGGTTGATCAATCATAAATCCTAAAGTTGGTTATAAACCTAGACTGAGTACATCAGTTAGTCGGTAATTGAAAGTGTGTTCCTTGAGGATTTCGACCTACACTTGACGGTTATTAGCTATAACTACATCATGTCCTTGGTGTCATTGCCGAGGAACTTGTTTACTTTCAATATCGTAGCTGTTTCAAGTAGTCTAGATTAAGTTTTTCTTTGTCTTTTTCTAAATTTGCTCTTCTTCTATTTTTGCTTGGGCCTTCTTACATTTGGTATTATTTCCTGCTTTATGCATAGACAAAGTCAAGGGAAGCAATTTTTTTTCTGATTTACCTTGATATCGAAGCAACTGCTTACACGCAAGCTGGTAAAGCATGAAGGAAGAAGAATGAAGCTAACATGGTAGGAGGAGGGGAAAATATTGTGTTGTAGGATAATGCAATGTCATAAACATCTGATGTCACTTCCTCTATTATGAACCTAGCAATTGAGGCAAACAATTTTGAGCTTTGGCCAGCTCTTCTCACTTTTATAGAGAGGGATGAATTTAGCAGCCACTTTTCAGGAAATCCCACCGAGCACATTTGCAACTTTTTGGAGAAATGCTACACTGTTAAGCATAGTACCGTCTCTAGTGATGCCATTCGACTAAGGCTTTTTTGTTTCTCTTTGAAGGATAAAGCAAAGGATTGGATGCAAAATGAGGAACCTAATTCCTTCTCTATATAAGATGCTCTTAGCAAGGCCTTCTTGAGTAAGCACTTCCCACTGAGCAACACCGCCAAGTTAAAGTCCGATATCACCTCTTTCACACAACATGAAGTCTTATGTGAGGCTTGAGAAAGATTTAAATAGCTTTAGCGAAAATGCCCCCATCTTCATGTTCCTGGCTCGCTCATAGTCCAAACCTTCCATAATAGGCTAGACCAACTAGTGCAGAGGGGCTCTAATGGCTAAGTCTATCGATGTAGCAAACACTTTATTAGAGGAGATGGCCTCCAATAATTATCATTAGTCCAGTGAGATAGCTATTTTAAATAAGAGTAGTGAGGAGTTCGACGTTGATGGCATGACTTATCTGGCTGGCAAGTGGATGCACTCATTCCATTATTTGATTGATTTGGTGCATTTACTCTTTTGAATTCTTCTGGCTCGTCATATGAAGATGGAGTTGTTTGTGAGACTTATGGTATACAAGGACGCATGGCTACTAATTGTCAAGTTAATAATCTTGGAGTTGAATAAGCCAATTCCTTGTAAAATTTGAATCCACGATCCAAAAACAACCCCTGTGCCAATATTTATAACCCAAGATAGAGAAATCACCTCAATTTCTCATGTAGAAACACCAAAGCTCTAGCCACCAAATGATGCTCAACCCTCACAGTTCCAATGTAGAACGCACTATAACCTACCTCTTCAACCCTCACAACATAACTGAACATAGATAGTTTAATGGAACATTTCATTCAAACCTAAACTAAGATTAATGAAACTCTTGGTGAGTTCGTCAACTAGTTAACCTCTAAGTTTGAGATTGCATCTATCCACTAGAAGATGATGGAGACTCAGAAAACTAATTGCATAGCAAGTTAGTCATCTTTGTCACCTGTATGGACATTTCCTAAGTCAAATAGAGAATCCTAAGCATTAGATGAATGCTCTCATATTAAGGAGTGGAGTACTAGAGGTTCTAGAGGTTATTAAAGGGGGAAAAAAGTGAACTGGAAGGAGCAGGTGTGCAAAGGGATGTTTTAGTTGAGACTCTTAAAGAGGAAGAAGTGAGTGAGGAGTTGCATGTGGAAGTTCAAGTTAAGAGTACTCTTAAGCCAATTGAGCCTTACAAGCCTCTCATTCCTTACTTTTAATAGCTTATAAAGGCCATGGACAATAAGAAGTATGACAGAGTCATCAAGATGATGAGAAAGCTGGACATCAACATCCCTTTCTTGGAAGCCATAACTGATATGCCTTCCTATGTCAATTTTTTAAAGGATATACTCTCCAATAAGTGGATGTTACAGGAACATGCTATGGTGGCACTTTTGAAAAAATGTAGTGATATTATACAAAACAAGTTGCCCTAAGCTGTCTGATCTTGATAGTTTTTTTATGCCATGTGCTATTGGTGATGTCATAATTGACAAGCCCTGTGTGATATTAAGGCAAGTTTGAGACTCATGCCTTAGTCGATTTGTAAGAGGCTCTAAATAGGAGATCTAAAGCCCACCATTATCTCTATTCAACCTGCAGATTATTTGGTGAAGTATCCTATGCGATTTCCAGTGGATGTGCCTTTACAGATTGAAAATTTTTTCAACCTTTGTGGCTTCATAGTTATAGAGATACAAGAAGACGCTTGAATTCCTATCATATTAGGGAGACTATTCTTAGACACAAATGGAGCTATGACAGATGTGAAGAATGGGAAGCTTTCTCTTCTGGTTAGGGAAGAGAAGCTAGAGTTCAACCTTGCATAAGTCATGGCGTCTTATGCCTTGGAGGATTCCTACTATCGAGTTGATACACTTGATAAGGTAGTTAGCTAGGGGATGGTGGTCCTTGGTCCCCTTATAGACCCTCTAAAAGCTTGTCTGGTTGGCTCTAGTGGGCATGAGCTCGACACCCATCAGATTGAAGAGAAGGAGGCCTATGCAAAGGTGCTAAATTCAGTTTTAACTTACTTACCTAGGTAGCAACGCACAGAGGTTCTTAATATGGGCATTTAACCCTCCAATTATGGTAAGGCAAATGCTCTTAAGGTGGAGCTAAAACCTCCACCTACCCGCCTCTAGTATGAGTGTCTTGATGACAGCCTTGGTTCTATATTCCCTGTTATTGTTGGTGTTAAACTTAATGACACTTGATTTTAGAAGTTGTTAGACATTCTTGGAAAGCATATAGGTGCAATAGGCTATAACATTGATGATACAAGGGAACATATGCTTCAATCTGTATGCATAGAATTCTTGTTAAAGATGATCATAAACCCTCTAGATAACCTCAAAGGCATTTAAATTCTAATATACAAGACATTGTGAAAAAGGAGATTCTCTAACTACTTGATGTTGGAATCATCTATCCTAATTTACATAGTCAGTGCGTGAGTCCAGAATGAATGTGATGAGCTTATATCCACCAGGACTATTACTGGGTGGTTTATGTCCATTGACTATAGACAGTTGAATAAAGCCACTTGAAAGGATCGTTTTTCCTTCCTCTTCATTGATCAGGCATTGGAAAAGTTGGTTGGGCATTCCTTGTTTTGTTGCATGGATGGTTATTTTGGTTTATTTCACATTGCTATCCATCCAAGTGACTAAGAGAAGACAACCTTCACATGCCCTTATGGTTACCTATTCTTACCGAAGGATTCATTTTAGTTATGTAATGCCACTGCCAGCTTCTAATGGTGAATGATTGCCATATTTCATGACTATATTGAGAGCACCTTGGAAGTGCTCATGGATGGCTTTGTAGTCTATAGAGGTACCTTCGATTTGTGTTTAGAAAATTTAGGTAAGGTATTCTGTAGATGTGAAGAAGTGAAGTTAGTTTTGAATTGGGAAAAATGTCGCTTTATAATATAGGAAGGGGTAGTATTGGGTGTGGTTTGTCACATGGGCATTGCGGTTAATAAGGCTAAGATTGAGGTCATTGAGCGATTACCACCTCCTACTTTAATCAAGGGGGTGAGGAGTTTCCTTGGTCATACGAGATTGTATTACTGTTTTATGAAGGATTTCTTTCACATCACTAAGCTTATAACTAAACTATTAGCTAAATATGCCCCATTTGTGTTTACTGATGAGCATCTTGAGTTATTTTACCCTATAAAATAGGCTTTTATTTATGCCTCTATCGTCCTATTTAAGATCATGCACGATGCCAGTGATCATGCTTTTGAGACGGTGTTGAGGCAAATAAACAACAAAAAGCCTTATGTCATATACTATACCAGTAAGACACTTGATGAGGCTCAATAGAATTATACATCTTTTGAAAAAATGGTGTATGCCATTTAGAAGTTTAGACCTTATCTATTATGCTCCAAGGTTGTTATGTATATTGATCATTCTGCTCTTAAGTACCACTTGGATAGGAAGGATGCTAAACCTCACCTTATCAGGTAGGTCCTACTCGTGTAAAAATTCAACATCAAGATTAATAAGAAGGTAGGAATAGAGAATGTGATAATTAATCATTTGTCCAGGCTCATAGTTGAAAGCCAAGATACTCCCATTGATGATGATTTACTTAATGAGCATCTCCTTGTAATCACCCTTGGTATGGGCCTCTAGTTCGCTAATATTGGCAATTACTTAGCTTGTGGAATGATGTCACCTGATTTGACCTATCACTGGAAGAAGTTCTTTCATCACATCAAATCATATTTTTAGGAAGAACCTTTTGTTTTAAGGGATGCAAGGATTTGATCTATCCACATAATCTCCATGAGGACAAGGTTCACAGTGTTATCTCTCATTGCCATGACTCTTCTTATGAAGAATACACTAGACTTCCAAGACTGTGGCAAGGTACTCCTTGTTGGATTCTTTTGGCCTACGTTATTCAAGGACATCCACAAATATGTTGAAGTGTGTAATCGTTGTCAAAGGATGGGAAACGTCTCTATAAAGAATGAGATGCCTCTTAATTATATTGTCAGTGAAGGTATTTGATGTTAGGATATGGCCTTTATTAGGACATTCCCTTACTTTAGAGGCAATAAATATATCCTTCTAGTCATCAATTATGCTTCTAAGTTAGTATAGGCAAGTGCCAGCCCCACTAAAGATGCTAGAGTGGTAGCGTGGTTCTTCAAGAAAGTAATCCTCTCTATATATGAAGTTCCAAGAGTGTTGATCAATGACAAAGGCACCCATTTCACTAAGAAAAAGTATGAAGCGTTATTTAAGAAGTATGGGGTGCATCATAAGGTTGGTTTAGCCTACCATCCCCAGACTAGCAGACTACTTAAGATTCCCAATCATGAGATCAAATCAATTTTTGTGAAAATAGTTATGAGATTGAGGAAGAATTCAACGGATAAATTGGATGATTCCTTATAAGCCTAGAGATGACTTCAAGACCCCAATTAGTAATACACCATTTTGGTCAATTTTTGGGATGTCGTGTCATATCATTGTGGAGTTGAAGCACAAAGCTTTCATGTCACTAAGCACCTATAAATTGATCTCAAAGCCACAGGAGAGCTGAAGCTTTTCCAACTTAATGAGCCTGAGGAGATAAGAATGGACACCTATGAGAACGCTGGTATCTATAAGGAGATGATAAATAAGTGGCAAGATAAGTTTATTCATCGGTGAGAGTTTTGAGAAGGTTGTTTAACTCATGGTTGAAGCTATTTCTTAGGGAGCTCCGTTCATGATGGTTGGGTCCTTTCAATGTGATAAGGGTGTGTCCATAAGGACTCCTGAGGTGTGGAGTGAATCCACTGATGTCTATAAAGCAAATGGTCAACACCGTAAGCTCTACATCACTGTTCCATCCCACTGAGGAAAAGGTCACTAGCAACTCTCCTGTTGCTCCTACTGTATCATACTAGATAAGGGTCAACTTAGGACCTTAAATGAGAGCTTCTTGTAGCTAATCTAAGCTTTATTGCTTTTGGGGAAAAAAGGAAGTGCTTTTGAGGTCATCTGCATGGGCTGCCATACAAAATTACACCATGACATAGAATACTATGGAAAATGTAACAGCCCACGACCACCCGCCATTGAGGTATTGTCCGCTTTGGGCAGGCGGGACACTACCACCATCCCTGCCCTCACAGTTTTGTCCTCAAAAGGCGCCTCAATGGGTTGAGACATCCCCAACCCTTATAAGGCGTGGTTCGTTCTCCTCAACTACCGATATAGGATACCTCCATCCACCCCCCTCTCAGGGGCCCAACGTCCTCACTGGCACACCGGTCCGGGTCCATGGCTCTGATACCATCTGTAACAGCCCACGACCACCCGCCATTGAGGTATTGTCCGCTTT
>JACYFF010031956.1:56119690-56156069 GCA_017589665.1 Selenicereus undatus
CGGGACGCTACCACCATCCCTGCCCTTACGGTTTTGTCCTCAAAAGGCACCTCAATAGGTTGAGGTATCCCCACCCTTTATCAGGCGTGGTTCGTTCTCCTCAACTACTGATGTGGAATACCTTCGTCCACCCCCCTCTCACGGGCCTAGCGTTCTCGCTGGCACACCGGTGTAGGTCCATGGCTCTTATACCATCTGTAACAGCCCACGACCACCTGCAAATAAGGTATTAACCGCTTCGGGCAGGCGGGGCGCTACCACCATCCCTGCCCTCACGGTTTTGTCCTCAAAAGGTGCCTCAATGGGTTGAGGTATCCCCACGCTTATAAGGCGTGGTTCGTTCTCCTCAACTACTGATGTGGGATACCTTCATCCAGCCCCTCTCTCAAGGACCCAGCGTCCTTGCTGGCGTACCAGTCCGGGTCCATGGCTCTGATACCATCTGTAATAGCCCACGACCACCCGCCATTAAGGTACTGTCCGCTTTGGGCAGGCGGGACGATACCACCATCCCCGCCCTCACGGTTTTGTCCTCGCAGGGCGCCTCAATGGGTTAAGGTATCCCTACCCCTTATAAGGCGTGGTTCGTTCTTGTAATAGCCCACGACCGCTCGCCCTTTAGGTACTGTCCGCTTTGGGCCGGCGGGACGGTACCACCATCCCTACCGTCACGGTTTTGTCCTTAACAGGCGCCTCAATAGGCTGAGGTATCCCCACCCCTTATAAGGCGTGGTTCGTTGTCCTCAACTACCGATGTGGGATACCTTCATCCAACCCCCGTCTCAGGGGCCCAGTGTCCTCGCTGGCACGCCGGTCCGGATCCATGGCTTTGATACCATCTGAAACAGCCCACGACCACTCGCCATTGAGGTATTGTCCGCTTTGGGTAGGTGGGACGCTACCACCATCCCTGCCCTCACGGTTTTGTCCTCAAAAAGTGCCTCAATGCGTTGAGGTATCCCCACGCTTATAAGGCGTGGTTCCTTCTCCTTAACTACTGATGTGGGATACCTTCATCCAATCTGTAACAGCCCACGACCACCCGTCATTGAGGTATTGTCCGCTTTGGACAAGCGGGACGCTACCACCTTCCCTGCCCTCACGGTTTTGTCCTCAAAAGGTGCCTCAATGGGTTGAGGTATCCCCAACCCTTATAAGGCGTGGTTCATTCTCCTCAACTACCGATGTGGGATACCTTCATCAACCCCCTCTCTCGAGGGCCCAGCGTCCTCGCTGGCACATCGGTCCGTGTCCATGGCTCTGATACCATCTGTAATAGTGCACGACCACCCGCCATTGAGGTATTGTCTGCTTTGGGCAGGCGGGACACCGCCACCATCCCTGCCATCACGGTTTTGTCCTCAAAAGGTGCCTCGATGGACTGAGGTATCCCCACGCTTATAAGGCGTGGTTCGTTCTCCTCAACTACTGATGTCCTGTAACAGCCCACGATCACCGGCCATTGAGGTATTGTCCGCTTTGGGTAGGCGGGATGCTACCACCATCCCTGTCCTCACGGTTTTGTCCTCAAAAGGCACCTTAATGGGTTGAGGTATCCCCACGCTTATAAGGCGTGGTTCGTTCTCCTTAACTACCGATGTGGGATACCTTCATCCACCCCTTCTCTCAGGGGCCCAACATCATCGCTGGCACACCGGTCCGGGTCCATGGCTCTCATACCATCTGTAACAGCCCACGACCACCCGCTATTGAGGTACTGTCCGCTTTGGGCAGGCAGGACGCTGCCACCATGCCTTCCCTCATGGTTTTGTCCTCAAAAGGCGCGTCAATAGGTTGAGGTATCCCCACGCCTTATAAGGCGTGGTTCGTTCTCCTCAACTACCGATGTGGGATACCTTCATCCACCCCCTTTCAGGGGCCTAACGTCCTCATTGGCAAGCCCGTCCGGATCCACAACTCTGATACCATCTGTAACAGCCCACGACCACTCGCCATTGAGGAATTGTCTGCTTTGGGCAGGCGGGACGCCACCACCATCCCTGCCCTCACGGTTCTGCCCTCAAAAGGCGCCTCAGTGGGTTGAAGTAACCCCACCCCTTATAAGGCGTGGTTCATTCTCCTCAACTACCGATGTGGGATACCTTCATCCAATTTGTAACAGCCGACGACCACCCGCCATTAAGGTATTGTCCGCTTTGGGCAGGCGGGATGTTACCACCATCCCTGCCATCACGGTTTTGTCCTCACAAGGTTCCTCAATGGGTTTAGGTACCCCCACCCCTTATAACGCATGGTTCGTTCTTGTAACATTCCACGACCGCCCGCTATTGAGGTATTGTTCGCTTTGTGCAGACGGGACACTACCACCATCTTTGCCTCATGGTTTTGTCCTCAAAAGGCGCCTCAATGGGTTGAGGTATCCCCACCCCTTATATGGCGTCGTCCGTTCTCCTCAGCTACCGATGTGGGATACGTTCATCCACCCCCCTTCTTAGGGGCCCAGTGTCCTCATTGGCATACCGGTCCGGGTCCATGGCTCTGATATCATCTGTAAAAGCGCACGACCACCCGCCGTTGAGGTATTGTCCGCTTTGGGCAGGCGGGACGCTACCATCATCCCTACCCTCAGGGTTTTGTCTTCAAAAGGCGCTTCAATGGGTTGAGGTATCCCCACCCCTTATAAGGCGTGGTTCGTTCTCCTTAACTATCGATGTGGGATACCTTCATCCTCCCCCCCCTCTCAGTGGCCCAGCGTCTTCGCTGGAACATCGGTCCAGGTCCATGGCTTTGATACCAACTGTAACAGCCCACGACCACCCGCCATTGAGGTATTGTCCGCTTTGGGCAGACGAGACGCTACCACCATCCCTGCCCTCACGATTTTGTCCTCAAAAGGCGCCTCAATAGGTTGAGGTATCCCTATGTTTATAAGGCGTGGTTCGTTCTCCTCAACTACCGATGTGGGATACCTTCTTCCAATCTGTAACAACCCATAACCACCCGTCATTGAGGTATTATCCGCTTTCGGCAGGCGGGTCGCTACCACCATCCCTGCCTTCACGGTTTTGTCCTCAAAAGGTGCCTCAATAGGTTGAGGTATCCCCACTCCTTATAAGGCGTGGTTCGTTCTCCTCAGCTACCAATGTGGGATACCTTCATGATGGATGAAGATATCCCACATCGGTAGCTGAGGAGAACGAACCACGCCTTATAAGCGGTGGGGATACCTCAATCTATTGAGGCGCCTTTTGCAGACAAAGCCGTGAGGTCAGGCTTGGTGGTACCGTCACGCCTGCCCAAAGGAGACAATACCTCAATGGCAGGTGGTCGTGGGCTGTTACAGATGGTATCTGAGCCACAGACCCGGATCGGTGTGCCAGCGAGGGCGTTGGGCCCCCAAGAGGGGGGTTGGATGAAGGTATCCCACATCGGTAGTTGAGGAGAACGAACCACGCCTTATAAGCGTGGGGATACCTCCACCCAGTGAGGCGCCTTTTAAGGACAAAACCGTGAGGGCAGGGATGGTGGTAGCGTGCTGCATGCCCAAAGCCGACAATACCTCAATGGCGGGTGGTCGTAGGCTGTTACAGAATTGTCCACTTAGGGAAGGCGCGACGCTACCACCATCCCTGCCCTCACGGTTTTGTCCTCAAAAGGCGCCTCAATGAGTTGAGGTATCCCCACGCTTATAAGGCGTGGTTCGTTCTCCTCAACTACCGATGTGGGATACCTTTATCCACCCCCCTCTTGGGGGCCCAGCGTCCTCGCTGGCACACCGATCCGGGTCCATGGCTCAGATACCATCTGTAACAGCCGACGACCACCCGCCATTGAGGTGTTGTCCCCTTTGGGCAGGCGTGACGCTACCGCCATGTCTGCCCTCACGGCATGCCCAAAGCGGACAATACCTTAATGACGGGTGGTCGTGGGCTGTTATAGAATTGTCCGCTTAGGGTAGGCGGGACGGTACCACCATCCCTGTCCTCACGGTTTTGTCCTCAAAAGGTGCCTCAATGGGTTGAGGTATCCCCACCCCTTATAAGGCGTGGTTCGTTCTCCTCAACTACCGATGTGGGATACTTTCATCCAACCCCCCTCTCTCGGGCCCAGCATCCTTGTTGCCACACCAGTCCGGGTCCATGGCTCTGATACCATCTGTAGCAGCCCACGACCACCTGCTACTGAGGTGTTGTCCGCTTTGGGTAAGCGAGACGCTACCACCATCCTTGCCCTCGTGGTTTTGTCCTCAAAAGGCGCCTCAATGGGTTGAGGTATCCCCACCCCTTATAAGGCGTGGTTCATTCTCCTAAACTACCGATGTGGGATACCTTCATCCACCCCCCCTCTTAGGGGCCCAGCGTCCTCGCTGGCACACCGGTCCGGGTCGATGGGCCTGATACCATCTGTAACAGCCCACGACCACCCGCCATTGGGATATTGCCCGCTTTGGGCAGGCGAAACGCTACCACCATCCCTGCCCTCACGGTTTTGTCCTCAAATGGCGCTTCAATAGGTTGAGGTATCCCCACTCCTTATAAGGCATGGTTCCTTCTCCTCAACTACCGATGTGGGATACCTTCATCAAATTGTAGGCCCCTGCAGACCACCAAAGTCAATTACTATGAAAATGGGTCGACGTGGCACATTGGGTAGAACTACAGGGCCTGGAGGTGATCCAGATTCTAACATCTAAACTTTTCTCTTTCTTCACCTTGACCATGTTCTTGTCTCTCTTGTATCACCCATCCCATCTCTGATCGCTTTTGTTGCCAAATCGGGAATTGCCAATTACCACCCTCCGGTACTTCATCGGAATTTACGCCACATCGCCCATTCACACCTACCAACCTATTCATATTCTTAAAATTCGAAATCCTATCCCTAAATTTTGAACCACCACCATCTGCAATAACTGCTCATACCTCGTTTTTGAGGTTTTTCAGTTGCTTCAGCAAATTCCTCCCACTATTGCATCCCAAACCATCACACTTCTCATCCCACTTGCTCTATTTTCACTCTCTTCAACCTCCCCCTCAATTTGCTGGTTTAAGGTGAGAGAGAGTTGGAACCTTGCCACCTCTGTGGTTCAATTTGGTTAGCTGCATGCGTTAAATTGCAATCTTAGGTATTTACTTTGTGGATTCAAGGATGTTTGGGGTGATATTGGGTTGAACCTCCCTCACCATTTTCAAGGATATTAAGAACAAGGAAAGCTCATCCTCTATCGCCCGCAAGAAGATGTCCAAAGCCACCTAAGCTGCCACCACTTCTGTTAGTTGCATACCAGCACTGCCCCAAGGTAATTTTACCCAACTCCCATACGTGTGTGTAAGCATGGAATTCAATTCCTTAATGGCACTCAATGTCAATAATATGATAAGATTGTTACCTCAAATATCTCACAACCCAAATATGTTCATATTAAGTTGTATTGAGTGTTGTACATGTGCGATGACATGAGTGCATCATTTAATGTTTTATGATACACTGAATTTATCCTATTCAACTATGGGGTTCATAAAGGTTGGCTTCGAAGTTCCTTAGCTTTATTTTTATGTATTGGGATGGTAATCACAATAATGGTGAGGTATACATTTGGTTCCAATTGTGTGAAATCAACTATAAATAAACCTAGTTTGGTTCAATAAGTTACTTAGGCTCTTGATAGAGGGGGATTCGAGGTGTCATATGAATGATGATTATGTGGAAATCCATTTTGGCATTAGATTACATGTCAAAACATCAATTATAACCTTAGGTGTAGCAAATCCACCTCCATTGGCAGCCCGATCCTCTAATATTTTCAGCGCCATATGACCAATACCAAGTATGCCCACTCTGATAATCAAGGTATGTGCAGTTGTGCTAAGTTATTTATTCTTTGGGCTACTTTACACGAGCACCGAATAGACATGGGTGCTTATAGCATTTCCCACCTTGTAACATAAGCCACTTAATAAGGTGATTGCTACAGGTCAATAATCATTAGCCTATCTATGGGATTGGGGCTTGAGGCAAATCTTAAGAACATGGAGAGATTGCATGAAAGGAGGCCCTTAATCTTCTTGCATTCTTTAGACCATGTTCATCTATGAGGGTGGTTAATTACTTCCTTACCGTCATGATCCACCCTTTTTACCCTTGCTAAATTTACAAAGACTGCCATTGTCAATACTTCTAATTGAACTTATAATGATGATATTAATGCTAATGGTGACTATGATGATAAGATGGCTGAGGGACATGATAAGGATGGAGGGAGGGATGATGGGAGTGACGCTGATTGAACTATAATAGTTGGCAATGAGGCCTACATGGCTAGGAGTAAGAGTGTTGCTGCCAAGACCTCTATAGTTGGTGAGGCCCTTCTTAATTTGTTCTTCATTGAGTTGTTCACACTTCCACTTGAGGCTTAACTGTATGGATGAGCAGTGCTCCTAGAAGTATGTAGAGCTTCTTTGTAGGCAAGACAAGTATGACGTTTGATAGCAGAACATGGAGCACTATGCCGACTTTCACTTTGAACATTTCAACTGGCCTCTCCTCCAACAAATTGTGAAGCCTCTCTTGGTGACATTTTATAAAAACTGATTTTTGAAAATGGTTTTGATTGTGTTGCCTTGGTTTGCACATCAGTTACCCTTGAAAGCCCCATACCATGTCTGGTTGACCCTTTTCCATGGGACATCCGTTAAAACTAGTTGTATTGACTTTGGTAGTAGTCTCGTGAGATTTTTGTGCCAACTTAGACTATTTTTTCTCATATAGTCTCATTTTTATTATTTCTCATGTGACCCTTCCATGTACATATCTTCTAGAAGTTGGTTTGTCACTCTCTAAGACTACACATGGCATGTGGATTTGATACCATGACAAATGTATTTTATACTGAATTGATAATCATATAGCTAAATAGCCATTCTATGATTAATGTTTTTATCATTGCCAACACTTTGTGCCTATGTTTGGGCACTAAGAATGTCCATTTAAGTTCTTCTGGAAACATCACAGTTAGGTACTCCACTTTGTGTAGAAATTACAACTAGTGACCATGTTATTAGAATATATTTAAAACGGGTAATATTCTATGGAAACTATTTCTAGGGGACCGTTCACTATTTACATTTTCTTTTTAGCCTTTCAACCTTTTATATTTGCATTTTAGCCTAAATCCTTAAAAATGTACTTTCGAAAATCCAAAAATTGGGCATGTGAAAATTTTCTTATAAGTACTAGTCGAAAACCCCTTTCAACTGATATTCAAGCCACGTGACAAAAAACAATTAAGCTAATTAAGCTAATTAATTATTAATTAAACTAATTAATTATTAATTAAACTAATTAATTGTGATTAACTGTGATTAACGCTAGAATCACCACCTGCTTGTCCTGGACCAAATTATTCACGTATTCTTCACCCACCGGAAGGCCTTTCCCCAATAGGACCGCAATTAAACCATATCACTGATATAGTTTTAGAATTAAAAGCAGAATTAGCTAAAATTAAGGTTGAAGTCAATGAGCTTATGAAGCAAATATCAATAATGCATCTTTCTCTAGTTAACGAAGTAAGACATAGTGGAAGAGCTACTTCCAGTATTAGTACTCCATTTCAGCATAAATATATTTTCCAAAACCCAAAAAACAAGATTCTATTTTCTTTGCACGATATAAAAATCTAAAAAGTAGGAGAGAAATCAGGTGAAAAATCGACTAAAAAAGTGGAAAAAGAAGAAGAAGATGGACTATAAGCAGTATACTCTTGAACAACTGCAGAATATGTTCGAGAAAGAACAAAACCCAGAAGAATTAAACAAAATTATGGGCGCAATTAGTGATAAACATGATGCATTATCTGATGATAATGAAGAGACTAATAATGTCCAATTAAAAGAAGAAACATATCAGCAGATGAACCTAATCAAACTACAAGATCTTAATGATGTACCCTTGAAGAAATAAAGAGAAAACTAGCTAAAAAAATATGGTGAAATGGTTATTGAAGATGAAATTAATGAAATTGGAGAAGAACTCAACTTAGGTGAGATAGGAACCAATCTGGTTAACAATGTTGTTCCTAAACATGAAGAATTTGGTGAACCTTCTAGAAGAAATACTCATTTCATAAGACCTAGGTATGCTTCAGCAGGATGAATAACCAATTTTTCTTGCGGGTTTATCCCAGGGAAAACTACAACCTTTGAAGAAGTTGGCCCTACCCCAATTAGTCGAACTGGGTACATCTTAAATATAGATGGAGCTCGTAATAGAGAAGAAATATTTTAACATTGGAAAAGAGGCATGAGTAGTGTCTTCAACCTAAACACAACATGGACTACTGTAAATTTCCTAAATTACATCGAGCATAGTTTTTCTGGCACTGTAGTTGACTGGTATGATTTATTAAATGATGATTATAAAAATACATTAAGAATGATGGAAACACCAGCTACAACATTCAGAAATTTATGCAAGGAAATTGAAACTGAATTTATCGAAGCTAAACTTGATTCTAAAGAAAAGGCGAGAGAATGGAAGAGAACGATTAATAATATAAAATTATGGGATATGAGATATATGGAAAATTATATTGCTTAATTTAGCCAATATTATTGCAAAATTAGACATAGTGAAACTAATTTTGGTACGTTCTATGACAAATTGCCATATCCGATAAATTTCATGATTAAAGAAAAATACATTGCATGGCTTGAACGTACAAATGTCATTAATACCATTGGTTTAAGAATCTCTAATTTAAGAAAATGGGTTAATGATGAATGTCTTGATCTCCAAAACCAAAAAAAATTAAGAAGCAATTCCTAACTTGCTAGGATTCGCCTCACCAATGGGGAAAAGAAGCTGCAAGGAGAAGAAAAAGAAAATTTTATAAGAAAAAGAGCTTTAATTAGCAAATGGGAGAAAAATATAAAAGAAAATATTATAACAAACCAAGTCCTAAAAAACAAAGATTTTTTAGGGAAGCGACTTATTGTCCTACATGGAAAAACAACTGCAAATGTTGGGCATGCGGAGAAGTAGGACATTAAGCTAATGAATGTAAAAATAGGAAGAATGACAAGCTCATTGAAACCTTGGGTAGCCTAGATTATGTTGAGTTTAGTGAAGATGAGACATTAGAACTAGCCCTAAATGACAACAAAGGGATTGTTGAAATTATCTTGGACAATAAATATCAAGAAAGTGATTATGAAGAAACAAGTCATATGATGGAATGTAGCTGAATAGTCTTGGTGATCTTTAAGGAGAAGATTTTGTTGTAAACAATGATCATGAGGAAGTTAAAGGAGATTGGGTTCTTCCTATAACTCGAAAAGATATGAACTATAAAAAAATCCATCTTTCAATTAAAGAGTTATGTATGCGAGATGATGGAAGGAGATTTAGAGATAAAAGACTGTGAGTATGATGTGGGAGATAATCTCATTAATTAAGAAAACATCCTTAAGCATAACAAAGATAAAAAGTATAGGTATATCTATGTTGAAAGTATCCAAGTTCACATCACTCCAATAAATATTATGGCAAAGATATTGATCTTTATGCTTTGCTCTGTTATATAAGAAATACCAAATTTAATAATCAAATTATCACAGGGATCAAGACCAACTTGTGCAATGGATCGGTAGGATTCAATTGTCGATCAGGATATTATGTGAGTGTAAAGATGAGTTTACTAAAGACTTTCTATCCCTTACAATTAAAACTGTCGAAATAGATATGAAAAGAGGGGTATATCCGTTAAAGATATTTTGGAAAATTATCTACAAATTGGATAATACTATAGATCCAAAGACTAAAGTGATATTGATAGAAGCAGAAAAGTTTGAAAGTCCTACCCCTATGTAGAAAATCCAGGGGATTAACTCTAATCCACAAGAGATAAAGATTGATCGGTCATGGATATCTAGCTTTGCCAACCATACTAAAATCAATTAGAAAAATATGATAAAAATTGATGAAAATGGTAAAATTACTATAAACCCCAATTACTAAGAAGCATAAGTGCAAGATTAGACTGGGGAGAAGGATCTTCGTCAGCTAAAGAAGAGCTCAAAGAAGATGATACAATGAGTATGACTAGTGAAATAAGTAGAATAAGTTTTGAACCTGTAAGACACGGTGTAGACTGAAGTATAAGTCTAGATAGAACAACCATTGGGCATAAGAGCAGAACTGTTAGTGAGCCAATTTATAAGGATTAATTAGTCAAAAACATGACTATGGAGATATGTTAAGAAGTCACCAACACAAATCCTAATAGTATCTATATCCCAATAAAGGTATGTTTAGAGGGATATAATAAATATGAGTTGTGTGCCTATATAGATGGTAGTTGTTCTGTATGCTTTGGGAAAAGATCATTATTTCAAGAGTTTATGTGGAAAAGAAATAAAAATCCTTTACAAATAAGGATAGCTGATAATAACATTATGAATTATAATGAAACTATAGAAGGGTTATCCATAGAATTAGGAGGAGTTTAATGCATTATACCAGTTGTATGGTTTACTGATCAACCCTCTCATGACATGATTATTGAAAATAACTTTCAAAGATTATATTCTCCATGCATGCATGCCATAAATCAGATAATTTTAACAATCAATGGTCACTCAGTTCCTATTGAAAAATTAAGCAAGGCTTACACTCATCAGAAAATTGAGTTTACAAGTAGCCAGCATGGTGAGAAGGTAATGCCTACACAACGCGAGGTAGCATTAACAATTTCTTTACTCGAGTTATCTACTAAAGAGCAGATTGTCGAACAACAAGAAAAATTATGCAAAGAACATACTCTAATAATCCACTAAAGTTTTGGGATAAAGATAGGACCTTTGAAAAATTTACTTTGTTAAATCCCAACACTATTCTTCAAGTCAAACAAATGGGGTATACACACCAGGATATCCAAGAATTTGATAAACAAATTAAAGAACTTCTAGATAAAGGATTAATCAGGAATAGCAGAAGTCCTCACACCAGTCCTGCTTTCAAGGTAAGAAATCATGCAGAGGAAAAAAGAGGAAAAGCAAGAATGGTGATCAATTGTAAAAAGCTTAATGATAATACTGCCTTTGATGGTTACTATATTCCTAACAAAACAATCATTTTCAACAGAAATCAAGAAGCCTCTTGGCTCTCGAAAATGGATTGCAAAAGTGGTTATTGGTATATAAAGATGGATGAGGAAAGCATTCCTTTAACTATATTTAGTGCCCCATAAGGACATTATGAATCGATAATAATGCCATTTGATCATAAAAATGCACCTCAAATATTTAAAAGAAGAATGGATAATATCTTACCTTAATCATTGTTGTTTAGTTTACATCGATGATATCTTTGTATTTTCAAAAACCCAAAATAACACAAAGATGGTGCCTTAGCTGTCACACAAAGGTACATTGATCATGGTATCATACTTGAAAAAAGCAAGTGCATTTATGTTGAATAACAAATTGAGTTCTTAGGTCTACAAATAAAAACTGGACAAATCATCCTACAAAAACATATTCTTAAAAAAATAGAAAATTTTCTTGAAAAAATTGAAGATAGGAACCAATTAGAAAGATTTCTTGGATGCCTTACCTATGCTTCAGATTTCATTAAAGATTTAGCTAAACTGAGAAAGCCATTGTAGCAAAAACTCAAGAAAGAGGTAAGTTAGACATGAACCATTAATGATACAAAGATTGTTCAAAATTTCAAAAAAATATATAAAAAGCTTCCTATTCTTAATTTACCTAATGAAGGGGATGATTTAGTTCTTGAGACAGATGCCAGTAATGAGCACTGAAATGTGGTACTCAAAATCAAAGGAGAAAAACTATGTGAATATTGAAGTGGAAGTTTTAATAAGGTAGAATGCAACTATCCTACAATGGAAAAAGAAATCCTTTTAGTCATAAGGGGGATTGAAAAGTTTTTAATTTTTTTAGCCCCAAAACCTTTTCTTATTCGAACTTATTGCAAAAGAATACTTAGTTTTGTAAAAAAGAATTTATCAAATATGTAAGCACAAGGACGACTCTTGCATTGGCAATTATGGTTTAGTGAGTTTTCCATCTCTATTGAACATATATAGGGATCAAAAAATGTTTTGGTAGATAGTTTAACTCAAGAACTCGCCAATGGTGATCATCAAAGCATATCTCCTGCCGGAAACGGAGGAAATCCATAAGGAAATGCCACTATTACTAGAATGTGTTTCGCCTTCTAGTAAGGTCCTCGTTAATAATTTGGAATTCCATACAAAAGGTAGATCATGCTTTGCTTTGCTTTGGTTTACTATTTTTTGCCTACCTAATAGCCCAAAGATTTTCCCTTCTAAAGTTTCAAGTTAATTACCTTAGATGTTCCCATGATATCTAAGAAAAAATAAGCTCTCTTGTTCAAGAAAAACGGTTCAATGAGTAGTGTGTAGCCTGCATCGATTATTATCATAACTATTCTTATGATATTTGGGAGTCTTAGAGTACAACGATCTATTTTCCTGATAAGTCTGGAGTTGGTGGTGTCAGTTTTTCAGCAAATTCAATCTCTCCAAATGACCCAATCATTAAAGTTTGGGAATACGGGATGATAGTTTACTTTATGGAAATCCCAGATCCAAAGTTCCCATTTTTCTCAACACCAACCAAATTCCAATAATTCATGTTCAAGAATATCCATTGGATTCTTAAATCTCCAGAGGGTCCAAAAAAAATTCCATATAGCAGATGCCTATATTTGGCGGTCCATTGCGCAGTAATCGAATATGAAAATGGAAAAGCCAACCAGGCCATTATTTTGTTCGGATCGTTGATTACGATGATCCCTATGATCAACAACAATAATGGTTTCCAGAACGAGGAGGTTTCGTTACTAATCCTGCTTTAGCAAGAGCCATCGATTTTTACAACATTTATTGTCAAACTTGGGCAGTAATTGAACAAGAAAAAACGATAATGCATTGTGAAAATGCTACTTTCACCTATGACAATGAGTTTAAAGAACATATAAAGGTAGAGGGAGCAGTCTCATAAGATATCTTTGATTATTTCTTTGATGTTAGAGTTGGAAAATTCTTATCAGAAAAAGAAAAGAAATACCTTCTCGAGTTATTTAAGAAATGGGATCTAGAACATCTTTAGTTAGATAAAGGTTTTGATGATTATGCAAATAATGTTGGTATGGAGGATATAATTAGAGATGAAGGGATGCATAATCTCAATAATGATGACTAGTCTTGTCATCATTAAAAGCTTTGAAAAGTGGTTGTTTTATTATTGTACTATTTTGACAGGTGTCGAGTCTACAAAATAAAGTAAGGTACTGTAGCCATGTGAAAAATTAGTGTATACTGCAGCCATGTGAAAAGTTAGTGTACATTATAGCCATTAGGGCATCTTATGTATCCTCAACCCTCTATAAAAGGAGAGGCTGAGTGCTGAGAAGGGGCACTATTATTTAAGCATTCTTGAGCAAAAGAGAAGTCGGGATTCTCCATTTCTCTATGAGCAATCATCTCTAAAGATCTTAGCTTAAAAGTCCCTCTTCAAGCTTTCCATTGTAATATTTCCACTTTTAAGTTTTCAATAAAAGAAGTTTTCCTAGTAGGGAACATTATCCAATTGAACCTGATGTCTTAAATATTATAATTTCTTGATTAAAGTCTCACCATCTTTTAAAAATATATAAAACTTGATTAGTGACTACGGTTCAAGGTAGGAAACGAAACAAATAAGTGCTGCCCCTGATCTAAGGATGGTGGAGCTAAGATTAGTAGTCTCTCTAAATCAGAAGCTAGAGGAGCGCCGAAGTCTAAGGTCCACTGCGTTCAGGTAATGGTCAAAACTCTCTAATTAAGTTTTAATTACTTTGCTAAGCATGGTAGGTCATTAATCACAGAAAATATAATATTTATTATATAAGGAGTAGATATTGATAAATAGTACCAGTGAAGTCATTTTAAGAAGTCCAAACAAAAATATGAGCTTAGTTTTATTAAAAAGTCCCAAAAAAGTTAAGTGTTTGCACTTAAAACCTCATTTTTGGGCAAAAATAGCAAAATCAGAAAACTCAGTGACTAAGTTGCAAAGAAAAACTTCGGTCAATAACTATTTTTTAAAACATTGATCCCTGTTAATAGTTCAATCAAAATAGTAGGTGCTTGAGAATACATTCTAAAAAAGTTGACCCCTAAAAATTATTTCCAAATAATCAGGGTACCCCAGAGTCATAAATTGAGTTCTTCTAATTATTGAGTTTTTACTTGTAATCGAAATTATTTTTACACTTTATTTGGTTTTAGTGATTTTATAGGAAATAATGCTATAATGAAATAAGGGGCTATGTTTGTTCATGCCAGTTTACATCTAGCCGAATAGAGAGAAGTGAAGAAAAATTTCGAAATTAAAAAAAAGATGGTGCATGATGTGTTGCCAATGGCCTAGCCTAATGGAAAGAAGAAAAACAAGAATGAGCAACCTAGGCCATGCTTGACTATATCAAGTCAGCGCGTCCCTCCATTCTCAGTGAACCCCAAGAATACGATGCTAAGCCCATGCTTATCTCACACACAGAGCCTAGCTCAAGCGTGAAAAGTGCAATGCCTCATGCCAACTCCTCCATGTGGGCCTATTCCTTTTTTTCTTGCGGCTCGACATTCAGTCTATTCAGCAGCTCCTTAAATTTTGTTGGGCCTAGGACACCTTTGGATTGGTTAATTTCGGCACCCCTAGGTTTTCTCTTCAGCCGAAGACGAATACGAAACTCACGTCCAGCCAAGCCGCTTACCTTGTGCAATCCAGTCCATGTGACTACACCACCAGCTAATCATTAAATTGGAAAGTGTGTTATTAGCATAATTAAAAAATATTTTGCAAATTGGAAAGTGGAAATTTCTTAGGCATCAGGAACTTTGTGTAATTAGGAAAGTTTTGAGGGGTTATACTATTATAAATAACGCTCCTACGAGTGCTTGTAAATCATAATATTCTGTCATTCTCTATTGCCGCATTAATTCCTAGAGTTGAGTGATCATTATAATAATAGGAAACTGAGTCAGTGTCCATGTCATAGTAGTCCTCTCTTGAGCTTTACGATCATTAGGCAAGTCAAGGCAGAATTCTTAGTTTTTCTGTTGCTGAGGAGGGTAGGCTGGAAGGAAGAGCATGCCTGTAAAGACGGAAAAGAATATGAAATAGACAAAGTATAGTTTTCAAAGCTTGGTCTGGCTTATGGAGGATTGGGCTAGGCTCCGTAATGCCGCTGACTCTTTCGAGTAAGCAAGTAAACTACACCCGTCTTATTAGCCTTAGTTCTTAGCCTAATCCTGTTGACTTAGAACCAAAAATGCAATGGGATTTTTTTATGAAGAAAGAGGTCCAGTTAAGTTTCTTTCGTAATATGGCCAGAAACATAAGAGTTCTCTAATAGAGGCGAACTAGAGCTTAGTTAACGAATACATATGTCAAAGACTTGATTTTTAGGGAGGAAGAAAGATCATTACTTGCTGTGGCAGATAAAAAAGGATATGGTGCTTTTTAGTTAGTTTTCACCCCAGAAGGGCATCTACCTTAAATGCTGCAAAATACAGGTACTCTATTCACCCAGAGATCAATTCACTGGCTTGCTTACTTGTCTGACTACTGGTGAAGAATCTGTCCCTTTAAATTCAAGAGGATAAGAAAACATATAAAAGAGCTTTGCCAACATGTCAATTGTGAACTCAGACCTTGAGAGAAGCTGCAGTTTACTACTATTTCTACCGTCATGATCCTCAGACGCACAAGGCACTTCGAATTAGACTTTTTTTCTCATTCCTGACGCTATTTGATAAATTCTACATAAGAGAGTGGGAGGCCACCCCCTGCCCATCTGGAGGCGCACACCCATTTGGTGACATATGCAAAAAGGGGGTGTGGAGAGAAGTCAATAGTGAACTACCAAATCAAATGACTTTGATTTTTCGAACCATTATGTCGTCGATCACTGTTGGGTCGGTTGGTGAGTCACCCCCAAAAAAGCATCAAGAAAGTGCGGTTTTCTTTTGAGGGAGTTTAATGTCAAATTTTCTTTAGTTCTAGTTTAATTCAAGTTTATTAGTTCTAGTTTAATTTAGTTCAAGTTTTGATTAAATTTTCGTAGTTTCAGTTCTAGTTTGAACTTGGCTTCTCTAAAAATTTTCCCCACCAAAATTTTGACTTTTACTTTTTCCTTAGGCTTATTTTGGATATTGAAGTTTCTTGATTGACACTATTAGAGATTTAAGAATTCTATAATGGGTTCCTCACGATTATGATTATTATGGAAGGTTCATATTTTCTCTGTCGATTATGGTTTTTCCTATACATTTACTCTAAGCAATCAAGGTTTTCTTAGTTAGTTTTTTTAAACTTTACTTGAGTTGTTTAGTTTAGTTTAGTAGTTTAATATTAGTAATTAAATTTAACCCATCTCTATGGACGACCGTATAGTGCGCAACTACGGCTGTACACTTTCAACTTATTTTTACAGTTCCTAAGATATAACAAGCTCTTGGCGTTGTTGCCGAAAATGGTGTTGAAATTGATTACTAGTTTAGTTGATTAATTACTTTGAATAGTAGTAACCGTAATTTAGTTTCTTGCTAGTCGTTCAATTGCTTGCTTTATTTGCTTTAAGTAGTTTACTTCAGTTGTTTCTGTTCAAGTTAGTAACTGTTTTAGTTTAGTAGTATAATTTAGTTTATGTTCCTCCATCATTTTAAAATTTTCATCATTATTACTTTTATAAAAAAAAACCATAAAAAAATGAAAGGCGCTTTGGTTGCCCGTCTAGTTAGGTTAAGGATCCTAAAACTAAGCATTTGAATAGATTGGGGATGAACCTAGATAGCAATAGTGAATTAGAACCCGAATCTGAGGAGAAAAAGATGGGTGAAGCGCCAACTCGACCAAGGACACTTAACAAACTCTTTTATCGTCCTAGGACCACTAAACCATCATGTTTTAATATACCAACCCTAGATAATGTTACTCTTGAACTCAAGCCCCACCATACCCATATGCATTGGATCACACTTTGAGCACATGCCTCATACTTTGCTCACCAATTGGCCTCGGGCCAAGAACAGCTGAACATGGCCTATGAGAGACCAAAGAATGACCCTTATGCTCCTACTTTTAATCTAGGGTGGCATAATTATGCTACTTTTTCCTGGAGTAATGGACCAAATGTGGTAGTGCGAAACTAGTATGGAGGATTTCGTGGAAACTCCTCCCAAATCATATTGAGGTCAGGCTACTAAGGTGGTGCTAATGCACCTAGGTAGCTAGCGTCATTTCCTTCTATTGCACCTATTCTCGAGTCTTAGCCTCCTTCTAGTTATAGAAAACTTGATAAATATGAGAGTAGAATTAAAAGCGACATGGAAAGAATGTTTTGAAGAATAATGAATGAATGTTTAGAGCGATGATAGAACAATTTTTCCAGTTTGATATGGCAAAAGTTAGCCAGAGAAAAATCCTAAAGGTACTGATACATTAACTAAACCCCCTCATAAGACGACTCCCACTTCTCATCTGCAGGTTCAGAGACTTGTTGGTCCTTTTCCCAATAGGTTGAAGGGAAAAAGGTACCACGCTCATATTGATAAGATCAAGGACACTTTCATCTAGGTCCAGGTTAACATAGCCTTGATGGATGCTCTCTGGTATATGCCGCTATATGCAACATTTTTGATGGAGTTATGCACTTCCAAGAGGCCAAATGTTGTGCCCAAGAGAGCTTTCTTAGCCTCTAATATTTGCTCTATCATCCATAGTCAGATTCCCGTCACATACAAGGGCACCAATTACACTACCATCTCTATAGTCATAGCTGACCAAATTATTCAATAAGCTTTACTGGATTTGGGAGCTGGTATGGATTTACTTCTATTCATTATGTATGAGATACTTGGACTAGGTGAATTAAGACCTACCAAGATTGTCCTTCAGTTAGCTAACAGGTCTCCTAGACTTCCTAGGGGTGTTGTGTAGGTATTAAAGTGGGCGGAATACATATTCCCTATTGACTTTGTGGTACTTGATCCTAAGAGGGTGCCTAATGTTGAGTCATATATCCTTATGATTTTGGGGTGCCCTTTTTTACCCACATCCAATGCTTTAATTAACTGTGGGAATGGTATGATGAAACTATCTTTTAGCAACATGAATCTTGACTTTAATATCTTTAGTTTTCAAACATAGCTTGATGGTTTTAATGATATGGATCGTAGGTACCACGGACGAAGGCATTCAGGCTAGCCGGGAGGCTCGATCCCTTATCTGTCTATGACGTTGCCTTCTTTATAGGTTCACTAGTGACGGGGAAGATAGTTGAGTTTGGTGAGAATGATTTGTTAACGACCGAGCTCGCAACGATGGTATGGATGCACATGGCAGAATATGTCACAAAGGAGAGTGAAAAACTGAAAAGGGAAAGAGAACAAGAAGCCAGTGTTCAGGAACTACATTAAGCTCATGAAGAAGTTGTTAGATGCAAACAAAGACCTAGATAACCTAGGGTTGTGGCTTAGTCTGTACGCGCTAATGGTGATGAGTGGGGTGATGTTTTTCAGAACCCCCGATGAAGCTACATGGTCTATGCAGAAACATATGGAGGACGTCTGCAGAATGGGCGAATATGCTTGGGATGAAGCTGTAGGGCGCGTCCTAGTGGAAGTAGTTGAAGAGATGCAATGAAAGTTAGAGGGGCCTGTTTCGAATGTTAGATGAATGGCTTCTCCCTCCTTATTCAGGTGAGATTTCATTGGTGGTAGTGTAAGTACCATCAGTATAATGCTAATTTGAGATGAGGTTTGATATGTTTGTTTGTTGTTGTCGTAGGTGTGGTTCTACATGCACAGTACACAGTTTGCGAAACATGACAAAGGTAGGTTCCCTCAGTTGGAAAGTTGGGACAGTGTGGACCATGGGGGAAGGTATGATACCTTTCAGCTGGTGGCAGGAATCAAAGAGTCGGAGGTATGACCAATGTTCTCACTAGTTACTTATGTAAGTAAACGTGAGCTGTATTTTTAGATTTGTCCTCCTTATGACTTGTGTTTGTGCTCATTGAAGATAATTGTTGTCTTGCATTCTCGAAAGGAGGAGGCAATGGTGCCCATGGTTAGGGAGTTTATATAGATAGATGGGTTGCGATACTACCTCTCCTTGATAGAGTGTTCAGTGTTGTTAGTTTTAGATAGGAATGTGTATAACTGTTATTTGAGTGTTGTGGGCCGAAGGTGGATGCTTGTTGTGCACGTGTGCTTACCATTGTTTGGTGTATTACACGGGGTGTACAAACATTTGAGGAGTGACTGGAGTGGGCACGTGAGCAGTTACGAGCCGAGCTAGGAAAGCATGTAGATAAAGAGAAAAGGCTGGACTTTTATATGACACGTGCGAAGGAATTGGAGGCCAGGTTGAATATGTGTTAGGCACATGGTGAGCACCAGGATGCAGGGCATCAACCTCGAGGTGATGTTGCGATAGTTATAGATAGTAAGAGTGGAATGAAGAGTTTGCCACAGACAGGGAATGATTTGGGTGAAGTAATTGAGCATGATAACAACAAGCATAAGGGTGAGGAAGAGGATGTAAAGTTGACAACAACAAAGCGCATTCCGAGAGACAGTTGTGAGGGTCAGAACATAGCAATGAGGATTGTCCATACTGTAGCCCCTCCCAAATTTTGTGTTCATGTAGAGCAGGCCCCCCAGTGTAGTAAGTGGGATGTAGTACCCTCCACCACAGTGCAAGATGTTGGGCGTACACCGTCTGATGCCACGATCATGTCTTCCGAAGAAGGCAAGGTGGCTGCACATGGGCCCAATGGGGAACAGCAACACCCCGGCCCGGTACTTGAGGAATCTTGTGCACTGCTCCAAATTATTAAAGGTGAAGAAGGAGCAAACCCTGAAGATGGAGTTCATTGTGTCGATGTATAGTTGTGGAAGGACATACACTTAGAGAGGAAGGTGTTAGCATGGCACCCGCATCTTTATTGGGAAATGTGGAGGCTAGTGCAGCAGCCAGGACATATGGGTTGGGTAATGATGTGGCGATTGAGTCCGGTATGCAGGCCATGGAGCATAGGCTGACCACGGTATTGGAGAGCACTGATGTGGATGGTTTGGCTACGGATGAGACATGTGTGGACCATCCGTCGGGCTCGTTCGTAGAGAGTGTCACTAATCCTGAGGGTGATCCATAGAGAGCACCAACAAGTGAAAAGATCGCGAGTCCTAATATGGAGAATGTGTCGTACGAGGGAGATGTTGTTGGAAAAAGTTCCTACATTGTCACCTGTATGAAGAGGAGGCCTCGGTGTCGGAAACTGGCTATAGTGCATGGCACACCGTACACTAACACAACTCAGCTACCGGGAGCACGAAAGAGGCAGAAGGACATGACCGAAGGGATGGCGGGTGCCAAAATGACATGTCCTGGAAGTGAACCTTATAAGGGAAGGGTGGACCCAGAGGTTCTTGATGTGCAGCCCATTGCACTGCAAGGGTTAGCCCTAGGGCCAACTGTGGAGGACTTGAACAATCTGAAGTTGATGAAGCAGGTAAGGATGAAGCTCTAGTTCATATCGAAAGTTTTCTATTTTTTTAAAATGGTTACTCATTATTACGTATTATGCAGGTGTTGACATGTTATATAGCTGTGTGATTGTCGACAACAGAGTTGGAGTTACCGAACAATGTTAGGAGTAGGTATAAAGGGGTTGCAGCCTAATAGCAAACTATCGTAATCACTTATGAATACTATTGTATGTTGGTTTTCGCAGCAATGTTCTTTTATGTGTAAGTGAGCCCTTGACATTATGGGACAGGGAGGAGGACTTGAAGGAGTGCATGCCAAAGCTAGTGCCTGTCAGTTAGTTGTCGAGCCTCATCAATGTGGTTCCAAAGGCCGGAGTCGGGGACAAGTCCGAGAGGTATTGCATCGGTAATCTCGTGATGACATGTTCATTGAGCTCCTTCAGAGGTGGAAGCACACCTACCCCAAATTGTGCTGGATGTCGATTTTTTTGAAGCACCACAAGAGTGTATGATTCCGTAACTTGAAAGAAAAGCCAAATAGGTGTTTAGTGCATGCAATTTTATGTATTCACATAACCAACATGTGGGTTACTATTGTATGTCGTCTTGCATGACACGGCGCATATCTGAGGCATGATATAGGATAGCTTCAAGCCTGCTTCGCATGCGGACCTATGCTACGTAAGTTATGAAATACTATTCCAAATGGGAACACATTCACGGACATTTTACACACATGTTAAGTAATGTTGATGATTGTACGTGTTCATGCCACTGTGGAAACAACTGAGAGCCACTGGTTGCTGCTTCTAGCAGATCTACGTGAGTGTTGCTTCCTTGTGTATGATTCATTACCCAGTGCAGCAGACAAGAATAGACAGGCACTTGTGGATAGCGCGGTGAGTCGTAACTGTTATTTGTGGTTGGAGCGTAATTTTTGTCTTTCCTTTGAAACGACCTTAATAGGGCGTGTGAACTATGTCGCGAATATTGCTGTTAATGTTTGAACTGATGAAGAGGATTACATCAACGCTTGCTTTCCTACAGTCCAACACTTATGCTGATGTGGCACAGTAGGAGGTCATCACACCTGAGTGCCTGAAACAAAGGAAGTATGTGTAATGTATATTCATGTAGTAAACAACATTTGTGCATGCTGTTATGTAACCTCGGTTAGTGACGTACACTGTGTTGTACTTGTTTCACAGTGGACATGATTGCAAGGTGTTTGTGATGGCTTACATGGACTTGTTGTCCCTCAAGGCCGATGGGTTCCACTTCGACCAAGACTGTGTTCCACAATATAGGGACAAGTGCATGTTGAGCTTTATCTAGGGCAGAGTTGCTCATTTCCCTCAACATCTAATATGTTGGTCTCTGACTCGTCCAATCTTCTCCCCCATACAACCTGAGTTACATAACTAGTTGGTGCTTGGTTGTCAACTGCAGGTTTGGCTCGTTTGTAGTGCTTCTCAGATGACGCATTTGAGTGGTTGTGTTTAGTGCGCCTTGTTCGTTCCCCATTATTGCCTATTTATTTGTATGTAATTAAGCTAAGGATATTCATTACATTGTTTAGTTGCGCGTGCCAAGTGCGGATTATAGTTTATCATCCTATTTTTCTAGGTGTGTCCACAACCTAGGTTAGTGATCTTAAACACGTGAGGACATTGACACTCACCGTTACCATAGGAATCTGGTAGATATGCACCGATTCAGATGAACTGATTATATTGACAAATGCATCCCACATCAGCAGTTTATGTATTAGCTGGTTAGAAATATGTATTTCAACCCATCATTAGCAGTTGCATGAGTACTATCATATGTTGCAGCATATCCTCCTTTGTGGTGGGTATATCCACTACTTGGGTTAATGACCTCAATTTGTGGGGTTATTGACTTGTATTGCAGCATATCATCCTGTGTGGTGGGTATTTCCACAACCCAGGTTAGTGACCTCAATATGTGGGGATATTTACATGTGTTGTAGTATATCTTAGTGTGTGGTAGGTATATCCATAACCCGGGTTTGTGACCTCAGTATGTGGGGATATTGACATGTACTGTAGCATATACTCCTATGTGGTAGACATATCCACTACATGGGTTAGTGAAACGGCACAACCCTCTCCTGGGCCATAGGCAGTGACCAATAACGGCTTCAAGGATCATTGACTGGCCGTACAAATCACCACAAGTCTTTCCGGCGAGCTTTGTCTTCGCTCGCACGCTCCCTGGAAAACTTCCCAAGGGGTCACCCATCCTAAGATTGCTCCCCAGCAAGCACGCTTAACTGTGGAGTTCTTAAGATTGTGTTTCTAGAAAAGAAAGGTATACCTTTGGTGATATAAGTAGTCACTTTGATCATTTTAAACAATACTCGGGGTGTTACAATCACCCCCTCTTGAAGCAGACAACGTCCTCGTTGTACCTCACAAATCGACCGACTTACGGGTCCTCTTGACCGGTGGTCCACACCCAATATCTTTGCCCCGCTTGGTGACTGCCCATGGGCTCTCCATCCACCGGTGCAGTTCATAGTCGCGAGTCGGCTTTGATACCACCTGTAACGCCCCAACCCTCTCCCTGGCCACAAACCGTCATCAATAACGACTTTAAGGATCATTGCCTAGCCCCACAAATCACCACATGTCTTTTCGATGTGCTTCGTCCTTGCTCGGACGCTCCATGGGAAAGTTCCCAGGGGGTCACCCATCCTAAGATTGCTCCCCTGCTAGCACGCTTAACTGTGGAGTTCTTAAGAGTGGGTTTCCGGAAAAGAAATGTGCACCTTTGGTGATATAAGGAGTCACTTTGATCCTTGTAAGCCACACTCGGGGTGTTAAAATCACCATTGCAGCACCCTGACCGTGGCTTAAAAGAATCGAAGTGACTACTTATATCAGCAAGGGTGCACCTTTCTTTTCGGGAATCCCACTCTTAAGAACTCCACAGTTAAGCGTGCTTGCTGGGGACCAATCTTAGGATTGGTGACCTCATTGGAAGTTTCTCAGGCAGCGTGTGAGCAAGGACGAAGTACGCCGGAAAGAATTGTGGTGATTTATGGGGCCAGTCGACGATCCTTAAAATGATTCCTGGTAACTGTCCACGGCCCGGGAGGGGGTCGAGGCATTACATATGGTATCAGAGCCGACCCGCAACCGTGAGCTGCGCCAATGGAAAGTTAGCCCATAAAGATACTGTGTGGACGGCCGGTCAAGAGGACTCGTAAGTCGGTTGGTTGGTGAGGCACAACGAAGACGTTGTGTGCTTCAAGTGGGGATGATTGTAGCACTTCGAGTGTGGCTTAAAACGATCGAAGTGACTATTTATATCACCGAAGGTGCATCTTTCTTTTTCGGAAACCCACTCTTAAGAACTCCACAGTTAAGCGTGCTTGTTGGGGAGCAATCTCAGGATGGGTGACCCCCTGGGAAGTTTCCCAGGGAGCGTGCGCGCAAGGACGAAGCACCCCCGAAAGACTTGTGATGGTTTGTGGGGCCAGTCAATGCTCCTTAAAGTCGTTATTGTGTGTGACCTGGGAGAGGGTCGGGGCGTTACAGTTAGTGATCTCAGTATGCGTGGTTGTTGACGGTTGATCCCAACGACTCCATAAAATGCCATTTGTCAATATATTCAAATTCGTGATCCCAGGTTAGGCATATGTAATTTTGGGTATGTGGACGTGCTAATAATTAAAATGAACCTAGCACACCAAATTTTCTCTCCTCTCCGGGTGTTTGACATGCACTGGTGTTAACCTCTATAATACTTTGATATCCCTACATAGTGGGACATTCAAAACAGTATGTTGTATACCATTAACCCATGAGTTTATCATTTCACTTCTGGGGTAGTATAACTATAATACGGGGTTAGTTGCATTTACACTGTAGCACACGACATCCATTACGTATATCAAACGTTAACAGTGCATTTATATATAACTTGGGTTGTAGACACACCACATATCGAGTTAGTTATATGGAACCGTACACAACCACTGGAGGTGGCTCATTACTTGATACCCACACCTACTAACACACCATTGTGTAAGGTGAACGTACAAAAACAAGCTGAAGCGATTCATAGAGAATAATAGTTGTCAAACACTGGAAGTTAGCGCTTCAGTGTTGGCAGTAAACTTCCAGCGTATGACACAAACATATGCTACTGACGATAGGGACTAATACTATATCAACATATACCCAACTAGTGACTTAGACGTAGTAAGAAACCCAAAAAACCAAAACCTAAAAGGATAAATGACATTAGATGACGACACCAGTGAATATCATCACGTAGGCGATGAATGCAGTGACGCATGCACACATATGGGCATTACTTGACCTCTGATGGCGTCCTGGAGTAGTATTCCACACCCATTTTGACCTCCATGTACTGGCAGAGAGTAGCAGTTACAGTCAACACATTAGCCCACAATGATTGATTTGCTACTTCAGGTGTCCTCACAAATATCTTCTCTGCCCTGGTTAGACGATCATCCACACACTAAAAGTGCTTGCACTTCCTCTACATGACATGAACAACCCACGTATAAATAAAACTGTCTACTCATGTAACTACATCATAATAATAACATATGTATAGAATTTACTGGGATGTATTTAAACCTTGTGGCAAACCTTGTGTCTCCGATATTTGTCACCCTGAGTAGAGATAATGTAAGTAGGCTGCTCACAGTCGTAAAGGATTATCAATTGAGTGTCTTTCTCCGAAGGCGCTGACATTAGTATGTGGTAATAGATTAGTTGGGGTTCTTAATGTGATTGGTATGGATTAAACATACCAACTTGTGTATTGAATGTATAAGTATTGAGGGGGGAATGTTGTTTCATTAAATGGGGTTGCGAAGAAGTGGGGATTAAATATGAATGGCCCAAAGTGGATCATCTCATGAGGAAGGAACTTAGTGGCGGGACTTTATCCCTCCAAAATGGGATTGGGTATCCCGCTAAGCGACCATCATGATTACTGACGAGCCAAGCCAAGTACATGTGCTTTAAATCACCTTTACTTCCCCTCCAATTATATATTGGGAACCTCATACATGTGGGTAATACGTACATGATTTACTTGGTTTCATACATAGTACACACTTGAGATTCACATGGCTTGCCCAACAAATATGCTCTTGTCAAGTTCCACCACATTCTATAGTGTTCAATTTTTTTTAAGTAATTCCAATCCTCCCAATGGATCATCAACTAATACTCAATTTAGGTCACACACGACATAGTGCTTAAAGTTGACATTTGCGTAAGTGTGACGACAAGTTTGCAACTTCCCACAATTGGAGCATACATATAATACACCGTTCGTATGTCATACTTAAGAAATATACGGACTTGAGTTCATAAAACAAGAACATACTATTGTAAACGAACATCGAGCACGATAACACAGAGTAATATTCATGGCATGGTTGTCACGTTGCCCTCCAAAAATACCCGCTCCTCGGATGGGATTACAGTCTTGCAAGTGAAGTTTACGTACAATGGAAACCACGCAAAAAGGCCAAACACAAGCCTGGTAAGACAAACGTACAATACTTATAACCCTGTATAGCCCACTTACATAGGCAACACACAAAACCTATCAACGCATATGTAAAAGGCATCCTAAAAAAAGCATGCACCATGGACCACCATGATTCCCTTACGCCGACATCAATCGCATGCCGATTGCAAGTAGAATGGCAATGACAGCAACAACTACTCCGAGCAACTTCTTTAGCATCTCGAATTCTCTCCTCCATTCTGCATCCATGCGTATGTCCTTTTCACGAGTCCACAATTGGGCATTCCAATCATCAAGAAGCCAGTTCCTCAGTAGGGCATGCTCACGTACAAGATCGTCTATAACTTCCTTCGCCTGTTCAGGAAAGTCTACGTCTACTAAATGAAAGTAGTCGCACGTGAGTTCGTCCTGCATCCAACGGCATTCCAAACAAAACGGGAACAAGTGGTTCACATTAGCCGTTGTGGAGTTGGACGTCTTGAAAGAAACTGAAACTGTATGTCAAGTGTGGTAGTGGACTTACCCTTTTTGGACACTGGGCATATCGTTGTCGATATTGACCGTCACCTTCGAATATATTGGCATCAAGTCCACATTTGTAGGTATAGTTCTCCATTACATAACAATCGTAGCTCGAGTATGAATCTCAGTTGTCATTTCTGAAACCCAGGTTTAGTGGTTTGGTGGGCATAGGCAGAGATGATAGATACTTTGTAACTCAACCTTACAAATTTTTGACTACATGATACAGAGTTCGTATAGCTCTCCTATATAAGAAATTTAATCCACTACAATAACTGCTCCATCAACGAAGTTGTACACGGCATTCAAATTTTATTATTAGATTCCCTTTAGTTTAAGGTTATTAAATTGCACTTCATAGGGAGACAGTCTAACAAGTTACAACAAACATTCCCCTTCATTTATGATGGCGGCTACTAAATCCCATGTTTTATGTTGAACTCCCCGATCCTAAATTTATAATTATATTCACAACCAACGAGATATGAATTTCTCCAAACATATCATAAATTAGTTTTCGCTTCCCCCCTTGGGTGATTCACTTTAAGTGTTGACATTAATTGTGATTTCATCCATTGTACAATTTCCAATCACCAACCCAAACCCATATCCCGGGTTTAGATTACGCATATCCTGGGATAGCTATTTATACAGCATAATATGCATACCTTGGCTTATAAATATAAATTTCCCGGGAAATTCATATGCATATCAATATCCCCCTCTCTTACTGTAGCCAAATGTAGTTGTTCCAACCCAAATTAGATTTACTTCAAACTACAGAATGTACACTGAGGTGTCCAGCTCCACCGCCCATATTTCGTTCAACTAGTCACACCATAGCAAACTGTGTATGTATAGTTACTCCTATCGTCGTTGGTAATTATAAACGGTGCATACATTCCAACCGTCCCTAGTGCAACGCAAAAAATCACAACCATCATAGACGACCCGAAATTAAATATTATAGTTCAAAGCTTGCTTACACAAATGCACTCACAAAAGGCCACCGATTATGCAGGTAACCCACATCAGTAGGATAACTATCCTGGAAGCTCGTATGAGAATGCAGGTGTTCAATCGGTGGACGAGTGATGAATACACCAACGAAGCACTGTATTCACATCCACCACCCAAGCACTACGATGTCCCCAAGTCCTATTACGGCTACCGAAAACAAGTAGACAACCTGAGTAAGGCCAGTCACACAGGCATTACAACATTGTCATGAATGTCACTGCAAATAGTTTGACTACCAGCTGTCACATATCTAACATTGACAAGTCTTACCTTCATCTTCGTAGTGCTCTTGCACATAGTTTCCATCAAATAAATCCTCCACAACAACAAGAACACCTATCTGATCTACATTGAAATTAGTGCACGGATTCTTGCACATATTCCAGTAGTGACTAACCTCTCCTCATTTACAGCACCTCCTCACTTTGAGGCCTTGCCTTTGAGATTCAATTTGCCTCTGTCGTGGTCTACCTTGTGGGCGTGGGTTTATTGGCGGAAGGATTCTTCGGTTATATCCGTCATCCAATGCTTCCCCTCCAATAACCAGACCCGTGCCATTATCCACGGTTGTCGAATCATGCGCGTCTATTATATGTATGCTGTTGATGTATATCATACTGAGTTGCCACCTTGTAATAGTCACTTATATAGTCATACATCCACAACTTCTACTTGTCAATTGCTGCCATTACAAGTGCACACAGCAGCCCCTGCAACTACCGCCACTTGCAGCTACCGGTCCTTCGTGCAAGGTTCACAACTAAGCTTCGATTGTTTGTAAGGATCACACCATACTCTCCAAGGGCTATGTTAAATGGCTTCACATCCGCTACTGAACTAATGTTGGCAAGTGTCTTCCCTAGCTTCATTTTAATCCTCTCACCTACACCATTCTTTCACTTTTATAACTTTGTCTTTCGCTTATTAACTTTCAAACCATGCTCTATATATGTCCACTCACTAGCGATGGGATTGACATACACCTCAATGAACGCATCCAGTTCCTCGAACTCTCCATAGTATCGTTATTCAACCTACCCCACCTCTTCTTTGTGAATTTTGATTGCGCCCAACGCTAAGGCTCATTAAGCTCCACCTAAACTGCCAACTCTTGCTTGTATTTCCTTAACTCCTGCATTGCTACTCTATACTCTATCCCCGTAGGGGTATACGCAACCTGTTGAACATCTCCTTCAACAACTCCTTCGATGTCTACCGTCGGATAACTAACTTCTCGACATATGTAAGGAAGTTCTCCCGTAGGTACCTCAAACAGTAACTGTGGTTCTCAATACCAAACACCTTCAGCACAACAAATAGTAATGTCTGGTTCCTATCACTCATGATCACAGGATGCATTCCAACCAGACATTCATGTAGTATAGTCAAAAACCACAACTACTCATTGTTGTTCTCCGCGGACAAAATTTGCATATGCATTGTCGAACAAGTGATCGTCTGCCTCAAGTGCAATAGTTCACAATATAAACCCCTCATAAGACCTACTCAACTGAGCTCCATCTACAAACAATATATTTCTACACCTAAAGATGAACCCATTCAATGATGCACCATATGCAATAAACATACGCCTAAACCTGGATCCTTCTAGCTCACAGAATGCTCTTGAATCAGGATTAGCCCTTACAATAGCTCCACACATCCAGGGCAAAAGCTTATAATGGTGCTCCAATCTTCCATTTGCTAGCAACCACACATACTCACGGCCCTCCAACATTGCAAATATGATACCTTCATTCCCATCTCTAGCTGCAAGTCCTTAAATGTCTCCGAGGATGTGTAACTATCACTTAGTTGAACCTTCCTTTCAATGAAACTCCCAAGGAGACTCACTCTCATTCGTCTTCCCAATTTGGCACTCAGCTCAAACACTATGTGTGTGTCCTTTTATAAACTCGTTCACATACATTCCACCCCTTTTTAGGTGGCCCCTCACACTGATGTAAAACTCACATCCATGTACAATGCACTTCATAGAAATGCATTGCCAACAATTTCGTACATACTTATATTCAAATCTATTCGCGATGGCATACTTCCAAATAGTTATCTTCACCTCACTAGCAAAAGCAAACACCTGGGCATTCCCTTTGATTTCGTTCTTCGATATCAACATCCTCTTCTGATACGCCTCAGCTTGCACCCTTGATGCAGGCCACACTACACCATCACTTGGTTCATCCTCATCGGAGCCAAAGCTTGAATCATTAGATTCGTTATCAGGTATATCGAACGATATACTACTCCTTGCCGTACTCATATGTTTCTTCACCACAGGAGGATCGTCAACTTCCTGACCTTCTTCTGTATTAGCTTCAGCGGCATCCCTGCAGATTAATAAAAATTTTTACGCATGATCAGTCATTGTTTATAACCACTATAAATTACCACCCACACCCACATGCGCATTTACAACAACGCTTCTTACCTTGGGACCTGCTTAGTTACCACTATCCCATCCTCACCACGAACAACACCATCTGCAGCATCTACACTTGCTTCACCTGTCCCATGATCACTAAAACCACTCCCTCACTGCCCTTTATGTGCTTTGTGCCCATGTAACCGTCCCACGCATGGACCTTCACTTCCTGCCACATAAAGGTATGTATATTCATCGTTGACCTTCATCAACTTCCTAACATCACGATCCCATCCTAATGGCAACAACTCTATTCGATTACACTTCAAACTATACCACATCAACCAACCCCTTATACCCTCCCCCATCGTCACCTCCACTAATCGCAACACTTCAACCACCATACCCATGTTCTCCTTCACCCATAGACAATCTGTCCTCCCCCCATTATGACATAACTTCCACCCCTAGACCTTCCTCTAAAAAACCACCCTAACATACATACAGAGTCATCTCCCTAGCACAACCCCCTCCTACAGCGGCATTTTGTCCTTCCATATGTTCTACACTAATAATCACCTACAAATGCACACATGTTTATTAGCACCAATTGCACACACTAAATATACACTACCTTCACACCCTAACAAATCTGATTCTAACTTCTCATACAGCACTAACCTGGGTTATAACAAACACCAAACTCAATTCACCACTGAAAATGGCACATGATATTGTATTCCCTAAGTGTAACTTTATTATGTGCATATAGATGATAGTTCATTATCCATTTACAGGAAACACTAACTAAATAATTACACTAAAATAGCACACTACACATTCACAATTATTGTGGGTTATTTAATGCACATTTAAGGGTTACCCACTGTAAATGAAGATATTAATACCATCATCGACTAACTATATTAAACATGTCCATAGCAATTACAAGCATTTTACAAACACATCTATTACTACAGAGCAAAACCCCATACTACATTTACAACCATAACTCATACAACGGTTAACTCGGGTTATTTAATATAGATATCCAGGTTAACCACTACAAATGACCACATGCATGTCAAACAAGCAACCTTGGAGCACATGCATTACAGACTTAACAACACAATCACACTACCACTACAATTACAAACATCAATTCAATCCAAGCCCTAACTAACCGTAACTAAACGAACCCCACATCTCTGACATAAACACCCACACCCTAATCCTACACCAATGCCACCCTTATACAACAACATTACAAGCCCCCCCCCCCAAATCTCCATATTCCACACTTCTCAAATGAAATTCACCTATAGAAATTACATAGCGACTTAAATCACTTACCTGTGTACAATGCAAACAAGAAGTAATCCCATCTGCTCATTGATAGGCGCCATCCACAGCTCAGCAACCACACCACATGCATAGTGCTCGCCCTCCATTTCCTTTAATAGCTTCCACAACCTACTTTCATGCAATTGCACAACCGTTTCCCAACTCTCAATCCTCCCTCAATCCCCTCATTCCCCTTTGATTCTTCGCAAATATGACATGTTTGATACACTAATATAACCTCCCTTCCCCATCTTAAGTTTACAATCCACCTTCACCCACCTCTTGCCCTGCCATTATCGAATAGTAATTGCTGAGTTGAGCTAGGTGTCCTTCACTTTGAGAGTCTTCCTTGCCAAGCTAAGAGACCCTTGCTAATTCATCAGTTGAGTCCTCCCCAATTACTAAGACTTCATTAAGGGCAATGCAGTAATTACAGGTGGACATGATATGACCACCTCAAAAGTTGTTCCACATAAAAATAACACCTTTTAGTAAGAAAAGCATAAATTACTAAGTGTTACCTTAAATAACACCATTTAATAAATTTCCCCTTTCCTTTTTCTAGTTTTTAACAAGCAACAACCCTTATTTTTTCTCTCCTTCGTTTTCATACTCTATTGTTGCCAACCAAACTTGCCAGCAATGGAGTTTATGAGCTTTGAAGATAGAATTTTGACGGCAAACTACATCTTGTTATGCAGTCCACTGTTTAATCATTTTTTTCTCTTTATAATTCAATCACCTGATTGAGAGCAACTAGATTGATCATCAGTCGGTGGCAGCAGTGGGCGCTGCCGAGGAGATGGAGTTTATGAGCTTTGAAAATAGAATTTTGGCGGCAAACTACATCTTGTTGTGTAGTCCACTGTTTAATCATTTTTTTCTCTTTATAATTCAATCACCTGATTGAGAGCAACTAGATTGATCATCAGTCGGTGGCAGTAGTGGGCGCTGCCGAGGACCTCTTTACTTTAAGAATCCCATTCGCCATAGGCCACTTTATTAAGAAGGAATTGAGCAACGAGCTTGCTTAAGGCAACCTTGAACTCATCGTCCTTTGCTAGAACAATGCCCCATGGTCGTCCTTGATAGGATTGGTGGCCCCTCACCAAAGAAAGTTGTCGTCAAGCTTTATGACTCCTACTGGTTGTTCACCATTAATACCAAAGACAAAGTCTTGAACTATAGGCAGCTCAACAGTTCAAAGATCTCAGTTCCCTTGTGAATAAGTACAATGGGATTTCCAATCATAAAGTGTTGTGAACAGAGAGTATAGTGGCGGCCAAGGAAGTAACAGTGCCAAATGAGTTGAAGAGAAATCATGGGTAGAGAAAAAAAGTGTATGAGAGGTTCGGTAGGTATTGGAGCACCTTCGTGCCTAATCTGGAGGTGGGTTTTGATACTAGACTTATAGGGGCAACCTCCATAGCATGCTTGATCTAGCAGCAAAGGATGAGGAAGTAGGGAGGGAGGGACTGAGAGGGCATGGAGAGAATGAGGAGTTTAGAGAGAGAGAGAGAGAGAGAGAGAGAGAGAGAGAGAGAGAGAGATATGTTAAACCTGGAGTTTCCAGTCATTTAAGGCTAGGGACCTGGGGTGGCTTTTTGGAAAACACAATAACTAGTGGGCGGTAAACTTAACTAGGAAAACAATAATATGCGTCGTATTGTGGACATGGCATTGCTTTTACACATACACACATGAGGACACACATACACACAGGCATTCTATTACATCTACCTTATAGATACTACTTTTCTCTCAAATACAATCACTGCTAGAAGTTTTGGCATAAATATTTGGGAAATATAATTACTGATGTTCAAATCCACTAAAAAAAATAGATGATGTTAAATAGTATACAAAATTATGAGTATTATTCCTTTTTAAAAAGCGGAACTGATTCATTCAGTTTAGTCAACTCCACATGCCCGACCATTGCTCTACTGTATTGACCCATTCAGTCAAAGGTCCAGTTCTGGCAGTCTTCGTCCATACGGGTGGGGAAGAAAATAAGAACTTAAAGGGAGGTAAGAAAAAATAAAGAATTTCTCTTACTGATTACCCACACAAGGTTGCCTAGTACTTTTCTTCATGTCCTATCAATTTCTTTGCTTCAACTTTGCTTCTTATTTGAACACCTATTGTGACAATTAACTATTTAATTACACCACCAAAATTGAATTTAATCAATAGCTCATTGATCGAATCATGAAGAATAGCGGTTTCAATCAATAAAACACGAATTCAGTGATGTTTGTTCACCTATTGTAACCAAAATTTCCTGGTACTTACATACATGTCTAATCAATTTCTTTCTTTGACTTTGCTTCTTATTTGTACACCTATTATAACAATTATCAATTTATAATTTAAATACTAAAATTGAATTTAATTAATAGCTCATTGATCTAGTTGTGGAGGATCTCAGTTTTAATCACTAAGAAAGGAATTTTGCGTCGTTATTTGCAAGTTTCCTACTAGGCTACTTATCCAATAATATGGTAGTATAAGGTCTGAACTCACAAAACCACAGGATAGAAAAATACCAAAATTCAAAAGTCCTAAATGCAATTTTTCCTTTTTTTTTTGAGGGAAGCGGGTAGGGTTGTGCTGCATATTAAAACCAAAAAAACATATGATTTCAATATGTAATGTCAAAGATTGAAGTTTAGATGTTGTGTGGGAATGCTATAATGGCTCATGACACCACTCACCAGTGAAGAATAACAAGGCTATCATGAAGGTTGAAGGGGCACTCCTCAGAGAGAAAAGCAATGTCTAGCAAACGCTAGAGAAGGGCTACCAAGGAAACAAAGAGGGAGTATAAGGCAAAACAAGCCCAACTTTTTGGCTGAGTGCAAAAAGTCAAGGGGTGTCTAAACACACCGGTTGCAATATCGATTGTGACACACATGGTGTGGTTTTGTTGCTTTCCAAACTCAGTGATGACAAAAAGAAGGTAGTTTGGGAATATGGCTTTGGTAGTTTGTTTGATATGCCACCTCATCACCTACAATGGGACCTGTGTCAGTTGATGATTGAGCACTATGATCTATTGATGCAAGCATTCTATTTTGAAGGCTAGGTGTAATCATTCACTCCTATTATTATGGAGCAAATAATGGTATTCAATTCAGGGATACAAGAACAAATGTGGATGGTATGTTCACGATGATGTAGTCAATCGGTTATATGCTCTATACGACAACATGAATGAGGAAGCAATGGAAAAGTTCTTGTTTTTAACATCCTTGTTTGGGGAATATGGGGAGAGGTTTCGAGTTGTGCTGGTGATCTATGTGTGTATGTCAGACCCATGCTCTAATACGTAGTTAATTCCAGTCGAACCTACATCTACCTTATTAAGGACATGTCTATGGTGCTAAAACTCAACTGGGCAAAGATCCTTGTCAAAGGATTGCTATGAAGAAGCATAAAGACTATCAAAACGTCATAACTGGATGCGTACACTTACTTATGGTATGTATTACATATATAGTATTGAACTTATTCTTATGCTTTCCACCATCGTCTAAGCTTTTAGTGATATGGTTCTTGAACACAGCATTAGCCTAGGTTGCTTATGCTTTGCCACAATCACCCAAAATGGGATTATGCTATGTGTTAGGCTTTGAGCATGATTATAAGCTTTACAGTAGGTTACCCCACCTGATTGTTATCTGTAGTTCATTTGTTTGACTCCCAATTGTAATTGTAAAGTTGAATCTCTTCTGTTAGTTTGTTTTTAACTGTTGAAGTATCATCCCACCTGTTGTGCTTAAAGTGTACATATATGACGCTAAAGTTTTGAAAACTCATTGACAGATCTTATCCATCAAATATGTTATTGACGACAACTCTACAACTACAATTGGAGTCAACAACAGAACAACTCCCTGATGTCTTCACTAGACTAAAATGTGACTTACAGCGAATATTTAGGACCTATCAATTTGAAGGGGGACTTGCCTTTGAAGGTATTGTATAAACCATGAATGACATATTTTATGAAGTAAACTACATAGGCGATCAAAAGCGTGTTTCTTATTCTATAGAAGAGAAAAAGGGTTATATAACAGAAAATTTTGGAGTAAAATATAACAATCTACTCATATAAGGGTCCGTTCTAATGCAAGTATACAAAGAAGGGGTAGCCACAATATGTCATAATTTTATTTTTAAAACATCGTCACGCATCATATCCCAAGACCTGTTTTCATGTATCTGAGTCTAAATGTAAATATAAAACCAACCCTAATCATTATTGACAAGTCAGCCAGTAATTTTACATTTTTGACGCAACATCGCAATTAGGGCTAAATAGAGGAGAGATTGTTATCAATTTTTTGGGGGGTTTTCACCTTCTAGATATGTCCATGGGTGGTATTTGCTAGAAAGATCGTAAGATCATAGGGGAAGCTTAATCTCCCTTCAACTATGCATACACATAGAGAGAAAGAGAGAGAGAGCACTGTTATTACCGGCACTAATTTAGGTGCTAGTTAGGTCAACTTTGGGAGTGTTTACTAATATTATCAGCATCATTATTGAGTTATTTTTAAAAAAAAAAAATATTTGAGTCGACCATTTTAATTCTGGCTTTGAAAGAAATGAACTGATAAAAATAAGCAAAAAAAATATTAAATGAATATGAAATGTGGATTGCGTTATTACTTGATCTCTTTAAAAATGATGTGCACTCCTCTAGGATCAATTAATGATGCTCCTTGAAAAAAAATTAAAATAAATGATACTCCTATTTTTTACACATAAAAAAGGGAATTAATTTTAAAAAGGGAACTTAAATTGATACAGTATTTCTTTAGACCAAAACACAAGTGGTGCAAAAGATGGTTAGTTGCGATGCTAGGGATGTCGCCAAGAATGACGTTGACCAGCATCGCTAACTCTGCTCAGCAAGAGAGGGACTTATGATTGGAAAACATCATCAGTGTCATAAGGCCAAGCAGAAGGACGTACACATGCACACGCATGCTTGTGTGTGTGTGTGTGTGTGT
>JACYFF010031956.1:56170244-56195484 GCA_017589665.1 Selenicereus undatus
ATATATATATATATATATATATATATATATATATATATATGCATATAACTACATATACATATAGATCATATATAATCTGAAAGCATGACTTATAACTCTATAAATGAACTCAAACCTAGTGGGAACTAGATAAGGGGGATTGTTCAATCACTGTGTCATGTACAAATGAGTTTTAAATGCCACAAACAAAGACCTTTAAAGTCAACCGTAGTAGCAAAATCTAAACACATGTGAAAAGGAATTAGAGATCCAAATTTTTCGTTCGTGAGAACCATAAGAGGGTATTTCCTTGTACTAAATAATTATTCTTCTCCCCACACTAGCAAGGGACCAAACTCACTTCATAAAGGTTCACGTAAAAGCTAGCATGCATAAACCATGACCAAATCCTCTAGGCGACTCAGCCACCTAGTGCCCTTACATCTAAGGAAACTAATTAGTGGAATTTATAGCACCATCATCAGGGTCCTAAAAAGAATTGTACTTGTCGAGTTTCAATGGCTCTTTTATGTAAGAGTCTTGGTTCTCAAGCAATGACCCTTCCATGAAAAGGTCAAGGTTTGCAACTGGCTTGATTTGAGCTCATGAACCCGGATGAATTCCTGGATGAAGATCTGGGTCCAGTTCTTGATCCAACAATGCGAATCTGCTAGCTTTCTAAAAAGACAAAATAAAATTTAACAATTGCCTTTTTCTAAAAAATAAAAATAAATACCTAGCAAAATAAAGTCGTACCATTAATGGGGGATCATACCCTCGTGGAGTTGGATCCTTACAGTTGCGACTCCATTGGGAATGTTTTCTTTAAGTTGGTGAGATTTGAAATTCAATATGAGAAATCATTTCAATTACACTTTTATTAGGCATCTTGTAATGAAAGTTGTTGCCCCAACTAGGATAACAACACCTGTAGAAAGCAACCCTACTATTACCCCTTAAGAGATCAACTAGTTAACTCGGTGGATCCACTAGACTCTACTGAGCATGCATTGATCCACCCACTTGTAACACACTTTTTGGTCCACAGAACTTAGGAAAGCAACCGAAATGTTTTAGTCTTCCCATGCACCCCCATGGATGATGCACGGCGCATTTAGGTTGTGAGAGGATTGTTCTAAACCTAACCTGAAACCCTGATAACTTAGAACTTTGGCTTAGGAGGGAACTCATGCACATGCTTGGATGTGTGATTGTATGATTTAACTTTTCTTTTTTAGCCATGGGGTCTATGCATTAATGCTTTAGGTCTTAAGAGAGACCAACTTAGGAAGAGTCTAACTTAGTTGCTAGGGTTATGCACTAAGTTGGCTTCAAGGCCAATTAAGCTCTAAAGGGCTCTTGAGCTCAAATCCGACTAGGCTATAACCCTAGTCTAAGGAATCAAGGTTCAAAAGGGAGACTCAACCACTCTGGAATGAGCATGATTAGGTATTCAAAAAAATAAGATAGTATGCATCCCGATAGGAATATGGAACTATATGGGACTATTTTTGAAAAATCTGGCAAGAATTATTGCCAGTTTGGAACTAGGAAAAGGGAGTTAGAGTCAATCTCTTAGGGTAGCTGGGAACTAGGTCGGTATCTTAAAGAGAGCCCATATGCTAATCAGGTCTAGACATAGGATATAAATAAAAAAAGAGGGGATAAGGAGTGAGGAAGCTAGTCTTGGGGCCTTAATAGAGAACTCGACTGGCTTCTCAGGAGTCTGATTGCAGTAGGACTAGTCCAAGTTTAGGACAAAAAGAGTAAAATATGGAACCCAGGCAGCACCCCATAATCCAGTCCCCTTTATTTTACGCCAATTTGAGTAAGCAAACAGTCAGCATAATAGGCTCTCGATCTTAGTACTTTTAGTCCATGAGTCAAATATTTTTTGAGTCCTTATTTTTCTAGCAAAGGTACTAACATGAGCTAGTCTTGAGCACTTTTCATTATTTACTAGGATGTGAAAAGCTAAGAAAGCATGCGAGTGGAGTCCAAAAACTAGGAAACTTCTATCTAAGGAGCATTAAGAGGAAACTCTACCAGTGAGGTTAAGGTCAAGGTCGAGGTCAAGGTCTAAGTCAAGCCAAGTCATACACCAATTCCAATGGTAGGGAGCAACGTGATCACTTAGCTCATGAAGATTCTTGAAAGGATGTAAGCCAAAATGGAAGAAGCAATAAAAAGGTAGAGGCAATGGCTGTTGTGCTCTAAAACCTCACCAAGGAGTTCCAAGCAGAAAATGGTGAGCAACCTCTTCCCTTGGAGGTGAAACAATGAGGCAAGAGGAGAAATCAATAACAGGAAGGAAGGAGAAATGGAGAAGAGCACTCTTCAAGCTTATCCATGTATATATCGCATAAAACAATTGCTTAGGAAATTATCCATATTTAACAATTATGTTAATGACTATGTGGGATTCACTTCAATCCCGAAAGGAAAATTAGCCTCAAAGCTCACTATGCCTAACATCAAGTTTCATAGAACTAAAAATCCACATCACCATGTGAGAAACTTTGTTAGTGCACTGACTCTAAAGGGAATTGACAAGGCCATCTTCCACCTCATATTTCCTTGGACCTTTGACAAGGATGTTATGAGATGGTAAAACACCATCAACCCACAAAAGGTCACAGATTGGGAAGATTTGTGTAGGAAACTCTTATGTTAGTAGTCATACAATACTGACCTCCCAATCACACACAAAGGCCTCAAATTGCTTAAGCAAGAAGAAAAAGAAGGATTTATTGACTACTTGTCTAGATGGAGGGTGAAGGCTACTCACATGGTGAATCAATCTTCTAAAGCCAATCAGTTGAGGTTGTTCATTAGAAATATCTAGCCTACATATGTGCATAAGCTTTGGAGCGACTCTTGGCTAAAGAGAAAATAGACCTGCCCAATGTTAAGCCAAAAGTCGAAGCTCTTTGACAGTATAAGAACTTTGATCCTGTTAAGTACTATAAGTAGCATCATTCGGGTGGACACGATACTAAAAGATTGTTGAACTTTCAAATATAGACTAGAAAGGATGTTCAGGTTAGGACAGTTCCCACTACCTAAGCCAGCATAGAACCAAACAATGACAAGAACCCACTAGGGGACCATGAAAGCATCTTTGTTATCAATAACAAAGGAGGAAAATGGCACCCGTCTGTGTTCATACAAAACATCCATTGCCAAAAACCCACCATGAGCATGCTAACCCAACATTTAGAGGTCCTCGGCCAATGGCAGAGTAATGAAGACGACACATATGAAACCTAAGGAGGTTATTTGCCCGCTGAAGCAAGTGAACTGTTGGGGAAATGAGCACCACGCGGTAGTCTAACATGTTATAAACGTCAGGAGACACCAAGCTAAGGAGGGCCCACAACAGAACCACCCCCCCCCCAAAAAAGGCCACACCATCATAAGAAGAAGATCTGGACTGAAGCAACTAAAGAACTTAAGGCAAATGTGACTATCTGACAACTTAAAGTAGCCTCTCAAAAACATAGGCAGCTCCTGATAGACAAGCTAAATAAAATTCATGTGCCCCATAAAGTTACACCAAAGGAAATGATTGCCTCGGTTACATTTGGCAAAGGCACTATAACCTTTGTAGCGAAGATCTCCCACCAGGAGGTTGGACGCACAACAACGCCCTTTATTTACCTCACTGTAATATGCCTTCAGAAGAATATACCTGTTTCCCTACTCAATAATGAATCAATAGTAAATGTCTGCCCTGTGAGAATGGCTAAGAGGTTTGGAATCAAGGGGAATTAGCTCTGAACTCCATCCACTCATTTAAGAGAATATGACAACTCAAAGAGGTTGATATTGGGGACTATTTTCCTCCCCATTAATATGGACCCTGTCGAAAGAAATATGAGATTCCAAGTCTTGGACATACCTACTACCTTCAATCTGCTCCTAGGAAGGCCATGACTTCATGACCACCAGGCAGTTCCTTCTATTTCACATAAGAAGGTAAAGATATCGATAAAAAGGCAGGTGGTGACCATTAAAGGGGCAATCTATGCGCTACAGTCACTAACAAGGGGCCAGTACTGGGAATAAAGCATGATCGTAATGATGAGGAACTCTAGAACTTTGAAATAGTGTCAGTCTTAGAAAAGGACAAAGCTCCTTTTGACTTCGATCCTTGTTCGAATCTAAATGTGAATGTTATACTTAAGAAGTGGGGCGACTTGCCAGGAATGGTTATAGGACGAAGAGCACCCAGGGATGGACTACATTCCCCTTAACTCAAAGGGAGGATTATAAATTCAAGCTACGATATTAGCCCACTCTAGAAGAAGTGGCTAGGACTAGGTGGGAAGCCCAAACTTGAAAGGCTGGTGCCAGGAAAGGGTGCCTAATGCACTACACTTTAAGGCACTATCCTCACACTCTCAATGGATAATTCTTGCACGAAAGAGATAGTTTCCCTTTTTATAGTTTTCCTAAACCTCACTACATAAAGGAAAAAAGGATCCTAGTGTCAGCGCTAGAAGTATTCAATAACTTATAGCTGTTGGAGAACCTCCCAGTTTGGTTGGTTTACGTGCTTAGAAGTATTCAAGAAGATGGAGTATGATTAGCAATCTAGTTATTTTACGTGCTTATTTTGCCTAATTAGGAATATGTATGTAATGGGTGGGTAAATTAGCAATGTAGTTACTTTAGAGGGAGGCTCTAACTAATTAGTTTGCTTGGTTCAATAATCTTTGTGGCATCATTTTGTGGATGAGATGTAAGAATTATGAAAAGATGGCATTTTAATGACAAACTTGCATTGTGATGATAGATTACATTTTATGAACATGGCACTTTCAATGTCTTGTCTCCATGACTTTGGCATCTTCTATTTTGTGGCAAACACATTTCTAAGAGACCTACAAAAAAAATAATTCGAAAACATTTTTGATAGTTGAAACCATTTCAAATGTGTAAAAAGTAATTGTATTTTAATATCAATTAGCATCAAATGAAAATGTTGTATGGAAGGGAAGTGCAATGTGTAACAATAATGTTAATAATAATACTAGTAATAACAAAATGATAGCAGTAATAATAGCAATAACACTTATTACATTTACGAGCTAGAAGTGTTAAAGTGATACATAGTATAAACAATTTCAATGTTCGCTAAGGGACACAAGTCAAAGTGTAAAGGCTAACTTAAGATCATATCCTCAAATCCTAGACCTCCACAATATTCTATCTTGAACCATGTTCTTCGTAAGCCTTAAATTTATCGTATATGTCTAATCTCATAACTCCAATTCATCTTTCGTCTTCCTTTACCCCTCTTACATTTCAGAAGATCAATCTTCCCACACCTTTAGCACATGTACATCTATACTCCTTTTGATATGATATGAATCTTCCTTCTCTCATTGTATCCTCTGTTACCGCCACTCCCACTTTTCCCTTAAATACTTTATTGTTGGTTCTATCTAAGCGCATATGACAGCACATACACCTAATCATCCTCACCTTAGCAACGTTCAACCTTTAGACTTGGGTCTTCTTGATCGGTGAACACTTTGAGCCATATAACAATGTCGGTCTAATCATCATGCGGTAAACTCTCACTTTTTAACTTTATTAGGATTTTCTTTTCACGCAACACTCCAAATGTATTCCTTCATTGTTACTACCCTACTCTTACATGATGAGCAATATCCTCGTATATGTCCCCTCTGCCTATATGGTCTTTAAATTTCTCAACCTTAGGTGTTTCTGTACCGCCAAATCGATGTCTTCTAGTGTCCCTTCTTGCCTTTAATTAAACTTACACTCTAGGTACTTAGCCGTTGACCTTCTTAATGTAAAACCCTTAGAGTCCAAGTTTCTCTTCAATGTTCTAACTTGCTTAGTCTCCTCCATAGGTACCTAGATTGCGGTATGTTGATTGGGCCCAAGCGTAGATAGGCACTGTAGTAAATTAAGGTCATCTCCCACAAGTATAATGTCAATCTACTGGGCTATATTCCCTTAAGACAGGCTAAGCGAATCAAAACTTGAGGTTGAAATTAAAATAATCAACTATCTAATCTAATAGATAAATAATCAAGAAATTAAACAAACAAGCAATCACCCAACCCAAATATCAATCAAACACTTCTTCCTTTATTTGTTATCTCAAAATCGATAATCGAAGTATCGCACTCTCTCTTAAGGTGAAGTGAAATACCTAAATGTAACTGGTCACCATTTGTCAAGGGCTCTCGATTTGTTTAGGTTCATTAAGCACACAATTATCAAATTTATGGTTTCTGAATCAATGCGACTTCCTCAAGACTTTACACAATTAAGTCAAATCCTAGGGTTCTGATATCATATTTAACCTTTTAGTTCTTCACCAATATGTAAAACATGCAAGAAAGTGATCAAATTCTTCACAAGTTAATAAACATCTAGGATTTGTTAAAATAATCCAAAAAATTCCAAAGTACCAAATGATATCAATACAAGATTAAGAAATTAACTAGTACTTACATAAATCCAAGATCAAAACAATAAAAGCTAATCCAACATACAGTACATAAATCCTAAAATGAGAGGAGAGAAGAGAAGAGAAGAGAGATGTTCAGCCAAAGAACACGCTTGAATCCCTCGATTGCAAACTCGGAATAAAATCCTTGTAAGAGCTTCACTTCAATTCGCTATCTTCGCCTTTAATATAATCTAAAACCTAATCTAGATGGTGAATAATATGGTGGATAGATTCATGAAGATGCTTGAGATAGGTGCTTAAATAGCCAGAGACGAGCATGTGAACAATTTTAAAATGTAGAAAAATCAACCATCGCACACGAAACAGGGTGCCATGGGCTGACCGTGGTACCCACTGGAGACTTTAGGTCACTCCAAATCTTGCCCTATTGCTGAGCCGGACTAAACCCACCAAGGAACTCCGCTAGGTTCCCTTGTCCATGACTAGCTCATGTTCGATGCAAGAGAAATCCAATCTGGTTCTTGGACTTTTACTTCCTTTTCACCTATTTCATAGGTCCACTTGGGTTCCTTAGGCCAGTATGATATCATCATCAAACAAAATCCACGAGTAAAATAGAAAAGGGACATAAAATTACACAATTATGCACTGAAAGCCCTTAAAATGGCAAGCATTACCGCCTAAAAATCCTATGAAAATTGGACATTTATCATATGTTCTACCACATGAGATATTTGGGTATGCAATACGCCGCTTAGGGGAGAATTATATTTTTAGGTTCTTTTCTTTTGGGTGGATTTTCACAGAAGTAATAAAAAGGTAGTAGAGCGAAATAATGAGCATAGTTCATAAAATCCTCATATTTAATGAATGGAGTCTAGAAGACACAATGGTCATAACCCAAACCACCAGAAAAAGCAAAGGAAAAGGAGAAGCTCAGCCCTTGTTTAAAAGAATATGATTCTTTTCTAAAAACCCATCCCATCTTCAGCTTTAGGAAAAACCCTAGCCTCGAGTTTCATGACTTCAAGTTGCCCTTGTTTCGTATGCCTTGAACTTATCCTTTAGCTTCCAGTTATGTTGGCTCCTTTTCTCCATTGTCTTCGTCTTCTTTATCATCTTCATCTTCCTTTTCTCTATCGTTTTCCTCTCTGCAAGCCACCACAAATCAGCATACTCCATGCCACGAATTGGTGACATATGACCTAGTTGGCGAACAAGGAGAGTAGGAGAAGATTCAGTAACTATGGTCTCTTCTATTAAGACAATATCATCTCCAGATAAACATATCTCAAAATCCCATCTTGGATGCCCTTTGTGAGCTCATCCATAACAAATTTAAAAAGAACAAAGGCTTAAAGATGATCCTTGATGGTGTCTAATATCAATAAGAAATTCCTTTGTCTCCTCCTACTGCCCTTAATATTGTGTTCAATCTCTCGTATATATCTTTAATAGCCCAAATATACTTAGTTGATACGTCTTTGTTCTCCAAGAAACTCCTATTCCTTCTGAAGATCAATGAGTTCCATATGTAAATCCTTTTCTCTATCCACGTAAAATTTTGTAAGTCTTCTTATAAGATTAACTATTTTCGTCGTTGATCTTCCTACCATAATACTATAAATCCAAGTCTTAGAGCCTTATAAATAAACTAGATGTCGTAGGTTTTATTATTTTTCTCCTCTATTTTTCCTTATGAAAAAAAAGATGTCCTAGGTTTTATTCTGGTTTGATAAATATTGAATATTAATAATTGAGTGATAATTGAGTCAAGTATATGCGATATTAGTATATGTCATATTATTCACTCTTTCATCTTGTTGTGCTCTCCTTTAATTTCTCCTCATCCTTGCTCAGCTTAAATCCCTTTTATTTCCCCATTCTATCAATATAAGGCCTTAGAACATTCTTTACATTTCTTAATTGTGAAAAATATGATTGTTATACTTTGAAGAGTAGTGCTCCTAATATTTTAGGCTAAATTGTTCACACGTGTGAGATAGGTGAGTCATGGCTTCTAATGGCTTCTTGAAACTACTTAATTTTGTGTTACTCCATATTTATATGAATTTGTGAAAATGTTGTGATTATACAAGGTTAAAGGAATGCAAGTCGGCCTCACATTTGGCTTGAGAAACGAAGGAGGGGCATTAAAATTGTCATTCTTAGAATGTGGTTGTTTCATGTGAGATCTCGCTATCAAAGTGGAAGGTGGCACTGCCTGGCTTTATCAATGGTATCAGTTATGTTTTACCCCCTATGCCCCTTCCCTTGGCACATTAACATTTTGGCTTCCTTCCTAGTTCCTACTACCTTGAGTATTCACCTATTGGCAATCTATGTTGTCCAAGAATATGTATATATGTACTTGCAAATCAATAGGATAGGTACAATAATAGATAGATAACATTATCCTAAAAGTCTCCTATAAGCAATGAAGTTATGTACCAACTTTCCTTTTAATTAATCATCCAACTTTTGTGTTGTAATATCGCATTTTCAATTTCAATGACAACTGTGAATAATTTCCTTTGTCGACTTTCTCTTTTCCCTAATCCCAGAGAAAGTGAAATTTGTTATTAGTATTCTAGTAAAAAGTTAAATTTGTTGTTAGTATTCTGGTTTTGGGCTCTTAATTTTCCTAATGAATAATTGGTCAACATATATTGACTATCATTTTACTTTAACTTATCAAAAGTTTCTTGGTAATACTTGTTTATGGCCCTAAGGTTTAATTGTGAAAGCTTTTGTTAGACAAATCAAGTCTGTAGTGGAGACAAAAATTACCAAGAAACTTAAGGAGGGGTTTAAGGAGGGGTTTTTAAAGCTTGATTCATTCCTCCAGAGCTTCCCAAAAGAGATCTCTATTGATGATGTTGCATCCCTAAATGTGACTTTTATAAGTGATCCTGTTTTGCGTAATTCTTCAATTGTATTGGAGATCAATGGTTTATTGACTCCAAGAGATCAATCCTGAAATGCTAAACTCTATAAAGAGCATTTTGGAACTTTATCTTGTGATGATCCATCAAAAATGATTGGAATCTCAATAGGTGAAGTTGTCTTCAACTCAGCCTCAACCTTGTACTTTGAGGTAAGGTCAAATTTGAATTTTGTCAATGTGAACTACCAACTTAAAACCTGTGGATGTCTGCATGGCTTACTATGTCAGAAAGTGAATTATTATTAATAAGTAGAACAAATAAGAGGGGAAGATAGCTTGCATATGTATGACAGGCTGGTCGCTTTTGTTTAAACGAAGTGATGTAGGACACTATTATAGTGATTCCTATGGAACTAGATTCACAGATAAACAAAGGAGTTCCTTCAATGGCTATTGCATACTTTTACTTGGGATGTTGCCATTCTCCAAGAATCTAAGTTGGAGGCTGTTAGTCGTCCAATAGTGATTAGTCTATGGGGTCGTCACCCGATTGAGTGGCTTTACTTACCTTTAGTGGGTCACTCAGGTGGTATTATTGTCATTTGGGATCCTCATGTCTTGGAGCTTGGTGACTCTCGCATTAGGCTGTTTTCTATGTGTTGTAGGTTTAAGTATTTGGAGGATAATTTTGAGTGGGGTCTGATTGGGGTATATAGGCATAATGACGACTATAGGCGACTGGCTTTATTTGAGGAGTTCTTGTTCTTTATGTCTCCTTGGGACATCCTATCGTGTTTGGGCAAGGATTTTAATGTCATTAGGTTTCCTTCAGAGAGATCCACAGGTGGTCGGTCATCTTAAACAATGAGAGAGTTCTCTAGTTTTATGGATTCCTGCAATCTTATAGATCCTCCTCTGGAAGGTGCACGCTTTACTTGATCTAGCCATGAGGAGGTTCCTATGTTATCTCGCATTGGCCGATTTCTCTTCTCCACTGAGTGGGAAGAGCACTTCTAGGGGGTTCATAAAGTTACCCTTCTAAAAATCACTTCAGACCATTTTCCCATTCTACTTCGGGTTGGGAAGTCTGTGGAGGTAGACGTCCTTTTAAATTCGAGAATATGTGGCTGGAGGTAGATGGCTTTAGTGACCTTGTCAAATCTGTTTGGGATGAACTGGATGTTACTGGCTCTTCCAGTTTTATTTTGGTAAAGAAACTGAACTTTTTGAAGACTAAGCTAAAATAGTGGAATAGGGAAGTGTTTAGCCATTTAGAGTTTAAGATGGTGTTTGACCATTTAGAGTTTAACATGGCTAGTCTGGTGGAAAAAGTGAAGCTCTTAGATAAAAAGGAGCAGCAACAAACTCTCTTGTAGGCGAATAGATTTGAAAGATTAGGAATCGAAAAAGAACTCTCTATGGTGCGAAGATCCATTGATATTTATTGGCACCAAAGAGCAAAACATCCATGGATTGAGGATGGTGATCGAAATACCAAAATTTTCCACCAGGTGGCTAATAGGAGAAGAAAGTTTAATGCTATTCACAAAATTAAAGTGGATGGCGAGCTTTATGTTGATTCTGCCTTGGTCAATGACGCGATTGTTTACTTCTATGAGAATCTGTATCATGAAGATCAACCATCAAGGATTTTTCTTAATGGTATCGCTTTTGCTTCTATTAGCCTTGATGATGCTAGGGATCTTGAAAAAGATTTTGTTGAAGATGAAGTTTGGAATGCCATCTCTGAGTTAGGCAACGAGAAAGCTCTAGGGCCAGATGGTTTTAATATAGCCTTTTTCTAGCATTGTTGGTCTATTATCAAGGGGGAGATTATGAGATTTTTTGCTGACTTTCATAACAAAGGTGTTTTGGAGAAAATTTTAAATGCTACTTTTATTACTTTGATTCCCAAAGTCGCTGGCGTGGATGAAATTAAGTCTTTTAGGGACATCAGTTGGTAGGAAGTGCATATAAGATTCTTGCCAAAGTCCTCGCTTCAAGATTGAGGAAAGTTGTTGGAAAAGTTGTGGGTCCCTTGGAGCACATTTTTGTTCCTGGCCGTCAAATTTTGGATGCTGCTTTGATTGCTAATGAGTGCATTGATTCTTATATTAGATATGGGATTTCTGGTATCCTATGCAAGCTTGACATTGAGAAGACTTATGATCATGTCTCTTGGAGTTTCCTCTTGGCTATTCTTGAGAAAATGGGCTTTGCTAACAAGTGGAGGAAATGGATCTCTTCTTCTATTTTCACTGTGCAATTCTCTATCTTAATTAATGGAGAAGCATTTGGTTTTTTCTTAAGCTCAAGAGGTCTAAGGCAAGGTGATCCGTTCTCGTCTTTATTGTTAATTTTGGTTATGGAGACTCTCCGTAGGTTGGTGATTAAGGTAGGGGAGGAAGGTTTCTTGAATGGCTTTCATATCAACAACCCTCATTCTGAGGGTTTGTTGACATCCCAATTGCTCTTTGCCGACGATACCCTTGTTTTGCGCAAGCCGGATGAGAGTAATTTGGGTTACTTAAGGTGCATCCTTCTACTGTTTGAAGCTATATGTAGACTAAGGGTCAACATTTCCAAAAGCGCACTCATTTAGGTTGGCGATGTGCCTAATGTTCATGTGTTGGCCCATTTCTTTGGGTGTGGAGTTGATCATCTGCCTTCTTCATACCTTGGGTCTTCTTCTTGGTGCTTCTTATAAGAGCATAGTAATTTGGGACCCAGTTGTTGAGAGGTTTCATAAGAGATTGGCAGGTTGGAAGTCTATGCTTTTGTCTAGAGGGGGTACATTGACCCTTTTGAAGAGCACTTTAGTATGCCCATCTACTTCCTGTCTTTATTCACCATCCCAGCTAGCATTGCTAGTTGGTTAGAGAAAATCATGCAGATTTTCTTTGGAATTCCGATGATAATGGCGACGGCCTCCATTGGGTTAATTGGAATGAGGTATGCCATCCTAAACACTTGGGAGGACTCGGCATAAGACCTCTTCATGTTATGAACGAAGCTTTGAAGACCGAATGGTTGTGGAGGTTTGCAAGGGAGGATGATGCTATGTTGAAAAATGTGATCAAGGCAAAATATGGGATAGATGAGTTAGGTTGGTGGAGTAAAAAGAGTTCTTATCCTCACGGCGTTGGTTGTTGGAAATCTATCTTAGCAGGACTTGAGCGTTTGAAATCCTTAGTGCATTTTGAGGTAAAGGATGGCTCAACGGTGTTATTTTGGCATGATGTTTGGTGTGGGGATCAACCTTTAAAGACTCTCTTTCCTAATCTTTTTAGGATGGCTCCTTCGAAGTATGTGTAATGTCCCCAAATTACACATGTTTCATTGTTTGTATTTTTCCTAAAAAAAATCCTTTAATGAGAATCTGATGCACCCAGTGATAGGGGCGTTACCGTCGTCCAAGAGGACAAGGCTTGAAACATAAGTGCTATAAATAACATAGTTAAGCATAGCTTAAATGATACACAAACACCTGATCAAACGCTATATAATCAACTGTTAATCAACATAAGGTTTATACACCCTAGTAAAATAATTCACCATATAATCTGTATCTCCATCCACTAAAGATTTCAATATACAGCTTTAAAAAAATATGTATGTACTATATCATGGTTGATCCACCCAAATTTCCTTACTCAACTTATTCTCTTCCGCTGGTTTACTAGCATGAAGGCGATTCTCTGAACAGTTGCCTAAAACAAAACACGAAAAACATTTCGAACTGTGAGCCGAAGCTCAGTACATGCATTTCTGTATTGTTAAATGATCATTGAAACACTGATTTGGGCCCACCTTGCAATTCATTTGAGATCAAAACATGGAATGAGATGGATATAAAACTGCATTGGTAATTATTATCTGATAGTGAAGCCCTTGATATTGTTATGATCTATGAATAGATGTACACCTGCCAAGTCGATCGGGGGACCTAGCCTGAAGCTGCGCAGGTAACTGAAGGGTGAATGTCCTATAGATGATAACTGGTAGGGTCACTAATTAAATGATAAATAATTGTGTAAACTGATTCAATGATGTATTTACCGAAACATGATAACTTTGATAAATACACTCTGATTTCTAAAGATACATGCAATGAACGTACCTGAAGTTTTTAAAATGATATTTCACTTGATAATACTTATACACAATGGAAATGATAGACTAGGCCCCGATTCTGCTAAAGAAATGTAATTATAAGTAAATGCAGTTAATAAACAATATTTACTCTTGTAATTTGTAACTTTAATGGAAATTGATTAACTAAAAAGCTTCCACATTTCCAATAATTCAATATAAGATAAGTTACAACAAAATGATTTGAAAAATAAATCAATTAGGGTTATTAAACTTGAAATACAACAAACTGAAACAAAATAGACCAAATTGGAATGATTGAGGTGATAATGAAAAGATTTTAATTGATATAAATGGAATATGGGTTTATGATATTTTTGAAATGGATAATAGGAGGTTTAATCCCATCAAGGGTGTTGTGATGTTCACAAAAGCTCAAATAATACCAGCTTGGTTCAATGGACACTGATTTTGAGTTATTACTCTGCTCACTTCCCAAATGAAAATCCATATTGTCGATTGATGATCTACTTTAGAAAATCCATATCTTTCACTCCCGACCTCCAATTGAGATATAAAACCCCAACATGATTCACATAGTAAGGGTCCTAAAATTGGGCTAGAATACAACCGTGCACAACTTTGGTGCAATCTGCGCTGTCCTAGAAAACTGACCATAACTTTTTGCACCGAACTCGGATTAAGGTGATTCAAAGCCATTTGAAATATAACTCATTGAACTATCCACAAAAAAACTCACAATTTTTTAGTGGCCCAATCAATACTAGTTTTTTCGTAAAGTCCACTGTTCAAGTCTGCTACCAACTTCGATGTATTCTGCATAGTCTTTATTAAATTGGTCATAACTTTCTCCACACAGCTCAAAACTAAGTAATTTCAAAGCCTGTTGAAAGATAACACATTGAGCTATCAATACACCAAAAATCATGATTTTTGGATTTGCCAATCAGTACCAGGTGATTCCCAAAGTGACCCCTATTTTCGGGTCTGTTTACAGCATAATAGCTTATATTTGCAATATTTTCTTCAAATAATCCCCCACTAAAATCACTCTTTAACTCATCCAAAACCACACCAACATTACCATAATCATTTAAGATGCTAAAGATTACCAAATCAAATACAAAATAATCCCAATCCATCACTTCAAACTTAAACTAGCATGATCATGAACAATCTCAACTCCCATATGTTTTTGTGCTTAATCAACACTTAAACACTTCAAAGATCGCTCTTAACCTTTTCAAAATAGCATGATCAACAAGAAAAACCAATAAAATTAAGAATCAAAAACAAAAATCAGCATTGTAGGTACTGAAGTTTACTCACTTTGTGCTTGAATATATAGAGATGGAGGTGGTGTTTGGTGGTTGTGGAGCTGGGGATACTGGCTGGTGGCCGGAGGTGGCTGGGAGTGGTGGAACCACCAAGAACAGTAGCAAACTTGGGCTGAACATAGGTTGGGCAGTCGTGGGGTGGAGGAGGAGAAGAAGAAAGAAAGCCTTGTGTTTCTTTACTTGGTTGAAAATGATTTTGTAATTTACTTGGCTGATATAAAGCCTCCAAGAGCTAGATTTTTTGTTAATTATAACTAGCCTAATGATAGTAATTAGCTAAGTAAAAAGGGGTGTAACCTTGTTGGGCCAAAATTGGGACCAATTGAGTTGGGCTTGAAATTAGAACACTCCGTTGCGATAAAATTTTTACGTAGCTTGGAATTATATTTTTTTTTTGTGATGTTATGAATTGAGACGTGCAGCAATGCTGGTACCAAGGGAGACAGGTTGGTGAAGCAGTTTGTTCAACCTCTCAAAGGCATCGCCTTCGATTGGTATATGGAACTGGAGCCCGAGTCTATTAATAGCTGGGAACAAATGGAAAATGAAGCCCTCAACAGGTTCTATAATACTCAGCGGACTGTTAGTATGACGGAGCTGACAAATACTAAGCAGTGGAATGATGAACCAGTCCTTGATTACATCAATCGCTGGAGATCTCTTAGCCTTGAATGCAAAGATCATTTGTCCGAGGCCTCTGCTGTCGAGATGTGTGCCTAGGGCATGGAGTGGGACCTGCTTTATGTCTTGCAGATGAGCAAGCCTAGGACCTTTCAAGAGCTAGTTACGAAGGCACATAACATGCAAATGACGATAACAAATCGTTGCAGCAAGTCGTCCTCTTCATATGAGTTCAAGAAGGACAAAGGTGATCCTAAGAAGAGTTCTAAGTCTCCAAAGGCTTCAACAAAGGAAGCTATGATGATTTCCACTGAAGAGCCCGTGAGGATTTCAGGGAAGTCTAGACCAGAGGGGAAGAAGACTTCATTCTCTAAAGAGGCAACAAAGAAGTGTCCTACATTGAAGGAACTTTAAGAGAGGAAGTACCAATTCCTTGATTCAGACTTGTCGGGAATGTTGGATGACTTGCTTGAAAACAAGATCATCGAACTCCCTAAACCTAAACCACCAGAAAAAGCTTGGAGGACAAGCGACCTGAAGTACTGTCGTTATGACGGGGTTGTTAGCCATCCTTTAGAGAAATGCGTTACTCTCAAGGAGCGTATCATGCAACTGGCCAAGGATCATACTAGACTAGGACGAAACCGCTGAAGCGAATTGCATTGGCGCTCAATTAGAGTCATCGCCTTTGAGACGAGAAAGTCATACCCAACTCCACCAAAAGAAAAGATATGATTTGACCTGTGCCAAGCGTGGAGTTATTCACAATTCAGTTCGGAAGTCTAGAGCCGGTTGTTGTGCTGTTGATGGTACAGACTCCTCATCTAGAGATCAAACCCACTGTCGATATCCCGGAGGATGATGAAGAGGATTGGACACTTATTACTCGGCGAAGGCCCAAGAACCAAAGGTGGGATCAACAACTGTCCCTGCGTCATAGTTAGAGACAAGGGAGGAAAAAGAAACCTCAGTGTGGGAGAAGTGGAAAGAGTCTGAGGACAAATAAGAAGTAGGACATTCATCCTATAGATCTAGTTGAGCAGGAGCCGCTTACTCCTGTCACGTTGGAAGAGTTCTTCCCAGTGGGCTTTTTTAATAAAGTCACTGCTAACATGACCTCATGTACTGAGCTTGAAGATGAAGAATATGGAGAAGAGGAAAAATAGGGAGATTCTCCAAAAGGAGATGATAAAAGTCTGAACATCTTAGAGGCTCTGCTAGCACACATGGATTAGAGGCAAATCTTTCGCCTACAAGAAGAGATGCGTCATTGTGTTGCCACCGGCCTTCACCACAAAGAGCTTTATGCTGACAAGGTCAGGAACATTGAAGAACCCTTGAAAGGCCTTGCCTAGTACGCCACTTGCAACACGGCTATCACTTTCACTGATGACGACTTATTATTGGGCTCCAAACCTCACAATCGTCCTTTGTTTGCGATCGGTTATATTAGGGAGCAAAACTTCAAGCGCATATTGATAGATGGAGGTTTTGCTGTTAACATCATGCCTAAGTCTACAATGAATGAGCTGGGAATCACGGTAGAAGAGCTTTCTAAGAGTCGCATGGTGATTCAGGGGTTTAGCCTGGAGAGTCAGCGTGCAATTGGCATCATTCGCCTAGAGATAACAATTAGAAATCTACTAAAATCTTCAATCTTCCCTGTAATTGACTCCAAGACGTTGTACAAATTGTTAATTGGATGCCCGTGGCTACATGAACATGGAATAGTGGCTTCTACCCTCCATCAATGTCTTTAGTATTATCGTGGGGGCAAGAAGAAGATCAATGGTGATGTCAAGCCTTTTACAAGGTTAGAATTGCATTTTGCTGATTCTAAATTCTCTAAAGAGGGCACCGCACCTAAGGAGACTATGCCCTCCATAATTTCCTCCACAGGTAGGGGTGAATCGAAGGCTGTAGATAATCTTAAGGTAATACTAAAGCACGACAGTGTGAAACAGCAAGAGTACCGTAAGGGAAACGCTGAACAAGAGACTATCACCAAACTTGCTAAACATGTCGCCAAGCAAGTGGTGGTTTCCACAAATCACATGCCACCAGTCTTAAGACATGTTCCCAAAGCTCGTCGCAAGGAAGGAGGCACACCCTTCACTGGGTCTGTAAGTGGAAATACTGGGGGCAGGGCTACCAAGAAGAATAGCGAGGTCAACTTGAGCACTCTTAAAGAAAGTGTCACGGTGCCAACGCGAAGCATGTACCAACCGAAGGTGAGCAGACCCCCTCAGCCTGGATTTGTCTCTTGTTCCAAGACCTTATTAAACGAAGAGGAGAGCTAGCCAAATGTGCGGACAAAGGAAGGATTTGACCCGAATGCGTATAAACTTATGGAGAAAGTGGGTTATGATTTTAACAATCCTATTGCGTATAAACTTATGGAGAAAGTGGGTTATGATTTTAACAATCCTATTGCGTTGGGGAAGGTAGTGGGGATGGAAACCTACGACCTCAACAGAACACAGAAGAAGATCCAAGAACAAGGAGGTCTAGTAGAGGTCCCAAAAGTGGGTCTTAGTTATACACCAGTACAGTTGATCAAGATATTAGGGCGACGCAAGGCCAAACAAAATGTGGTTCAACATATCTCTGCTAAGGAAATGGATGAGAGTGAGGACGAAAAGGCTCAACATTCTATAAAGCCTTTTGTATTTGATAGGTTACAACCATCTGCCTCAAGAAAATGCCAATTCGTCTTCACCAGGATTAAGAGCGGTCAAAACCCTAAGTCTTCTGTGCTCTGGAGAATAAAGAATTAGGCACAACCAAGGCCTTCGGTGTTTAGAAGAATCACAAAAGCAAAAGAACCATCAAGTCCATTACCCCAAGAACAAAAGGATTTAATGTTCAATCGACTTGGTGATGGAAATAAAGTGCAAAGTCCTATCCCTTCGCGCATGAAGCGGTTTTCAACTCTTGATGTGAAGACATATGGTTCACTAAGGGTGAAGAAACGCACTATGGTCTTTACTGGTCAGCCAAGTAGTTTTGACATCAACAAAGGAGATGAGCAAGAAGAAGTAACTTCTTCTAATCACATCACAGTCCAAGATGTCAAGACTCGAAGTCAGAGATAGAACTCGCAGAAACTCCTTAAACCCTTGAAGACGGGGGGCAAGCTACAGATGATAATTTGAAGGAATTAGATCTCGGAATAGCTGAGAAACCCTGCCCGATCTATATAAGTTTATTGCTTACACCCGAGGAGGAAAACGAGTACTTCAATCTCCTCTCGGAGTACAAGGACGTGTTTGCATGGAGTTACAACAAAATGCCAGGGCTTGATCCCAAAGTTGCAGTCCATCATTTATCCCTCAGGAAGAGTGTTTCGCCCAAAAAACAACCTCAACGATGCTTTTGTCCGAAGTTAGTACCTGAAATCGAAAGAGAGGTCAACAAACTCATAGAGGCAGGTTTCATTCGTGAGGTAAAATACCCGACTTGGATTACAAACGTTGTCCCTGTAAGGAAGAAGAACGGGCAACTTCATACTTGCGTAGACTTTCGGGATCTCAACGATGCTTGCCTAAAAGATGATTTCCCATTACCGTAACCGAGCTCATAATCGATTCAACCATGGGACCCGAAACCTTGTCCTTTATGGATTGTATTGCGGGATATAATCAAATTCAAATGGCGCCAAAAGACCAAGAAGCCACGGCGTTTCGCACTCCCAAAGGCATCTTTTGCTATAAGGTAATGCCCTTCAGTTTGAAAAATGCCAGAGCAACATGCCAAAGAGCAATGCAAAGAGTTCTATGTTGATGATCTGGTGGTTAAGTCAAAAAAAGAGCAGACAACCTACAAGACCTTCGTCGAATTTTTGATAGGCTGAGGAGATGTCAACTAAAGATGAATCCACTTAAATGTGCTTTCGGTGTCACTTCAAGGAAGTTCCTAGGTTTTATAGATCGGCGTAGAGGCATCGAGATTGATCAGGCCAATCCAAGAGATGCCTGTCCCAAAAAATCTCAAAGAACTATATGGTCTCCAATGTCGTTTGGCTCATATCAGAAGGTTCATATCCAACCTTGCCGGCCGTTGCCACCCATTTCACCACCTCATGAAGAAGGGTGCATAATTCTAATGTGACCAGTCATGCCAGAAAGCCTTCAACGGCATCAAGAAGTACTTGTCAAATCCACCAATTCTGGGGGCACCAATTCCAGGAAAACTTCTTATACTATATATTGCAGCTTAAGAGAAGTCCTTGGGGCCATTGTGCGCCCAGCAAAATGAGGAAGGCAAAGAAAGGGCTTTCTATTACCTAAGTAATACTTTAGTTGGGGCTGAACTGAATTATTCCCCGATCGAAAAGATGTGTTTGGCTCTCATGTTTGCCATTTAGAAGTTAAGGCATTACATGCAAGCTCATACAGTGCGGGTGATTTCTAAAGCTGATCCCATCAAAAACATCTTGTCAAGGCCAATTCTAAGCAGGGGACTGGCAAAGTGGGCCATAATCTTGAAGCAATATGACCTTGTTTACGTGCCACAAAAGGCCATTAAAGGACAAGCATTGGCGGATTTCTTGGCAGATCACCCAATCCCTGATGCTTGGGAGCTAAATGATGACTTGCCTGGTGCAGATGTGTTCTTCGTTGATATCCTACCACCTTGGAAGATGTATTTTGATGGAGCCACGAGACGTGATGGTGCTAGTGTAGGAGTTGTCTTTGTTTCCCCAGAAGAACATGTCCTCACTTATTCATTCATCCTAACTTAGTTATGTTCCAATAATACGACTCAATATCAGGCATTGATTCTGGGCCTTCAAATGGCCACCAAAATAGGAATCAAAGACCTTGACATCTATGGTGATTCTCAATTAGTCATTAAGCAACTTCTCGAGGAATATGAAGTCAAAAAGGACGACCTCTTGCCCTACCATAAATATGCCTTACGACTACTCGATAAGCTTGAAACCATCAAGTTACAGCATGTTCCTAGGCGTGCCTACAAGATGGCTGACTCGCTTGCAAACCTAACGGCCACTTTGGCACTAGGGGCAGAAGAAAGCATGAATATCCCTGCTTACAACCAATGGGTTGTTGCACCTCTCGTTGAAGAGTTTGAGGAAGAGGTCAATGCGGTTAGTGCCTAGGAAGTAGAGGAAGAAGATTGGCGCCAACCACTTATTGATTATTTACAACATGGAAAGCTTCCTAATGACCTGAAGCATAAGTCAAAAATTCAGTGAAGAGCTCCCTACTTCTTGTATTTTAATGGGACTCTTTATCGACGCTCCATCATTGGCCTTTGGTTGCGTTGCTTAGATAAAGAAGAGGCTAGACAAACAATGGTGGAAGCACATTCAGGAGTATGTGGTGCACATCAAACAAGACCCAAATTGTATGATCTAATCAAGAGGATGGGTTATTATTGGCATACCATGGTGTAAGATTGCATGGACAAGGCAAAGAGATGCAAGCCTTGCCACTTTCATGCCAATTTTATTCATCAACCTCCTGAGCCGCTTCATCCAACCGAGGCGTCTTGGCCATTTGAAGCTTGGGGACTTCATGTTGTGGGTCCTATCACTCCAAAATCTTCCGCTGGCCACTCATACATCTTGGCGGTAACTGGCTACTTTTCTAAATGGGCAGAAGCAATCCCACTGAGAGAAGTCAAAAAAGAAAATATTGTTAATTTTATTCGAATCCATATCATCTACTGATATGGCGTGCCTCGATATATTGTCACTGACAATGGCAAACCATTGGTCAACAAGCTAGTGACCACTCTTTGCGAAAAGTTTAAGTTTGTCCAACGCAAATCCACAATGTACAATGCACCTGCAAATGGGTTGGCAGAAGCTTTTCAATAAGACGCATTGCAACTTACTAAGCAAAGTGGTGGCAAAGTCAAAACGTGATTGGCATGAAAGGCTAGGGGAGGCTCTTTGGGCATACAGAACCATATACAAGGCACTGACCCAGTCAACTCCTTTCGCTTTGGTGTATGGGGTTGAAGCGGTATTACATTTGGAACTTCAAATCCCTTCACTCCGTATTACCATACAGGAAGGCTTGACTGAAGATGAAAATCACACGCTTTACCTGGCTAAGCTCGAGGCCCTTGATGAAAAAAGACTTTTAGCACAACAAAAGTTGGAATGCTTACTCAAGCTCAATTATTACAAGCGTTCAACAAAAAGGTACAACTGCGTTCATTTCAAGTTGGAGATCAAGTGCTTGTAGTAAGAAGACCAATCATTATCCCACACAAGACTAGAAGCAAGTTCACTTCCAAGTGGGATGGCCCTTACGTGATTCGAGAAGTCTACACCAATGACGCTTATAGGATTGTCGGTGCCGACGGAGTACGAGTTGGGCCGATAAATGGCAAGTTCCTAAAACTTTATTATCCTTAATGTGTTAATGCTTGTAAGCTCCTAAACATGAGTCTAAACTGTTCATTCTTTCAAGTTAAACTCTATTGTACTACTCCTGGGCCGCAAGAGTATAAACTGTGAACGACGAAATAAAAAAAAAATCTTGTTGTTCGAACTATGCATGGCTTGATCCTTTAGGGTTCCCCCTCAGGTACGTAGGCAACTTTGGTATGCACCCAAGTATAATCATCATCATCATAAAAAAAAAAAAATGAAGTTTGTTGATGCTAAAAAAAAAAAGAGTTCACTTGATTGCAGGTTTTATACAACTTGTGAGTTTAAAAGAGAAACATCGAGATTTGGTTGGCTATAAATTCATTGGTTGTCATGAGGTGATAATTGTGGAATCCAAATCACAAAGAAAATCAACTAAGACACATGTGCAGCAATGAATAAAAGAAAATTTTCATATGAGCTTTATTCAATAGATATCAGGCTTACATCACAAAAGTGCAAAGTGCATTACAAATCCATCTCAAAAGAAAAAAAGAAAAGAAAAAAGGAGGTAACTATGGATCCCATTGAAAATTCTTCAGATCTTCGAAAGACTCCTTTATGTAGGCCTCAGCCTTCTCTAAACTAGCCTTTGTGGATGCATCCATCACTTCAGTGGCATTAAGTATGTCAATCTGACCTTGTAAGTCAATAACTTCCTGCTCAGCTTCTTGAAGCAAATGCTCGTTGGCCGCCACCTGAGAGCTAAGATCTTTTTGTTGATTTTCCAAAAGTTGAAGTTCTTTCAGCAGCTCCTGACGCGTTGATTCAACATGCTTTAGCTCAGCCATCTTCGCTTCATAATGGGCGCCCTCTGTGTTTAGCCGATAGGAGGCCTCATCAAGCTTACCTTGCACCTCCATGCAACAACTATCATGCTCTTCAGGAGATGTTTGATCGGAATAGCTCTATTAGAGGTCGTTGAAGTCACATGTTTGGTTGATGAACCCTTCAACCTTGCTCTCTAAAGGAGTGACGTCGACACCTCTTTGAAAAACAGTGGCATAAAGGCTGTCAAAATTGCCTTTAAGAGAAGGAGGTCCATCAAAAGGGGTGCAAGATGCCTTGTCAAGTATTGCTTTACCAAAAACGTGCAACATTCTTATCCACCTCCTTTATAACAGCATCAGCGTTGAAGACAAAAATTCCCCCTTGTAGAGCCCTCAAAGGGTGCTATGGGCAAGGTACCAGTGAAGGAGCATTGACTCTACGAATGGACTCAACCTCATCATCATTCAGGGAACAAACACCTCACGAGTCAACTAATCTCGATCTGCTATCAAATAAATCCTTGCCAAATGATGGTATTCGTTTAATTGATGGAAAACATTGACTTATCGATGGCTGAGGAACGTGTGCCAATTCTTCCTTGAAGTTCACCTCATCGCTTTCCCCCTAGTTAAAAAAAAGTGAAAAGGATGTAAGCAAGGACGAAGAAGGTGAGATACACATTTGGAAAGATAACATGTTTCTATTTTTAAAAAAAAGGAAGAAGGAAAAAAAAAGGAGGGGGTACCATGTACTCAGCAGGATTAGGTTCAGCATCGAGGATATCCATGATATTCTCAGCACCTTCTGGAAGAAGCTCAATTACCTTTTCGGTACTTGGCTCACAAACTTCGGTGGGTAGCTCGTCCTGACAATTCATAGCAAGATTAATGACAGGTGGGAGATTTCAAAAGATTCTTTAATCCCATTTGTTAGCTGTGGTAATGGTGCAATGCTTTGAATAGGGATTGTAGGGACCGGTGTTGTTGGGATGACAACATCTATTCCTGGAATCTTGACACGAGAAGAACCATCCTCCATCGGTGGAACAAAAGGTTCCAAGGGCTTCCTAGAACGAACAATCTTCAACTTGGGTTTAGAACCAAGTTTGCCTTTATCCTTTGAAGTGTTCGTGTCAAATAAATCACTTTGTTTCCTCTTGGGACCACTGGCATGTGGACTGCAAGTCAAGGAAATGAACATCTTGGACCACCATTCACGAAATGCACAAGTGGTATTTCTCTTGAGTAAATTGCATCGCCTAGGAAGTAAGACTTGAGACCCTGTTCCACAGCACTTGAGCGTCTGGTGATAACAAAGCATTGTTTCCGTGCCAGGAAGATTATCGAAGTCCAAATTAGCAGGAACATCCTAATGGAAGCCTAATTGTCTACTGAATCGGTTGGGGTAGTAGTGCCCCATGACGACGATGTCCTCACAACGGTAAGAGATAAAACCCGAACGAATGCTGACAAAATAAGCAAAGTCAGCTCTCAATAGCTTGTCGTCATCCACGAGAGTCTCCTTAAGTCGGTTGATGATGGATATGCCAACAAAAGCTCCTTCCAGAACCAATGAGTTCTCGGGTCTCTTCGAGCTGAAATGACTTTGCTTAACCAATGCCACTAAACTTCACTGTTTGAGCCAAAAATATGATATTTTTAAGGTACTTTTCCACCAATTTTAGGCTCGTTTTAATAATATTTTTAGGGTTTTTAATTAATTTTATTTTATTTTGCAGATTTTGAATAAAGGTGAAAAATGGGTTTAAATGGCGGAAAAAGCAAGAAAAAAATGGAAGAATTTTCAAAGGCTGAAGAACCGGGACAAAAGCGATAAAAAACCGGTCAAGAAGAAGGAAAATAATAAATAAAAACCAAACCGGTTCAGCTGGACCGGCCCACTTAAGGTAAACCACCCCCCTCCCCTGCCTCGCGTGTTTCTTCTTCTTCTTCCTGTTCGCTTCCTCTGCTTCCCCCAACCCCGAAACCCTGAAACCCTAGAGAACCCAGAACCTTCGATTTGCCATTGACCCACCATCCATCTCCTTCCCTCTTTTCTCTCCACCTCGTCATCACTCTCTCTCCTCCAGCACACCCTCTTCCCGAAACCCCGAAACCATCTCCCCACACCCACGGTTTCACCGTTACCGTCTCCACCATCCACGTCTTCCACCTCGCTGGCTCCATCCTCACCAGCCACGACACCCCCTTTGCTGAGTCTCATCGCCACCTTCCACGCAAGGTCCCCAATCGACGGTCGAGAGTCGTGGTGGGTTCGGGTATAAAAAGGGAGCAGCGACGCCATTGAAGACCAAGTCGAGTTTAGGTAATTTAGGGTTAGAAAATTAGAGTAGATTAGGTTTAATTTTGTTTAATTTCATTGTTAATTTCATTTTCGAATCTCAGAAATTCCGAGTTTAATTTCGTGTTCTTGTGCTTTCGAATTTCATAAATTAGGGTTAGGTTTTAGTTGCGGTTTATGGATGAATTCATTGCAATTTCGAGCTCCTTTGGTTGTAATTAAGAGTTCAATTTTGATTCTGGGTTTATGCAAGTGTTTTCGGTTCTATTTCCCCCTCCCCTGAATCTGCCGTTCGTCTTCCTTCTCTATCTGTTAATTCGAAACTGGTGAATCTGCCATGTTTGGGCAAGCTTTGGAAGTTCATGGATGGT
>JACYFF010031956.1:56195494-56227657 GCA_017589665.1 Selenicereus undatus
TTTTTTTTTTCATTTCATTTCTGTTCAAATTCAACCCCCCTTCCCTAGATTTAATTCCATGGCATAATTTGGCTGAGTTAATTCTGAAATAATTAAAGTAACTAGGATTTTAGTTTTAAATCTGGATTAATTTTAGTTTTGGTTTGGTTTAATTTGGATAAGCAATATGATGTTTAGTTTAGGTTTTAGCTAATTTGGTTAGTTTAGGTTTAATTACATAGTAATTAGGATTAGAGGAGCTTTGTTGAATTAGGTTATTAAATTACTTTAAATAAATCCATTTAGTTTAATTAGTTAAGTTTAATCATTTAGCTTTAAAATGACCATAATTTCACGTGTTTTCCCTGTGGACCGACCCTTAAAATACTACGACTGACAATCGTGAGTATTTGAGGTATCATTTCTTTTGTTTTTAATTTATTTTTCCATCCCCCTCAAAACCCATCAACAATTCACCATGCCTAGACTGGGGGAGGCCCTACTAGCGAGCTCATATGCATCAAAGTTCTTGGCTAACCAAGCATAAAGAAAATGGGTAGGGAAATAGCCCCTACCTCTACCAGGATGTGAAGAACGAGAAATCTCATTGAATCCCTTGTAGACACCTGCAAGAATTGCCGTAGGGAGGCAATACCCTACTCCTGATGCCATGAATGAGCCGACACCGAAGGTGCCGGGGCGTATGCAACTAGCATCTCTAACTGGCAAGATGAATGTGCATAGCCAACAGGAGAGAAATGCAGCTAAAATGGTCTCAGTGCGTTGGCCTATAGCCACTCACAGCTCGTCGAAAATGACTTGACAATATGGTACTTGTTGCTTCATCCAAACCAAAAGGAAATCCACTACTCTATGGCTGACTTGCCCTTGCAACCTTGCATAAGTTTGTGGTAAGCAATGAATAGATAAGTGTAACTCAACGGAAGTTTGCTTGTGAGTTCCCGTTGAGTAGGAAGAACTTCATCATTAAGACGCCCCAAGAGTGGTAGCCCAATGAAGCTATAAATATAGATAGAGAGGGACACCTCGCCTTTATAAGTATGCAAGGTGTTTGTTTCTAGACACCAATACTCACATACTGCTCGGATGAGGTTCGAACGCCGATAATAAAGGAATAGCGAAGCATACAAAGCATCAAATAGATGAAAGGTTGTGAGTTTATCTCTGTAACGAACAAGGATATCTTCTAACCACTCCCAATAAAGCGGCTTGTAAGAAAATTCCCCATGCAGCGGTAACTTAGCCTATGATTTGTGACCGGACTCTATTCATAATGTAACAACCGATAAGAGGGGAGATTCTCCGTTACTTTAAGATGATTAGAGAGGAAAAATATTTCACTTGTCTTCAAATTCTCCTTAGACCACCAAGAAAGGCTCGGAGGATCTCAAGCGCAATCAGACTTGCAAAAGAACGTTATAGAATTACGAATGGGAAACTTTGTCTCTTCCCCATCTAAGTCATTTTCGCTTGGATGAATGTGTAGATAGTGTCGTCCGTTGGTGGTTTTGTCCATAAATGTAACCATTTCTAATAGACCCTGTAGCAATAGCATAAATAAAGAAAATTGAGTTGTAGGACTCGTCACTTAGATAGTCATAACAATTCAATAATCGAATGGAGACTGCAAAATTTTTTTTGGATGTAAAGGCGCTAAAAAAAAAAAGAGACGGGAACAAATGCAGGCAAGGGCTCTTCAGCAAATAGGTTAACTCGTTGATGCACCCAAAACGGTTAAACATTCAAAGGTTAACCGATGCTAAATTGAATTTGCCTCTTGAGAATTTTTGCCTTTGGGAAATTCGCCTCATGAGGACTCAATGTTAACCAGTTGATGCACCCGAAAGGGGTTAAACATTCAAAGGTTGATCGATATCAAATCAAATTCGCATCTTGAGAATTTTCGCCTTTTTAGAAGTTCGCCTTAGGAGGATTCAAGGTTAACCCATTGATTCACCCAAAGGGGTTAAACATTCAAAGGTTAACCGATATCAATCAAATTTGCCTCTTGAGAATTTTCGCCTCTAGGAAGTTACCCTTAGGAGGATTCAAGGTTAACTCGTTGATGCACTCAAAAGGGTTAAACATTCAAAGGTTAACCGATATTAAATTGAATTCACAACTTGAAAATTTTTGCCTTTGGAAAGTTCGCCTTAGAAAGATTCAAAGTTAACCCGTTAATGCACCTAAAAGGGTTAAACATTCAAAGGTTAACCAATATTAAATTGAATTCGCCTTTTGAAAATTTTCGCCTTTGAGAAGTTCGCCTTTAGGAGGATTTAAAGGTAACACATTGATACACCCAAAGGGTTAAGCATTCAAAGGTTAACCACAATCAATTATTGGAGATTCCAACATGGAATAAAGAGTGCAAAATGATATAGGTTGAGACAAATAAGTCAGAAAAATACAAATTTAGTTTCAGACCTATATCTAATCCAAAGAAAAGAAGAAAGGCGGTAGCAAGTTGACGTTTGAAGGAGCTTCATCAAAGAAAGAAAAAAAAGAAAAAGAAAAAGAAAAAAGAGAAAGGCGCATAACTTTAGGGGGTTAAGGGCTGCGCAATTACCCTCAAGTGTTGCTCTACTAAATTGTTGACAATGAGGTGCTTTCATTTGACTGGCTACGGCTTGGACTTCACGAACCTCACTCTCAGGCGCCAAGAGAAAGGAAAATTACACAGAACCATTACATTGAATACAAATTTTCTGAGTAACATCTGAGAGAAATTTACAATCTCATATAAAAGAGGTGTACATACTTTGAGACGATATAACCTTTGGCTTGCATAAGGACAATTGACAAAAATAAAAAGGAAAAGGGAAGTGACAAATCATGGTTGAGCGCAAGTCGGTGTTTGTGTTGCTTTAGGACTCCAACTCAAAGCAACAACAATTCAATAACAATAAAGAAGGTGGAAGAAAAAAAAGGAAGGAGAAGAAGCAGTACCTTGTAAAATTACTGTGGGCAGTCAGGGGGGCGTGCAATCAGATTGAAGAGGATGAGTGGTAGCCTCTAGCAATTAATACTTCATGTTGTCGTACCCTAAGTCCAAGAAAAAATAAAATATTTGCCTCAGCCGTAGTCTGGCCCGTTCGATTTATTTGTTTTATTTCTTCCTTCCTACAAACGGTTTGACTTGATAAAATTTTAAGGTCTAAATTTGACTGTTTAGTTTATTAAGGCAAAATAGGCTCTGGGTTACTATGTTCGTGAAAAGAAAAGGGCCCATTGAATTAAGAAAGTGGTTAGGGTGCTACAATAATCCAAAGTCATGCAAGTGGTTCAAGTCTCAAGTATCCGAGACATAACCGCTTTAAACATTCAAAGCTTGTTCACTCGGCTAGGTCTTGAAGGGGGCATGTGTAGGAGGCAAAAATCATCCGTCCGGGGGGCATGTGTAGGAGGCAAAAATCATCCGTCCAGTGAAGACCCGCCATGTGGAAAATCAAGTATTTTTATTTCGCCCAATTATAGCACGCCACATGTTAAATTAATTACGGCATTTGATTAAAAATTAAATATTTAATGAAAATGTGTTGCGGCTAATTAAAAAGTACCACGTGGCATAATTGATGCAGAAAATAAATGATTACTCCTTTTAATAGAGACGAGAAGGAAAACCCTAACTCCGACTTCTCTATAAAAAGGGAGCTACCCCCTCTCATTCAGGGGTCGGCATTTTTAGAAGAACTCACAAGAGCTCATGACTTTTCTCCTGTAGAATACAACAAGCATTCCAAATACGTGCCATCTACGCACAGAGATTAAACTCACATATTGATTGAGATTAAGCCTATCGAACCTTCTCTCCAGATCAAGTTCATTCAAGTTTACTTAGGGAAATTGACTCAGACGGTTTATTACACTTATTCTTGTAACAGTTATACAAAGATTGTATCCATTTTTTGATATAAATACAAAAATTCAATTTGTTAATCAGTTTCTTGTCTAATTTATTGGAGGCTCGAAATTTGGGTTTACAGACTTCTATGGGAATTGCTGCAAGAGGGTCATGCGCCATTAACGTTATAGCTTTCCTTGTTTATTGGTTTTGTTATTCTTGTATGTAGGCTAAAATTCGAGGGTGATGCCTGATTATAATGTCATTCAACAAGAGTTTTCTATTCATCTTGCTTCAGGCAAAGCATCCAAAAGCAAATACAAATCCATTTCTCTGTATCGTTTGGATTTGGGGTCAGACCTATAGCTAAATCCCATTTGGGCCATTTTTCCCTCTTTCTATTAAGGGTTGACTTAATAGAATTTTTTCCAAACTCTGCTTTTTGAAATAGCATTTGTAAAATATAAGCAGAACTTGGAAAGAAGAGTTGTAAAAAAGGAGATCCATGTTACCAAGTAAAGGTGCTTGGGCACAAACTATTGCATTATATCCTCATCTAGGGAGAAAATCATCATTTTTTTCTCTTCCCTGTCTCAGAAGGCCACTTTAAATCTTTAAATAAGGTTTATGAGATTGTTCATTTGGAAGGATGTCGATGACTGATGTTAACTCAATTAATGTATAAGGTTTTGATGATGACAATCCAAATGCCCTAGTCAATGTGCTATGAGTTATGTGTTGTACTTGAGTTGTATGTTGAGACAGGATTCAGAAGATACATGGAGCAGTTCGAATTGAGCCTAGAGTATCAAGTTGGCAAGATGTGCAAGAAACTGATAACAATCCTCATAACAGTTCCAGGAGTGGTTGCATGGAACTAGGGAAGAAGACTTCGAGAACAGTCCCTCCAACCAGGTCTGGGAGTGGAAACATGGACCTACATAAGAAGTCCAGTTGACAGCAAGAGTCTTAGGATTGAATGTGTATATACTAGCTTAGATTCTTGTTAATATGCCAATTAGAAGATACTCAATTTTTCATACACCTTGAAAGGCTTTTTAGTGACTCAGAAACACGTCTCAGAACAGGCAATGACTGCAGTGTTCTGAGGTTGGAATTTAAATTTGATTTTCAACGATTTTTTAAAAGGATTTTTGGACTGTCGTTTTTCAAGAAATAAATTAGGAATAACTTTCCGAATGGTATTAGAGTAAAAAAGGATTTCTTCCATTGCAAATATTTGTCAAAAGATTTGCTTCTAATTTTTGGAAAGTATATCCACCAAAATCTTATTTTTGAAAGGATAAGAAAATACGAAAGATTGAGGGATTTCCTACTTCAATTCGAAAAGGAGAGTTCTCACCTCCTCGATCTCCTTGTAGCATAAGAATACTAAAGGGATAAGGATTTTTCCTTCACATAAACGCATCCCTCTATTTAAGAAGGATTTTCGCCTCATTCTTCTTCAAGGTTTTTCAAGGACTTTTCACGATTATTCAAGTGCTAAAATTACTTTTCCGAGTCTGAATTTTTCTGTGAGAAAAACCTTCAAAGTGTGCACTTAATTGAGTCTTCAATATTGGCATAATAGGAGTTGTATTGTTCCTTACACTTATCTTATTTAGAAGCATTCAAGTAAGGTGTTCTTTATCTGTTTTCCGTCATCGTGATTAGAGGTTGTCCAAGTTGTTGGACGTGGTCTCTTAGGGGACGTGTGGACATTGTCTCCGTGAGTATTTCTCCAAGTTGGACGAGGTCTCTTAGGAGACGGTGGACGTGTTGTTCGTGTGAGCTTGTCCAAGTCTTGGTTGACTTTGGATGTGTGTTCGTAACGAGAGTCTTGGGTAGACTAAGTTACGTGTGTTATGGTTGTAATGTGTTCGGCCCGTTTAGTGAAAGTGTTGCTTAAATGCTACAGTGGTAGGTCATGGTTTTGACATCTCAATTGGGCCAGAGGTGGTTTTCCACGTAAAAATATTGTGTCTCCTTTACTATTTTCGCAATTACATTCATTTCTGTTTCACTGAGAACACGCATCACAAACAGGTCTCATGAGTGTTCTGAAATAACTTTGGTTTCTGTCTCACTAGAAACACTTACTCCAAATAGTTCTCACGAGTGTTTTTGAAACAGTTCGAAAAATAGGTAGACACAATTCGCCCCCTCTTGTGTCCTTGTGGATTAAAATCTAACAAGTGGTATCAAAGCAGAGTTCTCACACTTAGGCTAATGCCTTGAGAGATCCTGAAAAGATGAGTGCACCACAAGGAATCTTCAAGAAGGTTGGAATGAGCATCAAGGAGGGGAATACCAGCAAAACACGGGACAATGACCAAGACCAAATTCTAGATGTTTCAGATGTGGAAAATATGATCAGATTGTAAAATGTTGCCCCAGGCAGAAGAAAGAATAGGCGTCAGGATAGTTCCAAAATCGCGAAAAGAAATCACAGCTGAGTGGAATTGCCAAGCAATTCACTAAAGCTATGGTGGCAGCATGGGGTGAAACTTCAGAAGAAGATAATAGCTCCCAAGACAAAGTTGAAGCACTGGTACTCATGGCCAGAAGCGAATCTGAAGCTGATTAAGAATTAGATGAAACCATGTCTTAATTCAAGGAAAAGGTAAGTGGTTTTAACAAAAGAAAAATTCTGAAATTACTATTTTCCTTAATGGATGAATGTCATGCAATAAGCACTGAAAATTGTATGCTTAAAGATACTTGTTCCAAGTTAAAAAGGGATGTTCGAATGCTTGAAAAAACCATACAAAAACTTGAGCAAGCAAATGAGATTCTCACCTCTGAAAAAGATGAAAAAGCTTTTGCCTTAAGCAAGGATCTTGACACACTAAAAGAACTTGAACGTGTGAATGAAATTCTCAAGTGTGAAAAAATTGAAGCAGAAGAAAAGAGCCTTGCTTTGGTAATGACCTTGATGCACTTAAGCACCTCATGAACACAAGAGAGAAAGAACTTAACTCTGATCTTACAAGACTGGAAAGTGAGTCTCTAGAACTGAAACTTAGGCTAGAATCCTTAGTGAGTGAAAATAACCAACGGCTTGAAAAAGCTTATAAGGTCGAATCTGACCTCATTACGAACAGGCGTTGGAACAGTTCCTCAGAAGCACATGCTCATAAGGTCAAATCTGACCTCACTCAGAACAGGCGCTGGAACAGTTCCTCAGAAGCGCTTAATTATCTAAACACTCACCATACCAGAAATAAAAGGGTACTAGGATCTGTGAATAGACCTTTCACTAAGCCAGTAGACAAGAAGTATGTTGGACTTCAAGAAAATATAATCTGTTTTCACTGTAGAAAGATTGGTCATTATCAGCACACTTTCCCTTTGAGAAAAGGGGTCATGGAAGGAAACTCGCTATATGTTAAACAAATGTGGATTAAAAAGGATGAGTTAACTTCCATGTCAAAGAAAATGGGACCCAAGTGGATTTGGGTTCCCAAGACAAACACTTAGCTGTTTTAAAGGCTAAAGTGAGAGGAGGCAACTAACTATGGTTCTTAGATAGTGGTTGCTTAAGGCACATGATGGGAGATAGATCAAACTTCCTTTCACCTACAACCTTTGATAGAGGGAGAGTGGCATTTGGGAACGACAAGTCTGGGAAAATTGTCGGTATAGGTAAGATAGGTAAATCACTCTCTCACTATATTGATAATGTGTACTTGGTTGATGATTTACAACATAATTTGCTAAGTGTGTCTTTAGTGTATGATAGAGGTAATCACATTGGGTTCTCTTTAGATCAATACTTGATTACCAATATCATTACTGGAGATGTTGTGTTGAGGGGGATACAACACAACAATGTGCATGTATTGTTTGATGAAACTAACTTCCTGATTGAGCATGATATGCAGAATGAAGAGTTTGAACTTGTCCTTGTGAGAAGAGACCTTTCACTCACTCAAAACTCCATGGTAGATAATGGTAAGCCTCCTGAAAGTGAAACAAGTTCTGGATCTGAAAATCTGGAAGGTGGACAGGAAGCCAACCAATTATGGGGAAGCTCTGTTGAACCTGAATTAGGACAAAACCGATCAACTCATCCTGAAACTTCCCGAACAGCTGTGGGAACAGGCTCTAGAACAGATCCAGACCTTGTTTCAATGGGTGTTCAGGAGAGATTGTCTGCGGCTCCTCTTACTTCATGAGCTTGGAAGCACCAGAGTTCGCACCCTTAATCAGATTATATCTGATATTAACACAAGAGTGCAAACCAGATCTTAACTCAGAAATTTTTGTGCTTTCTATGCCTTTTTACCGAACATTGAGCTAAAAAATGTTCATGAAGCTCTTGTAGATTCTCACTGGGTTACTGCCATGGAAGAAGAGCTTCATCAGCTCGAAAGGAAAAGGGTTGACATCTTGAACCACAGCCTAAGGACATATCAATAATTGGTACCAAGTGGTTGTCCAAAACAAATTACATGAGTTCAAAACAACCACTCAGAATAAGGCCAGATTGATGGTTCAGGGCTATAACCAAGAAGAAGAGATCGATTATGAGGAAACATTTGCACTTGCTGTGCTGATTATGCTGAATTTTCGGTTAAAAGAAAAAGCACCTCAGGTATGGCTCATTCTCTTGGACCCTGTTTGGTATCTTGGGCAACCATGAAACAACACTCTGTTGCCATGTCCACAGCGGAAGTCGAGTATGTGGCAGCTGCTTCTTGTTGTGCTTAGCTGCTGTGGATAAGACAACAACTCAAGGACTTTTGTATTGACACTGTGTGCATTCCTATATATGTGACAACACAAGTATAATTAACATTGCCAAGAACCCTTGCTGACACAGAAGGACTAAGCATATTGACATACGTCACCACTTTTTAAGAGACAATGTTGAAAAGGGATAATCTTAATGAATTTTTGTGCCAGTGATAGACAAATTGTTGATATTTTTAGCAACGCATTAAGTAGAGAACAGTTTGAGAGGAATAGACATGAATTGGGTATGATTAAAGGGACTTGAGCTTGCTTGTTTAACCCCCAATAATTGACTAGTTAAAGGATTCTTAGGCCAAATAAATTGACTCCATGGATGCTTTCAATTTCTGTGCTATTATTGGCATATGTGTGGAATATAACTTGCTGAGATCTAATGATATTGCCCTTATTGTCTCGACTCACCGAACAATTAGTAATAAGAACAGGCTCTGAGAACAGTTATGATGACTGTTTGGATTATACATTGTCAAGTGGCACGTCTAGAAATTCGGAAATTGAAAAAGGGGCATTTAAATCAGCCGACCATTTCTCTTTCCTCCCTAAAACCAGAAAGCCACATGCCCTCTTCTTCTTCAAACCCCCGAAATTTCCTTTTCTCTCTCCTTCTCCATAACTGCACTAAACGCCCAATCCTTCCTTCCTCTCACAAAATTCGACCTCTATTCTCCTCCCATGGCATGAACTCGTGGCAGCTCTACTTCCTCTGGGCGCAAGACTACTCACCCCCGCTCCTTGCTTGCCAAATTGACAAGCAAAAGGCAACCGGCAAGCTCGACCACAACAATGGCGGCACCCCTACAACTGGCCAGCAACTCTGCGGGTATGGGAACCTCTCCCTCACCTTCTTACTCTATAAATCCTTCTCTTTTTGGATTCTTGAGGAGTTTAGACCTACAGTCAATCGAATTGGACCGAAAGGTTATACCCACTGTAAACCCTATAACGGGATGGGAGTTGGTAGTTTAAGATCTAAGTGTAGCCAAATCCCAGATTGAAAAAAATCAATATAAATTGGTTGGGGATTCTAAAGATAATCAGTATTACAGATCGGTTGATTTTGTCGACTTTGTTGATTATATTGATGAGGAACCTGTTCCTAAGACTGATCCTACAGTGGTGGAGGACATAAATGAGGATGGACTCCCTTTGCGGTTCAAAAGAACCACAACTACAAAACCAAGACTCAAACGCCAAAGAAAGACCACCACTACTCCCATTGTCCCACTCAACACCTCACTGTATAGATGCCGAACAAGAAGTTCGGGTCCTACTCCTATTCTGCCACTTCCCGTAGATACAGTAGAGAGACCTGTTCCAAAGACCAGACCAGCCACCAAAACATCCTCCAAAACACCCACCAGAACACCCACCAAAACACCCACCTGACCATCACCGTCATAAAAATCTGGCCAGAAATGATCAACCCCCGAACAGTTGTTCGAACAGGGTGAAGAGTCTGATGAACCCAAGAATAAGAAATTTAGGAAAAATATGACACCTAAGGAGAGGTATGAACACTTTGTTCAGAAGTTTGTGGTGAGGGGGAAAGTGGTTAAAGTTGCTTACTTTCAGGAATAGGGGCTTGGGTTGTTCTTGGAGAAATTAGAGAGACAAGGATGGTTGGAGTTAGTCACCCATACTCACCGAACATGTTCTGTCCCAAACTTGGTTGAGTTTTATGCGAATTGTGCTGTCACCAATGGAGTGGTGACAAGCACAGTTAATGGCCATAAGATTCATTTTGATGCTAGTGATTTGAATGAAATGCTTAGTATCCCTGTTGAAGGTTTTGATGTGTGGACAAGAGTACTCTTGGAGATGAGAGGCTATTAAAGTTGACCCAAAAGTTAGTCCAAAAACCCAATTTATCTTCATCCCGATCTGTGCAGAAGGGGGAAATGATGCCTTTGCATCGTCTACTATTTTGGTTTATTATCAAGAACATCATTCCCCGAGGTCAGGAACCTTGCTAATCCATGGACATATGCCTAACTGATTTACTTGATCGGGGTGAAAAAATCAAGCTCCTTGCCATCATGATCAGCCATATAGGAAGAATAGCCAAAACTACAAAGGATCATGATATGGGATATGGGTTTTTGCTCACTTCTATGTTTGAGCACCTTGGGATTCCTCTACAGAAGAAGGTGGGCTTCCAGGTCACTGATGACATAGGGCACAGTACTGTAGTTGGGTGTGGATTCAAGGTGAAAAAGGGCGGCAATACAGGTTCAGAATAGGGGCCCGAAACACCCATTGGCCCTATTCTCAGTGCGCCATCTACTTCTAGTGGTCCAACCTTCGATACTCTGCTCCAGGATCAACTCAATCTGAAGGGAGAGATCGCTGACATGAAGGAAGCACTCTTAGAGGACAAGGCCTTAAATGCAAAATGCCATGAGGATATTCTGAGTGCTTTATCTGCCCTCAGGACTAAATTCCCTCCTCCATCATCTTAGCCCTGTTCTTGTGCCTGTTTTCAACACTGTTCCCTAACTTTTACAAGCACTTGGCATTGTTTATCTCTGACTGTTGCTTGTGACTGTTTTTGGATGGTTTGTGCTTGAATGCTCTACTATGTTTGTTTCTTATGGTACTTTTTTGTGCGTGATTCGGATGGCCAATATCCTTACTGTATTATATGCTTGAGTGTATTGCTGCTATTTCCCACATTACCCCTTGGGTGGTGATTGCATCCATATTGGATTCAAACCTTTAGGCCTACTATACCCTATTTTGATGATGTCAAAAGGGGGAAGGTAAGCATGACCTTAGTCCTGACTAGTTTGTCCAGTTTAAGTTAACTTCTCACTATTGTTCCTCTTACTTGTGTGCCTTGCATAAGTTTTGACTTTGTTCATTCTGGCACAAGCATATCTTGCCCTATTTCGACTCCTGTTTTCTACTTAAGGTCTTTTGGTTTGCCATCATCAAAAAGGGGGAAATTGTTGACTCAATTAATGTATAAGGTTTTGATGATGACAATCCAAATGCCCTAGTCAATGTGCTGTGAGTTATGTGTTGTACTTGAGTTGTATGTTGAGACAGTACTCGGAAGATACATGGAGCAGTTCGAATTGAGCTTAGAGTGTCAAGTTGGCAACATGTGCAAGAAATTGAGAACATTCCTCAGAACAGTTCCAGGAGTGGTTGCACGGAACTAGGGAAGAAGACTTCGAGAACACTCCCTCACCCCAGGTCTGGGAGTGGAAGCATGGACCTACATAAGAAGTCCAGTTGACAGCAAGAGTCTTAGGATTGAATGTGTATATAATAGCTTAGATTCTTGTTAATATGCCAATCAGAAGATACTCAATTTTCCATGCACCTTGAAAGGTTTTTTGGTGACTTAGAAACACGTCTCAGAACAGGCAACGACTACAGTGTTCTGAGGCTGGAATTTAAATCCAATTTTCAACGATTTTTTAAAAGGATTTTTAGATTGTCGTTTTTCAAGAAATAAATTATGAACAACTTTCCTAATGGTATTAGAGTGAAAAAGGATTTCCTCCATTGCAAATATTTATCAAAAGATTTGATTCTAATTTTTGGAAAGAATATCCACCAAAATCTTATTTTTGGAAGGATAAGACAATATGAAAGATTGAGGGATTTCCTACTTCAATTTAGAAAGGAGAGCTCTCACCTCCTCGGTCTCCTTGTAGCACAAGAATACTAAAGGGATAAGGATTTTTCCTTCGCATACGCGCATCCCTCTATTTAAGAAAGATTTTCTCGTCATTCTTCTGTAATGTTTTTCAAGGGCTTTTCACGATTATTCAAGTGCTAAAATTGCTTTTCCGAGTCTGAATTTTTCTGTGAGAAAAAGCTTCAAAGTGTGCACTTAATTGAGTCTTGATTATTGGCATAATAGGAGATGTATTGTACCTTACACTTAGCTTATTTAGAAGTATTCAAGTAAGGTGTTCTTTATCTGTTTTCCGTCATCGTGATTAGAGGTTGTCCAAGTTGTTGGACGTGGTCTCTTAGGGGACGTGTGGACATTGTGTCTGTGAGTATTTCTCCAAGTTGGACGAGGTCTCTTAGGAGACGGTGGACGTGTTGTCCGTGTGAGCTTGTCCAAGTCTTGGGAAACTTTGAATGTGTGTTTGTAACGAGAGTCTTGGGTAGACTAAGTTACGTGTGTTGCAGTTGTAATGTGTTCGGCCCGTTTAGTGAAAATGTTGCTGAAATCCTACAGTGATAGGTCATGGTTTTTACACCTCAGTTGGCCCAGAGGTGGTTTTCCATATAAAAAATATTGTGTCTTCTTTACTATTTTCGCAATTACTTTCGCTTCTGTTTCACTGAGAACACGCATCACAAACAGGTCTCACGAGTGTTCTGAAATAAGTTTGGTTTCTGTCTCACTAGAAACACTTACTCTAAACAGTTCTCACGAGTGTTTTTGAAACAGTTTGAAAAATTGGAAGACACAATTCACCCTCCCTCTTGTGTCCTTGTGGATTAAAATCTAACAACTGATATACTTTTGGTTTTTGTCACTCTTGCAAAAAATCTAGACTCTAATCTATGAGATTATCGTTTAGAATTGTGTGGATCAGTGACGAACTCAAGTTTTTGTCACTCATGTTGTTTCAGTAGTTCTCATTACATGGTTCATTGTGATAGTTCTCATTGCATGGTTAATCTGTTGAATCTTTTGCATGCAAGAAGGGGCATTAATAGGATTCTTTGTTTCTTATATTAAATTGTAGTTGTATTTCTATAACATCTACAGAGCTTTAATTCTCTCGACTAGGTCTTGTCCAGCAGTTTGCTAAGAATACACACAATCTTAAGTTGTGAGATCCTATCAAATCTTTTAAGTGGATCCCGGCTTCCTCTTTATGTAAATACAGTGTGTTCCATCTCACCTTCATCATCCAAATGAGCTGTGCCCTGAATATGCCTATCAGCTCCTTTTTACTCGTACGTGGAAATTTGGGCCACTAACACTGCGCAAAGTAAAATTTTGTAAGCTCCATGTCCGTTGAACCTTGTTATAAGCCGCTTCACTAATGGAAGTTTTGAAAATTCTTCTTACTTCTAGCTATCCCATGTTCTGAGTAGCATCTGCAATCTATTAGAAAAAAACCCAAAAAGGGAAAAAAATTGTTATATCTAGTGATTAGCAAATTCTGATTGTACAAGTATCTGTTTGATTTGTGATAATGATCAGTGGCCATGTTACAGGAAGACTGTATGAATGACTCCTTATCTGTTTGTGGTTTTAGTTAGTAGTGTCGTGTTCATCTATGACAACATTTCCTTCCTAGATTCAGATTTAAAAACCAGAAAAACAGGTAGAGGGAGCATTGCAAAGGAAGAATTGCTTCTTTGCTGAAAGAGTGATAATGTTTTTCTTTGTGATGACATTCTGTGTTTTCCAGATCTTCATGATCTTTTATGACATCTGTCAATAATGGCCACTTGCACTTATCCATGATCCAATTATTTGTGCCGAATTTTCAAATATAAGTTCTAGAATATGTCAATCTTTTAAAGTGCGGTGATATTTCCTCTATTCATCATCTTGACCTTAAAAAGGGGTTCACTTGTAAGCCCTTTTTTAGATAGATACAATAAAGGATTAAGTTACACTAAATACATGTGTAATGGGGCAATCTCATAGCCATATCTAGTTCATACTTCACAATTGTTTTTTTTGGGGGGGTAGGGGGGGTGGTTCCCCCCTTATACCCCTGCACTGTATGGAATTTTCCAAGCGTTACTGTGGAACTATCCCTTTTGTTGGCTTATTGATTGCAATTGACAAGAAATTTCTTCTCATACATTCTTTTTGTTGTCTTTTACCATGTCAATCAGATATCCCTTTTGGATATCACATACACGTACTTACGGTGTCTCTTACCATGGACGTGTTTTTCTTATAGAATTCATTGCTCTGTGATCAGGCAGGTTATTTGCAATGGATTTTGGACAAGATACCTAATCAGGCTCTCTTGAACACTGCTCGTTGGAGATTCATCATTCCTCAACTATACAAGAAATACCCAAATGATGATATGAATTTGAATGTCACCTTAGCTTCTCCCCAAGTTTTGCGGGTTTTATGCCAGAAGATGTTTCTATGAATGTCAACTTCATAATTGATGTCCTGGAAGGTGGGGAAGTAATGCCGGTTGTATGTATTTTGTTGGTAAGCTTCCGTGCACTTTCGGGTGGTCTATTCCATATATGATTTATTTTTCTGGCAGTTCCATACTTTGGCAATAAGCACTTTGTTTTTAATTGCCTGAATTTTTTTACGACACTACTTCCTTTTCATGACATTCGCATTTTGCAAATGTTTATATGTTTCATTTTTGCACTTACCACAAAAGCTGTCAGGTCCTTATGGGATTTAAGAAAGAGTAGCCAGATGGTATCTTTGAGTATTATGTGCAATTTCTGCCACTGTCATATTTCCATACAAACACAGTGCTTAGGGGTTAGGACATCGGATAACTTTGGAGCCACCTATGGATCCTCTTACTTTGTCCAGGATTATGAGAGCCTGTTATTGTTTGAACATTGGATTCCTACTGGTGGTGAAAGTGTAGGATGGAAGACGTATTGGTTCATAGATTATAATTTAATTGTGCTTTGAGCATTAAGTTGTCCTCTTTTTAAGTTCCTCCATGTTTTGTATCTGTTTAGAATTTGAATAAAGCTGTTCGCGCGAACCTGTGTTTACAGCATTTTAAAGAAGCCTTGGATGATGGGTTTTTATTGGACATGAAACTAAAATAATCTTTGCTAGTTTTACCACTCAGTATTAGGTGCAAGTAGTAGTGTAAACTAAAATTTTGAGAGCCTGCAGTTTGTTTGCTGTATTTTTTAAAATGTGCCTGTCAGGATTTAGTGCAAATTAGGCAAATGTCTTTAGTGACCAATAACTCACTTTTTCGTCTTTTTTTTTATGATTTCAATTCTGCTTCGAGAAATAGGACAAGATGAGCTGGTGAATGCTTTTGTATGGGTACTGCAATCCATCTGTTTCTTTCAGATTTGTTTACTCCTTTTGCGACTCAAGTTCCTCTTTGTTGAAGGGGATGTTGTCAGAAATGAAAATTTATGTGGCGCTCCAAGCCTGTACTGTAAAAATGATAACAAGAATCCTCGTGAATTAGTTTTAGCTGAATTTTCCAGAAGTGAAGCTTCAGCGGTGGTGTCACAGTGTGTAAGACCCGCGTCTTTGTGTTTTCTGTTAAGCTAACTGTATTACCCTTTTATGTTATAAAATCGTATTTTTAGTAACTGTATGAGTTAAATTATTATCGATGTGCTTTTGGGAGCAATAACTTTATTAAAAAGGATTATTATTACCAATATTGATTTCAAAGTTAATTCATGTTATTTGCACCTTTAAATTATATCGACAGTTTAATTTAGTCGTTATTCGATTTATTTAGTCGTTTCCTAAGTACGATTAGGTTTTCAGCCTTAGAATTAGTTTGTGGATTATTGAATCGAACCTAGACATATTTGGGAACAAATAGTCGATAGAAGGTCGTATTAACGGTTCAAGTGTAGAGTTCGGGATATGAATTAGATTAGCGACACGAATTATAGATTAGCTTAAGACCCACAAAAAAAGGAAAAGGATCAAAAGGCGGCCGAAGCCCCTATGTTCTTCAGCAATAATAACGCGAAGGGGGGGGGGGGTTTCTCAAGGCCCAGCCCCCGGCGACCACACAACCAGAGAGAGAGGAGACGGGTCGATGAGGGGCGGCCATGGTGGTGGCGGCGCCACCCCGGTTCGCACGCCTGCGCCTCCTCTACTAGCCCACAATAGCCACGACCAAAAGAGAAGAAGGAGATCGGGTTTGAGTGAAGGGGAGAGAGAGATGGGGGGGTTTGCCGGCAACAAGGGCCCGGTCAGGGGCACCCCCGATGCCCGGTTTTCCGTCAACCATTGCAGGGAGAGGTCGAGTAAGCTGAGGGAGCGAGATTGAGAGTGGGGGCTTGGTTCAAGGGTTGGGGTTTCGAAACCCTCAGCCCCAGGCCACCACGGTCGACGACGGTGGAGCCCATGCCGGCGACCGCCAGCCGCGGCAGCAACCCAGCAGCAGAACCAGGTCTGGGGCATGGTGATTTTTGTCTGTGTCGGGCTAGGGTTTCAATCGCATCAGTAGGGGTGCGTTGATACTAATTGGATCGAGGATCGAGCTTTTCCAGCACTCAAAGTCGAGCCTAAAGCCTTTCGAATGAACCCTTAGCCTGGATTGAGGTGGGTGTTTCTCACCTCCTAAGTATTATTAGTAGTTTCGAAATAGTTTTAACCTTTAAGTTGTGTTGTAAGTTAGTTTAGTTAATTAAGTCCTGAAATGTAGCTTTGGAATGAATCATGCATGTTTAGAATTGATTCGAATCAATTTAGGTAAATTATGCATGAAATGTTAATTCGAAAGGGTTTATATATGTTTAGCTTCAATTCGAATATGTTTAGTGTTGATTCGAATGCATATAGTAATCCATGCCTGAAAGTTTGGTTCGAAGTAAGCTATGCTTGTTTAGAATCAAGTTTAGTATATTTAGTTAACGCATGTTTGAAAGGTCGACTCGAATAGTAGCATTGATATGATAAACGAAAACGTAGGATCGTATTATGCCTAAATGACCAAGTAAGCCTAAATAAGTGAATTGTTTTGCGCTTAAATAGAGATTCGATTCATGTTAAGCTTAAATGGTATAAATAAGGATGCCTAGTAAAACGCTTGAATCGTATTATGTCTAAGTGACCATATCAGCCTAAATAGTGAATCGTTTCATGCTTACTTAGTCTCACCTAACATATTAGACGCCCGTTTCAAGTTAAGTTCATATGAATACTTATATATATATATATACATATATAAATATATATATGTATATGTGTGTGTGTGTGTGTGTGTTCAAGGCTAAAACCGTTTGTTGCAGCGCTATGCTAATTGTTAGGTGCTTAATCGGTAAGTCCAGCATCGATAAGTTGCATATGTTATGTATCGCTTTTTAGTATATCATAATGATTAGGATGCTAGATTGTGAAATTGAAACCGAGATGGTGGTTGGATGTTTGAGGAAGAACTGTGAGTGGTTTGAGGATCTTGTGGTACGGTGCTTGTGAGGAGGGAGTTCGGGTTGTGAATTGACCGAAATCATGTGGATTGTGAGGCCATGTGTGGCTCATTGTGTTGAATTGATTATGAAGTGCTTAAATGTGATACATGTGGACCCCCTTACCAATGTGATATATGTGATATATGTGCTTAAATGCTCAAATTGCATTATGTGCCTAAGGGTGAGTTTTTCAAAGAAAGATTTCATGTTTTGAAATGATAGTAGCCATAACTATTAGTGCATGATGGCCTATTTTAATTAAATGAAAACAGTTTTGGGAGTGAACTTGCTTAAACGGGGGAATCCCTGTAGAGTTTTACAAAAGCGTCAATTGCATGATAAAGGATTTCGCTGTGAGAGGCAGCAAACTTAGTAGTCGTTAAGACCAGTTTAAATGGCTAAGATAAGTGCTTACGGACAATAGATAGGGAGTGAACCTGCTTGAACGGGGGAATCCCTATAGCCTAGGGAGTAGTCCCTAGAGACCCTGACGAGGGTTAAGGTCCAAAAGTTAGTTGCCATCCCGGGAGTAAGAGCTTAGGGGATTGAGTGTAGATGTCTCCCAACCAGCAGTTTATGATGATCTTATGCCCAGAGTAGTTTCTTATCAAATGAGAAAAGCAGTCGGCGTTTTGCCTCTTTGAGTATTTCAGAAAGAAAGTTTTTAAGGGTCATTATGAGAACAAGATGAAAGAGATTCTTTCAAAGAAAATGAGCCTCAAGAGGCTAACAGAAGAGTTTTTATGAGCCTCAAGAGCCTAAATGAAGTGTTTTCAAAGAAAAGAAAGAAAGTTTACTATGCATGACTTGTGCATATCGTATGAATGAGATCTTAGTAAAGTATCAAAAGTGTTATGTGCATGTTCCAAGTATAACTTGTGAATGAGATGCTAAGTAAGATACATTTGCGAAAAAGAAAGTCTTATGAGCATATTTCATGCATACTCTATGAATGAGATTTGATTGAGACTAGAAATGCGTATATGTTGTGCACATTTTCATGCATAGTTCAAATAGAACGCTAAGAAATTATGTTTATGAGAAAGAAAGTTATGTGTTTAGCCTCGTTGCTTGCATAAGTGTTTAACTGCCTGTTAGTAAAGAAGTTTGGTCATTTAGAGACCTAGAAATGTGTTAAGTGGTTAAAGTGAAGCTTATGGTTAGTGATAATTCTATAAGAACTTCGTGAATGCCTATTATGATAGTAAAGTATGGATACGTGATATGTGATTAGTAAAGATAATATTTCTTACAACGGTTTTGTTTTTAAGGGGGTTGGGGGACACTCACTGAGCGTGTGGTTGCTCATCCCACTACTAATTTCCCTTTTCCTAGGTTTTCTTTGTGACATGTGAAGGTTAAGCCATTTATGCGGAGTTGAAGTTTACCCTTGGTTGAAAAAGAGTTATGTGTGCCATGTAGAAGTAGTTTCTCGAGTTCGACAATGTAATATTAACGTACCCATAGTTTGTAACTGTTGTAACTTCAGTTTTCTAGCTCGTATAATGCATATTGATTACGAGTCACTCTGTATGGCCATATGAGGCAACCATCCAGTCAGTTAGATGTTTTTTGGTTGAAGTTAGTTATGTTTTGGGATGTAAACCCTGATACTCCGGTTGTGTGAACCGTTGAGTTGCATCTTCCATTTCTTTTTTTTATTCGTGAACTATTCTGTTTTGTGTACTCCGGTTGAGTTGCGGGAGGCTCGTCGAGTTATAAACTCCGGTGTGTGGCCGTTGAGCTATGTTTTATATGTTCACGCTTCCGTTGATTTATAGGGACTTATTGTAAGGCGTTTAGCCTAGAAACGGTCAGTTTTCAGGGGAAACTCTGTCCATTTCGTCCCAGAATTTAAGTAAGAAGTTAGGAAAACGTAACGTTTCCCACCCTAGGGGCTGGGGGTGTTACATTGATGGTATCAGAGCATGGTTCTACGACCATAGGCCGCGACCTGAGTCTTGCATGTCATGTAGGTGCCTAGGAACACTTTGTGGTTATTTGACATATGCCAGCTTCGTGTGCAAGTGTGCTTTGTAGTACGACCATCTTTGACTTATGTGACGCTCGAGTAGGTCGATTAAGTGAAAGTGGCGAGTTGTGCGTTAGTATAGGACTCAAATAGCTCTCCCCACACCTTCGGGTGACATTGTGAGTACTTCATTGGTGCAATATGCTCCTAACACAGCAATTGACTTCATTGATTGACTTTTAGGTGATTCGGATTAGCCAATTGGAAGTCTGTGAGCCTAATCTGTTTCCGTGTTCTTGCGTGCGCTAAGTTATATTTTGAACGGTAAATGTCTTTTTCGTGCACTCTAATAAGACAGTCGATAGTTTAGGCAGGTTGTTTTAAACTAGAACCATTGAAAAGTCTTTCTATAAGCTCGTCTTTGCCCCTGAAGTACGATTTGCTCCTCGGGCCCCATAATGGAGTGAGCGGACGTACTCAAAGGATGGTAGAGAAGAAGTTCAAAACAGACAAGTTATTTTCACCTTTGGAAACCGAAGTTTCGGAATGTTAATCTCTTTTTGTTGTCGCGTCAAGATTTACTTTACATTCTTTAGCTATGATGAACAAGTTTAGGTTTCCGAGTACATGCCATTGTACCATACGTGTCGAAATTGGTTGCTATAATTGGAAATCCTACTAAGTGATATCTTCCCTCTTTTCTTCTGAATGTCGAATTCCCTGAGTATATTAGAGGAAACCTTTGTATGCATGCTTGAAAGACTATGTGCTAGTGGTAGGAGCTTGTTGAACATTGCATCAGTGTACCTATCGTTCTCCTTCTTTGCCATTATTGACTAAACCATGCATTACTTGTTCTTTTTATTATATAGATTGTTATTCGTGAATGGGATGACAATGTTTCAGCCCGAACGGACCCTGATATACCTAGAAAGCATAAGGGAGAAAGAACCTGGCAGACTTTGGAATTGTACATAGTGACGACCCCGCGAGTCTGCATGTCTTAAGGATTTATTATGACGCCAAATGATGTTGTATGAAGTTTCTATTACCTTGCTATGAAATGAAACCCCCTGGTTAAGGAACTCGACTTTGAACTGCATCGAATTTGTATGCTAGTGAATGAGCTTGACCTGAATCGGAATGCTATGTGACTTGACTGTTCCGATTATCTAAGTTTTGTGATTCATGAGATGGCATGACCTCTGACTATTGCTTGCATTCTGTGAGTTCTTTGATTCCATGTAATGGCTGAATAACCGCCTACACACATATTGAAACATGGTAAGGTGACCCTAGAGACTTAAATTCACGTCTACTTGCCCTTATATGTTTGATCAGAATAGTGTAGGGAAAGCATGTAGGCCTGTAAGCAACATACCCAGGGTTGGTCTAGGAGCATAACCATTCATTTTTATGAATCTATGACTTCAGAACGATCAGCCCCAAGTAAGAACCCCAGGGAAAGACTCCCCACCATCGAAATCATCGACTTACATTCCTCCCTCAGCATTTCCTTCTCTAAGTTATTCTTATCAACATGATTATGCTAGTTCGTGTTAGCCGTGATTCCGGATTTTCAGTGCTCTGTTATAAACCCTACATGAAGTCAATGTGAATTCGATCTTTTATTGCCAACATGGTGCAATGAGTATCTCTGCTATCTTAGTGTAATGTGGTAACCTTCTAGTAAAAGATTTAACCCTAGATTGACCTAATGTCTTCAAGTTTTAGAACAAACCTGATTAATTTAACCGCTTCATACAACTTTAGCATGCCCCATATAAGGTGCCATGAATGAAATGTTTAAAGCTTATTCGTGACTGATGTGAAAACATAGAAATGCTAGTCAGATATGCTTTCGTTGATAAAATTGCCTGCTAAATGTATATTAGCCGGTTGCATTTTACTTCCAATTCCTAAACTTGAGAATGCTGAAATGCGGATGCTATGCGATACTCTTATGCTCGAGTTATGCCGGGTGGTGCTATGTGACGCTCTTATTATTCTCAATGTGTAGTAGGAGTCTTCATGTTAACCATTGTGATCCCAAAGGTGATTTGAATTCATGTCTTTAGAATGAGACTACTAGCATATGACCTTAAAGAGTCAACTGCCCAACTTTCCTCCATTTAAACTTCAGTTCGTAGCATTGCATGTACACAGAATTGTTGCTTACTAGGTGAATTCGGTCTGGGTTATCGAAAATCTATATTTCATTTTCAAAACAACTCAATATGGTTATCCATGCCAACTCATTTGCCCTTCTTCAATGCGATTTGCCTTCGACGCCAAAATAGAGTGAGTAGACGCTTGAAGAGGATTGCCGAGGAGGAGACTGGAAACCATAAGCCATTTTCTTTCGACTTAAAAGAAGTAGTGTTTCCAAAATGAAACCTTTGAAAACCTATCGCTTAGACCCTAGTTGTGTGCATGCATTGTAGGAAAGATCGAACTTAGATTACGAATTTCGAGGGCAAAGTTTTTTTTCAGGGGGGAAGAGTGTAAGACCCGCGTTTTTGTGTTTTCTGTTAAGCTAACTGTTTTACCTTTTTACGTTATAAAATCGTATTTTCAGTAACTGTATGAGTTAAATTATTATCGATGTGCTTTTGGGAGCAATAATTTTGTTAAAAAGGATTATTATTACTAATATTGATTTCAAAGTTAATTCATGTTATTTGCACCTTTAAATTACATCGATAGTTTAATTCAATCATTATTCGATTTTATTAGTCGTTTCGCGAGTACGATTAGGTTTTCAGCCTCAAAATTAGTTTGTGGTTTATTGAACCGAACCTAGACGTATTTAGGAATGAATAGTCGATAGAAGGTCGTATTAACGACTCGGGTGTAGAGTTCGGGACATGAATTAGATTAGCGACACGAATTATAGATTAGCTTAAGACCCACAAAAAAAAAGGAAAAGGATCAAAAGGGGAACGAAGCCCCTTTCTTCTTCAGCGACAATAATGCGAAGTGGGGGTTTGTCAAGGCCCAGCCCCTGGTAACCACACAACCGGAGAGAGAGGAGAGGGGCGGAGGAGGGCGGCTATGGTGGCGGTGGCGCCACCCTGGTTCGCACGCCTGCGCCTCCTCTCCTGGCCCACAATAGCCACGACAAAGAGAGAAGAAGGAGATCGAGTTTGAGTGAAGGGGAGAGAGAGATAGGGGGGTTTGCCGGCGACAAGGGGCCGGTCAGGCGCGCCCCAGATGCCCGATTTTTCGTCAACCACCGCAGGGAGTGGTCGAGCAAGCTGAGGGAGCGAGATTGAGAGTGGGGGCTTGGTTCAAGGGTTGGGGTTTGGAAACCCTCAGCCCTAGCCACCACGATCGACGACGGTAGAGCCCACGCCGGCGACTGCCAGGCGCGGCAGCAACCCAGCGGCAGAACCAGGTCTGGGGCATGGTGATTTTGGTCTGTGTCGGGCTAGGGTTTCCATCGCATCAGTAGGGGTGCGTTGGGAATAATTGGATCGAGGATCGAGCTTTTCCAGCACTCAAAGTCGAGCCTAAAGCCTTTCGAACGAACCCTTAGCTTGGATTGAGGTGGGTGTTTCTCAGCTCCTAAGTATTATTAGTAGTTTCGAAATCATTTTAACCTTTAAGTTGTGTTGTATGTTAGTTTAGTTAATTAAGGCCTGAAAAGTAGCTTTGGAATGAATCATGCATGTTTAGAATCGATTCGAATCAATTTAGGTAAATTATGCATCAAATGTTAATTCGATGGGGTTTATATATGTTTAGCTTCAATTCGAATATGTTTATTGTTAATTCGAATGCATATAGTAATCCATGCCTGAAAGTTTGGTTCGAAGTAAGCTATGCATGTTTAGAATCAAGTTTAGTACATTTAGTTAATGCATGTTTGAAAGGTCGACACGAATAGTAACATTGATATGATAAACGAAAACGTAGGATCGTATTATGCCTAAATGACCAAGTAAGCCTAAATAAGTGAATTGTTTTGCGCTTAAATAGAGATTCGATTCATGTTAAGCTTAAATGGTATAAATAAGCACGCTTAGTAAAACGCTTGAATCATATTATGTCTAAATGATCATATTAGCCTAAATAGTGAATCGTTTCATGCTTAGTTAGTCTCACCTAACATATTAGACGCCCGTTTCAAGTTAAGTTCGTATGAATACTTATATGAATATATATATATATATATATATATATGTATCTGTGTTTGTGTGTGTGTGTGTGTGTTCATGGTAATAATCGTTGGCTGCAGCGCTCTGCTAATTGTTAGGTGTTTAATCGGTAAGTCTAGCATCGGTAAGTTGCGTATGTTATGTATTGCTTTTCAGTATATCATAATGATTAGGATGCTAGATTGTGAAATTGAAACCGAGATGGTAGTTGGATGGTTTGAGGAAGAACTATGAGTGGTTCGAGTATCTTGTGGTACGGTGCTTGTGAGGAGGGAGTTCGGTTTGTCAATTGACCGCAATCGTGCGGATTGTGAGGCCTTGTGTGGCTCATTGTGTTGAATTGATTATGAAGTGCTTAAATGTGATACATGTGGACCTCCTTACCAATGTGATATATGTTATATATGTGCTTAAATGCTCAAATTGCATTATGTGCATAAGGGTGAGTTTTTCAAAGAAAGATTTCATGTTTTGAAATGATAGTAGCCATAACTATTAGTTCATGATGGCCTATTTTAATTAAATGAAAACAGTTTTGGGAGTGAACTCGCTTGAACGGGGGAATCCCTATAGAGTTTTACAAAAGCGTCAGTTGCATGATAAAGGATTTCGCTGTGAGAGGCAGCAAACTTAGTATTCGTTAAGACCAGTTTAAATGGCTAAGATAAGTGCTTACGGACAATAGATAGGGAGTGAACCTGCTTGAACGGGGGAATCCCTATAGCCTAGGGAGTAGTCCCTAGAGACCCTGACGAGGGTTAAGGTCCAAAAGTTAGTTGTCATCCCGAGAGTAAGAGCTTAGGGGATTGAGTGTAGATCTCTCCCAATCAGCAGTTTATGATGATCTTATGCCTAGAGTAGTTTCTTATCAAATAAGAAAAGCAGTCGGCGTTTCGCCTTTTTGAGTATTTCAGAAAGAAAGTTTTTAAAGGTCATTATGAGACCAAGATGAAAGAGATTCTTTCAAAGAAAATGAGCCTCAAGAGGCTAGGAGAAGAGTTTTTATGAGCCTTAAGAGGCTAAATGAAGTGTTTTCAAAGAAAAGAAAGAAAGTTTACAATGCATGACTTGTGCATATCATATGAATGAGATCTAGTAAAGTATCAAAAGTGTTATGTGCATGTTCCAAGTATAACTTGTGAATGAGATGTTAAGTAAGATACGTTTACGAAAAAGAAAGTCTTATGAGCATATTTCACGCATACTCTATGATTTAGATTTGATTGAGACTAGAAATGCGTATATCTTGTGCACATTTTCATGCATAGTTCGAATAGAACGCTAAGAAATTATGTTTATGAGAATAAAAGTTATGTGTTTAGCCTCGTTGCTTGCTTAAGTGTTTAACTGCCTATTAGTAAAGAAGTTTGGTCATTTAGAGACCTAGAAATGTGTTAAGTGGTTAAAGTGAAGCTTATGGTTAGTGATAATTCTATAAGAACTTCGTGAATGCCTATTATGATAGTAAAGTATGGATATGTGATATGTGATTAGTAAAGATATTATTGCCTGCAACGGTTTTGGTTTTAAGGGGGTTGGGGGACACTCACTGAGCGTGTGGTTGCTCATCCCACTACTATTTCCCCTTTTCCCAGGTTTTCTTTGTGACAGGTGAAGGTTAAGCCATTTATGCGGAGTTGAAGTTTACCCTTGGTTGAAAAAGAGTTATGTGTGCCATATAGAAGTAGTTTCTCGAGTTCGACAATGTAATATTAACGTACCCTTAGTTTGTAACTGTTGTAACTTTAGTTTTGTGGCTCATATAATGCATATTGATTACGAGTTGCTCTGTATGGCCATATGAGCCAACCATCCGGTCAGTTACATGTCTTTTGGTTGAAGTTAGTTATGTTTTGGGATGTAAACCCCAATACTCCGGTTGTGTGAACCGTTGAGTTGTATCTTCCTTTTTTTTTTTATTCGTGAACTATTAAGTTTGGTGCACTCCGAGCGGGTGGCTCATCGAGTTATAAACTCCGGCGTGTGGCGGTTGAGCTATGTTTTATATGTTTACGGTTCCGTTAATTTACAGGGACTTATTGTAAGGCGTTTAGCCTGGAAACGGTCAGTTTTCAGGGGAAACTCTGTCCGTTTCGTCCCAGAATTTAAGTAAGAAGTTAGGAAAACATAACGTTTCCGGCCCTAGGGGCTGGGGGTGTTACATTGATGGTATCAGAGCATGGTTCTGCGACCATAGGCCGCGTCCTGAGTCTTGCATCTCATGTAGGTGCCTAGGAACACTTTGTGGTTATATGACATATGCCAGCTTCGTGTGCAAGTGTGCTTTGTAGTGCGGCCATCTTTGACTTATGTGACGCTCGAGTAGGTCGATTAAGTGAAAGTGGCAAGTTGTGCATTAGTATTGGACTCAAATAGCTCTCCCCACACCTTCGGGTGACATTGTGAGTACTTCATTGGTGCAATATGCTCCTAACACAGCAATTGACTTCATTGATTGACTTTTAGGTGATCCGGATGAGACAATCGGATGTATATGAGCCTAATCGTTTTTCGTGTTCTTGCGTGCGCTAAGTTATATTTTGACCGGTAAATGTCTTTTCCGTGCACTCTAATAAGATAGTCGATAGTTTAAGCACGCCATTTTAAACTAGAAACATTGAAAAGTCTTTCTATAAGCTTGTCTTTGCCCATGAAGTACGATTTGCGCGTCGGGCCCCATAATGGAGCGAGCGAACGTACTCAAAGGATGGTAGAGAAGAAGTTCAAAACAGACAAGCTATTTTCACCTTTGAAATCCAAAGTTTCAGAATGTTAATCTCTTTTTGTTGTCGCGTCAAGATTTACTTTACATTCTTTAGCTTTCATGAGCAAGCTTAGGTTTCCGAGTACATGCCATTGTACCTTACGTGTCGAGATCGGTTGCTATAATTGGTAATCCTACTAAGTGATATCTTCCCTCTTTTCTTCTGATTGCCGAATTCCCTGAGTATATTAGAGGCAACCTTTGTATGCATGCTTGAAAGACTATGTGCTAGTGGTAGGAGCTTGTTAAACATTGCATAAGTGTACCTATCGTTCTCCTTCTTTGCCATTATTGACAAAACCATGCATTATTTGTTCTTTTTATTATATGGATTGTTATTCGTGAATGGGATGACAATATTTCAGCTCGAACGGACCCTGATATACCTAGAAAGCATAAGGGAGAAAGAACCTGGCAGACTTTGGAATTGCACATAGTGACGACCCCGCGAGTCTGCATGTCTTAAGGATTTATTATGACGCCAAATGATGTTGCATGAAGTCTCTATTACCTTGCTATGAAATGAAACCCCATGGTTTAGCAACTCGACTTTGAAATGGATCGATTTTGTATGCTAGTGAATGAGCTTGACCTGAATCGGAATGCTATATGACTTGACTGTTCCGATTATTTAAGTTTTGTGATTCATTAAATGACATGACCTCTGACTCTTGCTTGCATTCTGTGAGTTCTTTTATTCCACGTAATGGCTGAATAACCGCTTACATACATATTGAAGCATGGTAAGGCGACCCTAGAGACTTAAATTCACGTCTCCTTGCCCTTATATGTTTGATCAGAATAGCGTAGGGAAAGCATGTAGGCCTTTAAGCAACATACCCAGGGTTGGTCTAAGTGCATAACCATTCATTTGTATGAATCTATGACTTCAGAGATGATTAGCCCCAAGTAAGAACACTAGGGAAAGACTCCCCTCCATCGAAATCATCGACTTACATTCCTGCCTCAGCATTTCCTTCTCCAAGTTATTTTTATCAACATGATTATGCTAGTTCGTATTAGTCGTGATTCCGGATTTTCAGTGCTCTGTTATAAACCCTACATGAAGTCAATGTGAATTCGATCTTTTATTGCCAACATGGTGCAATGAGTATCTCTGCTATCTTAGTGTAATGTGGTAACCTTCTAGTGAAAGATTTAACCTTAGATTGACCTAATGTCTTCAAGTTTTAGAACAAACCTGATTAATTTAACTGCTTCATACAACTTTAGCATGCCCTATCTAAGGTGCCATGAATGAAATGTTTAAAGGTTATTCGTGATTGATGTGAAAACATTGAAATGCTGGTCAGATATGCTTTCGTTGATAAAATTGCCTGCTAAATGTATATTAGCCGTTGCATGTTACTTCCAATTCCTAAACTTGAGAATGCTGAAATGCGGATGCTATGCGATACTATTATGCTCGAGTTATGCCAGGTGGTGCTATGTGACGCTCTTATTATTCTCAATGTGTTGTAGGAGTCTTCATGTTAACCATTATGATCCCAAAGGTGATTTGAATTCGTGTCTTTAGAATGAGACTACTAGCATATGACCTTAAAGAGTCAACTGCCCAACTTTCCTCCCTTTAAACTTCAGTTCGTCGCATTGCATGTACACAGAATTGTTGGTTACTAGCTAAATTTGGTCTGGTTATCGAAAATCTATGTTTCATTTTCAAAACAACTCAATATGGTTGTCCATGCCAACTCATTTTCCCTCTTCAATGCGATTTGCCTTCGGCGCCAAAATAGAGTGAGTAGACGCTTGAAGAGGATTGGCAAGGAGGAGGCTGGAAACCATAAGCCATTTTCTTTCGATTTAAAAGAAGTAGTGTTTCCAAAATGAAACCTTTGAAAACCTATCGCGTAGACCCTAGTTGTGTGCATGCATTCTAGGAAAGACCGAACTTAGATTACGAATTTCGAGGGCAAAATTCTTTTAAGGGGGGAAGAGTGTAAGACCCGCGTTTTTGTGTTTTCTGTTAAGCTAACTGCATTACCTTTTTTACGTTATAAAATCATATTTTCTGTAACTGTATGAGTTAAATTATAGTCGATGTGCTTTTGGGAGAGATAATTTTATTAAAAAGGATTATTATTACTAACATTGATTTCAAAGTTAATTCATGTTATTTGCACCTAGATGTATTTGGGAACGAATAGTCGATAGAAGGTCGTATTAACGATTCGGGTGTAGAGTTCCAGATATGAATTAGATTAGAGACACCAATTATAGATTAGCTTAAGACCCACCAAAAAAAAAGGCAAAGGATCAAAAGCGGGCCGAAGCCCCTTCCTTCTTCAGCAGCAATAACCCGAAGTGGGGGTTTCTCAAGGCCCAGCCCCCGACGACCACACAACCAGAGAGAGAGAAGAGGGGTGGAGGAGGGGCGGCCATGGTGGTGGCGGCGCCACCTCGGTTTGCACGTTTGCACCTCATCTACTGGCCCACAATAGCCACGACAAAGAGAGAAAAAGGAGATCGAGTTTGAGTGAAAAGGAGGGAGAGATGGGGGGGTTTGCCGGCGACAAGGGGCCGGTCAGGCGCGCCCCTGATGCCCGATTTTCCGTCAACCATTGCAGGGAGAGGTCGAGTAAGCTGAGGGAGCGAGATTGAGAGTGGGGGCTTGGTTCAAGGGTTAGGGTTTCGAAACCCTCAGCCCCACGCCACCACGGTCGACGACGGTGGAGCCCATGCCGGCGACCGCCAGCCGCGGCAGCAACCCAGCAGCGGAACCACGTTTGGGCATGCTGATTTTGGTCTGTGTCAGGCTAGGGTTTCAATCGCATCACTAGGCGTGCGTTGGGACTAATTGGATCGAGGATCGAGCTTTTCCAGCACTCAAAATCGAGCCTAAAGCCTTTCAAACGAGCCCTTAGCTTGGATTGAGGTGGATGTTTCTCAGCTCCTAAGTATTATTAGTAGTTTCGAAATCGTTTTAACCTTTAAGTCGTGTTGTATGTTAGTTTAGCTAATTAAGGCCTAAAAAGTAGCTTTGGAATGAATCATGCATGTTTAGAATCGATTCGAATCAATTTAGGTAAATTATGCATGAAATGTTAATTCGAAGGGTTTATATATGTTTAGCTTCAATTCGACTGTGTTTAGTGTTGATTCAAATGCATATAGTAATCCATGCCTGAAAGTTTGGTTCGGAGTAAGCTATGCATGTTTAGAATCAAGATTAGTATATTTAGTTGACGCATGTTTGAAAGGTCGACTCGAATAGTAACATTGATATGATAAACGAAAACGTAGGATCGTATTATGCCTAAATGACCAAGTAAGCCAAAATAAGTGAATTGTTTTGCGCTTAAATAGAGATTCGACTCATGTTAAGCTTAAATGGTATAAATAAGCATGCTTAGTAAAATGCTTATATCGTATTATGTCTAAATGACCATATTAGCCTAAATAGTGAATCGTTTCATGCTTAGTTAGTCTTACCTAACATATTAGACGCCCGTTTCAAGTTAAGTTCGTATGAATATTTTTATGTATATATATATATATATATATATATATATAGATATATATATATATATGTATATGTGTGTGTGCGTTTGTGTGTGTGTGTGTTCATGGTTATAACCGTTGGTTGCAGCGCTCTGCTAATTGTTAGGTGTTTAATCGGTAAGTCCAGCATCGGTAAGTTGCGTATGTTATGTATCGCTTTTCAGTATATCATAATGATTAGGATGCTAGATTGTGAAATTGAAACCGAGATGGTGGTTGGATGGTTTGAGGAAGAACTATGAGTGGTTCGAGGATCTTGTGGTACGGTGCTTGTGAGGAGGGAGTTTGGGTTGTGAATTGACCACAATTGTGTGGATTGCGAGGCCATGTGTGGCTCATTGTGTTGAATTGATTATGAAGTGCTTAAATGTTATACATGTGGACCCCCTTACCAATGTGATATATGTGATGTATGTGCTTAAATGCTCAAATTGCATTAGGTGCATAAGGGTGAGTTTTTCAAAGAAAGATTTCATGTTTTGAAATGATAGTAGCCATAACTATTAGTGCATGATGGCCTATTTTAATCAAATAAAAACAGTTTTGGGAGTGAACTCGCTTGAACGGGGGAATCCCTATAGAGTTTTACAAAAGCGTTAGTTGCATGATAAAGGATTTCGCTGTGAGAGGCAACAAACTTATTAGTCGTTAAGACCAGTTTAAATGGCTAAGATAAGTGCTCAGGGACAATAGATAGGAAGTGAACCTGCTTGAATGGGGGAATCCCTATAGCCTAGGGAGTAGTCCCTAGAGACCCTGATGAGGGTTAAGGTCCAAAAGTTAGTTGCTATCCCGGGATTAAGAGCTTAGGGGATTGAGTGTAGATGTCTCCCAACCAGCACTTTATGATGATCTTATGCCTAGAGTAGTTTCTTATCAAATGAGAAAAGCAGTCGGCGTTTCGCCTTTTTGAGCTTTTAAGAAAGGAAGTGTTTAAGGGTCATTAGGAGACCAAGATGAAAGAGATTCTTTCAAGGAAAATGAGCCTCAAGAGGCTAAGAGAAGAGTTTTTATGAGCCTCAAGAGAGGAAATGAAGTGTTTTCAAAGAAAAGAAAGAAAGTTTACTTTGCATGACTTGTGCATGTCATATGAATGAGATCTTAGTAAAGTATCAAAAGTGTTTTGTGCACGTTCTAAGTATAACTTGTGAATGAGATGCTAACTAAGATACGTTTACGAAAAAGATAGTCTTTTGAGCATATTTCACGCATACTCTATGAATGAGATTTGATTGAGACTTGAAATGCGTATATCTTGTGCAAATTTTCATGCATAGTTCGAATAGAATGCTAAGAAATTATGTTTATGAGAAAGAAAGTTATGTGTTTAGCCTCGTTGCTTGCTTAAGTGTTTAGCTGCCTGTTAGTAAAGAAGTTTGGTCATTTAGAGACCTAGAAATGTGTTAAGTGGTTAAAGTGAAGCTTATGGTTAGTGATATTTCTATAATAACTTCGTGAATGCCTATTATGATAGTAAAGTATGGATACGTGATATGTGATTAGTAAAGATATTATTGCCTGCAACGGTTTTGGTTTTAAAGGGGTTGGGGGATGCTCACTAAGCGTGTGGTTGGTCATCCCACTAATGTTTCCCCTTTTCCCAGGTTTTCTTTGTGACAGGTGAAGGTTAAGCCATTTATACGGAGTTGAAGTTAACCCTTGGATGAAAAAGAGTTATGTGTCCCATATATAAGTAGTTTCTCGAGTTCGACAATGTAATATTAACGTACCCTTAGTTTGTAACTGTTACAACTTCTGTTTTCTAGCTCATATAATGCATATTGTTTACGAGTCGCTTTGTATGGCCATATGAGCCAACCATCCAGCCAGTTAGACGGCTTTTGGTTGAAGCTAGTTATGTTTTGGGATGTAAACCCCAATACTCCGGTTGTGTGAACCGTTGAGTTGTATCTTCCATTTCGTTTTTTTATTCATTAACTATTCTGTTGGGTGTACTCTGAGCAGGTTGCTCGTCGAGTTATAAACTCTGGCGTGTGGCCGTTGAGCTATGTTTTATATGTTTACGCTTCCGTTGATT
>JACYFF010031956.1:56247657-56284783 GCA_017589665.1 Selenicereus undatus
TAAAGCACATTGTTTGAAAACATCTTGTTTGGAGCAACATTGCTTTAGGTTTGTTATCATCAAAACATAATAATGGTTTCAACAGTATACAATGGCTTGACAATCTGATTCTCCCTTGGAACGACTTTTGGGCAGAATGTTTTGAGTTTTTGATCATTATCTGAATCAATCAAACAACGAAGAAGTGAACACTACAAGGGACATGAACTTAAACATGCACTTGGATACAGAATGTCAGTGATGAGGGATAAGGATAAAGGAGAATTAAGAAGATATGGATATATCTTAATATTGGCATATGTGAAGTATTTTTATAATTTATTATCTTTGTAGGTTATCTTTTAGGATAAAATCTTATCTTTTTATCTCTTAGATTATTTTTAGTTATCGTAATCTTCAAATATATTTTTTATTCCTTTTTCCAGTTGTATTGATTCCTATATAACCCCCCTTGTGCATTGGGGAAAGACACACTTGAATGAATTGAATTATTGAGTTTTCGAAAGTTCTTGAATGATTTTCTAGGTGCGGGAATTACTCTTAGAGCGTCCTACATCAAATTGGTATCAGAGCCAATCAATCTAAACCGCTGCAATCTCGTTCCTAGCGTCCTGAATCAGCAAAAAAAAAGAAAAACATAAAAAACCCAAAAAAAACAAAAAGAAAAAAATCAGAAAACCCTAAACCTTTGCTGCCAACTTCGACGCCACCCCTCTCATCGACCACCAACACCTCCGACCACCACAACGAGCTCGCCACCTCGGCCCAACCACCACCAGACCTCCATCGCCACTGGCCGTCGTCAGAAACCTCAATTCCCCAAATTTGCAAACTCTAACTGTTCACGCCACTCCCTCAAAGCACCACCCAAAACGTGCAGCCCACCAACACTGACCACCACCTAGCACTTGACCCTCCTAGTCGACCACCAGCACACAACCACCGGCCCTAGCCGCCCGCCAAAGCCTTAGTTCCCGAAGTTGCAACCCTAGCTACACAACCCATCACTTCGATTACACCACCAGACCGTTGAACATTGCTACTCACCACCAGCCCAAGGCCCTTCATTCCCGGTCGACCACCACCCAGCCTTCGCCAGTGGCGCATCATCACCTGAATCCACAAATCACGATTTGCGACCCTAATTTGCGAATTGCTAAACTTTCGAAGCCTAACCCTTACATTCGCCCTCATTCCAGCCAAGACTCCAACAATTGACCTAAATCCTCAACTCCCTATTAAATTTCGCCAAAAAGCCCTCTACCAATTGCACAAAATAGCTTCGTTTTGCTCGTCAATTGTGTTCGAATCTCCGCGAAATCCTAGCACTGCGACCCATCCTTTTGCTTGCAATTGAAGGCTGTTGGGCCTTCAGTCATTGACAAAGAGGGTCGAATCCCTCTTGGCCATGCTGTGCTCCCACCTTTGACTCATCTCCTCAGAAAACGCCCTTCCAAGCCCGATCCCATCTGCAGGCCCTGAGTGTCGCATTGTGCTATTGATTGTTCTTGTGCTAGTCGTGCTAATTACCCATTGCCCTAGCTCACTCTTACAAGAATCCCATTCATGATATCTTAGTTTGAAAAGGTGCAGGTGAGGCGTGCCTAGGCGAAAGGCGCAGAGGCTAGGGCCTTACCCACACTTAGGCGATACTCATTCTCGAAGCCACATGAGGCATGCGCCTCACGTCGAGGCACAAGGCGAACCAGGCGCGCGCGCAGAGGAACTTAAACCTTCCTTAAAAAAAAATTAATTGCAAGAAAATACTTAAAAATTGCTTTGGCTGGCTTCTTCAACCTCTCAACTCGAGTGTACTCGACCATTCAAAACCCTAGAGGCCTCAAATCATCTCAATCGAAGCCTTCATCTTAGTCAACCAGGTATGTCTATGCTTTCTCTTATTCTCTTCTTCGTCCTACTGTTCCTCTCCACTTCATTGTGCTATTCTTCTTCTTCTCTGCTACAGTACGTTAGTAGGCCATGACCGTGTCGCCTTCTTCTCCTTTTTTTTTCTCTCTCCCTTAAGCTCTCATCCTCTCTTTCGGCTTTGTCTATCTCTGTTCGACCCATTTTCATCAGCTTTCCTCCTCTGTTTTGCGTGTTGTTGACTTGCTGCTCTCCTCCTTTGTTCTGTGTTTCGGCCTCCTCTGTTCGAGCCATTTTCAACAGCAAATGTTACGCTTTTTTTTTAAAATTTGTTGGGCAGGGCAGCTGGGCTAATGGTTAGAAATGTTATGTTTTTTTAAAAAATTTGCAACAATCAAATTTTGCCTTTTTGGACAGGGGTAGTGCCCACTGCCAGGCAGTTTGTGTGTAGGTGTGCTATTGTTTTGTCTTTTTTTTGTGGGGTAAAATGCAATTAGTGATTAGTGCCTCACTAACTATTTGCTTGATTGCTATGGAATTTTAGTTCGAGAGTTGAAACGGTGAGTTAAATGGAGGATTCAAACCCAACCGGTAACACTTCGGGTTCGGGTTCAGCTTCCTCTAAATCGTCAGACCCTGGAAGGAAGTATGGGAAGCAAGATCCAACAAATAGAAATAATTTCTTTTCTAATTTTTGCAGAGTGAAAACCACCGGGGGTGTTTTCCGACTCAAACAACATCTAGTTGGTGGGCATCGAAACACACTAGCTGGTCAAAGGGTTCCCGAGCATTTTAAGAAAGAAATCCAAGATTACATGGACCTTAAGAAGGCAAGTAAAGAAGCCTATGATATGTCTAAATGCTTGCCGCAAAGCTATTTTGATGACAAAGATGATGATGATGACTGTGTTGAGATGCCTAAGGGTGGAAAATTCACAAGTGGTGGGTCGAAAGGTAGTAATAGCATGCCTTCAAAGAGACAAAGACAAAAGGTCCATTAGATATGTTCTTTACTCCTAATCCCGTAGATGTTGTGAAGGCAGGAAAGGAAGGGAGGGATCAAGGAAGGCAAAAGACTTTAAATGAGATGTGTAGGAAAGATATAAGGAACAAAGTTTGTAGGGATATTGCTAGATTCTTCTATGATGGTGCTATTCCTTTTAACTTACTTACACTTGGTAGCTTTCATGTCAAGTGTGAGTCTATTGGTTAATTTGGCCTGGGTTTAAAACCACCTTCAATGTATGAGGCAAGGGTTCCTCTCCTCAAAAAAGAAGTGGAGGATACCGAGAAAGCAATGGTAAAGAACAAGAAAGAATGGGCTTAGAAGGGTTGTTCAATATTATCCGATGGATGGCGTGATTCCACTATTCAAAAAGACATTGTTAACTTTATTGTGAACTCTCCTAAGGGTTCGGTCTATATTAGATCGATGGATGTTTTCGATGTTGTGAAGGCTGGAAATCTTCTATTCAAAATTCTTGATGATTTGGTGGAGGAAGTTGGAGAGGAGAATGTGGTCCAAATGGTGACCGATAATGCATCTAATTATGTCAAGACGGGTAAGAATTCTTCTCTTCTTTTTGAATGACTCGAATTAGTTTTTTTTGTTACATTTTTAGTTTCTTACATCATTCTTGTTAAAATAAATTTATGTAGGGAAGTTGCTAATGTATAAGAGGTCACATCTATATTGGACTCCATGTGCCACGCATTGTCTTGACCTCATCTTGGAAGATATTGGAAATCAAGTTCCAAAGGTCAAGATTGCATTAAAGAAGAGCATGTTCATCAATGCTTACATCCATAGCTTCGTTCCTCTTCTTAACATGATGAGGTAGTTCACGAGTCAAAAAAATTTGCATAGACTGGCTATCACAAGATTTGCCACTTCCTTCATCACTCTTTCTTCTTTTCACAAACAAAGAAATGTGTTGAGGAAGATGGTAACTTCACAAGAATGGAATGATAGCAAATGGTCTAAGGAAGCAAAAGGGAAAAAGATGGCATCCTACCTTTTACAAGAGGGCTATTGGAAGAATGTTCTTTATTCTCTTAAGTTGATAAGCCCTCTTGTTAAGGTTCTTCGGATTGTTGATGGAGAAAAGAAGCCTCCAATGGGTTATATTTATGCGACCATGGATAGAGCTAAGGAAGCCATTGCTAAAAGCTTTGGACATAAAGAGGAGAATTATAAAATTGCATTCAAGTTTATTGATACATGAAGGGAATGCCAACTTCACCAACCTTTGTATGCGGCCGAGCATTTTCTAAATTTGAAAATTTATTATTCAAACCCAAGCACCGAAGATTGTAGGGAAGCTGTCCAGGGCATATATGACTGTATAACAAGGTTGGTTTTGGATTTGGGAACTCAAGATAAGATTCTCAAAGAATTAAACTTGTATAAAAATCCTCAAGGCCTGTTTGGGATGAACATGGCTAAAAGACAAAGGAATGCACTTGCTCCCGGTAAGAATATTAAATAAGCTTCCCTATATATTTTTCTCTTTTATTTTCTTTAAAATATTATCATTGAAGATAACTTTTCAATTTTATTTTCTACTAGCTAATTGGTGGAGTAATTACGGAGGTGAAGCACCTAATTTGAAGAAGTTTACCATTTGTGTTATTAGCCTTTCTTGTAGTGCAACTGGGTGTGAAAGGAACTGGGGTGTGTTTCAACACCTAAGTTAGAAAAATCAAACGTTAATCTTTTTGATAATTTATCATTTACATTTATTAATATTTAATAATGAAGTCTAATGAAACCTATTTTCTTGTTACCAGCTTCATACCAAAAAGAGAAATCGAATAGCCCAGTCTCGCTTGAATGACTTGGTTTTTGTCAAAGCGAATCGTGCTTTGAAGCATAGACGTGAAGAGAATACGTCCATGGATCCCATCCTCTTAAAGAACATTGATGAAAGTAATGAGTGGTTTCTTGGACGGATGGATGGTGATTCAGATGATGATACTCTTGCAATTGAGGGTGATAATTTGACATGGGCTGCGGTTGCCCGAGCCTCCGGGGCAGATGAGCGTAATTATTACACTAGACGTAGAGCATCTCAAGGAAGCACCACTCAACAAGGCTCTATGTTTAACAAGGATAAAGGAAAGGCTCCTACTTCAACTTCTAGGCCTCGTGGACGATTTCAATTAGTTGATGAAGATGAAGATGAGGATGAGGAAGAGGATGTTGCAGACTATCCAGAGGAGGAGGAAGAGGACATAGGAGATGACGATGTTGGTGGATTTGATGATGTTGATCCTGCGCATGTGGTGTTAGATGATGATGATGAAGACGTCTAGTTGATCTCACATTGCTTTGAGAATTATGTTATATGTTGTTCATGTTTTCTTTCATATCTTCATGACTATGCTTGTTTCTTTGTTTCTAAACTTCTACTAAGTTCTTGTGTGTGTGTGTTTTTACTTTTTATAATATTGCCATGCTAAATTATCATCTTGTGGACTATTTGCGATACTTTTGGTACTTATATTGATGTACAATTGTTATTTGATCTCACTATTTTACTCAATTATCATAAATAAGTCCTGAAAATTGTTTTCAAACCTTCATCCTTGAGGCGCACCCCTTCGCTTCACACCTCGCGCCTCATGCCTCGGGACCCTTGGCGCCTTAGTGCGCCTTGCGCTTTTTCAAACTAAGCATGATATATCGGAGCTTCTACCGTGCTATTGTGTGGTTATCTTCATTAATTCTCAACTCAGTTTTGCTGTTACTCCTTGACCCTTTGTTTCTTTTCTAGTACTGTTGCTGCTATTAGTAGCCCCTTATTGCTACTGTTGCAACCATGACTTGGTGTGAAAAACATCATTAGGCCTTATTTGTGATAATTCATGATAAAGCACTTCCTGGTACGATAAATGTTCTACACCAAGTTTTCTCTCTGTACGGAGATGTGGAAAAGATTTCCATATTTCGGACAAGGGGTGATTTTCATGCTTGAGTGAATTTCTACACTTACCAGGACGCTGTCCATGCTTTTTGCAAACTTCAAGGTCACCAGATTTACGATGGTTGTTGTGAGTTACATCTTTACTTTGCTAGTGAATTCATTTGTGATTGTAAGCCCTACATTCCTTATTATATGTGGGATCATGACCTTCCTAGAGCTCCTTTGATTCCTTTGAAGCTTCTCACTAGAGATTGCAGGGTTTCGTCTCTAAGATTTTCCAAGAAAAACTGACTTCTTATTTGCATGAGACAGATCGAATCTATTACGATGCATATGATAGGGGACTTATAACTGAGAATAAGAAAGAAGAGACTTTACACAATGAAAATATGGAAGCAGATGTCCAAGTTATACAGTATTGTCAACTTCTAGATATCGAAGCAAATGACGTTAACAGCAACATCCTTGATTCTATGAATTAGGAAGTGCAAGTTGGGGACTGTGAGTCATATGCAAATGAAGTCCATAGTGAAGGAATGTTCATTCTAGATAGCAATGTGGACGGTTTTGCTGAGGCACCTAATGAGGAAGATGTCCAACCACTAGTACAAGTGAATGAAGAATCAATGATAATAGCAAACAACTGTTTCATTATACCCCATGAATATTCAATGGACATTCATAAATCCGAAGGCATGCAAAGAAAATTGAAGATGGACCAAACAGTTGGTATACATGTTGATGCTGAATTTATAATCCCTGAGCTTTCATGGACAATACTCTACATTCGATGTCTAGACTTGAAAGTGAGCATGTTGATTTGTTGATTCTTAATGAACTTCTAGTAGGCAAGAAGCTACATCGGTTGATTGCATTGCTACTTTTCTTGGAGAATTTGAAAGCTCCACAGTTTTTTCAATTGTAGAGTGCAGTGAAGTTGTTTCTTTACTTGGATTCCTTCCTTCTACCACTGTACAAAACTCAAGGACAAGTTTTTTCCAACCAGGGAACAATGATACAGGATAAGGATAAAGGATAATTAAGAACATATAAATATATCTTAATATTAGCATATGTGAAGTATTTTTTATAATTTATTATCTTTGTAGGTTATCTTTTAGGATAAAATCTTATCTTTTTATCTCTTAGATTATTTTTAGTCATCGTAATCCTCAAATATATTTTCTATTCCTCTTTGCAGCTATATTGAGTCCTATATAAACCCCCTCGCGCATTGGGGAAAGACACACTTCAATGAATTGAATTAATTGAGTTTTCAAAATTTCTTGTGTGATTTTCTAGGTGTGGGAATTGCTCTTAGAGCATCCTCCATCAGTTAACACCAAGTAATTCCCTCAAAGGTTCTCTGAGGGAGCTCCTTAGATACAGAAATCACCCCTAAGGACCTCCTTGAGACCTCAAATCACCGCACTAATGAACCAATTAGTGCTACACCTAGTCTTGAGGATTTTGGGGAGAGAGAGAGAGAGAGAGAGAGCAATTCTTCATTCATCAACATAATCTAATTATAAAAGTAGCTCTAAGAGTTGTATTTGTAGCAATTACACCCTCTCACACTGAGCTACAATACACTCAAAAGGCGAATGAAAGAAAAAGCTTAATTTAAACCAAAAGCAAAAGCATCGATATCTAAGTAAGATGTATTTAGTCTTTGACACCTCGCTTGTGCTTCTGAACAAAGTGGGGGTCAACCGTAATTTGAATATGAGTCTAAGTTTTATTCAGAAATTAAATGCAACCAGGGGCTTCATTAACTTAGCAAAAAAATAACAGCAAGATTAAAGAAACAACAGCAGCTCAAACTTCTAGATAAAAGGGAATTTCACCCCTTTTTCTGCTAGTCAAAATCAGGTCTCATGTGTAATTTATGCCATATTTTTTTTATGGCCACTTGATAATATTTCAAGTGTCTTTTTAAGCCATAAAACTTCCAAAATGAGTTGAAGATGTTTGAACCCACAATGAGCTCATTTTCCAGGACTACTACGCACATCACTTGGCTGGCAGATCTGAGGGGTCAAATGACCTCCAATTTGCATAAAACTTGCTTTATTGGAAAGAACACTCTTTGAAATAATTGGCTAATTCAAACGTCCCAATATGCTCTGGAGGGCTAAGGAAAATTGTGCACAAAATCGGGCTTGTGCGGGGGCGAACTAGCAGTTTGGGCCTTCTGACTTTGTCCTTGCATTTGAGTGAGTGACGAAATGACCTCAAATCATATGAAAGATCACTTTAAGTTAGGCTAGAATAACATTCGTTAAATAATGTGAGCATGGACAAAGGTTGCCTCGGCTAGTGCACTTGCTTAAAACTGCTAACTTGGGTGTACATGAGTAGTCTGCCCATATTTATTCTTGGCCATGCATTTGGCCTCAGAATGAGTTAAGGGACATTTAGAGGACCTCTTGACTTTTCCGAACAAGTAGGGAAACTGCTCCTAAATGCTTAGTGGGGGCCTTGAACTGCCACTCCACTTCTACTCCAAAACATAGGGAACTTGTTACTCAAATTGTTCTTGAATCTAATGCTTGAGATTGAACTATGTAGACATTAGAAATATTAATCCGAAATTGCAACGTGCACTTCTAAAATGGTGAGTTCGCATATCTGTGTCCAAATTTAGGACAATGTTGCTTGTGTCCTAAATTCAGAGCTTTGGTGAGTTGGACACTTGGATCCTTACCTGAGTCCGTGCACCACAGGTTCTATCCTGATCGTGGTCAATAACGCTTTTGCTGCTGGATTGCTTATCTCAGCTTGGAAAAGGCTGTATGGCTAGCACGACAGTGGGGCACAAATCGATTGAGATGTGGACAGACTCTTAACGTCTGATTAGGGTGTTGACTAAAATTTTGAAAACTTCTGAAGTAAGGTAAATAGGTGAATAGGGCTTTAATTAAGACAGCGCGTTATCTAGCTGTGTTAACTAGAGAGTGATGTGTCAATGTCGCTTGTATTACCTGTTGTCCTAAAAGAACAAAAATTCTGATGCTGTTTGTTTTCTCAATATTTAAGTAAGAATTTTGCAGCCTTTGATTGATACTGTTTGAAGCCTATAAGCCATAGCATATTCATCTAAAGCGGAGTTCCTTTTCATCTTTTTATTCCATTTTTGTGCTTCACTGCCTTCATTTGTTACAGATATCTTGTATGTGAGGCATGAACTAGGATTCTGTTTGATGTCGAAGGCTTATATGATCCTTACTGCCAAGGGTAGGCTGCCAGTGTCTGCTTTTGAAGACCTTTTCCCTTTTAAAGGGTGGTCTTCCATTTGATTAGCTGCCTATATTAGTACATCAGATGATCGAGTTTGCACTTTCCTTTCCTTAACCAATGTTGTTATCCCTGTGTTTGTGCTAAAGAACTCCAAACCTCTGGTTCCGTCAGCATCAGAGGCAGTAACCTTGCTGTTAAGGTGAAATTGGGTGATTTCGAGATGACACTACAATGGAGCAAGATTGGTAAGCTAAAGATGTTTCTAGTTCAGGTAATTAACTCCCTGCTCTTTTGGGTTGAAGTAGTATTTTGTGATGTTGTCGTCGTTTTTTGTTTGCAGGATTTGCCACCCTCCACCCCCCAAGATTTCGACCGTTGTCTGCCTAATAGTTTTTATAGTTCTCTCGAGCATGATGTTTGAGAGGTTTTTATGATTTGGTGTATATATGGATGAACGAATAAAGCACTGTCACTAGGCTTTCTATGTCATAATCTTCCACTAATAGAAGAATATCCTGTCTACGTTGCCTCCCACTGGAGGGGTGGAAACAAGCTGACCCAAGCCATAGCCATAGGCTCGAGGCTTCACTTATGAACTATTTTTTGAGCTCGGCTTGATTCACGAGTTTTCCAAGCATGAAAACTTGGGCTCAATGCTGGACTGGCTAAATTTTTTGGGCTCTCGTGAGTCTTTACGGGGGTCTTTACAAGTGCATACTTCATGTGCTCTCACTGTTGTCAGTCACCCCTCCCCAAAAAAAACTGGAGAAAAAGGGGTCCTCTCGTGTCTTCAATTTATACACCGGCTTTTATGCTAAAGTTTTCATTTGACTAGCAATTTGGCATGCTTAACTTCTAGCTGTAAACACACTTATTCACCACGGCTATTCGTAGAACTTGTATGGATCAGGGAGTTACTTCACTTTGTATATTTTATGATGAAATCAAGGCCTGAAAACTTTTGAGTTACAATTTATTGCATATCCATGGTGAATGTATAGATTCTTTTTTTTGAAGTCTTTAATACTCCATTAAGTAGACTTGAGCTATTGGTCCATATGGGTAGAATCTTCCTATGTGGATTTTCTCCATTCAAAATACTCGAATGTGAACCTTTTTGAGGGGAGCAACAAACCCGCTTGAACTAACTTGTGTTGGCTGTGAGTGCGTGGATATCTTAATAGCCGTTGATCTTGATAGCTGTCGATCTTTGAAGAGCTAACCTAAAAGATTGAAACATATTCTTAGCATACATGGATCTACCTTTAGGACACTGGTGTTACGAGCAACCGTTTGCAAAAGAAGGTTGCTTGTATTTTCTCTATAAATCCTTAATGTTTTTTTTTCAAGCAGATGCCTTAATGAGTATGAATCAAATCCCAAAAAAAAACTGAAATATTGGAAATTGTTATAGAAAATTTTCAGATCTAACACTGAATTTATTAGGACCCTTTATGAAGGCATAATATTTTTAGGGGTGGCACAATTGTGTTTCGTTCTTTTCTTTTCTTTGTTATCTATCCTAGTTTTTTTTGTTATTGGCGAGTGATGAGACACACAATACACAGCCCAAATATCAGGGCCCACATTCCCATCTGTTATGATGATGTGGCATAACAGCATAACCAATTCTTGTAATAAGCTCCACCAATGTATATATACAACCTCATGTACAATAGTCTCTCCCCAATGAAACAGAATACAAGATTCTTTTCATCTCTCTTAGCGTTCTTTCTCTCTCTCTCTCTCTCTCTCCTCACTGTCGTTGATGAAATGATTCGAGCTCAATCAACATGGTATCAGAGCAGTACGAGCATTGTCAGTTTTCTTTGATTCAATGAATCAGGTGATAGCATCTCTATTCTTACTTCAATAAGATTTTCTATCATTTTTTTTTTGGTATTTTGTATGCAAATTGGATTCTGCCTCTACAAAATTCTTGAACGAATTCTGCATAAATCCAATTCTTCTTGTCTGGGACACAATCAGTATGGCTGTAAACATGAATGTCAATGATCCAACACACGAACTCTTCTTGAATCCTTCAGATAATCTGAATAACATTCTTGCTAGTGAACTAATGAATGGAGAAAACTATGGTCACTGGAAGAAGCCCATGGAAGGGGCTTTTATTGCCAAGAATAAACTCGGTTGTGCATTAGGAACCTGTTCCAAGCCTACAGCAGGCTCTCCATTAGAAGGACAATGGAATAGGTGCAACAAAATGGTGATTTTTTGGATTATTAATGCATTAGTTAAAGACATTGGACAGAGCCTTTTGTTTTCCTTTTCTGCAAGTGCAGTTTGGGTGCAACTTGAACAGAGATTTGGAGAAGCTGATGGCACAAGAATCTTTAAGATTTAAAGAGATCTTTGCACCATTTCACAAAGTAGGATGACTATAATAGTTTGATCACCATCCCACTTTGTAACTGTGGGATTGAGTGTGCAAGTTTCAAAGCTGCACATAAGCTGATTCAAGACCAACAACTTATGCAATTCTTGGTTGGTCTCAATGAGGATTACAAGATGATTAGAGGCAGTATACTCATGATGAAACCTTTACCAAATATAGATCAGGTGTACAACTTAATTAAGCAAGAAGAGAAACAAAGGTCTCTGTCTGCTATATCATAGTTCAGTCATGGTTCTAGTGCTTTTCATGCCAATTCACATGGTCAAGAGGCTACAATTGCAGATCATACAACCCTGATTACTCAGCACCAGAGGGCATTCAATCCCTCACAGAAGGCTGTACAAGCTGGAAATTATAACCCAAGTTATAATTCCAATTATAGTAATTTTAAGAGCATGCCTAGAGGAGTAAGTCAAGACAAGAAACAATTATTCGGTGATTACTGCAAGATGTCAGGGCATACTATTCGCAAATGTTAGAAAATTCATGGCTATCCTCCCGGGCACAAGTTCTACAAAGGAAGAAAAATGGCAGTTGTGGTTCAGTCATCAGATGAAATTGCTAGCAATGTTTCTGGTCACAACTATGAGACCTCTAATCTTCATGGCAACCTAGTTACTACCCCTACTGTTCAGACCCTTACTCTAGTATAATACACTCAACTATTGTAAATCATCAGCAAACACACAACTAAAGCAACTATGACTCATAATGATTCTGTCACTGCAGCTGGATTCATGGCAGGTAAGAGTTTCTATTTCCTAACCACAATTGGCAACAACAATTAGATCTTAGATAGTGGGGCCAGCGATCACATTACTCATGATCGATCCCTACTACATGATGTCAAACCAATTCAAAAGAATTGCTATATTACAATGCCTAATGTTGAGAAAGCTCAAATTCTACATGTTGGATCAATGTTTTTGGGTCCTGACATCATACTGCAAGACATCCTACACACTCCAGAATTTCAATTCAATTTGCTTTCCATAAGCAAATTAACCAAACAACTCTCAGCAAATATTATCTTCACTCCTGAGTGTTGCATTCTCCAGGACCGAGCTATGAAGAGGGAAATTATCCTTGGTAAGGAAAACAAAGGGCTCTATTGCATGAAAAGGGAAGAACAACAACTACAAGACAAGAGCATTCAGTCTCAGGTTTTGCAGGCAAGCACAGGAAGAATGAATGGAGTTACAATGTGTTTTTCTAACTCTGAGTTGTGGCATTTTAGATTTGGGCATCTACCGTTTGAGCAACTTCAACATCTTGAAATTCCTCAATGTAATAAAACTAGACATGGTGTCTGTCAAATATGTCCAATGGTAAAACTTCACAAAAGTTCATTTTCTTTGAGCAATACAAAGTTTATGTCTTGTTTTGAGCTCATTCATGTTGATATCTGGGGACCCTATCCCCACAAGACATACAATGGTTTTCAATATTTTTTGACCATAGTGGATGATTATTCAAGAGCCACATGGGTACCCTTGATGGCACACAAAAGTAATGCTTTCCCTTTATTGAAGGCATTTGTTATTTTTGTTGAAAAACAGTTTGATACTCACATGAAAATCATAAGGTCTGATAATGGTATGGAGTTTAAAGACCTCTCAGCTGTGGAATTTTGCAGAGAAAAGGGCATTATACATCAAACATATTGTGTTGACACTCCACAATAGAATAGAGTAGTAGAAAGGAAGCATCAGCACCTATTACAAGTCACCAGGGCACTCATGTTTCAGTCCAAATTGCCCAGAAAGTGTCGGGGGGAGGCCTTGCTTACTGTTGTTTATTTAATAAATAGAATGCCAACAACTGTGTTGTAAAATAGATCTCCCTTTGAGGTCCTTTACAAGACTAAACCATGTTGTGAACATTTGAAAATTTTTGGGTGTCTCTGCTATGCTGCCACATTGAAAAGACACAGAGACAAGTTGCAACCAAGCCCCCCCCCCCCCCCGTGCATTTTCCTTGGATACCCTTATGACTAGAAGGCCTACAAGCTACTTGACTTGGAGACAAACAAAATTTTCACTTCCAGAGATGTACATTTTCATGAAAATGTCTTCCCTTTCCAACATATTCAATGCCCATCTTCAACACCTTTACTTGCTGTCACTGTATGTATTCCAGAAACTAATACATTTCAGCAACCTGAGCCACATCTTTTCCCTCAAATGCCCACACCTGACACTGTCAGTATGCAGTCTGTTGAACAATCAACAACACCAACATCCCCCTTTCAATCCACTAATTCCCCTCCTACCTCTACTTCATCTCAAAATACATTACCCATTCCAGCTCCAACAAGAAGGTCATCCAGATCACACCAACAACCCCATTACCTCAAGGATTATTTTTATGGTATGGTCCACTCATTACAGTTACCAGCAGAACATCATGCCTTAGTCTCCACCTTGACAAAATACACTGAACCTCAGTCCTATGAGGAAGCCTCCAAGGTACCAGGATGGATAGAAGCAATGCAGAAAGAAATTGATGCTCTAATAACCAACCAAACCTGGGAATATGCTTACTTGTCACCAGGAAAAAAGACAATTAGCAACAAATGGGTTTACAAAGTCAAACTCAATTCAGATGGCACCTTGGAAAGACTTAAAGCAAGGCTTGTCATTAGAGGTTTTACTCAGAAATATGGAATTGATTACCAAGAGGTATTTTCCCCTATTGTCAAAATGGCAACCATAAGAAGTATTATAGCTTTGGCAGTCTCCAAAAGGTGGCCCTTATCACAACTAGATGTAAACAATGCTTTTCTTCATGGAGACCTTGATGAGGTGGTCTATATGGAGGTGCCAAAGGGAATTCCCGATCCTTCCAAGAAGGTCTGCAAATTGAAAAAGTCAGTATATGGCCTGAAGCAAGCAAGCAGGCAATGGTTCAGCAAACTGAGTAGCACACTCATCTCTATGGGATATCAACAATCTAAAAATGACTACTCATTATTTCTCAATAAGTCCTCCACACAAATGACACTCGTGGCCATCTATGTCGATGATATTATGATAACAGGATCAGATCCAATAAAGATCAACCACATCAAACAACATCTGAATCAGTGCTTTGGCATTAAAGACCTTGGACAACTCCATTACTTTCTTGGACTTGAAGTTAGCTACATTCCAGCAGGTGTGGTTTTATCTCAGAAGAAATTCACACTTGAGTTTCTCAAGGACAGTTGCTTGACTGACACAAGACCTGCCACCACTCCTTTACCACTTAACTGCAAACTAGCACCAGATGAAGGTGATCTTCTCAGTGATCCCACATACTACAGAACAATCATTGGAAAACTAAATTTCCTTATAAACACTCGGCCTGATCTCAGCTTTATAGCCCAAAGCCTGAGCCAGTTCATGCAGAAACCTGTAACCTCCCACTTGCAAGCCCTACAGCACACCCTAAGGTACATTTAGTCTACAATAGGGAAAGGAATCTTATTACAAGGATCATACCATTTATCAATACAAGCATATTCAGTCTCTGATTGGGCAGTTAGTCCTTTTTTCATAAGATCAATCATAGGATATATCATACTGTTTGGTTCATCTCCTATCAGTTGGAAAAGCAAGAAGCAAAGCACAGTGTTGAGGTCTTCTTCAGAAGCTGAGTACAGAGTAATGTCACAAATAGCAGCAGAAATAACATGGCTAGTTCGACTCTTTGCAGAAATAGGTGTTCACCTTCTCAAACCTGTGATACTAAATTGTGACAATCAATCTGCCATCCATATTGGTAAGAACCCTGTGTTCCATGAACGTACAAAACACATAGGGATAGATTGTCATTTTACGAGGGAAAAGGTCTTAGAAGGTCTACTATAGCTTACATACATGCCTACACAGCAACAGCTTGCCGACGTGCTCACTAAGATGCTTCCTTCTCCTCAGCAGGACCTTTTACTAGCAAGGCTAGGCATGGTTCCATACCCTCACCATTCTAGCTTGAGGGGGGGTGATGAGACACACAATACACAACCCAAATATCAGGGCCCACATTCCAATCTGTTATGATGATGTGGCATAACAGCATAACCAACTCTTGCAATAAGCTCCACCAATGTATATATACAACCTCATGTACAATAGTCTCTCCCCAATGAAACAGAATACAAGATTCTTTTCATCTCTCTTAGCGTTCTTTCTTTCTCTCTCTTTCTCTCCTCACTGCCATTGATGAAATGCTTCGAGCTCAATCAACAACGGGCAGTGGGAGGGACCATAGAGAATACTTCTTTTTTTTTCCTCCCTAAACTGAGTATGTGCTCAATCTTCTAGGGGTTGGGGGGAAGGGGGAGGAATGTACTCCTTGTTGCTTCTAAAAATGCATGTGCATCAGATGCCAAAAATGAAAGGCACTCTGATTTTGATTCACATTTTTCGACAACAATATTGAGTACGCATGAAGAACGCGAAATACATTTTAATACATTTTAATTCATTTTGCAGCCTGTGATATGGACGGTGGTTGAAACATTACTATTGCCATATGTTAACACCAGACTTTATGTAGGATTCCGATTGCCCATGATCCGCGGTTTCACCCTTGAAAAAGCCAAAATCAGCAACTTAGATTCCAGGCTCATCATTTGCAGTGATGTAGCATACAACGACTTCGAGTATCTTGCTTGGCTTCCAATCCGCGTTTCATAGGCATCTTTATAATCCGCCCATGACTTTTTATTCGCCCCTACCGCAGGTTGAGGCAAACGCCAAATACATCTGACTCCCTTAAATATTCCCATGTGTGAGCAGTGCCTGCATCCACGGTAATGAAATCTTTCTGGACTTGGTATGTAAACTACTCGCACGAGAGGAGGCACCCCACTTTGTACAGTTTTTCACTTTGTAAAAAGTAGCTTTGTACATGATCATGTATAGTTCTCGTAAAAGTTCCAGAACAATTTGATTTGTATACATGAAGCATAACGCACTAATAGACAAGGTCTGAACCTCATAGAGGGTAGGACAACAGAAAGCTCCCCCAGTGTTTGTGTGTTTTGTTTTTTGTTTTTTTAATAGAGTGTTTGATTGGGGGGAATATGATTTTTCTAGAATATGATTTTTTAATTTTCTATTATTTGACACAATAAAGGATGAAAAACTATTTTATAAGGAAGATGATTTTTCCCTCAATGGAGTAAAATCATTTCCTTTTTGAGAAGACAGGAAGTTGGTTTTGTTCCTTCAACTCTTTGATATTTTTATTTAGGTGCAAAATTCGATTTAAATAGTTTGGATTGAAATTTGACTATTCGATGGGAAATATTAAAACAAACTCATATATAAATTTTCAGCTCAAATTTCTTTCATTTGATCGACATTTATCTCTACCATGACAATTTAATCGATATTTTTTACCATTACAACAATTTAGTCGACTAGTCACTAAATCAATTTTAATGGTTTAGATCGAAACTTGATCATCAGATAGAAAATACTGAAATACACTCAAATTTAGATTTTGAGCTTGATATTCTTTCATTTGGTAACAGTTTTTTTTCACAGACAATTCAATCGATGCTTTTCACCCCTTAAACAGTGTAGACAGTATTTTTCACAACTAGAACAATTTCAATAGTTTGTTTCGGAACTTGATCATCGGATACAAAAAATTAAAATAAGCTCAAATCTAGCTTTTGAGCACAACATTCTGTCATGTGGTCAACATTTTTCTCTGCCACGACAATTCAATCGACGTTGTTCGCCACGTAAACAATTCAGTTGATGTTTTTCATCACTAAAATAATTTAAACTGTTTAGATTGAAGCTTCAGTATCCAAGTGGAAGTATTGGAAAGAAAAACTCAAATATAAATTTTAAACTCAAAATTCCTTCATTTACTCAACATTTATCTTAACTACAACTATTTACTCAATATTTTTTGTCGTTAAAACAATTCAATTGACGTTTTTCTCTTTTTCATGGAAAGTTATTTATCTTGTACCAAACAATAGAAATTGCGACATAAAAATCAATTTTCCTTGGAAAAATATTTTCCACATAAAAAGATTTTTCTGGGAAAACCAGTTTCCTTCCAACCAAACACTATCTTAATAGAAATTCTCTTTCCATGCACGCGGGTTCGAGTCAACCATGCAAGATTTGTAAATGTTAAATGTATATGATTGCACCTAAACAAACATGAGTTTGAGCTTGCATCTGAGAAATATATGAACTCTTTGAGGGAAGGAAGAAAATTCTTATGCACTGATGTTTTATATGCTTAGAAAAATTAGAGTAAAATTTTCGCATGAGGCACTCACCCAAAAAAAAAAGGAAAAGGAAAATTGCAAGCATGTGGAATACTTGTATATGTCCTAATCTTACTACAGGGACTGGCAATCCTCGCAATTCATAGAGGAGATTCTTGAGACCATGTTTGGATTTAGCAAAATCTTTGTTAAAGGAAAATTTTAAGGGAAAAAATGAGGCAAAAAAAGTGGAAAGGAAGTGACCCCCTCCACTGGGAAATTGTATGATACAAGAAAAAAGTAATTTTTCAAATCATAATGGGAATATGGTAAGAAAAAGTCGGAAAAAAAGACGTATGATCTTAATAGAAAGAATGACATTCTAGGAATGAAACTTTCTAAAAAGATGAAAGTTTTGAACTATACTTTGAGCAGCCCCCCACCCTTTTTTGTGGTCAATAGGTAGTCCAAGTGGTATAAAGGACAAATATAGCTTAGTAGGAACATAAATTCTTCATACGAGCTAAAACTGTTGATTGATGAGCGTCTTGAAATAACAACTTCGAAAATCCATAAAGTAGTAAACTCTTAACAATATTGTTTACAATTAGTGTAGAGTGCTTTTGCTTGAGCCCCCAAACACACGATTTAGGGCATAACTTTTGTCATCGGGCATTTAAAAATAAGACGTCATTTTTAGGTGCCTACAATTAGTCCCCACATTGACAATAATGGAGTTATGGTGATGGTCAAAGGAAAGGACTTTGCTTGTAGTCGCCAATTTGGTAGTGATGATGTGATACTTGGACCTAGCTGCTAAGGGTGCTGAGGTTAGGCGCCCACCCACTTTCTCCACGACGGATGCTAATGATGTAAAACCTGAACTTGGCCACCAAGCGTCCTAAAGTTCAACGCCTGCCTATTTTCATTGTGATGATGGCTTATTATGTGAAACCTGAACCTAGTTGTTGAGGGTCCCAAGATTCGATGCCTAACCACTTTCCCTATGACGGTGGTTGACAATGTGAAACCTGAGCCTTGCCGCTAAGGTCCTGAGATTCGGTGTCCGCCCACCTTGCTGCGACGGTGGTTAATGATGTGAAACCTGAACCTGGCCGCTTAGGGTCCTGAGATTTGGTGCCGGCTAACTTTTGCAACAACAGTGGCTGATGGTGCCCCATCGTGCCTAGAGCTAGTATTTCTAAATTCTGACCTTTTACCGGCCTAACGGACCTTTTTCGGTTCTAGCAGATTTTATTGTTAACCTTACGTTGGCGTAGCGGATTTTACTATTAACTTTTTGTAGGTTTAGTGGATCTTTCGCTGATCTAGTGGATTCTGAATTTCATCTAGTTTTCTCTTCTTGATTTGAGAATGACTAGCGCACAATTTTGCATGTGATGATTTTGGGCCCTTTGAAACTGGCCAGGTTCCCCCCTTGCCATCTTTTTTCGTTCTTGTTTACATGCATGTTAGATTGATAAGTTTGGACCTATCAACGCTTAGCCTGCCCTAGGGAACCCGCTCAGTCCCCCCTTTTGCTTTTGCTCTTCCTCTTTGCTACTTATTGCTTGTTTTGTTTATGATGATGCTAGTACAGGTGAGGTTGATTCCCCTAGGAACCCTATCGGGTTCGTTTTGCTATCACTGTCACGTGTTTCTTCTAGCTTGTATGTCCTTTGATTGGAGCACTTGTACTTTATCACATGTCATGCATGTCTTGGGAACCCGGTTGGGCTCCTCCTTTGTCCTTGTCCACTTGTTAGCATGTAGGTATATCATTTGCATGTGTTGCATTCATGAGACCCCGGCCAGGTCCCCCTCCTTCATTGCCTTGTTTTCTCTCATCTCTTTTCTTTTCCTACACTTAGGAATGTTCATAGGTCCAAACCTGGATCAGACTGAAGACCAATTAAGAGAAAAAGTATGGACCGAGGACTGAGCTGAACAAGAGTAGGGCTAGACCAGGAACAAATTGAAAAAATTTGGACCTGATTGGGACTGACCGAAGTAGACTACATTTTTTTTTTTAAATACAGTTGCAATGAAACTTATTGACTTAATTAATTTTGGCCAAAATCATCTTGTTATTGATTTTATTTGCTAATTCTAAAGAGCATTAGTTTGCACATGGCATGATCTTTGAACAAACAAATAAAAAAGGAAGCCTCAAACTCTTAACAATTTTTTATTTTATTTTAAAAGTAGTTTTTCCTTTGATAGGACCGGATCGAACCGAAGACCGAATGAGGTAAATAATTGGATCGAGGACCGGAACAAATGCACTCGTTCTAGACCGGTTCGGTCGGTCCGACCCGGTTTTCAGTCTGGTCTGGGTTTGGATCGAATAATGTACACCCCTACCTATACTTGTCCTTATGTATGTGTAGAATATATAGGTATTGGCATGGGAATCTGGCCGATTTCTCTTTTGATTTGGTCTCTTATTTTCTTCCTCTTGTATTTGGCTAAAAATACAAGTCACTTAAGGGCTTCTCTTCACATCTTTCTCACTCTCATCACTTCTACTTTCCATTGCTTTCGTCTTTATTCTCTTGACTAAGAGCATGTCATTTGTTCTCTAAAAATCATGAGTGTAAGGGCACACCTATCCCAAAGAACTAGGCAAGAGAAACTCACTTTCATTCAGAAGGAATGGAGGCCAGTTGAATCTAGAAGTGGAATTAGTCTTTTGGTGGACGTTGGATATTCTGCATCTAGCCAAGCTACTTCAAAAGCAGACCGTGTTCTTCTTCCCCTTTTTCTATAGCTTTTGTTATGATCAAGAATCTAATAATGATCGCTTTCCTCTTCTTTTTTTTATAAAGATCTTAACTTAGGGGTGTAAGTACCCCTTGGAAATTTATGATGGACCTTAGGGGTAGAGAGGCGGGAGTCCAATCTAAGCTAACAATGGTGGCCTCGGTGTCTTCTATTCTGCTTTAGAAGGAACAGTAGATTTAACTGATCAAGGTGTTGCTCGAGCAGTGTGGAGAGATTTTGGGATACCACTAATACTTTTCATCTCCCATTTGGGGAGGTGACCATAACCCCTCTTGATTTTGTTATGTTAACATGTCTTAATTTTTCTAGAGACGTCAGTTTACCAAGAAGACTTCCATCTTCAGCAGGACTAGCATCTTTAGCTATTCAACCCTATCATGAATAGAATCCCTTGTGGGAATTGCTTTTCCTATAGCATTCCTTATGATGTGGTAACAGATTATGTAATAGCCCGACCCTAAATCATGTTTATTTATTTAATTGAGCCATGTCATTAATTTTTCTCATTTATTTATCTCATTTAATCATCTGGTTGGGAGAATTCATTTTGGGCTCCACTTTGCAATTTGAGTTTCATTTATTGCAATAATTTCGGGTGAATCGATATTAGGGCCTGGTAAATATGATTAGGTGATAAATTATTTTTCATAATGTCACAAAAATTTAATTTTTAACCATACAAAAATTTGGGCACAAATTCATTATGTATGGCCCAATTCATTTGAGCCCGATTTGCGGTCCGATTCATTGGGTTCAAATTGTGGCCCGAAATTTTTGGTGTAGTTAAATTAGGTTGATTACCAACGTTTTGCCTAATTGTCGTTAGCAAAAAGTTACCTTGTGGATGGATAAATGTCAGCCATGTGGGATAAATCCAAAAAAAATTACAAGCAAACCAAGCCACATATTCTCTTCTTCCTCTCCTCCTTTTTCTCCCCATGTGCTGCTGTTGCTGTTGTTGAATTCCGGTGGCTGTTGCCACCATCTACCGCCAGCCAGTGCTATTGCTGGCTAGCCCCAACACCCTAGCACCACCAGCCGCCACTCGCAATCCTCAAAGCCACCAAACATTACCTCCAGCTCCATCTTTTTCAATCTCAAAGTGAGTAACTCTATCACCTATCTTGTTGATTTTAGTTTTGATTCTTGTTTTTGTGGAACACATTATTTTGATAAGAATAAGAACTATTTTTATGTTTTATTTTGTCGTTTATACCTAAAAGCATGCTAAGGTTGAGTTCATGTATGAGCATGCAGGCTTGAGTTTGAAATGATGGATTTGGATTTTGGTACTTGATTTTTATGATCTTGGCCATTAGTAGTTGATGTATCCACCAGGGGTCCAAGCTAATGCTCAATTTAAGAGCAAAAGCTTAAAACCGAGAGAGAATACAATCAAGGAAAAACCAAGGAAAACAGCACGTAATATGCTGGTTGTGAGGCAGCAAACACATGAGGTGGTATGGGATTTAGAATCAAGGGATTCTAAATGAGAAAAGGAAAAGTAAACATGAAGTATGTTCAAAGCATTGAATGAAAACTTAAGCTAGAAATCAGTAATACATGGCTTGCAAACTAAAAACTAGTAAAGTTCACTTGAAACCCATGAGGATTATCAAGGTAGATGGATAGTTCTAAACCTTTGCTTGGATCCAGAAACACCACCAAACTAAAGTTTAGGGCCCTTAAACTATGATTAAGATACAGAAACACCACTTAATCAAGTTTAAGACTACACTTGGACACCACCTTAACCGACCTAGCTCAGGATAAGCAAGTTTAGTATTGGACATGACACAAGAGCAACGCTCTCAATTCTGATTTTTGATTCAAAGTTGGATATGATATCACAAGAGGGGGCCGTGTACGAGCTCTTATACAAGCATAGCAAGCAAGCAAGCACACTCCTAAAGGTTTTCTTCCTATGAACGAAAGGTCCTAGATTAGGCTAATTACACGGTTTAGGCTAATCTGGATACAAGCTCATTTAACCTAATCTAATTACATTAAAAATGCAAAGGAAAACAAAGCAAATGAAGTTACAACCTTAATCATTCATGATTAAGCCTTAATACAATCAGAATGCTTGCTAAAATGTGATTGGCCAACCGTAAAGCAAAGTTCCTTTTGGGCGAACCAATGGGATGCAAGAGACATATGAATTCACAGCTTCCATCTAATTGGCTATTCTTCTCCCCTTCTTCCTTATTGGATTGCTGGTTGGTTACTCAATGATCATGTCGAATTGCTTCCTAGAAGATGCTCATGCAGCTAGACAACGATTGGACGTGAGTAAGGCATGCAACCTCCCATTGCACCAATCAGCTATCAACTAGGCAGTAGCTGGCAGTTTCAGGCTATGATTGGAGGCCACGTTTCTCATGCAAAACGTGGTCATAAGTTGGCTTGGCACATATGGCTGGAAAGCTCTGGAAGTCTTCTAACTCCTCCAAGTGGAATTAATCAATTTAGGGATCATTTTCCTAATCAAAACAGCAAAATGGTTGGACTAGTCTGAACCGGGTCTCAGCCTGCACGATTTGGAAGATTGAACAGGTTCCTCATCTTCCACTTGACTTAACTTGATTTTATCACAAGGACCAGGTAGATAACATCTTGAGCACCCAAAATATGCAAAAATTCAAGACTTAAACTAAAATATAGCTTAAGAAAGAAGATGAACAAAACTGGGTACATTCTGGCCCTACTGGGCAGTTTGGACACCGTGGGTTTATTTGCTAATTTGAGAGGGTAAATGAAGTCCAAATGGGATGAAACTTGATTTTCTAGAAAGATGACTTCTTAAAATTCAATCCCAATGTAAAATATGGGACTTAAACCTTAAAGAGATTTAAGTAATTAATCTCTCAAAAACTGTGTTTACTGCTGGAAGCAAACCATAACCTGTTGTTTTAGGTCTTAAACAAAACAAGGATGATTTTCTCATCCTTTAAGCAAAAAAATCAGATTACCCTTACTAATTTGATGTTCCAAATTAAGGGGCATGGAGGGATCTCTATCATCCTCCCATTTTTTCGAAAAGATTTTTCCTGAAATCGGTTTAGGTAATAGCTTCCTCTACTTGCTTCAATTCAGGTTGAAATAAAATCAGCCATGAAGACAAGAGTCTCTTGAACTTAGAGACTCTTTTATTTTCTTTCCCCTTGTTGATTGGAAGAGTGTTTGTAAGGGACTCCTCGAACGTGGTTTAAACCACTTCCTCATATGCTCTTAATTCATAATTAGGAGCTTTCAGTAATGGTTCTGAAAGGAATTGACAGAAGTTTTGTGTGAGTGTTTAGGCTAGCCGGTGAGTGGGTAAAGGACTTCCTGGTTCACCTTTCACTCACTATGGTTGACATGGAACTCTTCCCAAAACCAATAGTTCTTCTTCTCTAGTCTCTTCCATGACCTCCTCTTGAGCTTCCTCAAGTTTATGATCACGTTCATCTTTATTTTTCTCCTCATTTTCTTCCTTCATGGTTGCTTTCCTTTCGACCAAGGTGATGAATTTTTTGTTGGGGTAGTCCGAAGATGTGTGACCAAATCCTTGACACTTAGAACACCTTTTAATGCTCATAGGGGCAAGGTTAGGGCAGTTTGGAGGGACTAGGCTTTTCCCAAACATCAACTCATGTTGTCCCATAAGTGCATCAAATCTATCGTTCTAACTCACACTAGTACTCATGATATTAGTAGCTAGGTGGCTTTAAACAAGTGAAATAGCACGGAAGAAGGGGTGGCATGATCGTGCTTAGTGGCATGGGGTGGTCGTGCTGTATTTCTGCAGGGCACGACTGAAAACAACAAGCTTTGTGGTTTGTATTTCGAAATTTGTTTGGATTTGTGTTTTGGGGAGCGTGGGGGAGAATATAAGGACAAGGAGAAACTTGCTCTGATACCAAAGTTGATGTATCCGCTGAGGGTCCAAGCAAAAGCTCAATTTAAGAGCAAAAGCTTAAAACCAAGAGAGAATACAATCAAGGAAAAACTAAGGAAAGTGGCACGTAATATGCTGGTTGTGAGGCAGCAAACACAGGCAGGATGGGATTTAGAATCAAGGGACTTTAAATGAGAAAAGGAAAAGGAAACTTGAAGTATATTCAAAGGATTGAATGAAAACTTAAGTGAGAAATCATTAATACATGGCTTGCAAACTGAAAACTAGCAAAGTTCACTTGAAGCCCATGAGGATTATCAAGGTAGATGGATAGTTCTAAACCTTTGTTTGGATACAAAAATACCACCGAACTAAAGTTTAGGGCCCTTAAACTATTATTAAGATACAGAAACACCACTTAATCAAGTTTAAGACTGCACATGAATACCATATTAGCGGGCCTACTTAAGGATAAGCAAGTTTTGTATTTGAGAGGAAACAAGAGCAATGTTCTCTATTCTGATTTTTGATTCAAAGTTGGATATGATATTACAAGGGGGGCCGTGTACATGCTCTTACACAAGCCTAGCAAGCTAGCAAGCAAGCAAGCACACTCCTAAAGGTTTTCTTCCTATGAACGAAAGGTCTTAGATTAGGCTAATTACATGGTTTAGGCTAATCTGGATACAAGTTCACTTAAGCTAATCTAATTACACTCAAAATGCAAAGGAAAACAAAGCAAATGAAGTTACAACCTTAATCATACATGTTTAAGCCTTAATACAATCAGAATGCTAGCTAAAATGTGATTAGCCAGCTGAAAAGCAAAGTTCCTTTTTGGCAAACCAATGGGATGCAAGAGACATACGAATTTACAGCTTGCTTATAATTGGCTATTCTTGTCCCCTTTTTCCTTATTAGTTTGCTAGTTGGTTACTCAATGATCATGTCCAATTTCTTCCTAGAAGCATGCTCATGTAGCTAGACAAGCATTTGACGTGAGTATGGCATGCAACTTCCCATTGCACCAATCAGCTACAAACTGGGTAGTAGATAGCAGTTTCAAGCTGTCATTGGAGGCCATGTTTCTCATGCAAAACGTGGTCATAAGCTAGATTGCCACATATGGTTGGAACGCTCTGGAAGTCTTCTAACTCCTCCAAGTGGAATTAATCAATTTGGAGATCATTTTCTTGATGAAGATATCAAAATGGACGGACTGGTCTGAACTGGGTCTCAACCTGCACGGTTTGGAAGATTGATCGGGTTCTTCATCTTTCACTTGACTTAACTTCATTTTATAACTTGGAACAGTTAGCTAACCTCTTGAGGACCCAAAATATGCATAAATTCAAGACTTAAACCAAAATAGAGCTTAAAAAAAAAGATGAACAAAAGCAGGTACATTTTGGCCTTGCTGGGCAGTTTGGACACCTTGGGTTTATTTCCTAATTTGAGAGGGTAAATGAGGCCTAAATGGGATGAAACTTGATTTTCTGGAAAGCTGATTTCTTGAACTTCAATTCTAATGCAAAATATTGAACCTAAACCTTAAAGCGATTTAAGTAATTAACCTCTCAAAAATCGGGTTTGTTGCTGGAAGCAAACCATGATCTGTTGTTTTAGGTCTTAATCAAAATAAGGGATTTTCTCATCCTTTGAGCAACAAAATAAGATTACCCTTACTAATTTGATGTTTCAAATTAAGGGGCATGGAGGGATCTCCATCATCCTCCCCTTTTTTGAAAAAGATTTGACCTCAAATCAGTTTGGGTAATCACTTCCTCTACTTGTTTCAATTCAGGCTGAAATAAAATGAGCCATGAAAACAAGTCTCTCTTGAACTTAGAGACTCTTTTATTTTCTTTCCCGTTGTTGACTAGAAGAGTGTTTGTCGGGGACTCCTTCAACATGCTTTGAACCAGTTCCTCATATGCTCTTAATTTAGAATTAGGAGCTTTCAGTAATGGTTTTGACATGAATTGACGGAAGTTTTGTGTGAGTGTTTCAGCTAGGGGGTGAGTGGGCAAGGGACTTGCTGGTTCATCTTTCACTCCCTTTGGATGACTTGGAACTCTTCTCAAAATCAAGATTTCTTTTACTCTTGCCTCTTCCATGACCTCCTCTTGAGTTTCCTCAAGTATTTTATCACGTTAATCTTTATTTTTCTCCTCATTTTCTTCCTTCATGGCTGCTTTCCATTCGACCAAGGTGATGAATTTCTTGTTGGGGCGGTCCGAGGACGTGTAACCAAAGCCTTGACACTTAGAACACCTTTTAATGCTCATAGGGGCAAGGTCACGGCAGTTTTGAGGGACTAGGCTTTTCCGGAACATCAACTCATGTTGCCTTTTGACTGGATCAAATCTATCATTCAAACTCACACTAGTACTCATGATATTAGTTGCTAGGTGGCTTTAAACAAGTGAAATAGCACAGAAGAAGGGTTGGCACATCGTGCTTAGTGGCATGGGGTGGCCGTGCTGTATTTCTGCTCGGCACGGCTGGAAACTGCAAGCTTTGTGGTTTGTGTTTAGGAATGTGTTTGGATTTGTGTTTTGGGGAGCGTGGGGGCGAATACCAAGACAAGGAGAAACTTAGTCTGATACCAAAGTTGATGCATCTGCTAAAGGTCCAAGCTAAAACTCAATTTAAGAGCAAAAGGTTAAAACCAAGGGAGAATATAATCAAGGAAAAACCAAGGAAAGTGGCACGTAATATGCTGGTTGTGAGGTAGCAAACATAGGTGGGATGAGAGTTAGAATCAAGGGACTCTAAATGATATAAGGGAAAGGAAACTTGAAGTATATTCAAAGGATTGAATGAAAACTTAAGCTAGAAATCAGTAATACACGGCTTGCAAACTGAAGACTAGCAAAGTTCACTTGAAACCCATGAGCATTATCAAGGTAGATGGATAGTTCTAAACCTTTGTTTCGATATAGAAACAGCACCAAACTAAAGTTTATTGCCCTTACACTATGATTAAGACACAGAAACACTACTTAATCGTTTTTAAGACTATACTTGAACACCATCTTAATCGGCCTAGTTAAGGATAAGCAAGTTTAGTATTTGAGAGGAAACAAGGGCAATGCTCTCAATTCTCATTTTTAATTCAAAGTTGGATATGATATTACAAAGGGGGCAGTGTACATGCTCTTATACAGGCCTAGCAAGCTAGATAGCAAGCAAGCATGCTCCTAAAGGTTTTCTTCCTAGGAAGGAAAGGTCTTAGATTAGGCTAATTACACAGTTTAGGCTAATCTGGATACAAGGTCACTCAACCTAATCTAATTACATTCAAAATGCAAAGGAAAAAAGGTAAATGAACCTACAACCTTAATCATACATGTTTAAGCCTTAATACATTGAGAATGCTTTCTAAAATGTGGTTGGCCAGCCGTAAAGCAGAATTCCTTTATGGCTAACCAATGGGTTGCGAGATATGAATTTGCAGCTTGCTTATAATTGGTTATTCTTCTCCCCTTCTTCCTTATTGGTTTGCTGGTTGGTTACTTAATGATCATGTCCAATTTCTTCCCAGAAGCATGCTCATGCAGCTAGACAAGGATTTGACATGAGTAAGGCATGCAACCTCCCATTGCACTAATAAGCTATCAACTGGGCAGTGGCTGGCAGTTTCAGGCTGTGATTGGAGGCCATGGTTCTCATGTAAAACGTGGTCATAAGTTGGCTTTCCACATATGGTTGATAAGCTATGGAAGTCTTCTAACTCTTGCAAGTGGAATTAATCAATTTGGAGATCATTTTCCTAATGAAAAGATCAAAATGGTCATACTAGTATGAACAGGGGTCTCAGCCTGCATGGTTTGGAAGATTGATTGGGTTCTTCATCTTCCCCTTGACTTAACTTGATTTTATCACTTGGAATAATTAGCTAACATCATGAGGAGCCAAAATATGTAACAATCCAAGACTTAAACCAAAATATAGCTTAAAAAAGAAGATGAACAAAACCGGGTACATTCTGGCCCTGTTAGGTAGTTTGGACACCTTGGTTTTATTTGCTAATTTGAGACGGTAAATGAAGTCCAAATGGGATGAAACTTGATTTTCTAGAAAACTGACTTCTTGACCTTCAATCCCAATGCAAAATGTTGGACTTAAACCTTAAAGAGATTTAAGGAATTAACCTCTCAAAAACAGGGTTTGTTGCTGGAAGCAAACCATGACCTGCTGTTTTAGATCTTAAACAAAAAAAGGATGATTTTCTCATCCTTTAAGCAACAAAATAAGATTACCCCTACTAATTTGATGTTCCAAATTAGGGGCCATGGAGGGATCTACATCATCCTCCCCTTGTTTGAAAAATATTTAACCTCAAATCGATTTTGGTAATCACTTCCTCTACTTGCTTCAATTCTGGCTGAAATAAGATCTGCCGTGAAAACAAGTATCACTTGAACCTAAAGACTCTTTTCTTTTCTTTCCCTTTGTTGATTCGAAGAGTGTTTGTAGGGGACTCCTTGAACATGCTTTGAACCAGTTCCTCATATGCTCTTAATTCAGAATTAGGAGCTTTAAGTAATGGTTATGAAATGAATTGACAAAAGTGTTGTGTGAGTGTTTGGGCTAGGGCGTAAGTGGGTAAAGACTTGCTGGTTCATATTTTTCTCCCTTTGGTTGACTTGGAACTCTTCTCAAAACCAAGAGTTCTTCTCCTCTAGCGTCTTTCATGACCTCCTCTTGAGTTTCCTCAAGTTTACGATCACGTTTACCTTCATTTTTCTCCTCATTTTCCTCCTTCATGGCTGCTTTCCATTTGACCAAGGTGATAAATTTCTTGTTAGGGCAGTCTGAGGATGTGTGACAAAATCCTTGACACTTAGAATAGCTTTTAATGCTCATTGGGGCAAGGTTAGGGCAGTTTGGAGGACTAGGCTTTCCTCGAACATAAATTCATGTTGCCCTATGAGTGCATGAAATGTCTCATTCAAACTCACACTAGTACTCATGATATTAGTAGCTAGGTGGCTTTAAACAAGTGAAATAACACGAAAGAAGGGGTGGCACGATCGTGCCTAGTGGCATGGGGCGCCCGTGCTATATTTCTGCCTAACACGGCTAAAAACAGCAAGCTTTGTGGTTTGTGTTTAGGAATGTGTTTGGATTTGTGTGGGGGCAAATACCACGACAAGGACAAACTTGCTTTGATACCAAAGTTGACGTATCCGCTGAGAATCCAAGCCATAACTCAATTTCAGAGCAAAAGCTTAAAACAAAGAGAGAATGCAATCAAGGAAAAACCAAGGAAAGTGGAACTTAATATGCTAGTTGTGAGGCAGCAAACACAGGCCAGACGGGATTTAGAATCATGGGACTCTAAATGAGAAAAGGAAAAGGAAACTTGAAGTACGTTCAAAGGATTGAATGAAAACTTAAGCTAGAAATAAGTAATACATGGCTTGCAAACTAAAAACTAGCAAAGTTCACTTGAAACCCATGAGGAATATCAAGGTAGATGGATGGTTGTAAACCTTTGTTTGGATACAAAAACACCACCAAACTAAAGTTTTGGGCCCTTAAACTATGATTAAGATACAGAAACACCACTTAATCAAGTTTAAGACTGCACATGAATACCATCTTAGCGGGCCTACTTAAGGATAAGCAAGTTTAGTATTTGAGAGGAAACAAGAGCAATGTTCTCGATTTTGATTTTTGATTCAAAGTTGGATATGATATTACAAGGGGGGCCGTGTACATGCTCTTATACAAGCCTAGCAAGCTAGCAAGCAAGCAAGCACACTCCTAAAGGTTTTCTTCCTACAAACGAAAGGTCTTAGATTAGGCTAATTACATGGTTTAGGCTAATATGGATACAAGCTCACTTAACCTAATCTAATTAAATTCAAAATGCCAAGGAAAACAAAGCAAATGAAGTCACAACCTTAATCATATATGTTTAAGCCTTAATACAATCAGAATGCTAGCTAAAATGTGCTTGGCTAGCTGTAAAGCAGAGTTCCTTTTTGGCTAACCAATGGGATACAAGAGACATATGAATTTGCACCTTGCTTCTAATTAGCTATTCTTCTCCCCTTCTTCCTTATTGGTTTGGGGGTTGGTTACTCAATGATCATGTCCAATTGCTTCCTAGAAGCATGCCCATGCAGCTAGACAAGGATTTGACATGAGTAAGGCATGCAACCTCCCATTGCACCAATCAGCTATCAACCTGGCAGTAGCTGGCAGTTTCAGGCTCTAATTGGAGGCCACGTTTCTCATGCAAAACGTGGTCATAAGCTGGCTTGCCACATATGGTTGGAAATCTATGCAAGTATTATAGCTCCCCCAAGGGGAATTACTCAATTTGGAGATCATTTTCCTAATGAAAAGATCAAAATGGTCGGACGGGTCTGAACTAGGTCTCAGCCTGCACGGTTTGGAAGATTGATCGGGTTCATCGTCTTCCACTTGACTTAACTCGATTTTATCACTTGGCCAAGGTAGCTAACATCTTGAGGACCCGCAATATGTAAAAATGCAAACATAAACCAAAATATAGCTTAAGAAAAAAGATGAACAAAACCGGGTAGATTCTGGCCCTGCTGGGCAGTTTTGACACCTTGAGTTTATTTGCAAATTTGAGATGGTAAATGAAGTCCAAATGGGATGAAACCTGATTTTATGGAAAGCTGAATTCTTTAACGTCAATGCTAACGCAAAATATGGGACTTAAACCTTTAAAGAGGTTTAAGTAATTAACCTCTCAAAAATCGGGTTTGCTGCTGGAAGCAAACCATCACCTACTGTTTTAGGTCTTCAACAAAATAAGGATGATTTTCTCATCCTTTAAGCAACAAAATAAGATTACCCTTACGAATTTGACATTCCAAATTAAGGGGCAAGGAGGGATCTCCACCATCCTCCCATTGTTTCAAAAAGATTTCAAATCGGTTTAGGTAATCACTTCCTCTACTTGCTTCAATTTTGGCTGAAATAAAATCAGCCATGAAAACAAGTCTCTCTTGAACTTAGAGCCTCTTTTATTTTCTTTCCCCTTGTTGATTGGAGGAGTGTTTGTAGGGGACTCCTTGAACATGCTTTGAACTACTTCCTCATATGCTCTTAATTTAGAATCAGGAATTTTAAGTAATGGTTCTGAAATGAATTGGCAGAAGTTTTTTGTGAGTGTTTGAGCTAGGGGGGAGTGGGTAAGGGACATGTTGGTTCATCTTTCACTCCCTTTGGTTGACTTGGAACTCTTCTCAAAACCAAGAGTTTGTTCTCTCTAGCCTCTTCCATGACCTCGTCATGATCACGTTCATCTTCATTTTCCTCCTCATTTTCTTCCTTCATGGCTGCTTTCCATTCGACGAAGGTGATGAATTTCTTGTTGGGACATTCCGAGGACGTGTGACCAAAGCCTTGACACTTAGAACACCTTTTAATGCTCATAGCTGGAAGGTCACAGCGGTTTGGAGGGACTAGGCATTTCCCGAACATCAACTCATGTTGCCTCCTAAGTGCATCAAACCTCTCATTCAAACTCACACTATTACTCATGATATTAGTAGCTAGGTGGCTTTAAACAAATGAAATAGCATGAAAGAAGGGGTGGCACGATCGTGCTTAGTGGCATGGGGTGGTCGTACTGCATTTCTGCATGGCACGGTTGAAAACAGCAAGCTTTGTACTTTGCGTTTAGGAATGTGTTTGGATTTGTGTTTTGGGGAGCGTGGGCGCGAATACCAGTACAAGGAGAAACTTGCTGTGAAGCCAAAGTTGATGTATCCACCGAGGGTCCAACCTAAAGCTCAATTTAAGAGCAACAACTCACTTAACCTAATCTAATTACATTCAAAATGCAAAGAAAAACAAAGCAAATGAAGTTACAACCTTAATCATACGTGTTTAAGCCTCAATACAATCATAATTATAGTTAAAATGTGATTGGCCAGCTGTAAAGCAAAGTTTCTTTTTGGCTAACAAACGGGACGCAAGAGACATATGAACTTGCAGCTTGCTTCTAATTGGCTATTCTTCTCCCCTTCTTCCTTATTGGATTGATGGTTGGTTGCTCAATGACCATGTCCAGTTGCTTCCTAGAAGCATGCTCATGTAGCTAGACAAGGATTGGACGTGATTAAGGCATGCAACCTCCCATCGTACCAATAAGCTATCAATTGGGCACTAGCTGGCAGTTTCAGGCTGTGATAGGAGGCCACGTTTCTCATGCAAAACGTGGTCATAAGTTGTCTTGCCACTTATGGTTGGAAAGCTCTGGAAGTCTTCTAACTTCTCCAAGCGGAATTAATAAATTTGGGGATCGTTTTCATGATGAAAAGATCAAAATGGACAGTCTGGTATGAATCGGGTCTTACCCTGCATAGTTTGGAATATTGATCTGGTTTTTCATCTTCCGCTTTACATAAACTTGATTTTATCACATCGACAAGGTAGCTAACATCTTAAGGACCCACAATATTTAAAAATTAAAGACTTAAACCAAAACATAGCTTAAGAAAGAAGATGAACAAAACCGGGTACATTCTGGGCCTGTTGGGCAGTTTGGACACCTTGGGTTTATTTGCTAATTTCAGGGGTAAATGAAGTCCAAATGGGATGAAACTCGATTTTCTGGAAAGCTGACTTGTTGAACTTCAATCCCAATGAAAAATATTGCACTTAAACCTTAGAGAGATTCAAGTAATTAACCTCTCAAAAACCAGGTTTGCTGCTGGAAGCAAACCATCACCGGCTGTTTTAGGCCTTAAATAAAATAGGGATGATTTTCTCATCCTTTAAGCAACAAAATAGGATTACCCTTACTAATTTTATGTTCCAAATTAAGGTCCATGGAGGGATCTCCATCATCCTCCCCTTGTTTCAAAAAGATTTGACCTCAAATCGGTTTAGGTAATCACTTCCTCTACTTGCTTCAATTCTGGCTGAAATAAAATCAGCTGTTTGAGCCAAAAATGTGTTATTTTTAAGGTACGTTTTCACCAGTTTATGCTTGTTTTAATAATATTTTTAGGGTTTTAATAGGAGATTATGTTATTTTGCAGATTTTGAATAAATGCGAAAAAAGGGCTTAAAATGGCGGACAAGGTGAGAAAAATAAAGAAAATATCGGAGGTTGAAGAACCGGGCCAAATTCCAAGAAAACCGGCTCAGATATGAGGAAAAATAGAAAAAACAAACTAGACCGGTCCAGTTGAATTGGACCGGCCCGGTTCAGCAAACAGGTTCACTTGAACCGGCCACTTAAAACTCCCCCCTCCCCTTTGGTTTTCTCTCTCTTCTTCATCTTCTCTCTTCCCGACCCCGTTCCCAGAAAACGAAACCTAACCCATACCCTCAACCCAGAAAGTCCCCAAACACCCATGCCCATCTCGCTCGCTCTTCTCTCTCTCTACCTTGTCATCTTTCTCTTTCTACCCCGTTCTCTCTCCTCCAGCAAAACAACCCCACGTACACCCCCAACCCACCGAATTCCCGAAACCCAGAACACCCTCTACCCACGGTTTTCTTCAAAAACCGAAACCACCCCATCCCACCAACTCATCCACCACCACAAACACCAAGCCACGACACCCCATGCGTTGGCTTCATCATCTACCCTCCACCATACCACCAGATCGAAGGGTCAAGAGTCGAAAGGGCTTCGGGTATAAAGAGGTCGGGGCGACGCCATGGAAGGTTAGCTAGGTTAGAGTTAGCTTTAGGTTAGTAATTTAGGGGTTAGATTAGGATTTTAAAATTTTGTTTTAGGTTCAGTTTCGTCCAATTTCATTGTTAATTTTGTTCTCTTGTCTTTAATTTCATATTAGTTTTCGATTTCGCATTTTAGGGTTTCGATTTCAGCTTCTCATGTTTTCGAATTTAGTTTTCGAATTTTCAGTTGTAATGGCAAGAATTTTTGGGTTTGTTTGGTCGAAATTCATTCGCATCCCCCTCCCCTGCTTCCGGTTCGATGAGTTGCTTTTGGGATGCTTTTGCGTTTGAAGCTGGTTGCAATTTCTTTGTGAGTAAACATTCACCTTCGTTCTGTTTACTATAGCCTTGCTTTGATTCATCTGCTTGGGTTCATTGTAATCCTGTTTCCCGTCCCCTGTTGCCTTCGTTTTGTGTTCAATTTGTTCATGTTTCTGCTGCTTTCGTTTGCTTTCATTCCATTTCTTCCTTCCCCTTCCCCTGTTTTTGCTACTGCTGTACTGTTTGCTCTGCTTCGGGTCTGTTTGCCCTGAGAATAAACACTGAATGTTGGATGATTGTTCTGGGATGCTGGTTTAGTGTAGCACACTGAATGTTTTGCTGATGTTCTGCTCTTCAGTTGTTAATCTGTTCTTCGGTTTTGCTTCTTCCCCTCCCCCACTGTTAATTGTCATAATCTCCCTTAGTTTAATTCTAGAATAATAAAGGAATTAGGTTGTTAGTTTTTGAATCATGGTTAATTTCAAGTTTAGTTGTTTAATTTGGTTTAATTAGTCAATTAATATAAGTATTAGTTTAGGTTTAGTCGATTTAGTAAATTAGTTTGTTTTAATGTTTAATGAATTAGGATTAGATGAGTTTGGTTGAATCAGTTTAGATTGCCTTAAATAATTTCACTTAGGTTAGTTAATTAGTTTAAGCATTTCGTTTTAAATGACCATAATTACACGTTTTCCCTGTGGACCGACCCTTAAAGTACTACGATTGACAACCATAAGCGCTTGAGGTATCATTTTCCCCTTTCATTCACTCACTTTATTTAGTTTTAATTTTCCACCTCAAAATCACTCAACATCAGCCTTGAAAACAAAGTCTCGCTTGAACTTAGAGGCTCTTTTATTTTCTTTCCCCTTGTTGATTGGAGGAGTGTTTGTAGGGGACTCCTTGAACATGCTTTGAACTACTTCCTCATATGCTCTTAATTTAGAATTAGGAGTTTTAATTAATGGTTGTAAAATGAATTGACAGAAGTTTTTTGTGAGTGATTGGGCTAGGGGGTGAGTGGGTAAGGGACTTGTTGGTTCATCTTTCACTCCCTTTGGTTGACTTGGAACTTTTCTCAAAACCAAGAGTTATTTCTCTCTAGCCGCTTCCATCACCTTATCTTGAGTTTCCTCAAGTTTACGATCACGTTCATCTTCATTTTTCTCCACATTTTCCTCCTTCATGGCTGCTTTCCATTCGACGAAGGTGATGAATTTCTTGTTGGGACAGTCCGAGGACGTGTGACCAAAGCCTTGACCCTTAGAACACCTTTTAATGCTCATAGCTGAAAGGTCACGGCGGTTTGGAGGGACTAGGCATTTCCCGAACATCAACTCATGTTGCCTCCTGAGTGCATCAAATCTCTCATTCAAACTCGCACTATTACTCTTGATATTAGTAGCTAGGTGGCCATGAACAAGTGAAATAGCACGGAAGAAGGGGTGGCACGATCGTGCTTAGTGGCATGGGGTGGTTATGCTGTATTTCTACATGGCATGGCTGAAAACAGCAAGCTTTGTGGTTTGTGTTTAGGAATGTGTTTGGATTTGTGTTTTGGGGAGCATGGGGGCGAACACCAGGATAAGGAGAAAGTTGCTCTGAAACAAAAGTTTATTTATCCGCTGAGGGTCCAAGCTAAAACTCAATTTAAGAGCAAATGCTCACTTAACCTAATCTAATTACATTCAAAATGCAAAGAAAAACAAAGCAAATGAATTTACAACCTTAATCATACATGTTTAAGCCTTAATACAATCAGAATGCTAGCTAAAATGTTATTGGCCAGCCGTAAAGCAAAGTTTCTTTTTAGCTAACAAACGGGACGCAAGAGACATATGAACTTGCAGCTTACTTCTAATTGGCTGTTCTTCTCCCTTCTTCCTTATTGGATTGCTGGTTGCTTACTCAATGATCATGTCCAATTGCTTCCAAGAAGCATGCTCATGCAGTTGGACAAAGAATGGACGTGATTAAGGCATGCAACCTCCCATCGTACCAATAAGCTATCAACTGGGCAGTAGCTGGCAGTTTCAGGCTGTGATTGGAGGCCATGTTTCTCATGCAAAACGTGGTCATAAGCTGTCTTGCTACTTATGGTTGGAAAGCTCTGGAAGTCTTCTAACTCCTCCAAGTGGAATTAATCAATTTGGCAATCATTTTCATGATGAAAAGATCAAAATGGACAGACCGGTATGGACCGGGTCTCATCCTGCACGGTTTGGAAGATTGATATGGTTCTTCATCTTCCACTTTGCTTAACTTGATTTTATCACTTGGGCAAGGTATCTAACATCGTGAGGACCCAAAATATGTAAACATGCACGACTTAAACTAAAATATAGCTTAAGAAAGAAGATGAACAATACCAAGTACATTATGGCAATACTCGGCAGTTTGGATACCTTGGGTTTATTTGCTAATTTGAGAGGGTAATTGAAGTCCAAATGGGGTGAAACTTGATTTTCTGGAAAGATGACTTCTTCAACTTCAATCCCAATGAAAAATATTGCACTTAAACATTGGAGAGATTTAAGTAATTAACCTCTCAAAAATCCTGTTGGATGCAAACCATGACGTACTGTTTTACGTCTTAAACAAAATTAGGATGATTTTCACATCCTTTAAGCAACAAAATAGGATTACCCTTACTAATTTGATGTTCTAAATTAAGGGCCACGGAGGGATCTCCATGATCCTCCCATCGTCTGAAAAAGATTTGACCTCAAATCGATTTAGGCAATCACTTCCTCTACTTGCTTCAATTCTGGCTGAAATAAAATCAGCCATGAAAACAAGTCTCCCTTGAACTTAGAGACTCTTTTATTTTCTTTCCCCTTGTTGAT